>JALAZF010000730.1:325000-1525000 GCA_022829125.1 Lathyrus tuberosus
TGTTAAACCGTTATGGTTTTGCTATGCACTAAGTAAAATAAAAGTGCAGCAGTTAAGAAACATTATATGATTGAAGACCGATTTTCTATATGATTGCAGATTGGTTTAGCTATAAAATGGTTAAGTATATTATTGATTTGTACGTATATCTGTTGAAATGCAAAGGTGTTATGATTTTTCTATACAAATAATTCTGGTATTGCTGATATTCTAAACAAGTGTTGCATCATATTAGTTTCGATGTTTTGTAGTTAGGACTGAAAATCAGAAAGGGTATTTGATGCTATATGATGCAGCGGCATAACAAATATCACATTCAAGACTCTGATATCAGAAGTGATTTTAAAGTTAGCTAACCTGTCATGAGTTTAAAAAACCAGTAAGTGCAATTTTTCCAACGGTTGCCTTTACTGAAAATATGTGATGAGTTCAAAAAAGTGTTGTTTATTACTATTTATATGCAAGGCTCGTGAATATAGAAATTGTTGAATTAAGTTGACATTTTTGATAGACCAAATATAAAACTTGTATATGATACACCATAGATGAGTATAATAAATAAATCCAACATAATTTTAAAGAAAGAAAATGGACCAAATAAAATAGCATTATAACATATATTTGTCTTAATAATTTGAAACACGTTTTCAGTTATAAAAAAAATACAAAACTTGATATTGCATCATGGTAAACATGTTGAGATAAACATTTATCATTCAATTCTTACATATGATGGATAAAATTGAAAAAAAAAACAAAATGATGGCTAAAGATTTTCAAAACAAAGTTAGATTAATTATTTAATTAATCAAATATGGAATAAAATAATTAACTATATTATTAAATGCATCAATTTGTATCTATGCATTAACAAACAATTCTCCATATATATATATATATATATATATATATATATATATATATATATATATATATATATATATATATATATATATATATATATATATTGGATTGATCACTTCGTGTGATTATTATTTAAAACAAGAATTATAATATTTTTTTTTTTATATTACCTTATTCTTTATATGTTCACGTGTATTTTGAACAATTCTTAAGATAAATTAAAATTATATTATTCTCTTGTATTGTATCTTATATTTTGTTAATATTAAAATTAATTTAATGGTTTATTCTTTAACTAGTAACAAACTTGTAAAATAAAAGGAGAATATGGAAATAATTTGATTGTATTTTTCTTCAGAAACATTAAGGCATTATATACACATATACATCTCTCTAATTAGATGAATATGTTCCTATAATTCAGCAACCTATTCCTACAATCAAACTATTCTAATTTTACTGATATGATAGTTACCATGTTACCATATTTACAACAAGAATCATGGATACAATTAACTCTCATAATAATAAGAATCATAGAATATAATTGCCTTTCCTAACACTCCCCCTCAAGTTGGAGAGTGGATATCAAGAACTCCCAACTTACACTTCATTGTAAGAAAGGGTTCCTTCCCTAGTGGTTTTGTGAATACATCGGCAACTTGTTCTGCCGAAGGAACATACTCAGTTGCTACTGAACCATCTTGAATTTTGTCACGAATAAAATGACAATCTATCTCTATATGTTGAGTTCTTTCATTAAATACCTGATTAAACGCTATGTGAAGTGCTACTTTGTTGTCACAATACAACAGTGTTGCTTTTGAGTGCAATGTCTCCAAATCCTTCAACAAAGAACGTAGCCAAGATAACTCACAACATGTGCCTGTTATAGCTCTATATTCTGCTTCAGCTAATGATAGAGAAACTGTCTTTTGTCCTTTTGTTTGCCAAGAAATTAGTGAGGATCCCAAAAAAAAACACAGTACACCGTAGTTGATTTTCTGGATACTGGACAACCTCCTCAATCTAAACCACAGAAGGCACGTAAAGATAAATCATTTTGGGAAGAGAAAAATAAACCTTGACCTGGATTGTTCTTTAGGTACCGCAATATTCGCATGACAGCTTCCATATGAGGCTTGCGAGGGGCATGCATGAATCTACTCAATATGTGCACTGAGTAGGTGATATCCGGACGAGTAACAGTCAAATAAATTAGGCGTCCTACAAGTCGCCTATATGAGGATGGATCTTTCAACAATTCTCCTTCATCTGACAATTTTACATTTTGCTCCATGGGAAAATTCACAGGCTTAGCTCCTAAACATCCTCCATCTTTTAGAATTTCCAAAGTATATTTCCTTTGTGAAATGAATATACCTTTCTTTGACCGAGAAATCTCCATGCCCAAAAAACATTTCAAGTCACCTAAATCTTTAATCCGAAATTGATTATGCAGAAACTGTTTAAGAACAGTTATGGCATTGAGATCATTACTAGTTATGAGGATATCATCAACATAGATCAATAAGGCAGTGAATGATTTGCCTTTCTTACACGTAAACAATGAGTAATCTGCTTTTGATTGAATAAATCCTGCACCTTGAATAGATGTAGAGAACTTGACAAACCATTGGCGAGAGGCTTGTTTTAATCCATATAAGGATTTGTTGAGGCGACACACAAGGTTCTCCCTCTGTCGCTGAAAACCAGGTGGAAGAGACATATAAAATTCTTCGGAAAGATCTCCGTGAAGAAACGCATTGTGGACATCAAGTTGATGGAGTGACCAATTTTGAGTAGCTGCCAAAGCTAATAAACAACGTATTGTAACCATTTTAGCAGTAGGTAAAAAAGTGTCATGGTAATCAATCCCTTCAAGTTGTGTGCCTGATAGCGTTCAAGAGAACCATCTGATTTTTGCTTGATTTTGTAGACCCAACGACAACTAATAACTTTCTTTCCAGTAGGGAGAGGTGTGAGAAACCAAGTATTATTAGCCTCTAAAGCAGCCAACTCAGATTGCATTGCTATTTGCCAATGGGATTGGGAAGCAGCTTGCTCATAACATGTAGGTTCAACATCATGAGTAATAGTATCAATAAAGGATCTATGTTGTGGTGAGTAACAATCATAAGAGATAAAATTGGAGATCGGATATCGGGTACCTTTACTTAGAAAATATGGCGAGAATGGCAATGATTCGGGAGAACTTACTTGATTACAAACATAGTCACTCAAGGTTACAGGAGGAACATAGGTTCTTTGAGAACGATGCAAAGGGGCTGTTGGAGAAGTAAGAGTGGGGGCTGTTGGAGAAGCAGGAGTCACAGGGTTAGATTCTGCATGTGTTTGGTGGATGAGTGAGGAATCTAAGACAGTAATAGGTATAACCGAATCTGTTTTAGGTGGTGAAGAAGAAATGGATTCGTACGGAAAAATATCCTCATGGAAAATAACATCACGACTAGTGAAAACTTTATTAGATTCAATATCATATAATTTGTAAGCTTTCAGACCAATTGGATAACCAATAAAAACACATTTGGTGGCACGAGGAGCAAACTTATGGGGCACATGAACATTTGTAGCATAAGCTAGACATCCGAAAACTCTAAGGTGGGAATAAGAGGGAACTTTTTTATAAACTTTTTCAAAAGGAGTTTGGTGAGAAAGTATAGGTGTGGGCAACCTATTAATTATATGAACAGCAGCGGAGACACATTCTGCCCAAAAGTGTAAAGGGAGGTGAGATTGAAAACGAAGAGCTCGAGTTGACTCAAGAATATGTCTATGTTTGCGCTCAACCACCCCATTTTGTTGAGGTGTATAAATGCAAGAATGTTGGTAATTAGTGCCCTGTTCTTTAAAGAACTCTCGCATAGAGAAAAACTCTCCTCCATTGTCAACCCGAATATTTGCTATTGTAGTATCAAATTGGGTTTTTCACAAAAGAGAAAAAATTGGTTAACATTTTTTTTGTCTCACTTTTATGATGCATGAGAAAAATCCAAGTAAAACGAGAAAAGTCATCCACAATAGTCAAAAAATATTTTGCACCAGATAGGGAAGGAACTCTAAAAGGCCCCCAAATATCACAATGTATTAATTCAAAAGGTTTAACAGAGGAAATTGAACTTGTAGAGAAAGGGAGTCTAGTTTGTCTTGCAAGAGCACAAACAGTACAATTGTTATTTTGTTTGAAAGGGAAATGAAGGAAGTTTTTGGCTATAAAGTCTAATCTGGAAGAGGATAAGTGTCCTAGATTCCTATGCCATAAGATACTCGAGGTGTTTGAAGTGGGGGCAGCTTTGATGGTATTAACCTTGTGTGACTTATTCATTGCAACCAAGTAACAGAGTCCATCTCGTTGTTCACCCAAACCAATCGTCATCCCCGTCATCAAATCCTGCAAAATACACAATTGTGGGAAAAAGGTTACTGAACAATTTAAATCGCTTGTGACTCGACTCACAGACATCAAATCCACCTACAAGATGGAACTCCAAGTACATCTTTCAAATAAATAGTATAACTTAAGGGAAAACTTACAATAGAAGTAATTGGAGCTTGATCTCCAATTGGCATAACAACTGGTGGTAAAGAAGTGTTTTCTTTACTGTTGATAAGTAAATATGGAGAAGAAATTATGTGATTTGTTGCACCGCTATCAATTATCAATTTTGGTGCGGACAAACCGGAAGAAAAATTGACATTATTTGCCTTGGGAACAGCTGATTGAGATGCTCTATTACCCTGCATAATAGCTAAAATTTATTGTAATTGTAGTTCAGTCAATCCATTCACAAGGGGCTAAACTTGTGGTGATGGGGTTTCTTTGACATTATTGGCTGAAGATTAATTATTGTCGTTGGACTTGAAATGATAGTTTTTGGTCGTGGTATGCTTGGATTGTCCTGGTGGATAACCATGTAACTTCCAACATGTCTCCTTTGTGTGATGATCTCTGTCACAGTGAGAGCAATGCAGCGGTTTAAGATTATTGGAATTAGGACGAGAGGACTGACCAGAATTGTGTCGAACAACAAGGCTATTGGTTCCTCTCTTTGGACATCCATGGAAGAAGCTTTTATAGTATCTCTTCTTACACCCAAATTTCGTTGCTTTTCTTCTTGAATGATGGAAGAATAAGGTTGTGAAACATCAGGTAGAGGATTCATCAAAATGAGTTGACCACGAACAACACTATAAGATTCATTCAACCCCATGAGAAATTGCATCAACTTGCGTCTTTTGTTGTTTGCTCCACATGTGCAAATAGCATCATTGTAGGATCTTAGCTTATCCCATAATTTTTTTAATTTTGTGTAGTATGCAGCAACTATCATTTGATCTTGAGTAAGGCAAGCAATCTCTCTCTCGATCTGGAAAATGCATGGTCCGTTGCTTTGAAAGAAACGGTTTTGAAGATCTTCCCAAACTTCATGAGCGGTGTCATAAAAAATAACACTGTCTGTAATATCAGGAGTTAATGAATTAAGAATCCATGACAAAACCATATCATTGCATTTTTTCCATGTCGCATAGTCTTCTGGTTTGGTTTTGGCAGATGGTGCTTTGAGGGTTCCATCAACAAAACCAAATTTAGATTTTGCATTTAATGAGATGGTAGTGGCTCGACGCCAAGTCGAATAATTGTCACCATCGAGAGATTTGGAAACAAGAACCATTCCAGGATGATCGGAATGGTGAAGAGAGTAAGAGCTATTGGAATCAGATTTGTTTCCATCGTTGGCCATAATGGTTTAAAAACTAAAAAAAGGTTTGAAAGGAAAAAAATGGGAAAGAGATGAAGTGTAATACCCCGTAAATTATTTTACTCTGGATAATATTAGTTGTGATCTACTGAGTCCCAGTGTACTCTGAGAAATTATCTGTAGAGATAATTAGGGTAACTGTTGAACTTAGAGTAAATCCAATTAATATTATCTGACTCTGAGATATTTAAGTATTTGAACTTTAGAGACTTTTTGGACAATTAGTAGTGTTACTCTCTAATTGGGTTTCCTATATCATTTCTTTTTCTCTTTTTCTCTTCATTTGGGGAAAGGATAGAAAAAAGGAAGAAAGAAAGAAGAAGTGAAGAAAAGAGAAAAGAAGAGAAAACCTAGAAGTGGAAAGATCAAGATCATCATCAAATCTTCATCAAATCATCTTCCAATCTTCACCATCATCATCTATTTAAGGTGGGTTCTAGATAGAAACTTAAGTTCTAGAGATAGAAATAATTTTAGCTTAAGTTAGGTTTATGAGAAATTGCTTAAAATGGCAATCGATGGAATTTAACGGTTGAAATGGGTTAAAAACTGAGTAGTATATGCTATATGAGTGTAAAATCATCTGTGTTTGATTGTTGGATGTGTGGGTGTGTTTTGGTTTGGTTTTGGACCCATGGGAACTCAGCTGTGATGCTGCAGAACTTCTGCATTTTCTCAGATTCGCACTGCGAATCCCCCAGCGAAGGGGAAATCGTGCACTCGCTGGATGTTCGTACGGCGAATGGAAAGGCGAACATTCGCCAGAGGTTCGCACTGCGAACCTTAGCTTGTTTTGGTTCTGCCACTGTTCGTCAGACGTTCGCACTGCGAATGGGGCAGCGAACCAGTGGTGGCTAGGCATTCACTGGCAGCTTCACACTGCGAATGAAGAAGCGGGCATTCGTTAGTTTCTTTGCAATGCGAACATGACAGATCCCCCAATTTGTTTCTTTCATAACTTATGCCTCGTTTATCCATTGTGAGTGTTCTTGGTATCGTTGTGAAGCTATGAATATCCTCTAGCTAATGAAAGTGAGAAATATCAGGTTATTGCCCAATTAAATAAATCGGAGGGAACCGTGAATTGGTATAATTGGTGGTATATTGAATTATGTGTTTCCATTATGTGATTAATGACTATTTGATTATGTTCTTATTGTTAAACATGTTTGAATAAGTATGCATGTTAAAATATGAAATAAGTAGAGTGAGGAATATTACCGTAAATAATTGTCGGATAGTGTGAGAATGACCTAGTGACAATGCTCGTGCATGAGAGGCCGAGGCGTGTGTCTAGTAATCATAACTAGTTATCTTGCGGTGTAGTTTCATGAGACTCGAGCACCTCCTCTGAAACGTATGCACAATTACTTGGTAGGTTTGATTCCCTACGTGTAGTACGATTGGAGCCTATATGGTAAAGAGACTTGTGATGGTTAACAGGCCATGAGAAGTGACGGTTCACGGTTAACAGGCCGATGATCATGAATCCAATTCGTATGCCAAGTAACTACAAGGATCCATGACTCGGGTCGTCTTCTAGACGTAGAAGCGGACGGGAAAAAGGGATGCCTTGGTACGGTTATTGATTAGCGAGATTCTTGAGTTAACAGGCTCAGGACTTACTATGTATTAGTGTGAGTTAACAGGCTCACTAGTGTGAATCCATATATGGCGTGTGTGTACTCGAGGTCACTTCCCTTCCCTTTTGACTTGAGTTAGGTTGTTAGAACCTTGTAAAGCCGAGAGGACTATAAGATAGCGAACTCGCTGAGATTTGATGTATCTCACCCCACGTTGTTGTTTACATCACAGGTACTACAGGTTCAGCGAAGGGTAAGGATAAAGTGGTTTGACTTTTCCTTACAGGTCGTAGCTTTTGAGATGGCATGGCTTCCGCTATGGCGTTTTATTTTGAGATCATTGTATTGATCTAGTTCTTAGTGCATTTTGGGACATCTTGTATATGTTATGCCGTAGACTTTAGAACTTTGTATTTAGGGCATTTAATGTATATAATGTGTTAACTAGGAACTTATAGTATTTCAGTACCAAATACGTGGATTTATATATAATATTTATGCTTTGATGTATGAGTTTTATATATGGGTGTTACATGAAGCAGATCGTTACTACTCTGATGCCATGTAAAATAAAAGGAGAATATGGAAATAATTTGATTGTATTTTTCTTCAGAAACATTAGGGCATTATATACACATATACATCTCTTTAATTAGATGAATCTGTTCCTATAATTCAATAACCTATTCCTACAATCAAACTATTCTAATTTTACTGATATGATAGTTACCATGTTACCATATTTACAACAAGAATCATGGATAATAATAAGAATCATAGAATATAATTGTCTTTCCTAATAAAACTTGTGCTTATGCACGGAGTACATTTTTTGGTGGGATAAGGTTTTGGACGCGCATTTATTTGCAAATTATCATAAAAATTGAAAGTTGAAAAAAAAAACATAAGAATAATAATAAATTTCAGTTGAAATGGTAATAAATGTAGAAGATGAAAGGTAAACAAACAATATCAAAAATAATATGATTAAAAATAAAAACTATTGAAATTTGTATTAGATAAATGATCGTTTTATTTCTTTACAAATAAGATAATTTTTTTATAAAAGAAAATATAATTTTTTTAATATCTACTCAATCTTTTTTGATAAGTTCTTTTAATCTTTTTCAGATATTTGAAAAAAATGGTCGATAAATTTCTATTATTCAATATTTGAATTAATACTAAAGTTGTTCCTGCTTATAACAATAGTATTTTTCCTGTATATAAAAATATTTTAATCAACAATGTATTTTTTCTCATATATCAATATTATTTTTGTTTTGATATTATTTATAAAAATATTTGAATCAATAGTAAGATTGTTCCCGTATATAAAAATATTTGAATCAACAATATATTTCTTTCTCGTATATAAATATTAATTTTGTTGTGAAAATATTTATAAAAAATTTGAATAAATAATAAAGTTGTTCCCATTTATAACAATAATGACATCAGTAATTTCATTTTTCATGTTTCATATAATTTATGCGATATGAGAAAACAAAACTTATTAATATTTTATTGAAATAAAGATATTGAAATAAAGACAAAACTTATTAATAATAGTAATAGAAATAAAAATTAATTTATTCTAACAAATGAAGACGAAATTCAAACAACATTTTATTAAGATCTATTGTTTATAGACGTGCACTTATTTGCAGACTGTAATAAAAATAGGAAATTGATTTTTTTTTTAAGAATAATAGTAAATTTAAGTTGAAATAATAATACATGTAGAAGATTAAAGGTAAACAACAATATATGAATAATATAATTAAAAATAAAAACTATTGAAACTTGTATTAGATAATTCAGACATTATAGGTTTTTACAAATTCAACACTTGTTTTATAAGAGATAATAATATTTTTAAATATCTACTCAATCTTTTTAATAAGTTCTCTTAATTTTTTTACATATTTGAAAAAATTATCGATAAATTTCTATTATTTAGTATTTGGATCAGTAGTAATTGTTAGAACACGAGACGCTTTTAGTGAGGAGAGAAAGAGAGAATGAAGAAATAAGGATTTATTGAATGAATTATTCAAATAATGATACATATTATGACTATTTATTTACAACCCTAGTTGGGTTTGGGATAACACAACTTGGATTATATTTAAATATTAAATCAAATTAAATCAAATCAAATCTAATATTTCAACATACCCCTCATAATCCAAGTTGTCGAACCTATGCTAATCATAGTCGATCTGAACTATTTCTAATTTCTTTCTCAAATTCAGGAATTTGTCGATCTTTAATCCTTTGGTGAAAATGTCGGCCAACTGTGCTTCACTTAAGCAGATCCTAACTTCAAGTTCACCTTGATTTACCCTTTCCCTTAAGAAGTGAAATCTAACTTCGATATGCTTACTTTTTCCATGGAAAATTGGATTCTTCGCCAGATTTATAGCAGACTTGTTGTCGATTTGCAACACAGGAGGTTTCTTCACTTCAACCTCCATTTCTTCAAGTATCAATCTGATCCAAATTGATTGACATGTAGTATTGGATCCTGCTATATATTCCGCTCCACATGATGATAGTGCCACCACAGGTTGCTTTCTCGAGCACCATGAAATTGGGGCACCAAATACTTGAAAGAAATATCCAGTGGTGCTTCTTCGATCTTCCTTATCTTTGTGCTAGTCAGCATCTACATAACAAGTAACCATAGCTTCTTTGCTTTCAGAGTCTCGTCGAAATAAAATTCCATAGTTTGTTGATCCTTTTTAAGTATCTCAGGATTCTTCTTGCAGCCTTCATGTGTGACACCCCTGGTTCACTCATGTATCTGATCACTGATCCGACTGAGAAACATATATCAGGTCAACTGTTGCACACATATCTTAGAGATCCCATAATCTATTTGAACAAAGTTACATCAACTTTATCTTCTTCTCCATGATTCTCCAACTTTAAATTTGGTTCGATAGGCGAAGATACAGGACTAGAATCATCCATTCTGAATTTTTTGAGTATCTCTTTGACATACTTTCTTTGATGTAACACCATGCCTTGCTTCGACATTTGAAATTCCATGCCTGGGAAGTATGACAACTTTCTCAGATCCGACATTTCAAATTCCTTCTTCATTAATTAGCTCTTTGAACTTCGACAAGTTGTTCAGGCTATTTCTAGTTACTAGCAAGCCATTAACATATAAGCAGATTATTGTTATATCTGTGCCACAGCTTGAACATAGACACCATACTCAGATTTGCATTTTACGAATCTCAATTCAACCAAGTATGAGTTGATCTTCTTGTTCCATGTCCTAGGTGTCTGCTTGAGACCATAGATAGCTTTGTGAAACTTGTATACTTTACTTACTTCCTCCTGAATCACAAACCCATGAGGTTGTGTGACATACACCTCTTCTTCTAAAGGTTCATTAAAAAATGATGATTTCACATCTAAGTGAAATATTGACCAACCTTGCTTGCATGCCAAGGCCACCACTAGTCGAACAGTTTCCAATCTTACAACAGGTGCAAATACTTCAGAGTAGTCGAGTCCTGCTCTCTGGAGAAATCCTCGAGCTACCAATCTCGCCTTATGCCTTGATATCGACCCATCAGCATTGTGCTTCAACTTGAACACCCACTTTACTTCGATAGCTTTTGTATGAGCTGGCAATTCGACCAACTCCCATGTGTTGTTTCTTTCAATTGCTTGTAACTCTTCAAACATAACAGACTTTCATTGTTTATCTTTCAAGGCTTTGCTATAGTTGATTGGTTCAGCACCTGCAAGTAAAGCAAAATGGAATAGTTCCCCATTTATTATGACTACATCATCACCAACCACTTCATAGTCTTGAAGTCTTGTCGGACGAGCTCTAGTTCTTTGAGGTCTCTGAATTTTGCCAGTTATATCCTCTCCGACTTCGACTGTGTCGAGAATGTCAACAACTGCTTCAACTTCTTCTTCGACTGGAGTATCAACAATATCTTCGACTTCGACATCATTACTTGCTTCGTCGAAATTATAGCTCATCAGTGGCATGTCAATTGCATTACTAGAATTCCAATCCCATGTAGAATTTTCATCAATCACAATGTCTCAAATCATCAAAATCTTCTGATTAATTGGATTGAACAGCTTATATGTCTCAGTCTTATGATATCCTACCAGAATCATAGGTTCACTCTTATCATCAAGCTTCCTTCTCCTAGCATCAGGGATATGCTTGTAGCAAATAGAGCCAAACACCTTCAGATGACTCACTGATGGTCGTTTGCCACTCCACACTTTTTCAGGAACCTTGTTCTTCAGCTTCTTGGTAGGGCACCTGTTGAGAATATAAACAGCAGTCGAAACAGCTTCTCCCCATACTGATTTTGGAAAATTCTTCTGCTTCAGCATGTATCTTGCCATGTCCAATATAGTCTTGTTTCTTCTTTCTGTTATTTCATTATGTTGAGGAGTATAAGGATCAGTTATCTCATGATCAATACCATGTTCTGTACCGAATGATTCAAATATCTTTGATGTGTATTCACTACCTTCATCTGTTCGCAGAACTTTAATTTTTTTTTCACCTTGGTTTTTGACAAGTATCTTGAATCTCTTAAAGATTTCAAATACTTCGTCCTTTCGTTTGATCACATAGATTCAAAGCTTTTGACTGTACTCATCAACAAATGAGACAAAATACCTGTTTCCACTAATGGTATGCTCTTCAAAAGGACCACATACATCTGAATGTACAAATTTGAGTATGCAGGATGATCTCATTGACATAGTTGAAATGAAAGACTTCCTGGATTACTTTCCGACTAGACAACCTTCATAAAGTTTTTCGGGCATCTCAAGACTTGGTATACCAGTTACAATATCTTGAGTGAACAGTTGATTTAACGACCTAAAGTTCAGATGGCCAAACCTCAGATGCCACAACCAACTATTCTTGTGGTCGATAATTATTTTTGGATATCGTACCTCAGTCGAACTGATCATGGTCTTAAATGTTCTATTCTTCTACAGAGAAGATTTCAAGACCAAGTTATTCTGGATGTCGAAAAGTTCTAAGGCTCCATCTTTCATAACCACTGAGAACCCATTTTCGATCAGTTGTCTAACACTTAGCAGATTACACTTTATTCCAGGGACATAGAGTACATCTTTGATCAAGGCTTTTGCTCCATTACTTATTTGAATAACTATGTTGCCAGTACCTTCTTCTGGAAACGAGCTATTATCAGCAAGTTTCACCTTACTCTTCTTCGACTCGTCGAAATCTACTAACCTTGATTTTTTACCAGTCATGTGATTTGAATAGCCTGGGTCGAGGAACCAGATCTTGGATTTGACATGGTCATCTACAATTGCACCCATAACCACCATATCATCAAAATCATTTAAATCTTGATGTGCAAGGTTCGCTTCATCGTCCTTGCCTTTTGTCGAACCCTTGTCTTTCCTGTACTAACAATGCTTGCCCTGAGTCTTGTCGATTTTTTCTTTGAACTTGTTGGAATCATCATTCTTCTCCCACGATTGCGGCTGTAGTGCTTATATCGAGTCTTAAACTCCTTTCCTTTCGACAATCCTAATCTCATGCGCTTCCAACAAACCAACCAAATCTTACTGTTTTAGGGTTTCAAGATTGTTGGATTCTTGAATAGTTATGATAACATGATCAAAGTGAGAGGTCAACGTACGCATTACCTTCTCAACTATCATCTTATCAGTTAGGGTTTCACCACAACTATTCATGAGATGGATGAGTTTCTGCACCTTCGACGTATAGCCTGCAATCTTTTCATCTTCTCCCATTTATAGCAATTCATATTGTCGTCGCAAAGTTTGCAACTTAACGACCTTAACTTTCTCGCCTCCTTCATAGTACTTAACAAGAATATCCCATGCCTCCTTCGCCGATTCAACATGAGCGATTCCGTCGAAGTTAATCACATCAACCGCTGATTAGATATAGAACGTCGCCTTGCAATCTTTCTTCTTGGAAACCTTGTGAGTAGTTCTCTGTGCTTCGTTGCATCTTCATCAAGCGCAGAAATACCATTAGTAACCACTTCTAGGGTTTCATGAAAGCCAAATAAAGATTGCATTTGTTTTCTCCATCGAAGCCAATTCTTGCCGAGAAGAGTTAGAAGAGATTTTGGTAAATTTTCGTTATCATTCATCCTTGCAGCGATTGATCAACAACAACCCACGATCCCGAAAACACGATCTCTGACGTGTGATTCTTGAAAACACGATCAAGAATCTAACTGTAGCTCTAGATACCAATTTGTTAGTGCGTGAGTCACTTTTAGTGAGGAGAGAAATAGAGAATAAGAAAATAAGGATTTATTAACTTGGATTATATTTAAATATTAAATCAAATCAAATCTAATATAATCAAATTTAATATAATCTAATATTTCAACAGTAATGTTGTTCCCATTTATAACAATGGTATTTTTTTTTTCCCGTTTATAAAATTATTTTAATCAACAATGCATTTTTTTTCCAATATATAAATATTATTTTTGTTTTGACATTATTTATAAAAATATTTTAATCAATGTTAAAGTTGTTTTTGTTGATAAAAATATTTGAATCAACAATGTATTTTTTCCCATATATAAATATTATTTTTATTTTGAAAATATACAGAAACAATATTTGAATCAATAATAAAGTTGTTCACGATTATAACAATAATTGGATAATTAATTTCATTTTTTTCGTTTTAATGGCTAGATTGGAGGTTAGATTGAGTTCCACTGTTTTATCTAAAATGTCATCTTTTTTTTTAAATATAAAGTAATATTAATAGAATAATGATATACATTTTCGTTAAATTTAAGCATAATTAATATTTAAAAAATCAAAACAGTAAAGATTTATATTATATTCTTATATGTACAATTTTCATTGTTTTCATGGTAACTTGTGAATTTGGAGTAAGTTTATTTAGAAAAAAATAAGTTGTTATTGCAACAATTTATTTTACCATGGTCTTAGTTTTAGGCAAATTCAATTACATGGATATTTTACCATGGTCTTAGTTTTAGGCAAATTCAATTACATCGATGTTTTGAGTTTTCAACTTGTCAAACATGAATATTTAAATATTTAGTGAATGGTGTAATAATTTATTGTAGTGTGTTGACATGTTAGGTGAAATAGAAAGACCAACTATGACCAACCTATATGTAGCAGTGTTGACAGGTTTTGTATGTTAAATATTGTTTTTGTATTGACATGGTGAATGAGTGATATACAGATGAACTAAGAATTTAATTAATATAGTGATGTGACAAGAGGAAAGCGTGAGTTTTGAATTAATGATCAACAGTGAATTAAATTTATTGTAGTGTCTTTGAATGGTGACATTTTTGAATTTTTTTAGTTTTAAGCTCTTAAAATGATCTCTCAAGTTATCCTTAGGAATAATTTTGATTTTTTTAGTTTAAAGTACATAAAATTAATATTTAGTGTATTGTATTTATTTATAAAAATAAATATTTTTATTTATTTTTTCGAGAAAAATAGTTCATTAGGTAATGACAATATAATTTATCGGTGTGTAGTTTCTATGCAGGTGTTGACCGAAAATCTGCTTCACTAATAACTATATTCAAAATTGTTTGGTATACTGGATAATTATATGGAATGAACAATCTAAAATAATAGCAATGCAATTCAATTTGGTCTATACAGTGATATAAATATACGGCTAGCATATCATTATATGAACTGAACAATATATAAGGATTCACTACAATAAAACTTCACACTAATGAACTAACAAATGTCAAATTCTTGTACCAGTGGAACATAGTTTTTCAAGATAATAAAACTTATCTAATAAACTACAATAATACTGACATAAACATTACTCTTTAAGCAAAACCCAAGAACTGCCACCACTCTTTTAAAAACTATTATGGCAATATGATACCATGCATAATGCAATACGATGACAAACCAATATATACCTATATGTTTGTTTTTATTTGAGCTAAATCCAACTTTCTCAAGAGAAAGATCAATTGTCCCTGTAACATGCTTATTCACACTTTTAGATTTTCTTAGTGGTGTCATTGATCCTTTATATATCTGAAACAAAAGAAATAATTATAACCAGCAATATAAGCTCAATTAAAACTCAACTAAAGAGTTGATAAATATTTCATAATAGAAAAATTAAACATATATTTCAAGTGCATCAACGTAATTCACAAATGGAATCAATCATTTTGAAAAAAATTTGAAAATAAAATATAGTAGGGTAGTAGGGAAAACTCCTTGATGAACCATATCCACTCTCAGCACCATATCCACTCTCAGCACCATCTTGCAGATAGATAGACTCATACATATTTCTTAGATAATGCAACTAGGACAAAAAGCACAACATCAATTGTATTGAGAACATATCAATTTATCACACCTTTGCCCGATAAGATCAAGGTTTTAGAAATAGGCTCATCAATTAATCCAGAAATATAGATACAATGTTACAAACAGAACAAAACAACAAACAATTTTCCAAATTCCATAAACATGTATATCAAGATCAACAGCAATTGTGATCCACAAAATCAAGGATAAGAGATTCACACACAGAGGAATAACATAACATAGAATCTATGGATATATAAATTATAAACAAATCATACAATATTAGGGTTTAAAAATCTAACCTATTTAACATCAAAATTTGCATCCAATTTCAATATCCTGATAAAGCAAAAGCATTACTGAAATCTATGTTCAAAACTGCTTATAAGCTCAAACAAAGCACAGTAAAATCCAGAACTAAAGATTTAAACACTAATTTGAGAAACAAAGTCCCAACCAATATTAAAAATCTAAAACTAACCCTGGATCATCTTCTGAAGAGCATCAATGGTGAGCGTATCCCACGTAACTAAAACATGATTCCTCATCATTACTTTCGACACAACTGTCTCATCAGACACCAACCCCTCAGAAACAACTCTAGTAGCAATATCTTGACCACAAACATATACAACACAAATCAACAACATTCAAACTTCTTATCATACGAAACGTTGACACAAATATAGGTGCAAAAATGAATTCTGTAAAGCATCTGAAAGAATAAAATTCATTCCCATATCAAAAAGTAATGGGCAAAGCTCACCACAGGTTTTAAGTCAATGAGCTTCTCAATTGAAATTCATTCCCATGTCTTAATATAGATATCATTACCTACAAAAATAACACAACATTAATTAATAACTCAATTTTGAGACATTAAAAAACCTCACTAATTGAATAGTCAAATATCATAATAAAATTGTACAATAACAGAAACCAACTTAATTGTCTGCAGCCAGATATCACTAGACTAAATTAAACCTTGCCATCACTTAATCATCCAACAGTGAAGTGAGTTTTTTTAATCTAACGGATATAAAGATATATTGAAACTTGGCTTTAATTCAAAAGGTTAATGAATAAAACACAGTTAAAAAAACAAAAATAATTAGAATCCCCATAATTAGAACCAAAATTTCTAATTTTACTAAAAAATAAATACAAACAATTATAGTTTCTAAGGAATGTCTTCAGGAAACAATCATGTACTCCTATGTTCCAATCATCACAAACTACCCTCGTGAGGGTTAAAGGCATACTGGATCTGATATGCATTTAATTGTCTCATTAACATCCATAGAAAGATTGCATATAAAATGACAAATCATATACAAATCAAATTCACAAATCAAGTAGTGAAAAAAATGACAAATCATAATGACATATATTTACTTCTTTCTCTCCAGTACCGTCTTGCTGCAAAAAGTCAGCCAACGTGGGAAACTTCTTTTCAGAAAGGTAAACTTCTCTTTCAATCATCTCTTGAGAAGCAGGGGTTACAGTTGAGCTTTCGTGTTTATAAATCCAAAAAAAATTATACGATGCAACCTGTTGGGAAAAACAAAAATCATTCAAAGTCTACTTCTTATCAAACAATGAAAATTATGTATTATATGTAATATAAAATCAAACACAATATTTTTGCAATCCAAGCTCAGCAGGATCATTCAATATGAATATATACAATATGCAAATCAATGTTTTCACTATAAATGGACATATATTTACACACTGTTTTATAATTTAGGAAAGGCATGACACTTACCTTGGTTGTAAAAGCATTAGCCGATTTCACTTCCACATTACCATCCAAGTTCATAGGCACTCACGGTTTCCTCCACTTTGTCTCCATCCAAATTATTTGGTTTGGAAATGCAAACAGTTTTCCATTTTACCTTTATAGTATGCTCATTTGCATCCACGGATTGAATAACACCCTATTTTAACTATTAGGCAGAAGAGGATCATAAGAACTTAATTCCTCCATAGAAACAATTGTGATAACAATTAATAAGCTCAATCTGCCAAGGAAACTCAATAGTAGAAGCAACAACAACAAATCAGTGCAGATCTGAGCAGAAAGCCACATAAGAAGATAGAATAAAAACCTAAAAATCAAAATGTTAGAGGTAGATCTATATAAATCTCTACAAAACCCAAAAATTTGCAATCATTTCTAGATCGTCATCCTCCAAATATGCAATAAATCAAACTAAGATAACATATCTGGATTTTAGGATGAACAAAAAAAAGAAGAAAATTATGATGAATCAGAATGGAAAACCAAAAAATACTGAAAAAATATAAAATCAAGAAGAATGGAGATGAAGGACAAACACCTTAAAGCTCTATGTTTTTTCGAATTAGTTAATGTTGTTGAGTGTTCAAATTGACATTAATGAGAATTTGTAATCGGAGAGAGAATATATACAAGATGAAAGATAGAATGAGTTCAAAGAGAGAGATAGAGATAGAGAGAGAGAGAGAGAGAGAGAGAGAGAGAGAGAGAGAGAGAGATGACGTATCATATGAGAATGTCATTTTTATGTGAGAACATGAAAATGAATTTGAACCATTAGATTTTAAAATAAATTGTTGAGATTATGTGCAAAAAGTAAATTTTGGACACAAAATGCCCTCATATTGGTGATGTGTCAATTTTTAAGGGAAGGGCAAATTTGTGTTTTTCACAACGTCTAATTTTCTTATATTATAGATTAAGAATTGTTTTTTAAGATGACAACACAATCTAAAAGTTGTCAAAGTTCATTGATTCTATTTGCAAAATAAATATCACACTCTTTGGGGTTAGTCATAATTTATTTTCGAATCTCTTGTGATGTATTATATAATTGCATATATGGAGAAACTTATTTCTAATATTATCTACTCCTTTAAAAATTATATGCAATTATATAAATGTTGTTATTTTTCAAAATATTTTGAAATTAAAACTCTCTATTTATTTTCATAAATTGATTTCTTATTATATGCTAAAATAAATAAGTATATATATATATATATATATATATATATATATATATATATATATATATATATATATATATATATATATACACACACACACACACATTCTTATGAGTATTTTAGAAATCTTATTATTTGAGAGTTATATTCTGAATAATAAAGTAACTCCTCTTAATTTGCATAATTGTAATCTCACATATCATGAATATAATTACGCAAATTTTACTATTTTGAATAAAATATAATCATTCTTAATTTATATGATTGTAGCTCATCTATCGTGAGTACAATTATACAAATTTTGTTTAATAAAATAATTAAATTTATTTAAATTATAATAAATATTATATCGATAATAGTTATATCCTATCGGTATGTTATTATTAATATAATTTGTTATTATTCAATATATATGTTATTTCTGGTGACATAATATTTGTACACTGTTATAATTTGTTGAAACAAGTATTTGATAAATAAGAAATTATTTTAAAGGCATGTAATACTTTATGGAATCCAAACATTTATTTTAAATCTTTTATTAAAATGGATTTCAATTCTCTAAGTAGAATGTAAGTGATTGACATACTCTATTGGTGTGGCATTACTTGACATGATCATTGTGTGATGGAGAAAATAGTTGAATATTTGTTTAACTTTTTTTTTTCAAAACTCTTAATTTTAGTTCAATATTATTCTCTATCAAGTGGGAGAATTTAACATGTCAATTATATTAGAAATGAGAAACAAACATTATTTATTTAATATAATTTTATTTTATGAAGACTTATATTGAGAATATTATAGACTTATGTTAGTAATAAAGTTTATAATAGTTAAAATTAAGTCTCATATTTTTCCGCTACGTATAACATATATAATATAATTCTCAAATGTGTGTAGTTATATTTATAGCATTTAAGTTTTGAGAGATTTATAAAAATGTTATATATAACTCAATATTATATTTAAAATTATAGGGTTTGATCTCACTCAAATGGGGGTAAACCTTTTTATATGGTCATCATACTCTTTCATGTGAAATTATATAAATGATGATATATTCTATTTACGTGTAAAATTTGTGGTTGAGTTTGTAAAACTTTAATGATGATATATTATAGAACCACTTCTCTGTATAGTTTTGCACTAAAATAAAATTAATATCCCATTATATAATCAGAGTATTTAATATTAGTGGACTCTGACAAATCTTTATCCTGTTGGATTCGTGGGAATGCATGTGTACATAATCATATAATCTGAAAAAATTTAGATTATTATTCTCATAATGTCATATATTCTTGCGCACACTGTAAATATGACATATTCTAAAAAGACTTCAAAATATAGAATAATTCTAAGAAGTCATATTATATATATATATATATATATATATATATATATATATATATATGTATGTATGTATTATTCTCTTAATCTCAAAAAGCACCATAACTTGATGTTTAGGTCGATATTGAAAAGACACAATAATTCTTTAGCATGCAATAATATTGTGTTATTCTATCTTCAATAGTCTACATTTGTCAGATCATAATATGAAAGTACAAGTAAATATCAATACCACTATCGAGTATGATATTGTGTTATGAATGTACTTATGATTAAATGTAATTACTCTCGTAATAGGGTATACATATATGTAATTACTATTCTTAGACCTATGTGGACATTCTATGACCTTTAATTTTAAAACGCATCAATAAAATCACTGACTACAAACTTATACACATAAGTAACTCTTATGATATTTTAGGTTAGGGGGAGTTTATCAATAGCATTTTCATATGTTTGAGTCATTCTTTAATAACATATTACTCTTAATTTAAATATGTTACTTTAAGTTCATCATTCTTTATATAAGTTGTGAGTCTTGAACATGTATGATTTATTTGTCCTTATGTGTGTGTGTGTCTATATATATATATATATAGGGAACGTATCATATGAGAATGCTATTTTTATGTGAGAACATGAGAATGAATCTAAACCATTAGAATTTAAAATAAATGGTGGAGATTATGTGTCCGTTTTTTTTCTCTCTCCTCCATCATTTATTATAATAATGGAGGAGAGAGAAAAACAAAAACCACACATAATCTCCACCATTTATTTTAAAATCTAATGATTCAGATTCATTCTCATGTTCCTACATAAAAATTGCATTCTCATGTGATATGAACCCTATATATATATATATATATATATATCATCAAATGTTGAACTATTATGGTTTTATTGACATGTATATCGATTGACAATTGGTGTTTGATAACCAGTCCAAATGTTAAAATAAAAATATATGTGCAAACATTGTCACAATATAAGGTGGGGATCAACTTTCTCCAAGAGTAAGTTTTTTTAACTTACTCCAAATTATAACCTTTGAATTGAATCTAATCTAATGGTCAATTAAGTAAAAGGCTAATTTAACTATTAGATTTGATTCTGAAATTCTGGCCTATGCAGACAGCAGATGTCAAGACATTGTGCTGCATAATCTTTTAAACTCAGAGGCGCAACTGCAGACTGATACCTTGAATATCAGAACTGCACACTCTCAAATATCATGACATTTGATCCAACATGTCAGTCAGGAACATGTACAACAAGAGGAACATGTACAACAAGATAGTAAAGTGCAGAATGTAAATAACACAGTAATTGTTAATCCAGTTTGGTGCAATTCACCTACCTCTGGGGGATACCAATCCAGGATGAAGATTTCACTAACTGTAGACTGTTACAAAGTTAAACTCCCACGTTTACAACTTTGTTCCTAACATCTACCCCATGAACATCTTTACCAAGGCTAAACTCAATGATTACAACCCTGATATGAGATACCCCACTCACACCCTAATCACAACCTGTGTTATCTCTGCCTTCTGCCAATTCAGAATTGTCGCGGTTTCTTGACCTTCAAGTTATCTTGGACTTGCTTCAAAGCTTCGTCTAAGAACAATACAACAACCATTACCTACAGGTTTCTGGTTGTGTCCCTGTACCTATGTCTTCCACTCTGAATCCCATATTATAGAGTGGAGACTTACAGCTCCTAAGAGAGCCAACGACTCTCAAACCCTAAACCCTTATTCAACACAAAGGAACTAGGTTACAAAGTTACAAGTGATACAAAACGTATAGTCACAATAAACCCTAGGTCTAAGTCTCCTTATATAGTCTTCTGTTGTCTTGGGCCTTTAATCGTCTCTCCTTTATCCACTCTGCTAATTTGCACCAAATCTTTTGACAGATTTGTTAAGTAATTAAACATGTTGTGTTAGTAGGATGTTAGAACATCTTTGTCGACATCTTTAATCTTGAGCAGATTTCTTCATCTTTATCATAATCATGTTTTACCAAAATTTCGTCAAACCACAGGAGCTTTCAATCTCCCCTTTTTGACAAATTTTGGCTAAAACATTCCCTTCTGTGCTGGATGAGCGAGATTGATAAAGGACCTTGAGTCTCTTTATTTTAAGAGTTTACCTTCTGATATCTTCTTCCTGAATTCTAAAAAGAGCTTAAACAGTCGTGACATGGAGTTCATACAATATGTAACTCAGATCACAAGTCACAACCTGCTTTTTAACTCAGATCACAAGACACAAAAGAAACAAGTTAAGATATAAACGAGTTAAGATGTTAGAGTATCTTATCCAGCATTCTTGCAGAACACCTGCAGGAATGTACCCATACCAGAAAACAACAGAAAAAACGACTTTCCTTCTTCTCCCCCTTTTTAGCCGAAACTTGGCAAAAGTGACCAAGACAACTCCAAATCCAGACACAACTTACCTAGAATTTGAAAAAAATGCCATCTATCACTAAACAGGAATGATGAGACTAGGAGGAATCGATACAGTCTTATTTATAGCCAAGAAATTTTCCTAGGAAATAACGAACCGCAGAAAATAACTCTGGTTAATTCAAAGATCCATTAATCAAGGAAAATCACTCCACTAAATGCTCACCGGCCAAGACTGTTGACTGTTTCTTCTTTTAAGAATACTGACCAACAAACCCATTACATGCAAACATGTTTAACAACAATGTCCTGACATTGTGTCAGACATTGTCTATAAGAGCTTTTCTGATTTTGGTCTATACAGATACTTCTTTACAAATATATGATCCCAGCCTGCAAGCGAAAAATAAATTCTCCCAGACTCAGTCAATGATTCTTAAGCATCCAATAAGAACCATTCAAGTATGCATTGCCAAGTTTCCCACAACTTGCAACAATACTCTAATGTCAAGACAACCCCCTTGACATCTCAGTTTGCTTGACGCACAAATACAAATTGGATTTTCCACAATAATGTCAAGCCATCATCCTTGACATCTCAGTTTGCTTGAAGCACAAATGCAAACTAGATCTTCAATAATAATGCCAAGTCATCCTCCTTGACATCTCAATTTGCTTGATACACAAATGCAAACTGGAACTTCATCTTAGATCAAGAGGCCTCTCCCCCTGACTAAGGTAACTGGTGCTCCTCCACTGAATGCCCAAGCTAATGACTGGAAAACATAAGACGCATCTTCATGTCTTCAAGAGCGCACCCTCTGTTCAACACACCTGCTGAACGCAACCATTAACTCATTATTGTTCCCTCTGACAAGAAACAATAATTACTCATACATGGTCAAAGGCATGCATCCCATGAGTACGTGTATACCAACCATAACAAACTCTTGGCTTGAGATCAAAGTCCCATTGATCCCCCTCATTCCACAACCATCTTATACACTACACGAACTCCTCTTGAATTCTCGTGTATAGATATCCCGTTGCTTGAGGCACAAACCAATTAAATCAGAATGCTTCACATTCCTCAAAGAGACGCACAGGGCATCTTAGTTTGTTATAATGATGTCAACTATCGTATGCATGCTCTAGAACTTCACAGCTGCTAAACTGATCCACTACTAGCATGACTTGCTCCAAGGGCTCCAATGTAGTATGCAAGATTTTCCACTGACCTCACCCAGCCAGCAATAGAGATAAACCCCGCAATCCAAGACAGTCATTCCTATCATTCTCCCGTATGATAACCTGGAAATACTTCTGATTTATGGTAAATCTCCACTTCTAAACGCATTCAGGAAACAAACTTCCATGCAATCAACACATGATCCACTTCATCTTCACAAATACTTACATCCTCATTCCAAGGGACCCTTCTACTCCATCATTCTCCCGGATGATCATGTAGATACTTCTTGAATACGATGCAAGTAATCAGTTCATCACAGAACCTAAAATCCTTCACCAAGGATAACTAACCCAAAGATGTTCTAACATCAGTTAGGACATCCTCCACGCATCACAGTCACCACACACCATGGTTCTTGGTATGCTCCACTACTGGACTTACTATCAGCATAGTAATCCATACTGAATATCTTCACACAACACTGACCCACCAGCTTGAACAAAGAAGTCTTCAGGAACCCAGAGAGAAATAAACTCTCAACCACCAAGAAGGTATGCTTCCATTATCAACCCAGAACTTCTGTCACAAGCTCCCAGAGAACCAGAACCTTCAATAATTTCCACTAACTACTTTTCAACAAAAGAGCAATCAGTTTTAAGCATCCTGCTTGAACGCACATTGTGAAACCAATCAAATGCCACCTTTTGATTGACCTCACTTATCTTCAGAACTCCCACAAGATACCCTGATCTACTAATGAAACCAGATCTTCAAGTCACATGAACTACTTGCCCTATAGCAAGACATTTTGGATCCATCAAGCCTCTTAGTCGTGTAACATATTCCCATCCACAGCTCCCGCAAACTGTATGAGATAGACCTTTTTGAAGCATCCATAACTTTCATTCTCCTGTAGATCACCTTATCTTAAGCTATTGTGCCACATCACCAGCTGAGACTTCTGATGTTAAGCTAGATGTCAAAACATTATGACATCCAACTGTTGAATTCAGCTCTTCCTTCTGCCACTTAGAAGAACCTCCTCCCTTTGCAGAAACAAATTTCCATGCTCTCACAGACTTGATTCAACAACCAAGTTTTGAGTAGACAACCTCCATTCTACTTTGAAACTCCAAAGACTTCAAACCTGCCACGTCTGAATCTTCAGAAAATAAGTAGTCCAAGACTACCCCATAGCAATACCAAAGAATGCCACTTCCCTTAGTAGAGCCGTCAAAAGAAAGCCAGAGATAACTGCCACTTATTATCGACCTTCACAACCAGAGTAAACACTATGCTTCAAAGCACCTAGATCAGAAATAAACTGACCCAAGCGGTAACCATCAAGATTACGATGTCTTCATAGTCTTTCATCTCCATCTTCAACAACATCACCATCTGGACAAGTCATTCACAATACTTTCCAGGAAACAGATGTTAAGCCAATAATCCCAGGTCAACACCTAGGAGACTTTTGAGCGAATGCAGAGCCCCTCCTATGATTCTCCAAACCTCTGATGAAAATATGTTAGAACATCTAACAGAACATCCTCAATCTTGACTTTCAAGAATAATCAATTAAATACTTGGGGATTCCACAAATAGCAATTGATCTTAAATCCTTGTACAATAACCCTTCTCCAAATCCAGCATGTTCTGAATATCCCAAGATATTCCTCATCATGTTGTCTTCTTCAGTTTGTGCAACTTGTTAAGATATCAAGGTTGCCCCCTTGACTCAAGCTCTTAAGATTCTCTCTGAACAAATCATAATTGTCTCAACTATGTGAACTCATTCTTAGGGTTGAAAGTATGAGTTCTTCCTTGCATATTTTTGTGAATGGTGAAAATAAATCACCTCCACGGTCTTCACTTTGTGTCTCAAGGAAACACCTTCTAGTCAGAAGAGTAACTAGAAGACTCCAGATACACGACATAGGTGTCTTTATGAGTGGACTTGAGAGAATTCTCAAGTATCTTTGACAACCTAGCTGTTCAAACATTTATCAAACTCATAGAGCAAGAACCTGATAAACTTTACACCTCAACACATCTCCTCTTCAACTGACTCCAAGCTGTACCAGGAAACAAGCTTCCAAGTACCAAGTCATCATACTAGATATCTGACCACAACTTCCTTCACTCCATCGCTCCCGACTCTGGAATAAAAGAATGCAGATACCTTTAAGATTATAGAGGCTGACTATTGAGACCTTCCACCAAGTGTCTTCAGTAACAACTCCAGAATCCCATAATTCTAGAGCTCTTCCATCAGAAACACATGCAGCGGAACCACCAAGGAACATATCTTGCTTGTCCTAATAAGATGTCATAACATCTTATAAGACACACCAACAAGAGAACTAGCCACTTCTCCTGTAGTTGTTGTAGAATCTCCTCAGCAACACGAACAACCTCCGGGTTGCTCCCTTCAATCCAGAACATCCATCTCATCCATTAATACCCTTGAGTATGTCTGAGTTGATTGATCTGATCTACAAAACTCCTCCTTGTTTAAACGCCAGAAAGTATCTCCCAAAGATCTCATCTAGAACCAGACAGGATGCCTGCTCTGATACCAATTGAAATTCTGGCCTATGCAGACAGCAGATGTCCTAGCAGATGTCAAGACATTGTGCTGCATAATCTTTTAAACTCAGAGGCGCAACTGCAGACCGATACCTTAAATATCAGAACTGCACACTCTCAAATGTCACGACATCTGATCCAACATGTCAGTCAGGAACACATACAACAAGACAGTAAAGTGCATAATGTAAATAACACAGTAATTGTTAACCCAGTTCGGTGCAATTCACCTACATCTGGGGGATACCAATCCAGGATGAAGATTTCACTAATTGTAGACTATTACAAAGTTAAACTCCCACGTTTACAACATTATTCCTAACATCTACCCCATGAACATCTTTACCAAGGCTAAACTCAATGATTTACAACCCTGATATGAGATACCCCACTCACGCCCTAATCACAACCTGTGCTATCTCTGTCTTCTGCCAATTCATAATTGTCGCGATTTCTTGACCTTCAAGTTATCTTGGACTTGCTTTAAAGCTTCGTCCAAGAACAATACAACAACCATTACCTACAGGTTTCTGGTTGTGTCCATGTACCTATGCCTTCCACTCTGCATCCCATATTACAGAGTGGAGACTTACAACTCCTAAGAGAGTCAACGACTCTCAAACCCTAAACCCTTATTCAACACAAAGGAACTAGGTTACAAAGTTACAAGTGATACAAAATGTACAGATACAAATTGATGGATTTAATATTATAATTAATTAATAATTAATTATTTCATTCCATATTTGATTAATCAAATAATTAATATAGCACTTTTTTTGAAAAACTTTAGCCATGATTTTGTTGTTTTTCTTTCAATTTTATCCATCATATGTAAAAATTGAATGATAAATGTTTATCACAACATGTTTACCATGATGCAATATCAAGTTTTGTATTTTTTATAACTGAAAATGTGTTTCAAATTGTTAAGACAAGTATATGCTGTAATGTAATTATATTTGACCCATTTTCTTTCTTCAAAATTATGTTGGATTTATTTCTCTTACTCATCTATGGTGTATCATATACAAGTTTTATATTTGGTCTATCAATTTCAACATGTCAACTTAATTCAACAATTTCTATATTCATGAGCCTTGTATATAAATAGTAATACACAACATTTTTTTCAACTCGTCACATATTTTCAGAGGAGGCAAACGTTAGAAAAATTGCACTTACATGTTTTTTAAACTCATGACAGGTTAGTTAACTTTAAAACCACTTCTTATATTAGAGTCTTGAATGTAATATTTGTTATGACTTTGCATCATATAACATCAAATACCGTTTCTGATTTTCAATCCTAACTACAGCACAACGAAACTAATATGATGCAACATTTGTTTAGAATATCAGCAATACCAGAATTACTTGCATAGAAAAATCATAACACCTTTGCATTTCAAAAGATATATGTACAACTCAATAGTATACTTAACCATTTCATAGCAAAACCAATCTTCAAGCATATAGAAAATCAGTCTTCAGTCATATAATGTTACTTAGCTGTTGCACTTTTATTTAACTTATTGCATCGTAAAACCATAACGATTTAACATTTTAGATGATATATATGGGAAATGCTAACATACACCCAAAATTAGTGGGCCCTACACAAAAATACACTACATCTATTTTCTTTCTTTTTTTTCCTTCATCTTTCTAATGTAGGTCCTACCCAAAATTGGTGGACCCCATACAAAAATACACTAAGGTGTATGTTGCTAATGCACACCTACATGGGTGTGCATTAGCATAACCCTATATATATATATATATATATATATATCATCTAAAATGTTAAACCGTTATGGTTTTACGATGCAATAAGTTAAATAAAAGTGCCCTCTAAGGTCTTTAAGTCTCCTCACTTTAGAGTATATTTTAACCTTAGAAAGCGCTTTAAGAAAAGCGCCCTCTAAGGTCATTTATTAATTAAAATATAAAACACATTTCATTTCATTGTCTGAAACTGCTTTTAATCATTTTCTTCTCTCGACCCTTGCTCTCTTCTCTGCTGAAACCCTTGCTCTCTTTCGTATCTGCTGAAACCCTTTGCCATTGTCGTCGTTCATCCGCCATTGCCGTCATTCATTCGCGGTTACCGTCGTTCATTGTCGGGACTTCACTGCTGCCGTCGTTTTGCTGTCGTCGTGACGAAGAAGAGGTACATTGTTGTTGCTGTTCTTACTTCTAACATTGTTCGTTGTTGCTGTTCTTGTCATCGTTATTGTCAATCGTTCTTACATGTTACTGTTGTTCGTTGTTGTTCGTTCTTGTCATAAAGCAAAAGTGTTTCTTGCCACCACCTGCAACTTCTTCTTCTTTTTTTTTTAAAAGAAACGTAAAACAACATTTTTGTTGATGTTTTTTGTTTATAAATTTATTTCTCTTGATTTTTAAACTATTATTGTTGTTCTTGTTTGGTATATATAATAGAATATGACCCTGCAGTGAAAGCTAGAATATAATAGAATTTGTGTAGGATTACTATTGACCTCTCCTTTTGGTACCTGTTACTAACAAGTATCAATTTCTTGATAGAATTAGAAACTCAGAATCTTATCATTCTTTTATAAGGGTGTTTGTTTATTTACTTGGTACCTGTTACTAACAAGTATCAATTTCAGTGTTTATTAATTATTTTTCTTTTCCTTTTCAATTTTCACTTTAACTTGCTTAGGCTCTGTAAGTTGTAAGTATTCATTAACAGTGAAGTGAGGGTGTTGGTAAGAAACACTTTTGCTTTATGAGTTTATATTTCTTGGTAGTATGTGTGATGAAAGGGCTAGGTAAGAAACTCTTTTGCTTTATGAATTTATATTTGTCATTTAATTTTTGTTTTTTTCTTTCTTACAGGTAAAATGTCTAATAACCAGGAAGACACCCACGAGACACAAGATACACAGGAAGCTCAGAATGAAGCTTCGAATGTAGAACATGAAATAAAAAGAGGAAAAACCATTATGAAGAGAATCATCCGTGCTAGAGATAAAGGGATGAGATTTGATGTACATTGGAGTGACCAGAACCAACTAGTTGAGCCTAACGGTTCAATGTTATCTTCATACATTGGTTCACTTGTCCGTCAGCACATTCCAATCACTAGTGATAATTGGAGGAGTAAATCGTTGGATGCCGGTAAAGAAAAGATATGGACTGAGATACAGGTACTTACCAAATATGATTGATGTTATTAGATTTTTGTTGACGATTAAGTCTTTAATTTACTTATACTAAAACACTTTATGTTTATATGTGTATGTTTTTTCGTAGAGGTCCTTTAATATTGAAGAAAGCCGACAAAAGTATTGTCTTCAATTGGCCGGAAAGAGACACAGAGGGTTTAGAGCCTTATTATCAAACAAATATCTTAGGGATGAGAACAAAAATTTTGTTGAAGCAGAACTTCCACCGTTGTATGCGGATGTGATTACACCGCAAGAATGGGGCATTTTTGTAGAGAAACGGAAAACCGAAGAATTCAATATAATGTTGTCTTGTCATGTCTATTGATTGTATTATATATGTGTTTCATTAGTTTGTTTTGATATGACTTGAAAAATTTTATCCAGAAATTGAGTGCCATTAATCGCGAAAGAGCATCAAACCCCGCGTATCCATACAGAAAAGGGCGTTTGGGATATACACGATTACAACAAAAATTGGTAAGTATATATTAATGCTATGATTTTATTAATTGTATTATTGTGTTATAATTAATGAACTTATTATTTAACTAAATGTGTAGTTAGAAGAGTCTAAAAGTGAAGAATCATCACTTCCGGACCATGTTTTGTGGAAGGAAGCTCGCGTGGGTAAGGGTGGAGCTGTTACAGAAGATGTTCAGCATGTTTATGAAGAATGTGTAAGTATAACATTATGTCTCAAAGTTAATTGAAATTTTATTAAATTATAATTAATTTTTAATCCCCACTAATAATTTTCGATATATCAATGAATTTTAGGAGAATCTATCTAAATCCATACCCGCAGGTGAGGATGATTGCAAGAGCATTCTTAGTCGAGTACTAAATGTTCCTGAGTATCCCGGTCGGGTGAGAGGTAAAGGATTTGGTGTGACTCCATCATCCTTGTATAAGCAATCAAAGAAAAAAAATCCCACCACCCAAGAAATCATGCAAACTGTGATGGCACTACAAGCGCAAGTCCAAGCATTGCAGCAGGATAAAGAGAGATATGAGGCGGGAAGGCGCGGTTCTGGTTTGAAAGATGCTAGTGACAAAGCTAGTATCAATTCTCCAATTAAAATCCCCGAGGTAATTAGCACATATTTATTTTAATTAAATTAACACATTTATTTTATTTGACCTTTATACATATTAACAGTTACATATTTATTATTGCTTCAGGGCATTTCATCTTGCCAGCTGTATTTGTTGTTTCCGACTTATCGTATGGTTGGCAAGGGAAAAGTGCATAACTTTGCGGGAGCGTTACTTCACCATCATCCGCTCCCACAAGGTTATCTGAAAGTGTCGGTTGATATCGCTTTAGATACGGATGCGTTACTACCGATACCAGACTCGGTTTCAAAGGTTACATTGTTGCGGGATGCAATAGGTTCATTTGTTGCATGGCCGTTAGACCTCATTTCCATAGGTGATGAGGTATGTTGAAAACCATTACGAATCTCTTAGTATTCAAATGTCAATTCTGAACGATTATGAAAATCATTCTGAACCATTACTTACATTTTTTTTACATGGTAATGTTAGACTCCTACAAAACCCGCAACAAAGAATAAAGGGGTTTTGCTGCAAAACGAGTCTGTTGAATCACACAGAGAGGTAGCTTTTAAGTGTTATTCTATTATCCAAATTCATGATTTTCTACTTTACTTAACTTATATGATTGTTAGGTTCCTGCTCAACCTTCACAACAGACCGGCAAGAAAAAAGCTCCTACAAGGACCGTGAAGGAAAAAAGACCTCACTTTCAGACGTGTCTAGAAACACTTTTGTCAATGTCAAATTTGATGGAAGGTGTTATTCGTCAAATCAACATGGACGAAGGTGTTTTTGGTTTTCCTCATTCCAAGATAATCGGAAAAGAGGACATGGAGCAGGTTTTTAATCATACTGAATTAGGCATCGGTGTTATGCAGTCATACATCTGGTACTCCAATTAATCTATTATTTATTTAGTTGAACAATTTATTTACACATTTCAATGATAATAGTCTAATGTTTATTATGTTTTTATTTAAGGTGCATGTATGAAAAATTCATCCGGGGGACGGATTTGTCAAACAAATTCCGTTTCTTCTCTTGCAGCCTTGTTAATGCACCGAGAATTGGTATGAATGCAATTGAAGTAAGAGACCACTTACTTTAGCGATTTACGGCCAGCAGCACAAAATGCCTGTTTCTTTTACCGTATAATACTGGAAACGGGTAAGATTTTCATTATAATTTCATTCTAATCTTTAATTTGTATCTTTTGCATAGAAATTATCCATCTAAACTTTTGTTATATTTCACAGTGGACACTGGTTGTTGGTTGCCATTAATCCTATAACAGAAGTGGTCTATTATCTTAATTCATTGGATACTGATTGGTCCACATATCAGAATATGAAGGATGTGGTTGACACGTAAGTGAGACTGTTCGAAATATTCATGTGTATTTGTATATCTAATTATTTCTGTGACATTGTTCTAAGTTTACATATTTCTTTTATAGAGCTATACTACTATACCGTGCACAAAGAGAGACTCGAGTAGCACGGGCTAGATCAACCAATATTACATGGGTCAAAGTGGAGGTATATTAATTTTCACAAAATTAGTGATGCTACTTAATAATACAAAATATCTATATATTATTTCTTATTTGTTTGTCTATGTGTAGTGCCCTCGTCAGCGTAATGGCATAGACTGCGGGTACTTCGTTTTGAGGTTCATGAGAGAAATCATTCAAATGGGACAATTGGAGATTCCTATTAGGGTATGCATGGTTTTATAACTAAGGATTTATTTTAATATTTATCGGATATGTCATATAATTGATTATTTTTAACTAAATAATGCGTATTTTGTTTTGTTATGTAGTATTTCGAAGATATGGTGTGTTCTTCTTACACAAGGAAACAATTGAATTATATTACGGAAGAATTGTGCGAATTCTTTCTTCTAAGAAGAATTTTTTGAATGTATAGTTTTGTGAATGTAAATTTTAGTTTTGTGAATATAAGAAAATTCTGTTGCAAGAAGAATTCTATTGTAAATTTTGTGAATTCTGTTAATGTATATGAATTCTGTTGTTGCAAGAATTTTGTGAATTTTGTAAATTTTGTGAATTCTGTTGTAAGTTTTGTGAATGTTAAATTTATTGAAATGTATATATGAATTCTGTTGTTGCAAGAATTCTATTTCTTGAAATGTATAAGAATTCTGATGTTGCAAGAAATTATATAAGAAATGTTGGTTTGAAACTATGCAGGTTTCTGCTAAAATGAGATTTTTTATACGTAGAAAAAACCAATAAAATTATAGGTATACTTTAGAGAGCGCTTTTAAGGAAAAAGCGCTCTCTAAAGTCCCCTTTAGAGAGCGCTTTTACGGAAAAGCGCTCTCTAAAGGTATATAAAAAAATCATTTTCAGTATACATTAGACAGCGCTTTCAAAAGCGCTGTCTAAAAGCACCTTTAGAGAGCGCGTTTGAAGGAAAAAGCACTTTCTAAAGTTTATAAAAAAAAAAATTTAATTTTAAACGTATACTTTAGACATCGCTTTTAAAAGCGCTGTCTAAAGTTCCCTTTTAGAGAGCGCTTTTTCATAAATAAAAAAGCGCCGTCTTTACCTACGACAGCGCAGGCTTAGACAACGCTTTTATAGGGCAAAAAAAACGTCATTTTTTCCCTCTTTTCCCGTAGTGTATTATCTACTCCTTTGAAAATTATAAAATATGCAATTATATAAATGTTGTTATTTTTCAAAATATTTTGAAATTAAAATTCTCTATTTATTTTCATAAATTTATTTCTTGTTATATGCTCAAATAAATAAATAAATAAATAAATAAATAAATATATATATATATATATATATATATATATATATATATATATATATATATATATATATATATATATATATATATATATATATATATATATATATATATATATATATTCTTACAAGTAATTTAGAAATCTTATTATTTGAGACTTATATTCTGAATAATTAAGTAACTTTTCTTAATTTGTATAATTGTAATTTCACCTATCGTGAATACAATTATGCAAATTTTATCATTTTGAATAAAATATAATCATTCTTAATTTATATGATTGTAATTCACCTATCGTTAGTACAATTATACAAATTTTGTTTAATAAAATAATTAAATTTATTTTAATTATAATAAATATTATATTGTTAATAGTTATATCCTATCGGTATGTTAGTATTAATATAATTTGTTATTATTCAATATACTTGTGATTTATGATTATGTAAATTATAGTTCGAGTACCTTATCGATATTAGAATTTTCTTGTGACATAATATTTGTACACTGATATATTTTGTTGAAACAAGTATTTGATAAATAAGAAATTATTTTAAAGGCATGTAATACTTTATGGAATCCAATCATTTGTTTTAAATCTTTTATTAAAATGGATTTCAATTCTCTAAGTAGTATGTAAGTGATAGACACACTCTATCGGTGTGACATTATTTGACATGATCATTGTGTGATAGAGAAAATAATTGCATATTTGTTTAATTTTTTTTCAAAACCCTTAATTTTAGTTCAACTATTATTCTTTATCAAGTGAGAGGATTTAACATGTCAATTATATTAGAAATAAGAAACAAATATTATTTATTTAATATAATTTTATTTTATGAAAACTTATATTGAGAATATTATAGTCTTATGTTAGTAATAAAGTTTATGATTATTTGTGTTATATCCTCAATTATAGTTAAACTTAAGTCTCATATTTTTCCCCTGCGTATAATATAATATAATTCTCAAATGTGTGTAGTTATATTTATAGCATTTGAGTTTTGAGTGAGTTATTAAAATGTTATATATAACTCTATATTATATTTAAAATCATAGGGTTTGATCTTGTTGAGAATGTAATTCTTTGTGTCGAAATATTTATGTGTCGAGTTGTATTTGTGTGTCGAAGTGTCGAAGCAGGTTGCTTCACACAAGATTTCGACTTAGGCCTATTTTAGTAGTGTTAACTATTTTGGGCTTTTATAGTTTTGGTCTTTGGCTTATGGTGCATGCTAACCTAAATCTATAAATAGGGAGTAACCCTTATTTTGTAAACAGCTAATAACTCATAGCATTTTATTCACATTTTTTCAGTTGCAAAGTGAATAGAGAAGGTTCCACAGTTTGTGGGCAGAGAGAGAAACTCTGCAGAATATTCATCTTCTTCTCCAACGTTATTTTCTTTTCCTTTTTTCTAAACCTTTTCTTTTCATTGTCATTGTGTGATTGATAACGATCTTGAGATCAAGATTGATTAGGAATTCTCCATAGGTTGTGGTTGAATTTCCAACATCTGGTATCTAGAGCTCCGGTTGCGATTCAAGGAAGCAAAATTGTGATGGCGATGAATCATCCAAACGGGCACTTTCTGGCGAACCTTCCGATTCTCAAGAAAGATAATTATGAGAATTTGTGCAAGAAGATTAAGGTGATTTTCTGTTATCAATATCTTTGGAATCTTGTGAAGGAAGGAGTAACACCGCTGGTAGAAAACGTGACGGATCAAGAAAAGGATGCACACAAAGAATTGAAGAAGAAAGATTATAAAGCTCTCTTTATAATCCATCAATGTGTTGATCCAGATAATTTTGAAAAGGTTAGTGATGTAGAATCAGCAAAAGAAGCCTGAGAGATTCTTGAAAAATCGTTTGGAGGTGCAGAAAAGGTGAAAGAGGTAAGGTTGCAAACTCACAAAAGGACTTATGAATTGCTTCAGATAGAAGACAATGAAAGCATAAACGATTTCTTCACTAGGGTTACTAAACTGGTGAATCAAATCAAGGTATGTGGAGAAGTGTTTACATCAGGATCAGTTATTGCAAAGATCCTGAGGTCATGTGCTCCAAAGTTTGACCACGTGGTAGTAGGCATAGAAGATTTAAAAGACTTGTTAGCATTGACGAAGGAAGAGCTTCAAGGGACGCTTAAGTCTCATGAACAAAGGATGGCTGAAAGAGCTGCAGGAAAGTTGAAGAGTGATATGGCTTTGCAGGCGCAGTTAGAAAAAGAAAAGAAAGACAAAGAAAGCTGGAATGACAACAAAGGTAGAGGAGGCTACAATAATTCGACTAGTCGAAATTAGCAGAAAGGAAATTGGTCGAATCATAGAAAACCCTAGAACCAAGGAAACCAAAGAGGTGGTGTTGTAGGTAAAGGAAGAGGTGGTGGTCGAAAGCCTGACAAAAGTCACATCCAATATTTCAATTGTCAGAAGTATGGTCATTATTTTAGTGATTTTCCAGAAAAGAAGAAGAATCAAGAAATTGATGCAAAGATGGCGAAACATAAAGAAGAAGAGATTTTGTTGATGGTCACAACAAGAGATGAAGAAAGATTCCAGGATCAGTGGTACTTGGACTCAGGATGCTCATCACACATGACTAGTAGGAAAGATTGGTTTGTCAACATGAAGCCCTCAATGAAGAATATAGTGAAGTTTTCAAATGACAATACTCTAGCAGCTGAAGGTATTGGTGATGTTCTGATTATGAGGAAAGATGGCAAAAGGTCAGTAATTTCTAATGTGTTGTACATACCAGGCATGAAGAGTGATTTGCTCAGTATAGGGCAGCTAGTTTAAAAAAACTACAAGGTGTTGATCAAAGACAAGATGATGAGAGTTCTCGACTCAGGTGGTAGGTTAATCTTGAAGGGTCAAATGTCTCAGAATAGGACCTTCAAGATTGAACTTAATGTGATGGAGCATAAGTGTCTTGCAACTGCAGCCAGCAGAGATGAATGGTTATGGCAATATCGATTTGGCCATCTTAACTTCAAAGACATCTGAGATTTGAAGAGAATAAATATGGTTTCAGGATTACCAGAAATCGAAATTCCAAATGAAGTGTGTGAAGAATGTGCTCAGGCAAAACAACACAAGAATAGCTTCAGCAAGGATGCAGGAAGCAAGTCGAAGGCAACTCTCGAAGTCATATAATCTAATGTATGTGGTCCTATCCAGGTGGATCCGATTAGAGGTAACAAATACTTTGTCACGTTCATAGATGATTTCAGTCGAAAATTATGGAGCTACATGATCAAGAAGAAAAGTGAAATGATCGAGGTATTTGCCAAATTTAAATCTATGGTCGAAAGACAAAGTGGTCGAAAGCTAAAGATTCTGAGGATTGATGGTGGTAGAGAGTATGTGTCAAAAGATTTTGATACATTATGTGAAAAAGAATGGATTGTGCATGAGGTGGTGTCACCCTACACTCCACAGTAGAATGGAATTGCAGAAAGGAAGAATAGAACCATCATGAATATGGTGAGAAGTATGTTGAAAGGCAAGCATCTACCCAAAGAATTATGGGGAGAATTTGTGTCGAGTGCAATATACATCTTGAATAGATGCCCGACGAAGAAGCTAGAAGGAATCACGTTAGAAGAATGTTGGTCTGGTGTCAAGCCTGGTCTAAGTCATTTGAAGGTATTTGGATCTATATCACATAGATATGTGCCAGATCAGTTGAGAAGAAAGCTTGATGACAAGTCAAGTCAGATAATCCTGATAGGATACCGTTCGACTGGAGGATACAAACTGTTCGACCTAGTGAACAAGCAAGTAGTGATCAGCAGGGACGTGATCATAGATGAGCTTAAGGAGTGGGATTGGACAAAGGATATTAAGAAGGATTCAGTGAGAATCTTATGTGAATAACCAGCTACTGAAGTCAAAAGAAAAGTTCGACAAGAAGAAGTCAGAGGTAAAGCAGGCCCAAGCAAACCTCGACGAATAAGACACATTCTTGCAAGTTTGCAAGAATGTGTGATTACATCAGATGATGTGGTCGATGAAGAAGGTGAGCTGGTACACTATGCTTTCTATGCAGATATCGAACCAGTCAATACGGCTGAAGCATTGAAAGATTCGAAGTGGGTGAAAGCAATGAATGAGGAGTTAGAGTCCATCGAAGTCAACTACACCTGGTCACTTGTCAAATTGCCTCAAGGCAAGAAGGAAATTGATGTGAAATGGGTCTACAAGGTGAAAGTGAATCCTAAAGGTGAGGTAACTCGACACAAGGCAAGACTTGTAGCGAAAGAATTTCTACAGAAGGAAGGAATCGACTTCGACAAAGTTTTTGCACCTGTTGTTAGGATCAAAACAATCAGATTGGTTATTAGTCTAGCAAACATGAACAATTGGCACACATGTCAGTTGTATGTGATATGTGCATTCCTGAATGACCCCTTAGATGAAGAAGTTTATGTTGCACAACCAGCTGGATTTGTGAAACAAGGCGAAGAAAGAAATGTGTACATGCTACATAAAGTCCTATATGGGCTTCAGCAAGCTCCAAGAGCTTGGAATAAGAAGATCGTCAACTTTCTAAGGGAGAAGAAATTTGTTAAGTGAACGACTGAGCATGGAGTATATGTAAGGAGAAGCAATATGGATTGCTTATACTATGACTCTATGTCAATGACCTGGTGATAACAGGAAGTTGCAAGAAGGAGATCGAAGATTTCAAACATGACCTAAGTGAGGAGTTTGAAATTTCAGACTTGGGAAATCTCTCATATTTCCTTGGCATCGAATTGTACAAGAGTAGTAGAGGTTTGATGATGCACCAAAGAAGATATGCAGGCGAAATACTCAAGAGATTTGAGATGCAAGATTGCAATTAACTTCTAATCCAGCTGAGTTCAGAATGTAACTGTCGAAAGAGTCAGATGAAGATGATGTCGACCCAACCCAATATAAAAGACTTATTGGGTCACTTCGATACCTTTGTCACACAAAGCCTAACTTAGCATGCAATGTGAGTATGGTAAGTAGATTCACGCAGAAGCCAAAGGTATCACACCTAGCAACGACGAAGAGGATACCGAGGTATCTGAAAGGAACTCTCGACTATGACATTTTGTTTCCTGCAGATGATGAAGGAAAGAGATGCAAGTTATTGGGATACACTGAATCAAGTTGGCGTAGTGATGATGAGGATCGAAAATCCACAGCTGGATATGTGTTTATGTTAAGTGGTGCACCAGTTGCTTGGAGTTCGAGAAAGGATCTAGTAGTGTCATTGTCGTCATGCGAAGCAAAATAAATAGTTACTTCACTTTGTACATGTCAAGCAACATGGATGGTGAACCTGGTCTAAGAGATTACAGCGAAGAGTCATGGAGAAATTACCATGAAGATCGACAGCATGTCACCTATCAATCTGGTGAAGAATTCGATAGCACATGGTCGAAGCAAGCATATCGAAATGAGGTTCCATTATCTTCGAGAGGAGGTAGCAGAAGGGAAGATGAACTTGGAACACTGCAGAACTGAGAATCAGATTGCAGACATCATAATAAAGGGAGTGCAAGTCGAAGTGTTCAGAAAACTAAGAGCTATGATGAATATAAATAGTTTAAACACAATGAATTAGGTGGTGTGTTGAGAATGTAATTTTTTGTGTCGAAATATCTATGTGTCGAGTTGTATTAGTGTGTTGAAGTGTCGAAGCAGGTTGCTTCACACGGGATTTCGACTTAGGCATATTTTAATAGTGTTAATTATTTTGGGCCTTTATAGTTTTGGGCTTTGGCTTAGGGTGCAAGCTAACCTAAATTTATAAATAGGTAGTAACCCTTATTTTGTAAATAACTAAGAACTCATAGCATCTTATTCACAATTTTGCAGTTGCGAAGTGAATAAAGAAGGTTCCACAGTTTGTGGGAAGAGAGAGAAACTCTGCAGAATATTCATCTTCTTCTCCAACGTTATTTTATTTCTTTATAAATCTTTTCTTTTCATTGTAATTACGTGATTGATAATAATCTTGAGATCAAGATTGATTAGGAATTCTCCATAGGTTGTGGTTAAATTTCCAACAGATCTTACTCAAATAATGATAAACCTTTTTGTATGACCCTCATACTCTTTCATGTGAAATTATATAAATGATGATATATTCTATTTACGTGTAAAATATGTGGTTGAATTTGTAAAACTCTAATGATGATATATTATAGAACCACTTCTCTGTATAATTTTGCACTAAAATAAAATTTATATTCCATTATATAATCAGAGTATTTACTATTAGTGGACTCTGATAAATCTTTATCATGTTGGATTCGAGGGAGTGCATGTGTACGAAATCATATAATCTGAAAAAATTTAGATTATTATTCTCATAATGTCATATATTCTTGTGTGCACTGTAAATATGACATATTCTAATAAGATTTCAAAATATAAAATAATTCTAAGAAGTCTTATATATATATATATATATATATATATATATATATATATATATATATATATATATATATATATATATATATATATATATATATATATATATATATATATATATATATATATATTATTCTCTTAATCTCAAAAAACATCATAACTTAATGTTTAGGTCGATATTGAAAAAACACAATAATTCTTTACTATGCAATAATATTGTATTATTCTATCTTCAATAGTCTACATTTGTCATGTCATAATATGAAAGTACAAGTAAATATCAATACTCCTATCGAGTATGATATTGTGTTATGAATGTATTTATGATTAAATGTAATTACTCTCGTAATAGGGTATACCTATATGTAATTACTATTCTTAGACCTATGTGGATATTCTATGACCTTTAATTTTAAAACACATTAGTAAAATCACTGACTACAAACTTATACACATAAGTCTTATGATATTTTGTGTTAGCGGGAGTTTATCAATAGCATTTTCATATGCTTGAGTCATTCTTTAATAACATATTACTCTTAATTTAAATATGTTACTCTAAGTTCATCATTTTTTATATAATTTGTGAGTATTTAACATGTATGATTTATTTTTCATATCGGAAACAATTTCTGCAGCGTTGAAACTTACTTCTCTTTTAATTGTTTAGTGTTTTAACCATTATTAATATTTTAATATTAAAATCAATATTTTTTAATAATTAATTACTGTCATCCAAGTGGGAGATTGTTAGATTAATTATTTAATTAATCAAATATGGAATTAAATAATTAATTATTAATTAACTATATTATGGTCAATTGTTATTAAACACTAATTATTGATGATTTGTTTGATTGGACTTTGTGTCTGAATGGATCGTGATAAGTTGGACCATTCAGTTAAGCCTAACGAGAGGTCTTTGCTGTAACGCCCATATATAAATACATACACCAAAGCATATATTATACATGAATAATATGTTGGATACTGAAATATATAAGTTCCTAGTAACACATTATACATATAAATGCCCAAAATCACCTAATACAAAAAACTAAGGCATGTTATATATACAAGATGTTCCAAAAGATAAAACTAAGAACTAGATCAACAATGATCTCAAAATCTTCACAACGGAAGCCTCGCCGCACAAAAGCTATGATCCGTAAGGAAAAGTCAAACAACTTTGTCCTTACCCTTCGCCGAACCTGTAGTACCTGTGATGTAAACAACAACATGGGCTGAGATACATCAAATCTCAGTGAGTTTTCTATCTTAAAGTCCTCTCGGCTTTACAAGGTTCTAACAGTCCTAACTCGAGTCCAAGGGAAAGGGAAGGGACATTCGAGTTCACAAATCAAATTCTCACACTATATGGAAACATGTCATGAGTTCATCAACTCACAATATCACTAATCGGTAACCATGCCAAGGCATCTCCTATTCTCGTCCTCTTCTATGTCTAGAAGTCGACCCGGGTCATGGATCCTTGCAATTTACTTGGCATACGAAATGCATTCGGGAACATCGGCATATTAGCCGTGAACCGTCACTTCACATGGCCTGTTAACCATCACAAGTCTCTACCCTTAGGTTCCATTCATACTACACACGTGAATCAAACCTGCCAAGTACCACGCCTTGTTTCAGAGGAGCTCGAGACTCATGAAACTGCAACTCAAAGAACTGGTTACGATTACGTGATCACACACACAAACATGATTGTATTCGACAATCGCAAGGCCATAATGCCATATCACAACCACAAAGGTCACACATATGTTCCATACTAGTGTCTACTCATTCTATGACATTAGTATCTGACACACGCCTCGGCACTGCACGCACGATCGTTGTCAGACACACGCCTCGGCACCGAACGCACGAGCATTATCATTACGTTATTACACACTTTCCTACATTATTTACGGTAATATTCCTCACTCTTCCTATTTTGTATTTTAACATGCATACACTCTCATACATGCTTAACAATAACATTAGATAAGCATTTTACAACATCAATCATAAAACACACAAGTTAGCATCACATGTAAACCAATATACACACTTCCACATGGTAGATCATACACATTTTATCTTTACCATATAAATCCATGACCTACAACTATGTTTCTACCTCACCATCACAAAGAGCATAAAATTAGCTTTTCAACGCTTCGAACGGGGACCAAAACGGACTTACGGTTCAAAAGTTATGACGAAAACAAAATCTGACATTTGAAAAAAACTGTGACCATGCGCCGACGCATGCTGCTGGGGGTCAGCGCATAAACCTGGGAATTTCGCCCGGGTCAGCGTATGAAGCCATGAGTCGACGCATGATTGCAGGGGGTTAGCGCATGGTTGCAGATTTTGCTAAAAAACTCAGTTTTCGGCCGTTAAATGCCTTCCGGACCTCCGATTTCGATTCCGTAAAAAGCCCCGGTCTCAGAATTCGACACACTATGATATTTTATCCATAAAAATACCATCCAACAACATTACAAAATTAATACCCATATTATCAAATATGAAAAAATTGGGTTTTCAACGAACTCATCCACTTCAAACTCAGTCCAACATAATCAAACACACAAACAAGTATCAACAGATGATTCTACCTATATATCAATCATACTACTCAGTTTATAACGCATTTCAACCGTTAGATTCTTTGATTTAGCAAAATCACTCATTTCCTCAAAAACCAACCTAACTCTAGAAACTCTAGAACTCTACAACTAAAGTATCTAGCTAGAACCAACCTGGATTAGAAGATGATGATGAAGAAGCTGAGGTGAATTGGTGAAGATGGGTTGATGATCCTTGCTCTTGAATTCTTGGATTTCTTCTTCTCTCCTTTTCTCCCTTTTCCTTTCCTTTCTTCTTCTTTCTCTCTACTTTCTCTCTCCAATGTTACTAACTTTGGCCAAATGAGAGAAAAGGAAATATATAGAGAAACTCATTAATTAGTAACACTACTAATTGTCCAAATTATCTCAAATGCACCAATTAAAAAAACCTCAGAGTTAAATAATATTAATCTGATTAGTTATGAGTTCGTCAGTTTACTCTAATTATTTTATCCAATAAATTCTCAGAGTAACCCGGAACCCAGTTGATCATACCAATATTATCCAGAGTAAAATAATTTATGGGGTATTACATCATCCCCCCCTTAAATAGAAATTCGCCCATGAATTTAAAACAATTACCTGAAAAGATGAGGATAAACTTCTCGCATCTCGGATTCCAGTTCCCATGTTGCATCACCTGGTTGCGTCTCATCCCACTGAACCTTAACAAGAGGAATCTCTTTATTCCTTAACACCTTAGTTTCTCTTCCTGTGATACGACTCGGTTGAGGCTCAAACGTCAAATCTGCTTCTATCTCGATCGTATCAGGTAGAATTGGTTGAAGAGGATCTGGAACAAACTTTTGAAGCTGAGATACATGAAAAACATCGTGCATCTCTGACAGAGAAGGCGGTAAGGCTAATCTGTAAGCTACTTCGCCAATTCTTTTTAAAATTTGATACGGTCCCACGTATCTTGGACTTAACTTACGCGACTTAAATGGCCATTTTAATCTCAATCTCGGAGTAACTTTTAAGAACACATGATCACCCTCAACAAATTCCAAAGGTCTTCTACAGTTATCCGCATAACTCTTTTGACGATCTTACGCTTGTTTGACTTTACCATGGATCATCCTAATCTTTTCCGTAGTTTCGTGAATAATCTCGGGTCCCAAAATTCTATCTTCGCCAACCTCCGCCCAGCACAGTGGCGTCCTACACTTCCTCTCATACAATGCCTCGTAAGGAGCCATACCAATACTTGCATGATAACTATTGTTATAAGAGAACTCAATCAATGGTAAAAGTTCTATCCAATTTCCTCAACTTCCAAGTACACAAGCTCTTAACATATCTTCCATTGTTTCTATTGTTCGTTCTGTCTGACCATCCGTTTGCGGATGATTCGACGTGCTCATACACAACTTCGTTCCCATAGCTTGTTGAAAAGCTCTCCAAAATCTTAAAGTAAACTTTGAATCTCTATCCGAAATAATACTAGAGGGAATACCATGCAATCTCACTATTTCCGAAATGAACAACCTTGCGAGATGACTCACCTTGTAAGTAGTCTTTACGGCCAAGAAATGCGCAGATTTCGTCAACCGATCCACAATTACCCAAATCGAATCATAACCACCCTGAGTAAGGGGTAGTCCAACTACGAAGTCCATAGAAATACTATCCCACTTCCATACCGGAATTTCTAAAGGTTGTAACAAGCCACCCGGTCATTGGTGTTCAATCTTCACTTGTTGGCATATCGCACATTCCGACACATACACCGCAATATCATTTTTCATCCCAGACCACCAATAGTCCCTCTTTAAATCTTGATACATTTTCGAAGAACCAGGATGTATAGTGAAAGTACCCTTATGCGCTTCTTCCAAAATCCTTCTTTTCAACACCGCATCATCTGGAACACAAACTCTTTGGTTAAACAAAATAATTCCGTCGGTAGCCCGCACAAAACCCGGTTGCACCAACACTTCTTGCAACTTCTCATCTAACATCTACCCTTGTTGAATTTCCTGTCTAAGAGTAGAAGTGACATTCAAATTCCCCATAATCACACAATTAGGAGTCCAAACCAATTGAAGATTTAGATCTCTAAACATTTCCAACAAAGTATACTCCAATACCATCAATTCGGCCCTATGACCCATTTTGCAACTTAGTGCATCTGCTACTTTATTCGCTTTACCCGGATGGTATTTTAGTTCCAAATCATAATCCTTCAAGTACTCCATCCACCTTCTTTGTCGCATATTCAGCTCCTTTTGATCAAATAAATACTTTAAGCTCTTGTGGTCGCTGAACATCTCAAAATGTACCCCATACAAATAGTGACGCCACACTTTCAAAGTAAACACAACTGCCGCCAATTCTAAATCATGCGTTGGATAATTCTCTTCATGGACTTTCAACTGTCGAGAAGCATAAGCTACCACATGTCCATCTTGCATTAACACACCTCATAATCCCATCTTTGATGCATCACAATATACCTCATACGACTTGCTAAGATCTGGAATAATCAAAACAGGGGCGGTCGTCAATCTTTCCTTCAAATTCATAAAACTTTTTTCACAAGCAGAATCCCACTCATACGAACAATCCTTCCGAGTAAGTCTCGTCATTGGTAAAGCCAATTGGGAAAAGCCTTTAATAAACCTTCTATAATAACCCGCCAATCCCAAGAAACTCCTAATTTCTGCAACGTTCTTCGGTCTCTCCCAATTAATCACCGCCTTCACTTTTGATGGGTCTACCACCACACCTCCTTGAGATATGACGTGACCAAGAAAATTTACTTCCGACATCCAAAACTCGCACTAGCTTAGCTTGGCAAAAAGTTGTCTCTCTTGCAAGATAGATAAGACGATCCTTAGATGTTCTCCGTGCTCTTGAGAATCACGGGAATAGATAAGAATGTCATCAATAAAGATCACCACAAATTGGTCCAAGTAAGGTTGAAATATCCGGTTCATATAGTCCATGAAAACTGTCGGAGCATTAGTCACACCGAAAGGCATTTCTAGGAATTCATAATGACCATAACGGGTCCTAAATGCAGTTTTCGGTACATCCGAACTCTTCACCCGAATCTGATGATAGCCCGACCATAAGTCAATCTTTGAGAACACACAGGCTCCTTTAAATTGATATAACAGATCGTCTATCCTTAGCAATGGGTATTTGTTCTTGATGGTAACCTTATTCAACTGACGATAATCAATACACAACCGCATTCCACCATCCTTCTTCTTTACCAACAATACTGGAGCTCCCCAAGGCGACACACTTGGTCGAACAAAATGCTTAGCCATCAATTCTTCCAAATGATCCTTTAATTCTCTTAACTCGAGTGGTGTTATCCGATACAGAGAAACGGATATTGGAGTCGTTCCTGGTATCAGGTCAATAGAGAATTCCACTTCCCTCTCCGAAGGAAGAGAAGTGATATCCTCAGGGAAAACTTCAGGAAACTCACAGACTACCGGAATACTCAGAACCTGAAGGTTGTCGTTCTCCTCCTTAGTGAGAACCAAAAGAACAGATTTTTCATTCTCAAACAAGAAATTAATCATTCCAACCGTACCTTCCAAAATAGTAGTCAACACATCCTTCGGAGTAGCCTCCACGGACGGAATAATAATTAGTTTCTCCTCACAACCGATAAATACCGAGTTAGCAGAAAGCCAATTCATTCCCTGAACAACATCCACTTTCTTAAGCGGCAAACAAATCAGACCTATCTGGAAAACTCTTTCATTCACAGATAAAACATAATTTTCACACATTAACGGCGTTTCGACGATCTCATCCATGGCAGTAGTAACCACCATGGGTGGAGACAATGGAATAGCTTACAACCCCAGTCGCTTCATACATTGCATCGATATAAAGGAGTGTGTTGCTCCACAATCAAATAAAACAAAGCAAGGATTCCCATTAACTAAACACGTACCAGCAATCAAGGAATTGTCGCCCTTTGCTTTCCTCGCATCCATTGTGTAAACTCGTCTGGTATTCTTTTCTTGCATTCGATTCCTATTTTGAGGACAATCCCTTGCCATGTGGCCCACCCTCTGACACTGATAACACCTCATTCTTTCAATACTGCATCTACCAGAATGTACCTTACCACAAGAACGGCACACCGGAGGTGCACTATTCCTAGAACTCTGAACTTGCTTCTCTTTAAAAGATTGTTGCCTTGGTCTAAATTATTGAGTCGATCTCCCTCGGTCACCTTGATTCAACCCACTCACTTCTCCTTCCGCTTGTACCTTATTCAAACTATGTTCCGCCACATAACACTGCCTTAACAATTCAGCATAGCTAGTGAATTCCCTCTGAGACACGCTATGTGAAATTTCAGCCCTCAAACCAAACAGAAATTGATCGATCTTCCATCTCTCGTCAGGAGCATACATGGCTTGCCTAGAATAAGCAACCATAACCTCAAACTTCTCTGCATAAGAAGCCATGGTCAAGTTACCTTGTCTCAACTGTTGAAACTCGAATTCCTTCTGAGACCTTAAGGAACTTGGAAAATACTTCTCCATAAAATTTATCTTAAATTGTTCCCATACCTTCGGTACCTCTTGAATTGTCATTAAGGCCGAAGCACTCTCCCACCACCTCATGGCAAGACCCTTTAACAAGTGAGAAGTGAAGACCACCTTATTTTCCTCACTGCACTGAACTATTAAGAAAACCCGCTCCATACCGGATATCTATTTATGCACCTTTACCGGATCTAACCCTCCTTGAAACTCCGGAGGATTCATACGAATGAAGTCCCTAAAGGTTCCCCTTGCAGCTTCAGGAACAACCACAGGAGGATGCAGGCCATCAGTCATTTGCTGTACCATTTGCTGCACAAATTGATTTTGTTGCTGCTGCATCTGTTGCATGAATTGATACAAAGGGGCATTCCCCTCGTCACCTGGTGGATTTGTCCCCGCCGCAACGGTCCTCGGTCTACCACGGTTGTTTCTGCGCCTGTCAGCCATGTTCCTGAATGATCATACACATTTTATCTCTACCATATAAATCCATGACCTACAACCATGTTTCTACCTCACCATCACAAAGAGCATAAAAATTAGCTTTCCAACGCTTCGAACGGGGACCAAAACGGACTTACGGTTCAAAAGTTATGACGAAAACAAAATCTGACATTTGAAAAAAACTGTGACCATGCGCCGACGCATGCTGCTGGGGGTCAGCGCATAAACCTGGGAATTTAACCCGGGTCAGCGCATGAAGCCATGAGTCGATGCATGATTGCAGGGGGTTAGCGCATGGTTGCAGATTTTGCTAAAAAAAACTCAGTTTTCGGCCGTTAAATGCCTTCTGGACCTCCGATTTCAATTCCGTAAAAAGCCCCGGTCTCAAAATTCGACACACTATGATATTTTATCCATAAAAAGACCATCCAACAACATTACAAAATTAATACCCATATTATCAAATATGAAAAAATTGGGTTTTCAACGAACTCATCCACTTCAAACTCAGTCCAACATAATCAAACACACAAACAAGTATCAACAGATGATTCTACCTATATATCAATCATACTACTCAGTTTATAACGCATTTCAACAGTTAGATTCTTTGATTTAGCAAAATCACTCATTTCCTCAAAATCCAACCTAACTCTAGAAACTCTAGAACTCTACAACTAAAGTATCTAGCTAGAACCCACCTGGATTAGAAGATGATGATGAAGAAGCTGAGGTGAATTGGTGAAGATGGGTTGATGATCCTTGCTCTTGAATTCTTGGATTTCTTCTTCTCTCCTTTTCTCCCTTTTCCTTTCCTTTCTTCTTCTTTCTCTCTACTTTCTCTCTCCAATGTTACTAACTTTGGCCAAATGAGAGAAAAGGAAAGATATAGAGAAACTCATTAATTAGTAACACTACTAATTATCCAAATTATCTCAAATGCACCAATTAAAAAAACCTCAGAGTTAAATAATATTAATCTGATCAATTCTGAGTTCGTCAGTTTACTCTAATTATTTTATCCAATAAATTCTCAGAGTAACCCGGAATCCAGTTGATCATACCAATATTATCCAGAGTAAAATAATTTACGGGGTATTACATTTGCCCTAAGTTGTTAGCTGTTTAAATGTCGCCCCATTAGACAATTAAAATACTCTGAAAACCCTATACGACAATGAGGGTAGTAATCCTCTCATACTCACTTTTTTACAGTAATCTCTCAGTCCAACAAGGTACACAGTTTCTATAATCTTATTCTTTATTGTAAAATAACATGCTATAATTTGTATATATGAATTCAATTAAATCCATCAAAAAGTAATTACAAAGATTCTGATAAGAGTATGCTGATCTGATTTGCATAAAATACCCTGCTAAGCATTATTATGTACTCCTTTTTAAGGTGCTAGACTTCAGTGGCAAATTTTTTTGGAGTTAGGAAGTCAAATTCAGTAATCTTTTCAAGCATGATTGTGTTAGCATACACTTAGCATGGAAATTATTGGTCGAGCTTGTTAAGGGACTCCAATTTTGTTGGGCATAAATTGTTGGTTGGGCTGAGATGGTAATGTCTAGAGACATGCTATGCTGCATTTAGTTAAAATGAAGAATATATACATGAAGTTGAAGAAGTAATTTTAGAAAGTTCATCAATATGTAATTTCACAAAGTTTAGGAAGTATATCATGAATCTGTCATTTTCACAAAGTCCAGGATCTATAATTTGTAAAAGTTAAGTTAGTAAGACATAATGAATTCTATGTAACATAATTTATGAGAACATACAATTTCTGGCTCCAAGTCTTGTGATTGCTTTGTTAAATTTTTTTTCCAAGTTAGCAACATTAGAGCTATGTTTGCACAAGCTTTTCTACCACCACCTAAAAGTTGTGTTTTGGCCACTATGCTCTCTTACTATCCATAAATCCACATTTCGAATGGATATCTTCTAAATTTGATTCCCTTTTTACAAGTCAATGATTAATACTTGAGGTATTGACATCCTTGAAAGCACAAAATGTATTAAATAAAACATTAGGAAACACAATGAAATTGCAAAAGATCAGAACATATGCTACAAGAAAATGAACATCAAATTAGGAAAGTGAGATTCAAAAGATGGGTAAGCAGACCAACAAACAGATGGTCGGTAAACTGATAAAAATAGGATGACCAAACTGAACCTTCGCAGAATGGCTAACCATTATGTAAGAACATAATCGTGCCAATAACTTTAAGTGTAAAATAGTTGTAGTGGTGTGTTTAGTCACTAACAGTGAAGTGTTTTACATCACTTTTAACACCATACTATAGTAATCCACTTGAAAAGCACACTGAAAAACATATTGACAAACAAAAATAAGTTAGCCAAGCATACAAAGTTGTCATGATTTGATGGTATTGCAATATGAGGTTTACAAGTAAACAACAACTGTGATTTTATGGTTTCACATTTAAAATGACTCTTACGTTTTCATTAGCAACTAAAATTTTGTTCTATAGAAGAAGGAGACCATGCTATAATAATCCAGTTGAAAAACTTATCGACAAACAAAAATAACATTTCACTTACCATCACACCTTTCAAGTTAGCCAAGCATAGAGGTTCACAACCCCTAAACTTGTATTTTCAAGATGAGTTTCTCAACCTATAAGCATGTGTTTTTCAAAGTATTAAAGATAAAAAAATAGAAGTTTCCGGAAGAAGTATCCAACACCCAAAACTTAATAAAAAAACAAAGTGGAAGATAAAAAAAAAACACAATAAAACTCAAAAAACTGTGCTGGCGAGATTGAACTTAAACAATTGAAACATGTAAAACTCGGACGAAGCAGAGAAAGATGAAACAAAGAGATGCAAAAATATACTGAAGCAAAAGGATAAATGAGATGTTAACAACCAAGTGTCCATGACTATGAAATATATTTTCAATAAGCAAAGAAATATAGAAACCCATTTTATTCACTTGGTCACTTGGTTATTTGGATTCTGCAACAATGAACCATGATAAGCGAATGAAGCAAAGATTGAAAAAATGAGTCTCTATAACGAATGAAAACCAACATTAAAAAGCGCAACAACATAAATGATTATGCAAAACAAATGCTAGAAAACAATTCAGTAATGAAAAACTCAACATCGGTTGAAACCTAGAAAAAAACATAATAAAAACCACAAAAAAGTTCGAAAATCACTTTAAAACATTGAATTTCTAACGAATAGATTTCTCACTATGAAAAATCCAATAGAGTGAGGATAACATAAAGAAATGAGTGAAGATTGAAATCATTGTGAGAAGGAAAACCTGTGTTTGGTTTATATCTTTTCACAGTGGAAGCAAGAAAATGTTTGAAAGATTTCAAAGTTGAAAAGATTGACTTTGTTTTGCAAGGAAAAAGAAAGAAATGTCGAAGATTGGTTAAGAGAGAATATAACTCAAATAAGGTGTAAACTAAATAGAAATGAGAGAAATTGTAAAAGAAGTAAAATTCAGCTAAATGTCGAGTGCATCCTAGGATTGAAGAATGAAGTGATTGATTTGCCATTAAATTATTTACTAAAATAATCTTGTGTAGTGTAAATTTGAAAACTTGAAAGGATAAAATAGTGAGAGCTCTAGTATCATTTAATAGTATCTATATAGTTGATAGTAGATTGATTTTCAAATTTTTATAATAAAATTTAAGGTTAAATACACAACACCCCCTACCAAGTTAGCGAGATTTGGTTTTCCCCCTATAAAATATTTTTTTTAATCCCCATCGTAATACCCATATCCCGTCACTTAGGCCCCCGATTGCCACATTTCACCCAGGATTCCCTCAACTTGCCAGCGTGGAACCTATTTAGCGTGACACCATGGCATTATTCTTTTTTTTTTCCTACAGATTTCATGTGCCACCATGGCATTTCTTACCAATCTCAATTCATTAGGGTTCCATTTCTTCCCCTTTCTCATTTATTCCTCTTTCTTCATCTGTTCCATCTGCTAGGGTTTCTAACAGGCCAATATATTTTCACATTTCTTCATCTTTTTCGTATGCTAGTTCATAATCTTTTCTTCATTTTTTCACATTTCTTCATCGTTGTTTGAATCATGGGGGGAGAAAAACATCATCTGTTGGCATCTCAAGTGGACTAAGCTTGCTTAGATGTGGATGTAATCAACCCATGAAGATGTGGGTATTAAACACCATTGATAACCCAAATCAAAAATTCTGGAAATGTTGAAATTCAGTGGTAAGTGTATTTTCATGTTTCTCTTTGTATTTATATTGACATTAAATGATATTTCTTTTTGCTAAACATATTTGCAGAATGGTTGTGAATTTTTCATTTGGGATGATGAGGTGTATGAGGATCAAATGAGTTAGATGCTTCCCATTAAATATTGTGATTGTGATATGACAAAATGCTGCGAAGTTGCCAAGCAGTATGGTGTAGTAACCAGTTCAAAGAAGATTGAGAAGTTGAAAAAAAAGTTGGTCATGGAGAAGAACAGAAGCTATTGGCTGAAGATTGCCCTTGTTGTGTCATGGATGTTGTTTTCAATAGTTATTAAGCTAATGTAATGAATTGTTTTAGTTAAGGTTGTGTCAAAATGTTATACCAATATTTTATCTAATGGAAAAGTTAAGGTTGAGAAAGATTTTGTATCAATGTTATGTTAATATTTTGTCTGATATAGATGTTTGTTTAAAAATTGTTTACACTAATCGTATAGTGCACAATTGAGAAACAATATTGCATAGTGCATAAATGGCATAATGGTATAATGCACGATTGAGAAACAAAATCTGATACAAAATGACACATATAATGCACATGTCTGATACAAAATGGCATATATAGTGCAGATGTCTGATACAAAATGGCACATATAGTGCAGATGTTTGATACAAAAGTACAAGCATATTAAATTTCACAAAAACTGGTTAACATTACAAGCAGAACATTAAAAGTGGCACACAATGTGCATCATAGCTAAATAAGTTGTCATTTCTTCTTCTTTCAAGACTTCAATGACCTGGTTGACACTCCAAACCTAGAATCATGTCCATGTGTAGTTGTCATTTCTTCAAGTCCTGTCAAGGTTATAGGTTGGTCACTAGTTGAACCCTGGCTTTCAATTGGCTTTTGAAAACACTTCAAGTTAATCATTTCACTCTGCCTTTTTCTTAACTTGATGACAAGTTTTTTCCATTTCTTTTTCTTTGCTTGTGTTTGACTTGAGCCATGCTGAGTTGTGTCTACCACACATGAGCCACTTTGACTTGCATGAATGTGATTAACTTCTAATTCAGTGGCATGCACATGTTGGACATCAGTTGACACATCAGTTGGTTGCTCCACAGTTGGCACATCAGGCACATCAGTTTCTTGCTCTGCCATTGTCACATCAGTTGACAAGTCAGTTTGTTGCACATCAGTTTGTTTCACATCAGTTGGCACAATTTTTTGCTTGGTCTCAGCCTTGGGTTTTCTCTACAATCAAAAGGCACATGTGTTAAAACAACAAATTTCACATAAAGTTCACAAAGTATCATAACACATATCTAACAATAAAACATTTTACCTTTCTTTTTAGTGCATTTGGGTCTTGTGTCTTGCTCTTGCATGGTAAGGCATTGTGTCCAAACTTGTCACATTTGGTACACCTATAGGCCACGTCAGTTATTCTCTTTCTTGCACCTTCCTCACCACATTCTCTTATCCTAACTTTTCTTGGCCTACCAGGTCCAATTTTGTATGCAGGAGGTAGTAATTCCTCAGTTTGTACATCTGGCCACATATCCTAACCATTGATAGGACTCACAGAAAAACCTTAACATAATGCATACTTATCTCTTGTATAACACTCATCAACAAAATCATCAGGGGTTTGTTTCATATAACTCAATACAACCACAACATGCCTACATGGAATTCCTACCAATTCCCAAAAGTTACAGCTACATGACCTTTTAGCAATGTCAATAATGAATTACTGAGTGTTGAAAACACGTGTAACCTAGAGTTGTTCAGCCATGAACCATGTTGGCAGCCAATGCCCACTATTGAAAACTTCATTATCTAACTTTTTCCTAAATATTGGCATAACTCTATGTTGCCACTTATCAAGCTTGGTGGTAGAGGTTGCTAACTTATTCATAAGATATTTTCTAATCCACTCACACATGGTTAAAATAGGCTTGTCCCTAGCAACTAAAATAGTGGCATTAAAAGATTCAGATATATTATTCATCAAAACATTACATTTAGGGTAAAAACTAAATGCATGCTTACACCAGCATTTTGTAGGAACTTCCATTAACCAAGTCCAAGCCTTGGCATCTACCTTCTTCAGTTCATTCATCTTTTGGACCCAACCTTGATAATAAGTGGCCTTAGCAGCTCCCACCATCAAGTCCCTTATAAGGGTTCCACCACCAAATCTTTTTAAAAATTTGCATATAAGTGTCTTAGACACAACCTATGCCTAATCTTGTCAAACATTTCCTAAAAAAACAACCACTAATCCATGAATCAAAAATTTAACACATGCAAATTAGAAATTATAGAATCATATGATATAAACGATGAATTACATAAAAACATGATTTTAATGCCATGCCTTCTGTTTATCAGAGACAAACACATATCTTCTTTCTTGCCCAATATCTTCCATCAATAGCTGTAAAAACCACCTCCAACTCTCCTTTGTCTCATTGAGATCCCTACCCACATCAATTAGCAATTATGGTCTTTAAGTGACAACCATCAACCCAAACAAATGGTCTACATCCATTTATAAATCCTTTCTTAAAGCCATCAAAACAAAAGTAAAATGAGCCAAACCTTGGTTATATCGAGGGCATTGATCTGTCAACATTAATCTTCATAGTATTCCTAGGATTAACCCTTGTCCATTCAGCTGCATACTGATAAGTGCCAAAATTTCGTGTTTTGAGTAGTAGTTTTGCATCACTTATTGATTCATTTGTATTGAATTCTTTGAATAAAACCACACTTTGTTTGTAAAAGTGTATATTTAGTGTATACTAGTATTTTCGTGTAAATATCATTGAGTTTAATTGTTTTTGTTAGCTCTTGGATTGGCTGGAATTTTGGGAAAACAAAGTATGTTCAATGTTGATGTCAAGGTGCTGATGTTGCAACATTGAGTCGTAACACTGGGCTGTGTTAAGTATTTAAATTGCTGAAGTTGGATGTCTGATGTCACATGGTGATGTTGTGACATTAGATCTGCAGAATTAATAACATCAGGTTGTGATGTTGTTAGGGTGTGCGTGTTAGCTGGAATTGTGGAGAGCAAGCTGTCTCATTGGATACGAATATCTTGGGATAGATATTTTCTGCTGCATAGGGGATCTGGTGCATATTTGTAGGAGATTTAAAAGGTTGAAGATTTAAAAAGATTTTAGGATCAAATCTGTTTTAAATATTCAGTTTTAAATAACAAATCAGGTCAGATATTGTAGCAAGTCCAAGCCCAATTCAGGTTGCTATTTAAAGCGCACAAGACCAAAGGAAAAGTTACAGAAATACAGAGAGAAGATCAAGAGCATAGGCTGAGTGTCTTGAGTAATTTGTACGAGCTTTGTCTATAAAATTCTAGGTTGAATTGTTGTATCGTTTTCTGTCCTCTCTTAGAAGCTGTGAAGCAATAAAGATTTATTACTTGATCAAAGCTGTGAAGTAAGATCAAGGTTGCTCAAAGAGGTTGTTCCTTGAGTATTGTTTTAGGGATTGAGTAGTGTTCTCATATCTAAGTGGTTTCTTAGGTAGAAAGTCACTAGTAGGGATTAAGTTTAGGAGATTGTCAACTGGGTTGTTGAGTCTGTAAATTAATTCTACAAGTAGTGAATTTCATCCCTGGCTTGGTAGCCCCCAGACGTAGGTAGTTAGACCGAATTAGGTGAACAATTTGGTGTGTTATTTTACTGTTTATTTTGTCCATTGTGCAGAGTGTGTTGTTGTGACATCGCACCTTAACATCACACGTCTGATACCAGAATTTCAATTGGTATCAGAGCAGGCATCCTGTCTGTCTCTGGGTGAGATCTAGGGAAGTTACTTTCTGGTGTAAAGATGGACAAAGAAGTTGGAGGATTCGTCAACAGACCCCCTATTTTGGATGGATCCAATTATGACTATTGGAAGCCAAGGATGACCACTTTCTTAAAATCCTTGGACATCAGGGCTTGGAAGGCTATTATTAAAGAGTGGAAAGCACCTGTTATGTGTGAGAAAGATGATGCTGGCAAAGATAAAGAAGACACCTCAAAGCCAAAGCCTGAAGAAGAGTGGACCAAGGAAGAAGATGAGTTTGCCCTTGGAAATTCCAAAGCTCTAAATGCAATTTTCAATGGAGTGGATAAGAATATCTTCAGGTTAATCAATACCTGTGAAGTTGCTAAGGAAACGTGGGATATTTTGAAGGCTACACATGAAGGAACTTCTAGAGTGAAGATGTCTAGACTTCAGCTTCTAACATCTAAGTTTGAAAGTCTGAAGATGAAGGAAGATGAGACTATTCATGACTTCCACATGAATGTTCTGGAGCTGGTTAATGCATCCAGTGCTCTTGGTGAAAAAATGTCAGATGAAAAGCTTGTAAGGAAGATACTTAGGTCCCTTCCTAAGAAGTATAAGATGAAGGTAACTGCCATTGAAGAATCACAAGACATCAGCAAGATGAGAGTTGATGAGCTCATTGGATCTCTTCAAACTTTTGAGCTTGGGTTGAATGAGGAAGAACCAGAAAAGAAGCCAAAGAGTATAGTCTTGGTGTCAAATGATCAAGAAGAAAAAGGAAAGAGCTCTGAGTCCCAGGAGGATCTATCTCAGGCCATAGTTATGTTGGGACAAAGTGTTCAAGAGGATGAATAATAACTCCAGGCCTAATGTCAAGAACATATCTTCTGACATCAGCAAGACAAAAGAGAAGGATGAAGAGAAAACTGCCCAAGATAAATGAGTTCAGTGCTTTGAGTGTGAAGGGTATGGACATGTCAAGAAAGAGTGTCTCACCTTCTTGAAAAAGCAGAAGAAGGGCATGACAGTTTCCTGATCTGACTCTGATAGTGAAAGTGAAGGTGAGTCAGCAAAGCATGTTAGAGCTTTAACATGAACTGTTGTATCTGATGATGATTTTAGTGATGGAGAAATAACGGATGAAAAGTTAACATCTACTTATCAAGAGCTGTGTTTAAAAAGTGCTGAGATTTGTCAAGAAAACAAGTGCCATAAGCAACAGATTGCTCAGCTAGAGAATGAAAAGGCTGATCTGGAAAATGAAGTTGTACTAGTTAAAGCTCACCTTGAGCATATGACCAAGTCTGTTAGGATGCTGAGCTGTGGTACAGACACTCTTGATAAGATCCTTCAGTCAGAGAAAGTTGCTGGAGATAAATCAGGTATAGGATACGTGGTGGAGGAAAAGGGTTCTATAAAAGCAAGCACTTCAGGAACAAAGAAGGAAGTGTCCCAACCCATGTCTCAACATCAAATAAAGAGACAGGATCCTACACCTAGGAAAGGTGCTTATTCAAAACCTCAGAATGTTGAAAAGAAGAATGACCCTCATCAGAGGAAGATGCAGCCCCAAGGAGCTAGTCAGTATATGCCTCCCCAATATCACCAGAGCATGCAAGCTGCTAGGTTCAAAGAGAACATATCTCATCAGTTGTCTCAAAATCAGGGAGGTTGGTATGGATATGAATACAATAATGCTGTGCCTCATTACTATGGAAGAAGGAAGCCTCATCACCATAGGAGACAGCCTAGAAGACAACATCTTCAGCATAGAAGGAGACAACATTATGGGTGACAGCCACAACATTATCATCAAAGTGGCAAAAGATTTAACCACTTTAGAGTTGACAGAGTAAGATGCTTCTATTGTGGAAGAGTTGGACATATGCAGCCCTCGTGCTTCAAGCTCCATGGTTATCCAAATTCTGTTCCTCAAACCAGACAGAAGGAGGTCAGACCCAAAGTTGCTAAACAATGGGTTCCTAAAGCCCAGGTCACGTGTCTATTGGCTCATACCTCAAATGGACATGTTGCCATGGATGCATGGTACTTTGACAGTGGATGTTCAATGCACATGACTGGATCAAAGGAGCAGTTGGTGGAGTTCAATCCTTGCCATGCAAATAAGGTTGTGTTTGGCAATGTAGAAAAATGTGTAGTTGCAGGAGTTGGTAAAGTGGAAGGTGATGGTAGACCTGAACTTGACAATGTTCTGTTTGTCAATGGTTTAAATGCAAATTTGATCAGCATAAGTCAATTGTGTGATGAGGGGTACAAAGTTAACTACACCAAATATGAGTGTGTGGTATTTGGTGAGCATAATCAAGTTGTTATGAAGGGTGCCAGAACCAAAGATAACTGCTATCAGTGGACTTCCCTTGAAGGTAGTTCAACTAATGATGTTCAAGTTGATGTTATAACACCAGACTATGATGTCAGGATGCTGAAAGGTCACTCAGAGTTAATGAGTTCCGATGTGAATCTTTTTAAATTTTTAAAAGGAAAGTTTTTATGGAGGGAGAAAATTAGTAATTGGTCTTTAAGAGGTACTCAAAATCAGGCGCCTTACCATATTGATTCTACATCAAGATTTATCAAAGGGTTCTCGTCTCAACGGTTCATCTCCCTCAACAAAACAGAAAAATCTTCTTTAAACCTAGTCTGTTACAAAGGAACGATGTCTTCCCCATCCAAGAACTCTGATTCTCAAAGACCTGCACATGTACAAACTAGGGTTTCTTCGGAAAAAGAGCTTGTTGACAAAGAACACATTCCTATGGCACTTCCCGAGTCAGGTAACTCTAAACCTTCAACCAAGTTAAATAGAACTGAAACTGGGTCATCATCCTCTCATGCGGTTGAGGAAAAGTATGATGTAGACATGCATTTGGAGCAGATTGCCACCAAAATCCTTGAGAAGGGAATACGTGTGAAAGGGATTTATGTCCCTTTAAGGCAAATGCTTGCTGAACAGGTGGGCTCTCAAAGTGAGGATACAAATCTTCAAAGACTGGCCTTGTCTGTGATTCAAGACGCTGAAGGAGAAGATCTTGAAGATACTGATGTCATCCTTGACGTCATAACATTGTGCCCTATGTATAAAAGTCACAGGTGTAAAGGGAAGGATCAGGTTGAGGTTATAGATATTGAGGACTCATATGATAGTGAAACCATTGGAAGGGAGGATAAGAAGGGGAAAGGAGTGGAGTCACTTCCTAATGAAAATATGGTTAAGGATAAGAAAAGGACTTCAATTGCAGACTCTCTCAAGTCGTGGAGCAAAGTTGCAAGATCTGCCAAGAAAAGGAGAATCAGGGAAGATTCAGATTCAGAGTGTGATGCTCAAGACATCAACCCTGTGATGAACAGAGCTGCTGATCAAGTGCCTGATAACATCTCATTTCACTGTGCCAAAAGTGCATCCATGTGGAATTGTGTGAGCCAAAGAAGGATAACTTTGGAAAGAGAGCTAGTAGCAGATGACTTAGAGTCTACTGGAATTATAGATCTAATTAAGTTTGCTGGTCTCATAAGGACTATGTCAGGATTGTCTATTTGCTATGATCCCTGAGTCTATTGATAACAACAAAAGCCTAACCTTCAGAAGAGTCACAGTCAGGGGTAAGTGTGTCTGGTTCTCTCCTAAGGTGATCAATGCCTACTTAGGAAGAAGTGAGGAAGATGATGGAGAATTAGAAGTTTCTAATAATGTTATCTGCAAAGAGATCACAGCTGGTCAGGTAGAAGTTTGGCCTTCAAGAGGAAAGTTATCAGCAAGTTTATTAAGTGTGAAATATGCTCTTCTTCATAGAATAGGTGCGGTTAACTGGGTTCCTACTAACCACAAAACCTCTGTTTCAGCTGGGTTGGGAAAATTAGTTTATGCCATTGGAACAAAGAAACTAATTGATTATGGCTCTTACATCTATAATCAGACTATCAAGCACGCTGCAACAAGAGCTGTGAAATTGCCTATTGCATTTCCATCCCTCATTTGTGGGATTATACTGTCTCAGCATCCTGGGATTCTTAACCAGGATGATAGTGTGTGTAGGAGGAAGCCTGTAAGGAACTAGATGAAGTCATCAGAGTAAACATTGAAAGGAAGGACAAGTTTAAAAAATTACTTATGTCCCTGAAGATAAAGGAAAAAGAAAGTGAGAAAGTAGTTGCTGATAAGACAGATGAGTCTGACAATGACAGTCCAAAAGAAGATGAAGAAGATGATGATCTCAGCTCAGATGACTAAAGCTGTTAAAGTTACTCCTAATTAGTAGTTTTAGTTTTTTTTTTGTCTATGTTTCAGCACTTAGTGTGCTTGGTTATGTAATTTGAATTTTGTGCTGTTATATGCACCTTTTTATGCTTTTCTATTCTATGATTTGTTTTGCCTGGATGCTAACTGTGAGGCTACAATGAGAGCTAGGGTGTACTAACTGTAGTTAATAGGGCTTTTGATTTAAGCATGTCTAATTGTGGCTAAAAAGGGGGAGAAGTAGCCAAAGAAAGAAAGCCAAAAGTACAAACCAAAAGTACAGCGCTGCAGAAATACAGGGGGAGTAATGAGTATTTATTGAACTGCTTGATAAGCTGTTTTTGCTGGTTCATGATTGAGGGGGAGCAACATTGGTGAAAATTGTTGCTGTTGAAGATAGTGCTGCAGCTGAGTTTTTTTTTGAAGCAAAGTCCATAATGAAGTTTTTATGATGCTGCTGGATGCTGAAGTGAATTGAAGATGCTGCTAATGTTGAAATATGTGCAACTCTGTTTGAAGTTTTGTGAAGTGTTTTGTTGATGCTGCTGCTGCTTGGAGTTTTAAAATCATTGAAGTTTTTCCGCTGCTGAAGTCTCTGAAGGTGCAGAGTGCAGAGATTGTTTTAGCCAAAATTAGCCAAAGGGGGAGATTGTTAGCTCTTGGATTGGCTGAAATTTTGGTAAAACAAAGTATGTTCAATGTTGATGTTAAGGTGCTGATGTTGCAACATTGAGTCGTAACACTGGGCTGTGTTAAGTATTTAAATTGCTGAAGTTGGATGTCTGATGTCACATGGTGATGTTATGACATTAGATCTGCAGAATTAATAACATCAGGTTGTGATGTTGTTAGGGTGTGCGTGTTAGCTAGAATTGTAGAGATCAAGCTGTCTCATTGGATGCGAATATCTTGGGATAGATATTTTCTGCTGCATAGGAGATCTGGTGCAGATTTGTAGGAGATTTAAAAGGTTGAAGATTTAAAAAGATTTTAGGAGAAAATCTGTTTTAAATATTCAGTTTTAAATAACAAATCAGGTCAGATATTGTAGCAAGTCCAAGCCCAATTCAGGTTGCTATTTAAAGCGCACAAGACCAAAGGAAAAGTTACAGAAATACAGAGAGAAGATCAAGAGCATAGGCTGAGTGTCTTGAGTAGTTTGTACGAGCTTTGTCTACAGAATTCTAGGTTAAATTGCTGTGTCGTTTTCTGTCCTCTCTTAGAAGCTGTGAAGCAATAGAGAGTTATTACTTGATCAAAGCTGTGAAGTAAGATCAAGGTTGCTCAAAGAGGTTGTTCCTTGAGTATTGTTTTAGGGATTGAGTAGTGTTCTCATATCTAAGTGGTTTCTTAGGTAGAAAGTCACTAGTAGGGATTAAGTTTAGGAGATTGTCAACTGGGTTGTTGAGTCTGTAAATTAATTCTACAAGTAGTGAATTTCATCCCTGGCTTGGTAGCCCCCAGACGTAGTTAGTTAGACCGAACTGGGTGAACAATTTGGTGTGTTATTTTGCTATTTATTCTGTCTATTGTGCAGAGTGTGTTGTTGTGACATCGCACCTTAACATCACACGTCTGATACCATAATTTTAGTTTTTATCTCATTTTTATAGGTATTCAAGCATTTATATTTAGTCATTGTTATATAGAACATTGAATAAGCTTTCGACCGGGCCTCAAACGAAGTTACGATTAGAAAGTTATGAAAAAAACAAGATGCTGAATTTTTCTGCTACTGTCAGCTCTCGCCCCGAGCTCGACTGGGAGCCAGACGCAACCTAGAAGTTCCAGAAGCAACAGAAAATGCCGCCTTTGCTCGCCGGGCGAACCGTTACTTCGCCGGGCGAATTAGTCTGGGCAGAAACACATTTAAATTGTAAAAGCACATTTTTTTAGGTTATGTTTTGGGGTATTTGTTCCCAATTCATCAAATCTTCATTCTTGATAGTTTAGAGCTTAGAAAAGAATCAATGGAGGTTGCAACTCGACGATTGAGGGTGGATGATTCTTGGATCGTGATTGACACCGCGAGAGATTTTGATTCCTCTCCTCTCTTCCCTTTGTAGTTTCCATTTGCTGTGAGTTTGTATGTAAGTTCACCTTGATTATATGTATATTTATTGCTCATGGTATTGTATAAAACTCATTACAAATTAATGTTGATGATTGCTTTCTTTATTTGGGTTTGAGTTATTGCAGACATGGACGGGTTGAATCCGGATTTAGGATGAACATCTATTAGGTTCTAGATTCTAGATATAAATTTAGGCTTAATATTCACTTGGGTATCGAAACTTAATGCTTCTGTCGTGTTTGTGTTGCGCTGAGAGATCGCCGACGCGAGTAATACGGTCGTTGTCTCACTCTGTGTTAGAGATAACCTCTGTGTGAGAGATACATGATAATGTTGACGAGTGATTTAGGTTGCGTACAACTGGGTAGTAAGTTTAAGTATTTGATAGGGTAGATGAAATGCAAACCCGAGAGTTCTCTACTCTCCAAAGAATGAATTCTTTTTCTGTTCATAAGTTTTATTTCACGCATTTAATTTAAACCCATTTTAAACCCAAACTCAATAACATTTAAATTGTCGAACGACAGTTCAATAACACTAATATCTGTGGACACGATAATTTCCCAGATAAATACTTCCAAAAACTTTTGTTACTTGTCGCTTTACCGCACCAACACATGCCTCCATAAATTTGCATATTGCTTATCAACATCACCTTCAATTATTTTCTTTGCAATCAGCTTTGCCCTCCATGCTCTAGCAACACTTATACCCACTGATAAATTTTGTCTGATATCTTGCATAATATCACGGACCTTAACTGTTTCACTTGTCTGCATTCTCTTGACCACAGCTTTCGCCACCCACTTTGAGCTTGCATATCTCTTATTCAAAACCCTAGCACATGTGTGGGTATCCACCGATATTTTTATAGCATACGTGTTTTTGTGGCCCACTTTTAAGCGTAACACTAAAAAACCACATTAAGCCTTGCATTATACTTTTATCTTATATCTCATTTTTCACAAATGTAATTTTCATACCATTTAACACTGACTATTCACGAATTACCTCTTTAAAATCAACTAGAGAATTAAACTCCATACCCCATTTAAACGTGTAGTCCTTAGTGAGTTGCTGTTTCCTAAACTTCTCAAACTTGGGCCATTCATCACCAGATTCATCTGGATCTGAACTGTCCAATTCATCATTGTAATAACCATCTTCTTCAATTTTCTTGTTGGGCCTACCTAAAAATCCAACAACTTTCTCCTTTACATTTGTAGGTACAATTACATCAACTTCATCAACTCCATCTATAAGAGTAGTAACTCTTTCATCCTCACTATCATCTAACCCTTCAACCACCTCATCTTCCAATCCTTCCATTTCTGTTACCCCATTAACACACTTAGGAACCCCTACCCTAAGTTCCATGTTCTCAACATCATGTTCAATAAATATATCTCCATCAACTTAATTTGCACAAGCATAAGCTGCAAAATCGTATGCATCACCATCCTTTCTTATTTGAAAGAAATCAACATCAGTTTCCAATATTTCAGTCCACAACCTATAAATACCTTTCTTATACCCCCGCCCATTCACCAACTTATGAATGGTTTCCATTGTCCAATTCTCAATGTGTTGCCCAGATACATTCGTATCGACACCCCCTATGTAAATAATCTCGTTTTGCTTGACCATAATAAATTCAACCCCATGGTGAAAATTAACATTAAAATGTTGCATATCCTGTGAATAAAAGTTCCTATTACATTCAAGTTCTATTTCGTATGCAAGCAAACCTAAATCACCTAGGGTTCAAGTTCCTATAAAATCACGGTTACAGTTCACAATAAGGGTGGAAATCACTAACCTCAGACATGGTAGCTTCAATGTCGTCTCCTTCCTTTTCGCCTGCAACCGAAACCGTCAACCAGTACTCCGCCTGCAATCACAATCGTCGTCGTCGTCCTCCTTCACCTAAGCTGAATTTGATAATTTTTGGGAAATGGTAACCCTGGGGGTAAATAAATATCTACATTGTAAAATATTAAACCCAAATTAAAAGAATAATGCCATGGTGTCACGCTGAATAGGTTCCACGTTGGCAAGTTGAGAGAATCTTGGGTGAAATGTGGCAATCGGAGGTCTAAGTGATGGGATTTGGATATTACGAGAGGGATTAAAAAAAAATCTTTTACATGGAACAAAACTAAATCTCGCTAACTTTGCAGGAGTGTTATGTATTTAACCCTAAAATTTATAAGAAAATATATACAATACTATCAAATTGTATTTGTTCCAAAACAATAGCGTTAAACCGTAACCCACATATCTGTCCGGTTCATCGTGAACCGGGTCTACCAACAAAACGAGAGAGAAACTACTAAACTTTAGCGTACTTCAGATTCAGATCAAAGATCCGAATAGCGAACAGAGTGGGAGGAGACAAGGAAGAAGATAATGGGAACGACGGTGGCGGGTCTGGCGCCGGGGCTGTCACGGAAGCTGAAGAAAGTTCTAGAATCAAGGATCGACACGCCGGATCTCTTGTCTTCACTAAACACACTCTCTTCTTTCTACGACGAGAACACTCCTCAAGCACGCCGCAACCTCCGATCAACCATCGAAAAGCGCGCTCTATCCATCAACCACGAATTCCTAGACGCTTCACATGCTGCGCAACTGGTAATTCGTCTTCGCTGCATTTTTTAATCTAATCGTGCAGTTAGATCAGTTGCTTTTGCGGTTCTGATCGGATCTGGTCCGGTTTAATCCTCCGTGTTTTCTTCGTTAGGCTTTGGATAGCGTGGAGAATGAGGTGGATTTGCTTGCTGAATGCTGTGACAGGTGCGATTTTCCATTTCTGAAAGTTCCTTAGTTGTAACTGTAATTCGTTGTTTGTTTGATTGCATGTTTATTATTAAAAGTAAATGTGTATAAGGAGATAGAGTACTTTTACTCTGAATGTTGTTAACTGAAGCTCAGTTTCTGTGCTTAGTATATTGAGTTGCATTCGAATCTGCTTCCTTCCCCTGGAAATTACAATGTAAGCATTTCCAGGGGAGTTTGGTTTAGTGTAAAAGGCAATTCCACAGTAGCTAGCATGTTAGTTCTCTGGATTATAGTGTGATCTGGCTGAGATTATTTGGAGTAGCATTTTAAATCATGTAAAAGGCGATTCCATAGTAGTTAGCATGTTAGAGCCGAGTTTGGTTTGTGGTCAATAAAGTATTTAATTTCTTTATTTAGTGAGAGGTGCTGGCATTATGGTATATCACTTTCAATTTTGGGTTCGTAGTGCAGCTTCAGAAATATTAGTTTGTGAATCTTGTTCTGTATAGCAGAAGCATTTCAAGTTTCCTTTTAAAACTTAAAATTTTCTTATTGTTCTTTCAGTAAGAATGGGTTCTCTATTTTTCCAGCCTACAGATCCTTAAATAAAATTTTAGGTTCTATGTTTTTACAGGATAGCAAAGGCTTTAAACAGTTGTAGTGCTAGCACCGGTGACATTATAAGTACCACAGAGAGGCTCAAACAAGAACTTGAAACTACTACACAAAGACAAGAAATTGTAACATGTTTCTTACGCGATTATCAGCTCTCCCCTGAAGAGGTTTGAATTATTGTTTAATGTTTTACCTATTATCGACTCATGGGTTTGTGAATCAAATAAGTGTATTATATTCATGCTTAAAATTAATTGTTGATCATCTGTAGATTGATGCACTTAGAGATGAAGATCTGAATGAAAATTTTTTCAAAGCACTATCTCATGTCCAAGAGATTCATGCCAATTGTAAAGTGTTGCTTAGGACACATCATCAGGTAATATTCTTGTCTTCTCTATCTCTCGTATTATATGCGCAATTCTTAACCTGTTATTTGAAGTCTGGACTCTGAACCCAAATTGCCTATATGGTTATAAGCTTACATGTGAAAATTATGCACCCTCTCAGGCAATTTTTCTATCCTTTACATGATTGGTCGTTCTGCTAGCTGGAAGCTTCCACAGATTTTGAAACATCAGAGTTTTGTAGAAAAGACTTGTGTAATATCTAGAATTAAGATTATCCATACCCAGTGGAATTGAGGAAGAGGGAGGTGCAGATGTCCGGGACAAAAACAAAAGTCTTCTGGCTGCATAAAGTATTCACGACTTTGAAGTAACTAAACCTTAACCAACCATTGTTACGGTTGCATGAGTGCCTAAGATTTCCTGTATGTATAACTCAGTCCACAGTAAGATGCTCAGTTGGAGGATCTTACTCTCTGATCGCATAATCCAATTAGCATAGTTGTGAAACTAGCCATTACGCCAAAGATGATAGTTGATTTCCTGTATGTATAACTCAGTCCACAGTAAGATGCTCAGTTGTAGGATCTTACTCTCTGACCGCATAATCCAATTAGCATAGTTGTGAAACTAACCCTTACGTCAAAGATGGTAGTACTGGTTAGGTAAACCTTCCACTAACATCAAATATAGAATTTGAAACCCTAAGGCTTTGTTTGGGAGTTTGGAGGGAAAAGGTGGGGAGGGTTTTGAAATAAGGGAAGGATGGAGTGAAAAGAATTGAGGGAATTAGGTGGAGAGGGTTTTGGGGGGTTTAATTTTATTCATAATGCAAAACCCCCCTAGTTTGGAGGAACTAAAAAAGTGTATTGGAGGAAGGGTTTGAAGGGCTTAGATAAATTCTTCAGTTATAATTTGAGTTGTTATAATATTTTGAAAATTAAAATATATTAATGATAAACATTTATTTATCATTCTATACAAAATTGTTCTTTCAAAAATTGTTAAAGATTTCTCATATTTTTCTTCAAATCTCCTTCTCCCGAAGCCCTCTCTCACCCTTCCCTCCTAACTCGCAAACAGAGTCTAAGTCTCACTTTCAGTATTGCCAACCATTTTTGGTTTGATAGTGGCTACATTTATATTGATAGTGTACTCAATCTATAGCTATAGCTACACTAAATTAGTGTGGCTAATAGAAACATAAAGTCAGAACCTGCAATCATCAAATCAAATTAGAATACATGTATTTGTAAGCCAATATACTATAACAAGTAATCTAATGGACAAGAATCTGAATGATTAGTCTGCAGGAAACTTTTTTTGGAAAAAAAATTACCTTATCTTTTCTTGAGGGTAACATACTGTTTTTTGATAATTGATACCACCTCTTCAATAAATATAGGGCCCTGTTGACTAAATTAAAAAAATTGGTAGTAGTACTAAATTTGTTAACAATTTGTATTGTTTTTCAAAGATGACCATGTAGGAACTATAAAAAAAAACAAAAAAGATGACCATGTAGGAGAGAGAATTGATTTATCTTCCCATTGGGTATTTTGGTAAGGAAATAGTTAGTTCAGTTATGAATTTGAAAGGGATTGTATGTTGCTTTCACATCACAAATTTTGCTTAGTATTGTTCTTGTTCAAGCTGAGTTTTTTATCCCATACTTACCTGCTACTTTATCAGTTTAAAATCAAATTGCAATATTTACTGAATTGGGAAATTTCATTTGCAGCGTGCTGGTTTAGAGCTAATGGATATGATGGCAGTGTATCAAGAAGGAGCTTATGAGCGCCTATGCAGGTGAAGAATCATCGATTTCAGCATCTTATGGCCAGAGCATAGTATACCTTATTTTTCAACCATATGATACACATACATATAATGTGTGTGTCTGTGTGAAGTGTGAATTTTATCTGTGATCAGCTAGATTCATGATATATATGACTACTTATAAGTTCTTACAAGTTGTGTCTTTCAATTTAGATCGGCTAGATTCATGATATATATGACTACTTATAGTCTACTTATAGTCTTCTTTCAATTGAGATCGTCTAGATCGATGATATATATAACTACTTATAGTCTTTACATCTAGGTGGGTTCAGGCTGAATGTAGGAAACTGGGCGACACTGACAATCCGGAAGTTGGTGAGCTTCTGAAAACAGCTGTGCGCTACCTCAGGGAAAGATCTGTTCTTTTCAAGTATTGTGCAGAAGAGGTATTTAATCAATTTATTGAAAAACTGTTCATTCTATTTTTGCTTCCATATTTCAGTCTCGAGACATTTCATATTCTGAAGCATATTATTATGTGTTATCATGCACGATGCACCATCTAATGGCGATTATGATAAAATAATTACTAGTGGAACTCAAGTTGATAATAAAATCTATAGAATGTTCTTATTATCAAATTGAAACTTAGATTGTCTTAATGATCATTTACTTGAGCATAATATATTTTTACTAATTCTGCAGGTTGCCAATATGAGACACAATGCATTGTTTAGAAGATTTATAAGTGCCCTTACACGTGGAGGACCTGGTGGAATGCCTCGGCCAATTGAAGTGCACGCTCATGACCCATTACGATATGTTGGGGATATGTTAGGCTGGTTGCATCAGGTTTGTTATGAAAGCCCTATGGATGTATATGCTTGAAACCACTTATGAATGCCTGCTTTGCTACTATGATTTATGTGTTGAAGATAAAGGGTATTATATAAGGAAGGAGGAAAGGGAAAGAGAAAAGACTTTTTTGAATTGTGATTATGGTTTTTATTGAAAAGACTTGAGCGCACTATCTGTTATTTTTATTAATATTAGACTCCTTGTTGCAAACTAAGAGGAAAGATGAAATATTGATAGAAATAAATGAAAAGAAAGAACAGTTTTATTGAGTGAATGACTGAGAATAAAAGAGAGAGCTCTCTTCCAAAGGTTTCCCCTTCACAAAGGATTTCTCCTTTTGGCTTTCACACAATATCTTTTGAATTAAAATATGATTTCCGCCATCCGTCTACCCTGTTTATTTATCTAACTAATCTCCTCTTATTAACCAATTAAATTCACTAATTGTCCCTAATTAAATGTCCCTTCTCTCCTATTCTTATCATTCCAAATCCTGAATAAATAAACTATTCAGGATAATTACTCAACTCCAAATCCTAATTAGATTAGGAAACATATCACGAAATACACAATATAAAACCCCTAGAGGTAATATAAGATATTTCCTAGTTACTCTATGATAGAACCCAAATATGAGATATTTTTCATATATAATTTCTAACGCTCCTCCCAAGTTAAAATTTTCTAAGCTTCAAGCTTGTTGGCAAAGAACCCTTTAAAAAATTATTGTAGTATTATCAGACAACTGTAAGACTGGCGATGTTGTACGGGACAAAATGTTGGGCCGTAAAGAACCAACATGAAAATAAAATAAGTGTAGCAGAGATGAGGATGTTGCGTCGGATGTGTGGTAAGAATATACGAGATAAGAACATAAATGACAACATTAGAGAGAGTATTGAGGTAGAAGTCATAGTAGAAAAGATGGTGGAAAATAGGCTCAGGTGGTTTGAGCACGTAGAGAGAAGACTCGTGAATTCGGTATTAAGGAGAGTAGATTAGATGAAGGGTAGTCAAACAACTAATGGTAGAGGAAGACCTAGAAAAAGTGTAAGAGAAACTATTAGAAAAGACCTAGACATTAACGAGTTGGATAGATACATGGTTTTTGATAGAACATTATGATGTAGTTTGATCCATGCACTCGACCCCACTTAAGTGGGATAAGGCTTGTTTGTTGTTGTTGTATTTGCCACATAATCATCTTTGATGCCACCTTAGATCGACATGTACCTCCTCACAGCTTTTGGAGGCCATAATGAGGGTTGGGGCAAAATTGCAAAAAATGTGGAAATAGGAGGGCCAAAATGTTCGATTTAAGAATGAGGGGACCAATTTTGTGAAAATAGTCCACTATGGGGATCAAAAGTGCATTTAAGTCTTAAATATAAAGAAATATAGAAATCAAACCTAATTTTTAATTTAAAATATTTAAATTACTAAAATTCGATCCAAATATTAGGGGATATTTTTTCAAATATTTTGACAGTTTATTTATTCATCATATATTTATTTCTGCATGCAGGCTTTGGCATCTGAACGTGAACTTGTACTGGTACTACTTGATCCAGATGCAATTGTAGATACTAGACCAACGGCAAAGCAACTCTCCAATAACTCTGAGAATGGATCTGGCAAGACTGAAATTGATTTGATGTTTGTTCTTGATAGAATTTTTGAAGGAGTATGTCGGCCGTTTAAAGTGAGAGTTGAACAAGTTTTACAGTCACAACCTAGTCTTATAGTTTCCTATAAACTCAGTAATACACTTCAATTTTACTGCTACACCGTGAGTTATCATCTCTTTTCTATTTTCAACAACAGTAGTCCATAATTTTATGTCTTGATGACTTCTTATGGTCTTGTAGATCTCAGATTTACTTGGACAAGATACTGCACTTTGTAATACACTATGGGCACTGAAAGATGCTGCTCAGAAAACTTTTTTTGAAATTTTGAAAGGCCGAGGAGAAAAGCTTTTACGATATCCCCCACTTGTTGCTGTTGATCTTTCTCCGCCCCCGGCTGTGAGAGAAGGAGTATCTGTACTTCTGGAAATAATTGAGAACTACAACAGCATGATGATTCCTGCTTCTGGCCAAAAACCTGCTTTTGATCCAGTTATATCTGCTACATTGGATCCAATAATTCAGGTTTATATTTTTCAATCTGATTCCTGCATTTGATTGCATTACCATTCAGGATAGTCATGAAAGAAAATGATGTGAGTATGAAATTATTCTGAAACTGACCTATATCTTAGAGCTACTTCCACAATGGTGGTTTTGAAAATCTCTGTACTTAACTTGGTATCTATCCAAATGACACAAAATATCTGCAAAGGACAGCTTCCCTCTGGTAACGACATATTGCTATTGTTTTAATTCCTTAAAATACAATATTCCCCTTTCTAGCCTGCGGGTTTAATAACTTATGCATGCATAGTCCCTTAACTTGTTGCTTTAGTGCTGAACTCAAGGGTCTCTGAATCGTCCAATTTAAAGACAGTTCTACAATCCTAGCTATTCATGTTAGAAGTTAAATTGGCTGTATTGTCAATGAAATCGAAGGATATCATAGATATAGCTTCCTATTTGTTGCAGATGTGTGAACAAGCAGCAGAGGCGCACAAGTCAAAAGCAGCTGGCAACTCATCAAGAAAAAGTAGGATGAGTAGCGACTCTGGTCAACTGACTAAATCATCAGTTGATGCAATCTTGTCAAACAGCCGCACTGCATCATCATTGGTCTGTTCCTCCTCTCTTTTAAAAGAAACAATTATTTTTCCTTCTCTTTTGGGTTTTATAGCTTTGTAGCAGTTTAATTTTTTTATTATTCAATAGACTTCGTCTTTTGATATGAACTTCATTCTTGTGCATTTTAATAGTTCATTATTATTATTTTACCGACAAAATTACAATGAACTTTCTATATGTTTTTATAAAAATGACTTCATTGTCTCCATCCTTGTGGATTGATCCAGTACTGCTATAAATTAAAAAAGAAAGTCCATTTTGAATCAAGAGACTAAAATTGAAATAATCTATAATTTTACTGGAACTTTTTGAAAGAAATACCAGCTGTGTTGTAGATGTAAAGTCATGTTAATTAACTAAAAGTCCATTGTTGCATGTCCAAATCAAGTATAGCACTATAATAGTTCTCAATATCAATGTGCAATTAGACCAAAAAGTTAAGTGGAACAAATTAATGAAAAATAACATCGTCAGTTTCCTAGAGTTTTCTGATTAGTTCCTGTAAGAACTTTAATGCAATCAACTAGTTCTGGCTTCTGTAAGACATTTGTCTTAACCTACATTGTGTTTTTGCAGACTAGTGAGACACCCTCAAAGATCTTTCTCATTAACTGCTTGTGTGCTATTCAACAACCTTTATCTGGATATGAGGTTGCTGCTGAGTATGTGAAAAGACTTGGAGCAATGATAGATAATCACCTGCGCGTTCTTGTGGAGAAAGAAGCTGATGCAATCTTAAGTAAATGTAATTTGTCTGAAAAGATGCCTCACTTCTATAATTCAATCCATAAGGATGGGGAAGATGACGTTGGTACCCCCGTTGGCTGAACTGGAAGATACAAGTCCAACCATTCTTTCAGAGTGTTTGAAGGCTCTTTTTGGTCTTATTTTGGGAAGCGAAAGTTCCCTGCCTGAGTTTGAGCAGATACAGGTTCCAAAGTTGCGTTCTGAAGCTTCTATAGGAGTGGCCAGATCACTGGGTGAAGCTTATGAGCTTATTTATAATGCTATAATGGATCCCAAAAATGGCTATCCAGATCCCAGGTCGTTGGCAAGACATCCTCCTAATCAGATAAGAACTATATTAGGGATATGAATTCTACTTCTAGTCATATGCTTTACTCTAATCCTGCTCATTATGTTTGTTAATTACGTAAATAACCTTTCTTCTCACATTTAAAATTGTATTTGCTATACCAATTTTTGTCTCTTTCAAAAAATGTTAGTACTAAATGTTATGTTACTGGATTCTATTATTTTTGTTAGTATGAAGTAACAATAGATTTTCATTATTTGATTGGAGGTAATGCTTAAAAAAATATCAAAAGTCTTTTTTTGTGTTGTTTTTATTTTCCCTAAAAATTAAATAATCTTCAGTAATAGATTTATCCTTGCCTCTTGGGAATTTTCAGGATGTCTAGTTTTGGGACAAGATTGAGGTGTCTTTGTATTTATGTGACTTTCATAACTTTCACCTGGATCCCACATGCCTGATAATAACATATGACCTAAAATGAAGTAAATGAAGAAAGGACAATGATAAGAAGGATTAGGTTGAGATTTTGTAGAGGGACCCTTTAAATAAATACTCCATCACTGTCTTAAAATATTCCGTCTGAAAATATTCTACTTTAAATATCTCATTTTTAGTAGTAAGTTGAAATAAATATAAATTTTGAATATAAAAACAATTTTTTATTTATAAAAAAAGTAAACATTTTCTAATTTTTCATTGCCAAATTGTCATTTTATGTTCTGTTTTAAAGATTATACTAGAAATACCGAAAAAAAAAGATATTTTTAGCATTGTTTTGTACAAATCTTTGTAAACCAAAACCAATTGAAAATAATACCACACTTTTGCAGTCAAAAGTGAAAGATAGAAAATGCCAAACAAAAAACATTTCTTTCTAAATAAACGAAAGATTTTGGTTTTGTTGGAATGAAAAACGGAATGCAAAACATTACTTCCTAAATGGTATTTTTTAGGGGAAGATAATTCATTTAGGGTTTGATTTGTTAAAAAATGGACTTGAGAACTTCTTTTGTAAGAAGAAACTAATTGTAAATTGGGCAAAACAAATGGAAAGGTGATTTGACAAAACCATGATTTATTTTTCTCTCACTAAACCAAAATCTTCTTTTGCAAGAAGAGACTAATTGTAAATTGGGCAAAACAAATGGAAGGTGATTTGACAAAAACATGATTTTGTTGTCTCTCACTAAACCATAAGACAAATTTTGTTCCAAGCACATATTATAAAAAATTTTAAATATCTCTCTCTGCCTCCCCCTCTTTCTTTCTCATTTTGCAAATCAAAACCCACATTAAAAATATTAAGATCTAACTTTCAAATCTCGCACAAATTAATAAATTTTGACCACTTCAAAAAAAGTTTATATATATATATATTATATTTAAAATTTCTATTTTCACCTATGATGCAAGGAATATTGTGTAGCCTTGTTTGATTTCTTAATTTTATTATGCATTAGAAATATGTATTATTTCTGTTTTTAAATAAAAATATTTTTTTATAAAACACTCTGAATTTTTAAATGCCCTGATCCTTAATTATCAACCGACTCTAATTTATTTTCCATATGTTTCACGATCAACAATAAATAATGCATTAGTGCACACCAACTCAAGCATTTCAATAATTCATATCACCATTTTTTATTTCAATATTTCCTTAACAACCACGTCAAAGGCTACAGATAAGACTAGTTTTCGTGTTTGTTTTGTAAACCCAGAAAGTTGATCAAAATCAATCACCTGAGTCAACGTCAAAGCTAAAAAAAACCACAACTGTTTCGTCAAACCAACCATATTGTTTGGTTGGAGTTGCAAGACAGATAGATAGTTGTTCAATGGGGGGTGACACGTGGAAGGCCCATTTGGCCATGGCGTTTGTGCAGCTATTATATGGTGGCTACCATGTCATCACCAAAGTGGCCCTTAATGTTGGAGTCAACCAACTAGTCTTCTGCTTCTATAGGGATCTCCTTGCTCTCATCATCCTTTCTCCAATTGCTTTTTTCAAAGAAAGGCAAGTCATCCTTATAGTTAATGTGTCCGGAGGTGTGAGTGTCGTGTCTTGTGTCTGAATTAGTGTTGAGTTTATATATGATCAAGTATTCTAATTATACAATTTGACTATAGACAGACAAGGCCACCCATTACTAAGAAGCTATTGGTGTCATTTTTCTTTCTTGGATTAACCGGGTAAGTTCCTTGCATGAGTACCAATCTTATTTCCTATTATTCTCATATACAAGTTTTATTGATGTTTTTTCTTCTTGTTGTTGATTTCTGATCAGGATATTTGGTAACCAGCTCTTGTTTCTTATTGGCTTAAGTTATACTAATCCAACTTATGCCGCAGCTTTGCAACCAGCTATTCCTGTCTTTACCTTTCTCTTTGCTGTTATAATGAGGTCAGTTTCACTCTTATCACGACCGTCTTTGAGAGTGTGCAAGATGAATTACAATACAGAGTCTCAAATTTGTCATAGTTAAATTGTGGTTAAATAAGGCCTCATAATAGGTTTGTTAGATTTAAATCACGACTAAATAGGACTCCTAGTTGTTTTGTCATGGTTGAATTGTGACTAACCTACACAGAATCTCAAAAATCTTAAGACGGCTTTGACTCTTATTCATCTCAACTAAATATATCTATTATTTATCTACGAATATAATTAACCGCTTATTTAAACCGTAACCACTTAAAAAGTTGTTGCTAAAGTTGTCTAAATTTGGAAATTGAATTCACTGTTGTCAAGCTTCCACGCATTCACGCATTTTGATCAACCGGTTTAGAATGCACAGAATGCGTGGGATATTAACCGTAAGGAATCAACATCCTTAAATTTGATTGTTCAAAATCATTTTGCTTTATGCATTTGTTATAAATGTATCAAATTTTGTTTTTGTTATTATTTGATCTTTTGTAGAATACATATACAATCAGTCATACAAATGCACACTCATGATTGTAGTGCAGCGATCTGTACATTGATAAAAGTGTTCTTATGCACATAGGTAAACTAATGGCATAGCTTAATAAACTTATGCATGATACAGTGTAGAAAGAGTGAATTTGAAGAGTTTTGAAGGTCTGGCAAAGGTTGGAGGAACTCTTATCTGTGTTTCAGGCGCCGTATTGATGGTTTTGTATCGCGGTCCATCGTTGATAGGATATGCGGAACAGGCCACTATACTTCAGAATGAAATAAGTGTTAATGGTCAGCCAGAGCCTTCTGGATGGTTGATCAGTGGTTTAAAGGATCTTGGATTAGATAATTTCGAACTTGGAGTTGTGTTCTTGATAGGGAACTGCATGTGCATGGCTGCTTTTCTAACCATTCTGGTATCTATCTTTATTGTTATTACAACTCATTGATTTTTTTTTGTTCTTTTAAGTGATTGTTGATAATAGTTATTATCAGGAGTGATCTTTTCTAGATAAATTCCAATGGTTTAGAATTAGATCAAGGTCTCATTTAATGGCTTCTAATTGAGCCTTTTTTGCATGGTTGTCGGTATTTTACAATCTCAATCGATACAAATCTCTCGAGTGCATCTATTTGGACATGAATCTCATCTTGAATCCCGATTCACTATGATTGATCTCGATTAATTCTAATAGTATCTGAACTTAGTGTAGCCAACTACTTGTTTTGTCAACTTTGTGGAACCAGCCATTTTCTTTTGTCATTTGGTATATGACTTGAATCCTTACTTATTTTGAAGTTCGCATATGTTTATCTTACGATTCATAATAAAATTTGATCCACGGTTTTGAAAAAATGCCTTCTGATTCACGATTCGATAACCATGCTTCTCATAGGCCTTTTGTGATATCATCATCAAGTTTAATTTATTTCCATTAATGATTTTCAGGCACCAGTATTAAAAAAGTATCCTGCAAATCTATCTGTGACAGCTTATTCATTCTTCTTTGGAGTTGTACTAATGGCAATATTCTCGTTATTCATGACGGATCTATCAAGTGACTGGATTTTGACACAATCAGAAATACTTGCTATTGCTTATGCTGTAAGTCACTATGATTTTAAATCAGTTTCCAATATCATGAACCCTTATTAGCCATTACTCTTCTATATTATTCCGTCCACTTCACGATACTATTTCTAAAATACATTTTCTGTTAACTCCGATTTCTCATCTTCTAAAACACTTATACATAGATAATGATAGATTATTTTGGTCGATTGTGACGGATTTTGCTTATTTGTTCAGGGAACTATTGCATCTGCCTTTAACTATGCAGTCATTAGTTGGTGCAACAAGATATTAGGGCCAGCTTTGGTTTCTCTATACAATCCACTTCAACCTGGATTTTCTGCTCTACTGTCTCAGATATTTCTTGGAAGTCCAATTTATTTGGGAAGGTATAGTATATATAATTATATATACCTCCTTTTACTTTCCACTTATTGATTCATTCATCTCATTTTTATAATCCATGTGATAACAGCATCATAGGGGGGTCATTGATCATTGCTGGTCTTTATACTGTTACATGGGCAACTTATAAAGAAAAACAGGCGATTGTTGAAATTACTTCTCATGAACCTTGGGTTTCTGAACCACTTATTCATGAAAAAACTGCACAACAAAGAGATCATATATTTTCGGCGTCTTCTAGCGCATCATCAAACCCAAAATCGGACGATTAAAATGTAAAGAGTAAACATATGCAGGATTTGAACGTGTGACTTCTGGATCACAAGACACCACCTTTGTCGTTGCGCAAATACTCAGACATGATGATGACCATCTTTTTTTTTTGGGTAGGGAGAACACCTTGTTTACTTGTGTTAGAGTTATGGATCCGTTGGAGTCAGGTTTTAGGCCCACTAAGGGTGAGGTTTAATTCTGCGTTCACTCTCTTACCTGACATGGCGTTTTGGATTATGAACATTGGTTCAAAGTTCATGTTCATTCAACTCCAACTCTGCTTAGTGTATGTTTGGTTCCCCATTTCAAAAAGGCAAAAATGATTTAAGAAGTGTGTAATTGATTTTGATGTCTTGTTTATGTAGAAGTAGAATTGATTTTGCCTCAATAATTTTTTTTTTCTTGAAGTTAGGATTTGTAGCTTTTAAGTGATTTTACCACTGAAATTTACTATTCAACTCATTTTTACATATGAATGTATTCAAATTGTTCTGGACTGGACCAATGGCTAGACATGACCCAATCCACCTCTGCTCCCAGAACGGTCTAATTGTCTAAGTCCAATCCACCAAGGGGCAAAAGTTACCTTTCTGCCCCTCCAACCGGACAAGGACTGCATCGTTCCTCCCCGAAAATGCTGCCCTTTCCGCACGACTTCTTCACTTTCCGAACAGCTAAGGGCATGTGCCCAACCCTATGCCTATGTCCGACATAGCGGCTAGTTTTGGGCAGTTACCTATTTTTCGGGAAAACAGTTATTTTGCCCCGAAAATAGGACCGTTAGCCGCGCGCTGGGGGCATTATATAAACCCTCTCACTTGATAGGGTCAGGGATCAAATATTCACCCTACGAACTAATACTTTGTACTTGCCCTTTTTCTCTGACCCTTTCTTACTTGAGCGTCGGAGTGCCTTGCAGGTACACCCCCCTCCTCCTCTCTATATGCCCAGCATCTCAGACGTACTTGGTGACCCACTTCAACAGGATCCGATCCAGCCTTCACGATCAGTGGCGCCGTCTGTGGGAACTCTTGTTCTCCCCTTCTTTCTTTCCCTGGAAACCAAAGATCAAAGCGGATTTCCAAAATCATCATCATTGCCTCTCAAGATCACGTCAAAGGTGCTCTCAAATCCGCCGTCCTCCCCGTCAACAAAACTGACGTTGACGACCCATCTTCTCTCCTCGGAGATCCCCATTTTCTGAGAGACGGAGCCACAATTTCTCTCTCCCCTACTCCCGCTGGTCGCGAAGACGACCAACCCTCGCTGGCCATCCAGCCTATTCCTGCTCCACCCAACGCCGACCCGACCGTGGTGGCCCTTCTGGAGGCGCTCAACAAGACCAACCTCCTGATCCTTCAGCAGAACGAAAGGATCGGGGCTTTGGAGGAATCCGCCCGTCCAAGATCCCCACCTCCGAGGAAGAACCATCGACGATCCAAGAGCCCACAACCTCGGCGAGATGACGATCGAAGGCTGCGCCAAGAGCCAGAATCTCGCGCTGTTCGGAAACGCGACCAGGTTTCCCCGCGGAACCAGTACTCTCCCGGTCACAAGAGGACCCGAAGAGACAAGCAGTCACCTCCGGTCAGGTCAAAGGGTCGGGCCCTTTCACCTTCTCCTCGAAGAAGTCGACGACACGAGCGAGTCATCCGGTCCCCGTCACCATCCAGTTCCAGCAGCGATGATGAGCCGCACGACCCATTATCCTAAGAGATCTTGGCAACACGCCTCCCCAAGGGCCTGGAGAAGCCCCCAGCACTGGGTACGTACGACGACACGACTGACCCTGGCGAGCACATCGAAAACATCGATGCGCTGTTGGATTACCGCGGCTTCTGGGGCGCCATCAAGTGCCGACTATTTTCAGCCACACTCCGAAGAGGAGCAATGACTTGGTACAAGCAGCTGCCCGAAGAGTCTATTACGTCGTGGAAGCAACTGGGCAGAATGTTCTCCTGACACTTCACAGTGTCGCGCCGCCACCCTAAGACTGAAGCCTCCCTTAGGGCCATAATCCAAGGAAAGGACGAACCTCTCCGGGCATACATCGAGAGGTTCAACAAAGAAGCGGTACAGGTCCCTACAACGGACTGTAGCGAGCGATTTTGGACGTGGTTCTTAAGCGCTGGTCGCTCTCTGCTGTTGAGCTTAAACTACAGGTCGATTCATTTTTTATCCTATTGTGAGCTGAATAAGGAAGGGAAATAGATGTCTCCAATTAACCCTGCTTTGCATACTGAGTTTAAACAGCAGTCTGTTAGGTTACGGATGCTATCAATGTGGGGGGGCCTTTGTACTGGTTATTTGTATTTTCGCCAATACTGGTTTCTCTCTTTTTACCTTGGCAGAAGGTTTCTGGCGGGGAACAAGGATTAGGATGTTAGGACTGACTTTTTTGAATTACTGCTTTTGACTGATGGGGATAGGGGATTTGGTTTTTTTGTTTAGTGTGCTCGCTAAGATCTTTTCTTTCGACCTTATGCCTACGTATTCCCGTTTACCGAAACAGGGAAATCAGAGCGTTCGTAGTTCCTCATATTCTATGGGAGGAAATTGTTGTTTTTGGTGTCTTGTTCAAAGCCCAAGACGTGAAGCTAAAGGGTAGTTTGTATCTTGATCAAAGCCCAAGATGTGAAACTGAAGAGTCTATTTGTGTCTTGTTCAAAGCCCAAGACATGAAGCTAAAGGTTTCGTCTCTAGAGAGAATTTGTCATCTCTAAAGAGGGGGTTGTATGTCACAACTGTTTATAAAGGAGAATTACTTTAACCGGGATACGCGGATCCTAGCAATGCCATAATTTCCTTTAAAGAGGATTTTAACCTGAAGGAAAAGACTTTAACTCAGTGTAGAGCAATGCTATCTTTCCTTAGGAATTTCTCATGCTAAAAGAGGGACAGTGGCATGGATGTAGATGATCCAGAGGCTTGCCGCTTATAGCGATTAGATGAAAGGGAAGGAGTTGTTGATGTTTGTGTACTGTGAACGAGGCACAACTTTGATGCTAAAAGGTTAATTGGATTAACCAGTGGTTTTCTTATACAAAGCCTAAGAGGAGGCTATTTATATCTCGTACAAAGCCCGAGAGAGAGGCGAAAAGGTTTTGACCCGACGATGGAGTCTTTTTGTATCTCGTATAAAGCCCGAGATGGAGGCTATTTGACTCAACAAGGGAGTTTTTTTTTTGTATCTCGTATGAAGCCCGAGATGGAGGCTGTGGCTTGTTTGGCTCAATAAGAACCTTTTAGTATCTCGTATAAAGCCCGAGATGGAGACGAAAGGGGTGATTGACTCAACGAGGGAGTCTCTTATGTGTCTCGTACAAAGCCCAAGAGAGAGGCGAAACGTTGTTTGACTCTGCTGGGGAGAATCATTGTACAAAGCCCAAGAGGAGGCTAAGGTAACTGTTTCAGTTGAGTGACAAATCCAATATACTGATTTTAAAAGAGAAAATCAGTTCTTATATGAGTAACACTGTACTCATGGATTTGATTCAAGGATCCGGGTTATTCCTGTTCTTTAAGGAAGCGGGAAATCCAAAGGGTATTGAGACTGTCCGAGTCCGTGGGTTTCCTTCCTATTTGACAAAGGGGTCACTTGAGAATGTCTTTGAGACTCAAGGAAGTTAGACTGTCAAAGTCTAGAGTTTTATCTTTTGTATTATGCTTTGAGGAGCGGTAGTAGACTCTATGAAAGGACTGTTCTATGAATACGACTAAGTTCTGTTCCTATACCTCTAGGAGGTCGTCGGGACAATTTGTACGAAGCCCAAGAGGAGGCTGGAAGCTTTTAAGAAGCCGACGTGTCCTTGTACTAAGCCCAAGAGGAGGCTATCATTCCCGGGGGAATAAATCATTATACGAAGCCTAAGAGGAGGTTGTGAATACTTCTAAGAAGCCGTAGGGTCCTTGTACTAAGCCCAAGAGGAGGCGAAGGTTGCTTTTAGGAAGCCTGTGGGTCCTTGTACGATGCCCAAGAGGAGGCCGATGCTTTTAAGAAGCCCGTGGGTCCCCAAACCCCGAGAAATTCAAGGCAATGCTATTCACCGAGAATAGATCAAAGTCAGGAAAGTTCGAGAATTTGGAAGAAACTCAAAGATGCCATTCACGGAGAATACATTCATCTTTGGGAGTAGAGTTTCTTGACGATTCCTAATGAGGACAGTCGAAGAGAAGACTGTATCTGGTGATCCTATTGGGGATCTAGTTGTCTATTTCTACGAATAAACGAAACGGCGTCACCTAGTTCTAGACGTAGTTGCCGGGGAAACTCGAAATATCTATACTATTATTACACAGTTGATATGAGTTTATGAAAGAAGACTTACAGTGAAACAGCCCCACAATACAGTTATATGTATATGAAAGCGGTAAATGAAAGCAATAACCACTTACTCGGTTGTAGAGCTTCCATGCTGTTTGGTTAGTTGTTCAACAAAGAAAGATTGAAAACAACAATATATTCAAAATCAAAGGAGAATGTGCTTTGAAAAAGAAAGATTTGGGGCTTACAGCTCAAGGAGAGACCCAGGGTTTTATCAGTGAGCGCACTGTTGAATTTGTACAGAGGGACTTATACAAGTGACTGAGGCCCAAAAAGGTTTTCTGTACAAAGGGATGGGTCTTACACTCTCTCAAGAGGCCCAAAAGTTTTAAAGAAGAAGAGTGGGGCTTATAACACGAGGGTAGGCCCAGTTGGTTTCTCGTTAAAAAATGGCGATCGCGCAGAGATTTTCCTTTTAACGCAGAGGGACTTATACAATAAGTGAGGCCCAAATGATTTTGGTTAAAAGGGGGTTGGGTCTTACACTCTAATAGAGGCCCAAAGTGTTTTTGAATGGGTCTTATAGCTCAAGGAGAGGCCCAAGGTTATTTTTCAAAAGGCGACGATCGCGCCGTTTGTTTTTGACGGTATCGGGACTTATACAATACACTGAGGCCCAAAAAGGATTTGGTCAAAAAAGGATTGGGTCTTACACTCTATTAGAGGCCCAAAAAGTTTAAAGAAAATGAGATGGGTCTTACTACTCAAGGGTAGGCCCAAAATTTGTTTTTCAACGGATGATGATCGCGTCGAACTTTTTGAAATACAACGGGACTTATACCATAAGTGAGGCCCAAAATAGGTTGTATTTACAAAGGGTTGGGTCTTACACTCTATTAGAGGTCCAAAGTGTTTTTGAAAATGATTTATGAGGGTTGAATTAATCCAAAAACCCTAATTTGTTTTCAAAAATGTATTTAATTGAATAAAAATTCAATTAAAAATGATCAAAATTGTTTAACACATGGAAAACAAATTGTGATCTTGGATTAATGCTTCAAAAATTAAGTATTGACCTACAAAATAATTAGAAGGCATTAAAAGTTGCAAAATCAATGTAGAAAAAATATTTAAAATGTCAAAAACAATTAAAATATTAATTCTTTGCAAAAATATCAATTATATGAAATAAATAATATTTTTGGGATTTTTTTATAAAATAAAATATTTTAACATTTTTGTGAATTATTAAAAAAAGAATCAACTCAAAATCATTAAAACTCAGAGAGAAATTAATTTTTGAATCAATTAAACAAAATCACAAAATTCAAATATTCAAATTTCTAAAAATGGCGCCAAGAACACACCAAGAACACGCGCGTGTTCTGGGCTTGGCCAGATTTGCATTTTCTCTCCAATCTCACTGAATACTTGATTATAACATGCAATCCACATATCATTATGCTCGTCTCAACCTCACGATCATGTCTATGTCAATTAATTTCATTTAAATTAAACATAAAACATGAAATCACGAAGAAACCTCAAGAACCCTAATTTCTGCATGAAGGCTAGGATTTTTGATACACGATTCAAACAATGCAATTAATTGAGGGAAAACATTCCATGCATGATTGTGAACATATGGCCAAATTATTGTGCGAGGAAATATGCATAGATTGAGAGATGACCCAGTATATGCTTACCTCTAAACCGTGACAGCAAGTGCAATGTGATTTTTGATTTGGAGGTGTTACAGATGAGTGGTGATGATTTGAACAACTTCCTTACATCCTATGGAGTGTATTTGAATGCTTAGACTTGATTGAAATTGGCTGGATCAATTCGTGGCATCTCAGCTGCAACTTGATTGAAAATTTGAGCAACCAGCTGGTGATTTTGTGAAATAGATGTTTTAGAAGTGATCTAAGTGTTTGGATCACTTCTATATGATGTATGTGAGGTGTGTAAGTGATTGGTTTGATTAGAAAAGCTCTCAAACTCAAAACCCGATAGTTACCTTGCTAAGAAAGGCATTTTTGCCAAGAGAAAGAGATTTTGAGAAAGGCAAGTGTTGTAGGCCTTTGGTGTACTTAAACTGAACACAATTGAGCTCTATTTATAGTAGAGCAAGTTTGTTTTGCAAGGAATAGTGAATGGCAGCTGGTAAGTAGGTTTGGCCAATGTTGTCCAATGGAAATGCAAGTCTCCTCTAGCCATTGACTAGAGGTTAGGACACCGAGCTTTGGTTCCCTTGGTCTTGGATAAGTCTTGACTGATTTCAGATGAGAATGGCTCAGTCCATGCCACCTTGATGCTTCCATTGAATGCCTCAATCCAAATTTGGAGTCTTGTCCCTATTTTGGCCATTCTAGGTTCAACGTGCTATTTCTTGTTCCATGGACTTTGGAGGCTTGGCTCAGTGATTGTCCCCTTTAGATTCAATCCTCAGATGTGTCCAAGTGGATAGGAGCATTTGAATTTGGCTGATTTTGGCAAATCGAGCAAAATTGCAAATTTTGCCTCGCCTTGACAGATTTCAGCAAGGCAACTTGACAATGTCATATCTCATGGTGTAAGTTGAATTTGGTAATGCTCTTGGCCATTTTGGAAAGCCTTTACATGATACAACAACTGTTTGAACATGTTTGATTTTGATCTCTTCTGATTCCAAGTGAAAAATCCCTCTACATTTGGCAAAAAGTGAAGCAAAATATGACTTAGTGAAATTTTCACTAAGTGTTGGAACAAAGTGTGATTTCTTGATTTTGATCACTCCATAACTCAAAATCCTTAATGAATTGGACTTAGGTCTAGTTGAAGTTTTTGTAGAGGGTAATGAGGGCTACAAATCCATCTTTGGATGAAAAAAAATGGCCTTGTGGTTTAGGAGTTATGATCCTTCAAAGTTGGTACCCTTGCCACTTTATTTTTAACTTAGAAAATTTTCTAAGTTTTTATGGTTACCCCTTTTACAAGTTATCCAACTTTTCTTGATTTTTCTTGATGAATGATGATTCAAATCATACATTAACATCATTTTAGGGTTAAAAAACCATTTTGGTGAAAAATCTCAAAAAGTCAAAGTTGACTTTTGTGCACAGTTGACTTTTTATCAGATGAATTCCAAACTGTGCAATTCTTCATGAAATCATGTCCTTGACCTAAATCAAACTTGATGGACATGTTCCAAGGGTGTCATAGGGTATATTGGGGCATGTCCTAGGGCTTGGGAGCATGTCCTGGTCAAAAGTCAAAGTTGCAGTTGACTTTTTCCTTAAAACCCTAATTGTGGTGCAGGTGAAATTGAGACTTGTTGCTCAAGCTTCTTGGATTAATCCATTGTTACAAATGGATCAATATAGCTCATTAGAGACCCTCAAATCCTCTCTTGAGGTCTTGGCTCTTGATTTGCCCTAAAAGTCAACTTAGGGGTGAATTAGGTCAAGAAATCCTAATTCCTGATTTTTTTGATGAATGCATCCCCCAAGGCAAAATTGACTTGATGAATGGGTCCATGAGGTTCCATGGAGTACATTAGGTTGTGTTTTGGATCTTTGGCTTGTGCCCAGATGAAACTTCCTATCTGGAGGCCCTGGTCGACCAAAACCCTAATTTGGTGATACTGGCGTCTTGAGACTTGATCCACCTAGAAGGGAGCAGCCTTGTGCTTAATCCTTTAAGTGGGAGTCCTTTTGATCCTTTGTGGATATGTTAGAGGCTAGACAAGTTGAAGATTATGTCATTCCTTGATTGATCCATTGTCTAAGAGCTCTGAGAGGGCCTAAAACCCTAATCTTTGATAGTAGTGAATGCTCAACAACCCTTGAGGTATTTGATGAGGCATGATGGTTTATCCATATTGTGATGATGATTTGCATAATGATGGGAAATCTTAGTGGTCAAAATTTGGGGTATGACACAGACGAGATGAAAAAATTTCTGCTAGAGCAAGGACTCCGCCCGGGCTCAGAATTCTCTAAATCCGTCGGCGTAACACCTCCAAGGAATCTGGATGCCCTCCTCCTCAAGGCACAGTCGTACATCCAGTACGAGGAGAAGGAAGCGGTCAACTCCGTCCGAGCTTCTCGTCACCAGGAGGACGCTCGGGCCTCTAGAGGCGAGGAAGCCTCGACATCCCGTCGAGGGGGAAGGAAACGCGAAGACCGTCCTTGGGACTCCCGCGACAGTAAGGGACCCTCTGGACGATTCCACGACTACACCCTCTGACCGTCTCCAGGGAGAAGATACTTTCCGAATGCGCGAATTCAGAATTCAAGCAGGCAAGGGTTCACTTCCCCAAACAAATACTGGTCAAACCCAACACCGACAAATCGAAGTACTTCCGTTTCCATAAGAGTCACGACCACACTACCGAAGACTGCATCCATTTGAAGAATGTTATCGAGATACTGATCAGGGATGGCCACCTGAAACAGTTCACTAAGAAGAAAGACGCTCCCCGACAAGACACCCAAGAGTCCAAAAAGGTAGAGGAAGAGGTGCCTTCCTCGGAAGAGATCAACATCCAGGTCGCCATGTCCGTATCGCGACCAGATGACTTCTACGTCCCAGATGAGCTCAACGTTCCTGCCTACTTCGCGGCCCACAGCCCGTGGGAGACGTTCACATCCGCCTTGGTTATCTCAGGCGGAGGTTTCAATAAAGTCACGGTGGACTCCGTGAAAAGAAAATTCGAGCACCTAATCAACACAAGCTCCAATAAGGTGACCACGCTCGACCAAGCCCGGAAGGGCTCTGTCCCCATCTCCTTCTACCGGGAAGAGCTCCTCGGAGAATCTCCGAACTCGAGCATACCTTTGCTCGTCAGAGCTCGAATGGCGAACTTCGAGGTTCGCAGAATCCTCGCCGACCAAGGCAGCTCGGTCGACATTATAGACTCCCAGCTGTTCTTAACGCTTCAGCTGGACGAATCACACCTCACCCCCTATGTGGGGTCTGATTTGCAAGGATTCAACAGCTCAGTGACCAAACCCTGGGGATACGTCGAACTGATAGTCACTTTTGGATCAGCAGAGACGGCCTGATCCGTCAAAGTGTAGATTTTGGTGATCGATTACCCGTCACTGTACCAGTGTATCTTCGAAAGATCAACATTGGCTGAGTTGGTAGCTGTGCCCTCAACCGTCCACCAGAAGATGAAGTATTACACTTCAAAGGGGATGGTCGCCACCCTCCACGGCGACATCGAAGTCGCACGGCGATGTTTTAAAGCAGCTACAAAGGGACTCAACGCCATTGCGTCCAAGCCAAAGGTTTCGAACAAACCCCCCTTGCCCAACAGTTCCGAGGAAGCCAAGCCTCTGCCTCAGGTCGACTCCATCGACCTCGACAGCCGCTTCCCCGAAGAAGACCAGCAGGAGGACCAAGCATCTTCAACCAACTCGTCTACCATGTCCAGCAGCAGCTCCCATCCGATGCGCCCAATCCTGAATGGCAACGTTGAGCTCGTCTTGTTCGGCGACGACCCCCAGCAGGGAGTGAAGATTGGAGCGGACCTCCCCGACATCGCAAGGAAGCAACTCAAAGCCTGCCTCCGTGAGAACGCCGATCTCTTCGCCTGGAGCGTCGCCGAGATGCCCGGCTTGGACCCGTCTGTCGCCTGCCATCAACTCACGATTGACCCGGCCGTCAAAACAGTAGCACAACGTAGGAGAAAGCAGTCTCCGGAGAAAACAGAGGCTGCAGAAAAAGCTGTAAAGGACCTCCTCGAGGCCAAATTTATTTTGGAGGCCAAGTACACCACTTGGTTGTCCAACGTTGTACTTGTGAAAAAATTTAATGGCAAATGGCGAATGTGCGTTGACTACACCGATCTTAATAAGGCATACCCGAAGGATGCCTACCCTCTCCCCAATATTGATAAACTTGTCGATAATTCTACCGGTTTTAAACTTTTATCATTCATGGACGCCTACTTGGGTTATAATCAAATTCCAATGGCAATGAGCGACAAAAAATACACGGCCTTTATGACCGAATCGGGCAACTATTACTACAATGTAATGCCCTTCGGCCTGAAGAACGCCGGTGTGACCTATCAAAGAATGATAAACAAGGTCATCCGGGGAGAGATAGGCGACATGCTCAAAGTCTACATGGACAACATGATCGTAAAATCCCACGAGAAAACCGATCACACTGCCCATCTAAAGAAGGTCTTCGAACAGGCCAGAAAGTACAAAATGCGTTTCAACCCGGAGAACTGCACGTTCGGTGTCCGGGCAGGCAAGTTCCTCGACTTCTACTTAACAGAACAAGGAATCGAAGCCAACCCCGATAAGTGCCGATCATTCTCCGAGTTTTCGACGCCCTAGTCAAAGAAATCCATTTAGTCCCTCAACGGGATGCTCGCGTCATTGTCCTATTTCGTGGCCAAGTCTGCCCAACACGCCTTACCATTCTTCAAACTCCTCCGCAAGGAGGCAGCATTTGAATGGACCGAGGAATGTGACAAGGCTCTTCTCCACCTGAAACGAGCACTCTCAGAACCGCCCATTTTCTCTCGCCCGGACAACAGCGAAACTTTGTACCTATACCTCACCGTGGCGACCGAGACAGTAAGCGCCGCTCTTATTCGCGAAACACCTGACGGGAAGAAGCCCATATAATTCACGAGCAAAGCACTGCAAGGGCCAGAGCAGAGATACCAATAGATTGAAAAAGTGGCGCTGGCTCTCATCAACGCAACTAGAAGACTGAGACACTACTTCCTATCCCACACGATTGTGGTTCGAACAGATCAACCTGTAAAGCAGCTATTGGGACGACCAGACATGGCCGGTAGAATATGCTCAAGTGGTCGCTCGAGCTGTCCGAATTTGAAATCTAGTATGAGAGTAGAAAAGCCCTCAAGGCCCAAGGTTTGGCCGACTTCGTCACAGAGATGACGTTCGCAGACTCCCCCACTTGCGGAGCACGCAAATGGGCCATTTTCATAGACGGGGCCTCCAATTCGCCGGGAAGAGGGGCAGGCATTATACTGGAAATCGACGAGGGAATCATCGTTGAAGTATCACTCACCCTGTCCTTCCCCACCTCTAACAAACATGCTGAGTACGAAGCCTTCCTCGCCGGGCTACGCTTGGCCGAAGACCTTGGCGCGGAAGAAGTCGTTATTTGCACAGATTCACAAATCGTGGCCCTTCAAGTCCGAGGGGAATATCAAGCTAAAAAGGACAACCTAACCGAATACTTAGCCCTGGCCAAGAAGAGGATGACGAAGTTTGCAGCGATAGAGGTAAAGCATATTCCCCGCGAACACAACGTCCGGGCAGATGTTTTGTCTAAACTAGCCAGCACGAAGAAGAAAGGCGGAAACAAGTCCGTCATACAAGAATACTTCCTCGACCCAACATTGAGAAAGCTTCCTCGACGCTCGACGTACAAGTGATCGGCGACAACAATTATTGGATGACCCCCGTTTACAACTACCTCGCTAGAGACGAACTCTCGTCCGACCCCAAGGAGGCCAACGTAGTTAGGCGAAGAGCTTGCTCCTACGTCCTGGTTGAAGATAATCTCTACAGGCGAGTATTCTCCATCCCGCTACTCAAGTGTATCGAGGAAGAGATGGTCGCCCATATCTTGCGCAAAATCCACGAGGGAATCAACGACCAACATCTCGGAGGAAGGTCCCTTGTCCGTAAGGCCCTCAGAGCAGAATATTACTGGCCAACCATGCAACATGACGCTAAAGAACACGTGAAGAGATGCGATAAATGCCAACGGCACGGGAACATGCACCTAGCTCCACCTAACGAGCTCAAATTTATGTCCTCCCCGTGGCCATTCATCTGGTTGGGCCTGGACATCCTAGGACCATTCGTGGTAGGATCAAGTCAGAACTAATACTTAATAGTAGGCGTGGACTACTTCACAAAATAGATAGAAGCGGAGGCCCTGACCAAGATAACTGCCCTTAACATACTGCGTTTCTACAAACGAAACATCCTCTCACATTTTGGCGTCCCCAAAGCGATAGTCACGGACAATGGGACACAGTTCACGGACAGAAAGTTCCAAGACTTCGTCGCCCAGCTGGGCACGAAGCAACATTTTGCATCCGTCGAACATCCTCAGACAAACGGGAAAGCTGAAGCAGCGAACCGAGTCATTCTTCGAGGCCTCAAACGAAGGCTTGACGAAACAAAGAAAGCTTGGGTCGAGGAGCTGCACAGTGTCTTATGGGCATACCACACAACTCCACACTCTTCAACCGGGGAGACACCCTTTTGCCTGGCATACGGGACCGAGGCTGTGATCCCCATCGAAGTTCACATACCTTCCAGGCGGACAGAGTCACCCTTAGACGAGGAGATGAACGACGAATCATTAAGAGAGAAACTCGAACTCGTCGAGGAAGTCCGATCTGGGGCATCCCTCCGCGAAGCCTCGTTAAAATAAAAAATTACCATCAAGCATAACGCCAAGGTGATACGACGAGAGTTCGACGTAGGAAGCCTTGTCCTAAGAAGAAACCATAAAGACTCTCGCGAAGGCAAATTAGCCGCTAACTGGGAAGGACCCTATCGTGTCCGCGCAAAAACGGGGAATGAGGCCTATTACCTAGAACAACTCAACGGGGAAGAACTTGCTCGACCATGGAATGCCAAAAAGCTAAAACAATATTATAGCTAAGGCCTTAACTATCGGTTTGATCCGTCACGACAACGAGCATCACCTACTGACCATGATGCGCGCCTAGGTACAAGCGTCGCATACCAGTGAAGCAGAACCCCGCTCAGGAGCAAGCCGAGTCTCTGCTCAACAACGGTACCTCAATGGAGCACTACCGTCGTCAAAGTACCACGACAGGAAGAACACCCAGCTCGCGATGGGAGGTTCACGCTGCAAACTCAGGCCTCAAACGCGACCTGAGCTCCGCATCCTCGCCCTGATATTCCCTGACCGTTCGTCCAGTACCCCTCACTGGCGAACACATCTACAACGAGCAATCCCCTAAAGCTTAAAGCAAATCAAAATAACCCCAATTACGGGCATACATACATAAACGAGCATAAGTAACAACACAACGAAATTTAAAAGCAGATAAAGCCGTGTAAATCATAAAACCGGCCACAAGAATCAGACACATAATTAAAAATAATAAGTGGCCGCAAGGACCACAATTGTACTTGGTTACATAAACCAGGGGCCACACCTCCATTTAAAATAAATTACAACAAATTACACGGCACGCAGGCCGGACAAATTTACAACAACAAGAAAATCTTTCACTCATCCATCTGGTCAGCCTGCTCGGAGTTGGGCTGAGGCTCCTGGTTCTCCACGGGCAGATCCTCGACATGCTCTTCAAGGAGGGAGTCAGGCATAATGATTTGGCCATCTTCAACGTGCGCTAGATAGTGGGTACCCTCGATAGAGAAGTCGAGTTCGGGGTTCACCACCCGCAATTAAGACATGGCATTCCTGAAGGATTCGTCTGCAATGACGATGTTGTCATCCTCGGCTGCCAACATACGGGCAACCAGCTCAGACCTTGTCTCTAACTCCTTCACGTCCTCGGGCTCATCTTCGCCCGGAGCATTGACCGCCCTCAGCTGCTGGACCAGCTCCTCAATCGCCTTCTTCTCCGCAACCAGCGTAGAATTATCCTTCTTCAGCCGAGTCACCTCCTCATTAGCCTTCTTTCGGGCATCGTCAGCACTCTTAACCTCTTCCTTAAGAGATGCCATGGTAGCCCGAGCAGCCTTGAGTTCGGGGAATCATGGGCCACCAACATCGTGCTCGGCTGGTTCAGCTACCTCCCACCCTTCCGTGGAATCCTCAACGACATTCTCTTCCATTTCTCCCATTTCCTCCTCCTCCCCGGATTCATCGGGGACACTCGAGGATTTTGAGCTACTATTTTTCGAGGAACTCGCCTCCTCCTCGGACGAATATATTATTATCTCCCCATTTGGCCCTGTCGCCATGTCAATCACCTGAAAAGCAGAGGAAAAAGTGAATTCGACGAAGAATCAAATCCACCATTCCATCGCTAGTCAAGTGAAAGGGCGTGCAAAGGGATGAGGACAACGTCCCCGGCCTAAGCCCTAACATCGAACAAAAACTATAAGAATCTCCCACGAGGAGATGCCCGGAGTAAGCTACTTCCATACGAGGAACTTCCCCGAGCCATTTCCCAGTTTCCGTTTGAGGCTTCACCAGAAACTGCAAAGCTTCACCGGAAACTGCAGAGGCTCGCCGGGAACTTCATCGTTACTCCAGAATCTGAGCGATCACGGCGGTTACGCATGCATCATCATCGCAATGACGCCGGAAACTGCCTGATTCACAAGAATATCCCAAAACCTAGCGGCCCCATCGGCGGCGGAAAGTGGCACGACCACCATCCACCACCAACAATCGCCGAAAATTAATCTATTTCATCTTCTAAACCTAAGCCTAACTGCATGCAATCTATGAACTACCATCAAAAGGGATAAAAGAGTGCAAAATCAACAAACTTAATTAGTTAAGAAGATGAAAAGCGGTTGCCCGGTAGTTGATGCGGTGGCCAGAATAGCAAACGACGGTGACGGGCAAGAGCTCTGAAGAAGACGAAGAGGAACAAGAGCGAAAATTTCAGAATGAAACGGACCTTCCCCTTTTATATAGAGAGGCACATGCACTGGCATGCCCTCGTAGGTCATGATGGCTATTAACTAGCCATCATTGCCTAGTAACTGCTGCACAGGGCTCTAGGCACACGTGGCGCCCAAACGTTTCAAATTCTGACTAACCGTTAGTCTCCCCGTACGACGGGCAACCATGTCACGGTCATGAATGTCATGGACACCAAGGGTCACGGGCACCACGAGACCACCTTCATCGTCACCAAACGACGACTCCACGCTAGCTCCTCGGAGCCACAACCTGTCCTTAAGTCATCACTCCCATGCTCGGGAGCAACGACTTGGGGGACTCCTGTTCTAGATTGGACCAATGGCTAGACATGGCCCAATCCACCTCTGCTCCCAGAACGTCCTAATTGCCTAAGTCCAATCCACCAAGGGGAAAAAGTTACCTTTCTGCCCCCCCAACCGGGCAAGGACTGCATCGCTCCTCCCCAAGAATGCTGCCCGTTCCGCACGACTTCTTCACTTCCCGAACAGCTAAAGGCATGTGCCCGACACTATGCCTATGTCCGACATAACGACTAGTTTTGGGCACCCTGCCCGACATAACGGCTAGTTTTGGGCAGTTACCTATTCTTCGGGAAAACAGTTATTTCACCCCGAAAATTGGACCGTTAGCCACGTGCTGGGGGCATTATATAAACCCTCTCACTTGAGAGGGCCAGGGATCAAATATTCACCCTACGAACTAGTACTTTATACTTGCCCCTTTTCTCTGACCCTTTCTTACTTGAGCGTCGGAGTGCCTTGTAGGTACACCCCCCTCCTCCTCTCCATACGCCCAACATCTCAGACGTACTTGGTGGCCCACTTCAACAGGATCTAATCCAGCCTTCACGATCACAAATGTAAATTACTTAGCATTCAATTCACTTTTACATAAATGTATTCAAACATAAATCACTTAACATTCAACTCACTTTTACATGATTGTATTCAAACATAAATCACTTAACATTCAACTCACTTTTAGTCTGAATTTATTCTCTAGAATCAATTTGCTCTGGGTCAGCCGCAAGGCTCAATTAGTAAAATCCAATAGCAAAATAAATGGTTATCAGAGAAAGGATTCGCAACCCCATTTTTCCTCTACATTATAGAATATCCCTCACGAAATTACCATGTTAATCTCCCAAAATCAATCCAATGGTTAGCTGCATCCCACACACATGCAATTGCCAATCATCTATCTTATTTAAAGAAGAAAAACATTATTATCTAGGTATCAATCATTCCCATTCAAATTTCATTTTCATTTTCTTACTGACTTGAGTGTTAGAGTGCTAACCTTGTATGTTAGCCTCCAGTTCTGAAGCCTTGAACCATCATAATTCACCGTGAATTCAACCTCTCATATCTTCATATAGTTCTACTGAATCAGATCCAGATCTCTTTCGGTCGAATTGCAGGTCTTCGTCTCTAGACAAATTCCTCCAAGTTCGGGACCAAACTCATTCCATATGTTGCACCAGGCGATGACAACTTCCAAAGTCACTCGTTCCTTTATTCAACGACAAGAAACTCTAACAACTGAATTGGCTAGGAATCCTCCGCCTCCTCCTATTCGAGGGACGAACAATCAAGTCTTTCGCTCCTCCACCGTTGAACATTGTCCAACCTAGTGCGGATTCAGGAGTTTCTCGAATTCCTTCATTCTTTGGATCCGCTCTATAATTCCATCTAGATAAATCTTCCTTTGGCACCTGGAATTTCTCAACTTCTTACGTTACCGCCAACTGTGACCGAACGCGAAACACTCCCCAGTTTCTAGCTCTTGCAGGTTAGTATTGCTCAACAAGGAGCTAATGCATTGTTGAATAACATGTACAAGATGGTTCAACGACAAAATTCTCAAGGCTTTACAGAAACTTTAACTCGGATTGAAGAGAGCTTGCACAGTGTCATTCCAAATGACAAAATAGTGTTGGAAGTGCCCTCGCATAAAACTGCTGAGCCAAAAAAGGATTTGGAAAAAGTCCAAAAATCTTTAAGTAGTTAATGTTATAAATGTCATACTCTTTCCCTGAATACCGAAGGAGGAAGAAGGAAACCACACTCCTCCCGAAGCCCGCCGGTAGGGGTGGAAATAGGCTAGGCTAGGCTAGGCTTTATAAGGCCTGGGTCTGGCCTACGATAAACTTAAAAGGCCTGAGCCTGGCCCATGGCCTATTATAGGCTCTCTTTTTTGGCCTGGCCTGGCCTTTTTAAAAGCCTAGTCTGGCCTGAAAGCCTATTTACAAGCCTTATTCTCATTATGGTTCTCAATTATTCCATATTATTTAAGAAGCTTTATAGGCTGACCTATATATACATATATAGGCCGACCTATTTAGCCTTTGTTCTAATATATATGCATATATAGGTCAATATATGTATCCTTTTTTCTAATATATATGCATATATTGGACAACCTATTTAGCATATTTTTAATATATATGAAAATATAGGCCGGCCTATAAGGCTTCATAGGCTTTTTTAATAGCCTAAACCTGGCCTATTTAATTAAATAGGCTTTTAAAAAAGCCTAAGCCTGACCTTTTTATTAAAAAAGTCTGGCTTGGCCTGGCCTTAAGTAGGCTAGGCTATAGGCCCCTGTAGGCCGGTCTGGCCTATTCCCACCCCTATCCGCCGGTCAAGGAAGAGAGAAAGGAACAAAGAAGAAGCCTCCACACAACCATGAAGGAAGAACCCTATGTTTGTTGGCATATTAGACGACATACAGGGTCCTGAAGTCTCTAGAGAAATCTCAAAAGTTCTAAAATTACAACAAAAATGGAGATCCGGACAAACATGCTGAGCATGTGGACAACCAACTAGATTATTACCATGCCAATGACGACGTAAAATGCAAGCTCTTTACACTAACCTTAAGCTAGTCCACCCTAGCTTGATACAAGTCCCTCCCAGACAGAAGCATATACTCATGGTCTGACCTATGTGAAACTTTCCCTGCCCATTTCACCGCTAGGAAAATACATTTGACCACTGTGGTCGTTCTCAACGGGGTCTGATCAGTGTATTTTAATACACCCTCTTTTACTTTGTGTTACGATAATTATATAACTTCTTGCTCGTATTTTAATTTTTTAGCGTGTTTTTAAAGTTAAGTTTAAATTTAGTTTTAATTTTATTTTTGTTGTTTATTTTTTGGAATTAGCTGTATTTTGATATCTTTTCACTCTAGATATCATAACTTGAGCTACAAGTATCCGATTGATGCGTGCGAATATGCGTTGGAAAGATAAGAAAAAAACTACAAGTTTTAAGTTGATGTCAGAAGCCAATTCGGAATGCATGAGAGTCAAATAATCAGTTTTTGTTCCAAACTTAATAAAATGCATTAGTTAGTTTAGGCCCAACTTATGTTTTTCGGGCCGGTGCTCTTAGAGCTCAATTTTCATTATTGCTTAAGAAAATTTGCGGAATTAAGTTTAGACACACAAAATTTATGATTTTAATTAGAGAGAGAATTAGGATTTCATGGCCAACTAAACCACTAGGTTAACACATTTTGAAATATCGCAAGACTTTGATGTTATTATTTGTTCAGTTTCTATTCAATTCCTTTTCAATCCTGTTCTTTGTATCTTGTTTTCTTAATTTGAGTTTCATAGAATAGGTTTGATTAAATTTGATTGATGCATGTTCCTTAATTTAATTGCATGTTAACTTAGCGTATTCGTTAACTTTGCCTTATCTTTAATTATCATGCTTAATGCGGTAAATAAGAATATAATTCACATAGTGTTGATAACATTTGTTTAATCGATGCTATAATCAAATAGGATCTAGAATCCGCTTAGGGAATTGGAAATATAATAATCCGTGATAAGTCATAAATTATCGAACTAGTAGATTAATCAGTTAATCATAATCGTTTTCTTTACATTCAATTGTCCGAAAACCTAAACCCCTGATTCGTTTCTTTAATCTGGTTAATTTAACTTAGAGTCCTTGTGATACGACTCGAGTGTCGCTTCCTTATACTACCCTTTAATAAATCATTTTGACCCGTGTGCAACAACTGATAAATTTGGCGTTGTTGTCGGGGACTCTGTTGATTTCAGCCAATATTAGAGTCATATGTATTGTAATCTTGCGTTTTGGCTCTATCATTATTTCGTTATGGCATTTTCGCGAGTTTGCTGTAAAAAACTCAATTTTAGGAAAAAAAAAATCTGAGTTTTGGCATATTCTTTGTCAATTCATAAAAAAAAAATCACTGATCAAATAAGGAAACCCCCCATAAAAATCCTAAATTCCTTGTTTTTCTATTTTATTTTATTTTTTGTATTTGCGTATTTTTTAAAAGTTCCAAAAAAAAAATTGTATGCTCTTTATTTGATTTTAGGCTTAAATGTACTTTTGGTTCCCCTAGTGTGATGGTTTGTAACTTTTAGTCTCGCATTTTAAAAATCAGTTTTTTGATTCCTCAACTTTACATCCACTGAAATTTATTTGGCCTCCCTCCAATTTTGCAGACGCGGCAGTGATGATTAGGATAAAAAATTATTATTATTTTTTTGGAATAAAGAAGAAATCTTTATTGCCAAAAATTAACAGTACAAAACAACCGATCAAGAGATCCTGGCTCCAAAGGACAAACAAGAACAAAAAAGCACTCAATAACTCAAAATGCTACAATACAGTTTCAAGTTAGAATTCGTCTCAGCTCTCCTAATGATATTGGTTTTGATCATCTCAAGTTGCAAGCTTTCCTTCTTGGCTTCTTAGAAGATAATTTTATTTCTCAAATTCCAAATATTGTAGAAAGTTTCTGCCAGAGCAATTTTTAGTAGTTTCCCTTTTCACCCTTTTTCCTTTCACAATATGCATTATCTAGCTTAAATCCACATCTCACCCACAAGGATTATGATTGTATCCTATCCAATTCAAAAGAGTATTCCAAATTCCGTTAGAGAAACTACATTCAAAAAACAGATGATGGCATGATTCCAGCTGATTGCAAAGCAGACAAGCACTATTATTTGGTATTCCAAATTTACTCATTTTATCCTTTGTGAGCAGTCTATTATTGCAGGCTAACCAAAGAGTAGAAACTGCTCGAGGTCTGGCATAATTATTCTAAATGAGATTCCTCTAATGCACTCTAGGTTTGGGTCCACGGATCATATGTTATACCTTTCTAGTGCTATATTTCTCCTTTTTCTGCAGTTCCTGCCAGACAGTGGAGGTGACAAGCAAGTCCCTATTTTTGAAAATGGCCTTAAGGATCCAAGAAGTATTCAATTTTGGTTGGTACAAACTGGCCTCTATATTCTTCATCTAATAAATTTGAACCCATTGAATCCATAGGTTGTCCTTCTTATTCCATATATCCCAAAGTAGTTTACCAATTGTGGCTTTGTTCCAATCCACTAGAGCTATTAGATTCACCCCACCTGCATTTTTTGGATCATAAATGTGATCCCAAGAAACAGGAGATTTTCTGCTTGGCACATTTTTACCAGTCCATAAAAATTTTCTACAAATGCCTTCTATATATTTCAGCACATATTTAGGTAGTGGAAAGATTTGAAGCCAGTAGTTAGCAATAGAGAATAACACACTTCTAATAAGTTGAATTCTACTTGCATAAGAGAGCAGTCGAGTGCTCCAATGATGAAGTCTTTTCACCATTTTGTCAATGAGGGGCTGGCAATGATTGATGGTAATTTTTTTGCTGTCTAAAGGGACCCCCAGGTATCTGACAAGTAATGTGCCAATTTCAAAACAAATAATCTCTTGCATCTCCATCTGAACCTCAGTTTCCACACCTCCAAAGAACAATTTGCTTTTGGGATTGCTTATCTTCAAACCTGTGGCTTCAGAAAACTGGTGCACTTTATCCATCAGCAGCTTCATGGAACCAACATCACCTCTTAAAAACACCAGAATGTCATCTGCAAAACATAAATCAATGATTTTGAGTGTGTCACATTTAGGGTGATAGTTAAAATCAGGATTGGAATCAAGACTTCTGAGAGTTCTATGGAGATAAGAGGGGAGATATGGGATCTCCTTGTCTCAATCCTCTTTCAGCCTTTAGAATTCCAGTAGGAGTTCCATTTAATGAGAATCTATAGGACACATTGGTGACACAAGCCATGATCCATTTGATGAAGAACCGGGGAAAACCAAGCTCAACCATGATTTGTTGTAATGCACTCCACTCAACAGTGTCATATGCTTTTTGGATATCCATCTGCACCATACATCTAGGAGGGATGTTTTTCCTTTTGTAACCTCTTACAAGCTCTTGAGCCAGAATGATATTGTCCTGTATTATTCTACCAGGAATGAAAGTTGATTAAGAGTCATCAACAACCTAGTTAATTACTTTTCCCAATCTGCTAGTAAGAATCTTGGATATTATCTTGTAAGTGGTGCTACAACAAGCAGTTGGTCTCATGTCTTTGATGGTTGTAGCATCAGGAGTTTTTGGAATAAGTGTCACAAAAGAACAGTTGACCGCCTTGAACATTCTACTAGTATAAAAAAACTCCATGATTGCAGCCTCCACATCAGTTTTCACAATAGGCCAGGTTTTTTTTTTTGAAAAAATGGGCATTGAATCCATCTAATCCTAGAGCCTTTGTGTCACCAATTTGGTTTAAAGCCTCCCATATCTCCTTTTGGTCAATAGGATGGACTAACTGTTGAGCCATATCTCTAGTAAGGCTTTTTCCACTTCTCATGCTAGGAATGTCTATACCATTCAAAGTTACCTCTTTGGTGCCAACCAGCCTAGTATAGAATTTCATTATCTCTTTTTCAATAGTATCATGGCTACTGAGTAGTTCTCCCCTAATTGAAGTTAAGGTGTATAAACCTTTGGACTTATTTTTCTCCCTTACTGCAGCATGAAAAAAGGCATTGTTATGATCCCTTAACTTGAGCCAGTTAACCTTAGCTTTTTGCATGAGGATGGATTCCTCCAATTGGTTGAGACTTATCAACTTGTCAGTATTAAGCTTCACTTGCTCTATAGTCTCATGGTCAAAAGGATTCAGTTGCAATCTAGCCTGTGACTGGATCAGTTCCTATCTAGCCTGTTGGATCTGCATCTGGATGTTAGACACTTTCCTAGTCAAAGGCTTCAACACTGGTTGTAGTCTTTTGAGTTTGGTCCAGAGTCTAATCATAGGTGTTCCCTGTGTCTTTTGTTGCCAACTGGTAGCAACAAGCATTAAGAAAGAAGGATCAAGTGTTAGACAATTTAGGAATCTGAACACATGATTTCTTTTGGGTTTATGCACCAAGATGTCAATCTTTATGGGTGAATGATCAGAGATATTAGGGGCAAAAACCTCTACAGTAGCTTCATGGAACTTCTGAAACCAGTTTGCATTCCCTATAACTCTATCAATCCTGGAGTATATCAACCCTGAAGTATGCTTGTTAGACCAAGTGAAGTGATTTCCTTTAGTCACAGCCTCAAACAGACCAATATTAGCCATCATGTTCCTCGAGTCTCTATATTCTGTCTCAAGAACTGCATTACCCCCAATTCTATCTTGACAGGATAAGACATTATTGAAGTCACCTAACACAATCCAAGGATTTTCGACAACATTTCCTAATTCTTCTATCTAGTTCCATAAATCTTTCCTCCTACCCAGTTGGTTAAAAGCAGTATATTAGAGAGTATGATCCAAATTATTTCTAATGATGTGACATTAATGACTAGTCTAATTTATTAATTTTTATTTTATAGAATCTGAATAAATTATTAATCTTTTTTAGAAATTAATTAATTAAAATTCTTAAAATAAATATTCTGGTCCCAATGCTCATTAAGCTTCAACATAAACCAAACACCCATGATGACAATGACTTATGCATAAAAGAGCTATAAAAACACTTGTTATATTTTATCAAAAACCAATGTGGGACTTGTTTAGAAGCATTATCAAGCAAGCCCATTCCAACAACAACCATCATTGCCTTTCACTATCAATGTAACCATGCCATCATCATCAATACCCGAATCTTCACTTCCTCATCGTATATTCTCAGGTGATATATGCAATTAATATAGATGGAGTGATTGAATCCTTTTCCACTGTTTCTTGGATGCTTACTGAACATAGTTGGGAACTGAAGGATTTATCTAACAATGATATTGGTGACAATGTCGGAAGTGATTGTATTGATGCAGAAGACAGTCTTGAAAATGTAGATGGCTAAAAACATCGCTTTGGAATGTGTTTGTGAGTATTATCATATTCAACAATAATGGTTAAACAAAACGGTCTATCTGCATAAAGTCTCCTCACTTGGTGTATTTGTAATCTATAACAATATATAAATGTAAAACTTGGTTTTGGTGTAACCTATTTTTCTACTAATTTTACCCTTACTTTAATGTGTAACTTACACAATAACTTTCATTGAAACCACTACTATTATCTTTGACATAACTTCCTATTGTTAACTTTTCTACATAACTTCTATTTAAAATTTACATTAAATAAAAAATGTTGTTAATATTTTCACGTGCGTGCATTAAAAAAGCGGAAAGACAGACACGAGAGTGTCCGTCCGGACGCTAGTAATTAATAAGATGAAAACTCTTAGCGGCATAAGAAGAAAATGATAAATTAGGTGAGAATGTAACCATTTCATGCATGAATCTTGAAAAAAATACATTGAAGTTAACAATAAAAAATTATATAAACATAAGTAAAATTAGAAGCACTTCCAAAGGATTACAAATCTACAAGTCTAGCACGAAAACATAATATCCAAATCCATATTTCGCGACTTTTTGGCATGAGAAAAAATGCATAGAGTGTGCAGTAGCTGTGGGGTGTGAATATGGAAGTAGAAAAACGGTCTAGAGGGGGTGAATAGACCCAAATTAAAGTTCAACTGCCGTTTTCTAAAATCAGAGTGTTTTCAAAAATGAATTACGAACGAAAGGTTTGATGCAAAAATAAAAATTGTACAGTTTTAATATTGATCAAGTCAACACTGATCGTTAAACAAATATCAAAGATTATAATGATGAAACACTTGATATGAATTGATTCAATTACATAATGCACGAAAAGTGTTTATACAATAATTTAATTGATGGAGTTATAAGTTCAATTCATTTTAATATTATTAATCATAGAACCAGCTTAACTAGTTATCCAATTTCAATAAAACCTAATGTTTACGTAATAAATCGCTATCAATGAACAAACAATATAATACGAAGAAATTGAAAAACCTAAGCATGCAATCACTACGAAATTAAATGAGAGAGAGAGAGAGATAGAGAGAGAGAGAGAGAAAGAGAGAGAGAGAGAGAGAGAGAGAGAGAGAGAGAGAGAGAGAGAGATGACATCGAGATTTATAGTGCTCTGATGTTCGTCCTCACTTTGCCTACGTGCACTCTTCAATGGTTTTTCATTGGAACATGTATAGTTCCTTGTTATTTGACAAATATTTCCAAGAGATCATACAATCACCAATCCACAATACAACTGAAAAAATAAATCTCCTATTTGGATCTTGACTTGTATACATCACACTTGCCAATCTCTTCTACATAATCGTTACTCAAATTATATTTCTTGAATATTCCAATAACACTAATTCTGCTTCAAGCCTTCATGTGTAGCTATTAACCCCTTGATCCTACTGATCCCTTGAGTGGTGAAATTGTCCAAAGATCTGAGAAGAAATTCGCCTTATATGTAGCTTTCCACACAGTCTCTAACACCCATATATAACAACATACATCAAAGCATATATATTATACATGAATCCAAGTTTTGGTATTGAAATACCAATAAGTTCCAAATTAACACATTATATACATTACATGCCCAAAACAAAATCTAGAACTATGGCATAATATACACAAGATCACTACAACAAAAAGGACTTATAACATCTCACCTTAGACAGCGCTTTATTACAAAAGCGCTGCTATAGGTCAAAAACACGGAATCTATTAATTTAATAAAGGAAAAGCGCAAAAAAATATAAGACCTTAGACAGCGCTTTAGTGAAAAGCGCTGTCTAAGGCCTTTTAAATTTTTAAAAAAATTTAATGGAAAATATTAGACAGCGCTTTCCTTAAAAGCGCTGTCTAAGGCCTTTTAAATTTAAAAAAAATATAAGACCTTAGACAGCGCTTTTAAGGAAAGCGCTGTCTAAGGTCTTAAATATTTAAAAAAATAAAAACAAAAGCGCTGTCTAAGGCCAATCTTAGAAAGCGCTTTTAAAGCGCTGTCTAAGGGCCACCTTAGAAAGCGCTTTGTTGAAAAGCGCTGTCTAAGGTCTAATAAAATTAAAATATATGAATATACTCTGTTTTCATTTTCAGTTTTGCGATCTTTCTTCTCCCTCCCCTGTTGCGAACGGATACTTGCGAACCTGAGCTAAACCCTTGCCGTCGTCCACCGCGCCGTCGTCCACCGTTCCTCCCACATTTCGCGACTCCGACGACCTTTACTCCACCGTGACCGTCTGTTCCTCTCTCATTTCGCGTTTTCGTCACTCAGTTTGGAAGTTTAAGAGTTTCAGATTATTACACATTTTATAAGGTATGCTGATAATGTTGCTGTTGATAATGTTGTTGTTGATGTTGATAATAATGTTGTTGTTGATGTATTACACATTTTACACGTTTCAGAGTATTACACATTTTACACGTTTCAGAGTTTCAGTTTGGAAGTTTCAGAGTTTCAGAGTTTCAGTTGATAATGTTGCTGATAATGTTGATAATGTTATTGTTGATGTTGATAATAATGTTGTTGTTGATGTTGATAATAATGTTGTTTATGTTGTTGCTAATGTTGGACTGTTGCTAATGTTGATAATGTTGCTAATGTTGTTAATGTTGTTGCTAATGTTGGACTGTTGTTGGATATAAGAATAAAATATGTGCTAACTTCATTTTTGGTGATATAGGAATAGAATCAATATAATGTGTTAGTTTAGTTTGTTCTTGTTAACATTTTTCTACATTGTTAACTATTGCTATATAATGTGTTTGTTTAGTTTAGTTTAGTTTAGGTTAGTGTTAGTGTTAGTGTTAGGTTAGTGTTAGTGTTAGTGTTAGTGTTAGTTTAGAACATCTATTATAGTTTGTTCTTGTTAACATTTTTCTACATTGTTAACTATTGCTATATAATGTGTTTGTTTAGTTTAGTTTAGTTTAGGTTAGTGTTAGTGTTAGTGTTAGGTTAGTGTTAGTGTTAGTGTTAGTGTTAGTGTTAATGTTAATAATGTAAATTCTTGAGGTTGTTGTTCTAAAGAACCGAAATTCAAAGCAATTTTGTTAATGAAGTTAATTGCTTTGAATTTCTTAGTTTGGACTTGTTATGCTAATGTTAAATTCTTTCTAACTGTTAGGATTAATAAGTAGGAAAACCATGGATAAAAAATGGATGGATGCCGATCGATTGTCCAAAGAGTACGAGAATGGGGTATTGGATTTCGTTAAGTTTGTTATATATTATGTCATATTTTTTATATTTGATATCCTTTATTTATTTATTATATTTGTTATATATTATATTTGATATCCTTGATTTATTTATTACAGGTTAGATGGCTACTAACAATGATGACCCACATGCTGATGATCACGCACATGATGATGATCATCCACATGATGATCAGGTTGGAAGTAGCAGAACTATGGAAGAAGAGATTAGGAGAGGAATAACCATAATGAGGAGAGTGATCCATGCTAGAAATCAAGGCATGACTTATAATGTGCATTGGAGCGAAACAGGCACACTTGTTGAGCCTAACGGTCATATGTTGACAAGTTTCATTGGTACACTTGTAAGGAATGAGGTTCCTATTACTTTAGATGACTGGAGAAACAAACAGTTGAAGGAAACCAAAGAAAAAATTTGGAATGAGATAAAGGTACCATAATTATGTCTTTAATTATGCCAACTAATTATGTCGTTTAAATTATTTGTACTAACCAATGTGTATGGTTTTTTTAGAGGTGCTTTAATGTCGAGGACGACAGAAAAGCTTATTTGATGAGATTGGCAGGGAAGCTCCTAAGAGGGTTTAGGACATATTTAAACAAAACCTATCTTAAGGATGCTGAAGGTAATTTTGTTGATGGAGAGTTTCCATCTAAATATGCAAGTTTCATTTCACCACAAGAATGGGTGAAGTTTAAAGCCAAACGACAAACCGAGCAATTTAAGAGTTTAAGTGCAATTAATCGGGATAGAGCATCAGATCCCCAATATAAATACAGGAAAGGACGTACTGGATATGGACGTTTGGAGCAACAATTGGTAAGTATCAATAAATTGCAATGACATAATAATTGTTCATCATGAGTTATATTTGATCATATTATTTGGCTTTATATGTAGTTACAAAAGGCGGGTAGCTCTGAAACATCTCTTCCTGCACATGTCTTGTGGAAGGAAGCCCGTGTGGGCAAGTCTGGATCTGTTCCAGAAGAGGTTCTACAAGTATATGAGAAATGTGTAAGTATAACAATATTTCTTTAATTAAGTCAAAACTTTATTAACAAATATTTGACAAATATTCGATATTCATCTGATTTTCAGGAGGCGTTATCTCAGTCTGTACCTGCAGATGATACCAGGAGCATACTTAGTCGGGCATTAGATGTCCCTGAGTATCCTGGTCGGGTGAGGGGTAAGGCATTTGGGATCACCCGACCTCCCTGAATATTAAAAAGGGAAAGGCTGCTAGTTATTCAGTACTTGAAGCTAAATTGGAAGCACTAGAAGCCGAGGTGCGGGAATTAAGAAAGGAAAAAGAAAGGGATAACGCTTCTGGTGTTAGAGATGGATCAGAGAAGGATAGTATCAACTGCAGCTTTCATCCGATTATTCCAGAGGTAATTATATATATATATATATATATCTATGAAATTATATTAGTAGCTTAAATTATTTAATTACATATATACACATTAACAATGACATATGTATTTTTGGTTTTAGGGCATTCACCAATGTCAACTATTCTTATCTTCACCAATTCATCGGATGGTTGCCAAGGGAAAGTGTTTAACAATGGGGTCACAGTACTTCATAATGAATCCCTCCCTACTGGAAGTTTGAAAGTATCAGTTGATATTGCTATGGAGAATGAAGCACTATTACCCTATCCTAACGATGATTCGGAGGTAAGAGTGGTGGGACAAGCTATAGGGTCGTTTGTTGCATGGCCGTCAAATCTCATACTCGTAGGATATGAGGTATATATGCTTAAAACCGTTATAAACCTTTGTTAATCTTAATGTGTAAATTCAAAGATTTTACGAGCATTTTATTTTCATTTTTTACATGGCAATGTTATTTAGACTCCAACAAAATCCAAAACAAAGGATAAGCGGATTCCGGAGCATACCGAGTCCGTTGTCTCAAAAAAAGAGGTACATCACAATTATATGCATAGAAAATGATAAATTGGATATCTTATACTTCATCTAACAAATTATATGATTTATAGCTGCCTGGTAAAGTGATTAGCAACGTTTCAACGCAAAAAACTGTTGGTGCTAAGAATACCAGGGTTAGAAAACAACCTATCGGCAAGGTTAGGACGTGCCTTCAGACCTTTCTACAATTAATGACGGATATTCCGACTGGAGGTGTTCGTCTGATAACTATGGAGAAAGATTTGTATGGCTTTGAATTTGACCAGAATGTTGGTAATGAAGACTTCGAGCAAGTTTTCCAACATACAGAATTGGGCGTCACTGTTGTCAATATATACTTGAGGTATATCCGATCTACTTTGGTAATTGAACAACTTATTTACTTTATTTTTCAAATGAATATTCTAATGTTAATGATGTTTTTATTTCAGGTTTCTGTATGACAGTTTTATGCGCCCCCGGGGATTGGAGCAAAGATTTGCATTCTTATGCCCCAGCGCTGTCAACTTAACCGAAATATTGACGAAACCAAATGAGGTCCATGCGTATATACGCAACGTCTTTATGGACAACCAAGAAACGGAAAAGTTGTACTTTTTACCGTTTAATACTGGGTTAGATTTTCATTCTAAATTCATCTATTATATTTTTTTTTGTATTTTGACTTCGTGTAGAAAGTTTCTATCTAACACTTGTTTAATCTTACAGTGGACATTGGTTGTTGGTTGCAATCAATCCTATCCGCGGAGTAGTGTATTATCTGGATTCCTTAGGAAATGATTGGACCACATACCCGGATATGAAGGACTGTATTGACACGTAAGTGAAATTGTTCTAAATAGAAATGTGTATATTTATTTATTTATGTGAATTGTTCTAAATATTCATTTATATTTTATTAGCACTATACAAGCATTCCTAGAACATCGGGGAATCGACCACACCATTACATGGAATTATGTGAAGGTATATTAATTATCACATGTTTTATTATATTAGTGATGCTTACTTGATAAAACTTAGAATTTATCCATATTTTATTTTCATTTGTAGTGTCCTCGGCAACGCAATCAAATAGATTGCGGCTATTTCATGTTGAGATTTATGAGAGACACTATTTCGTTGGATCGAATGGAGATTCCACCCGATGTATGTATTTCTAACTTATGAGTTATTTTAACACATATCTCTCATATTGTCTAATGAAATAGTTAAAACTAAATCAAACTATATGTTATATTATTATGTAGTATTTTGAAGAATTCAGGAGTGCTACTTACACAAAGGCTCTATTGGATGAAATCAAAGAGGAGTGGTGTCAATACATTATGGAGCTCGGAATTTTACAAACTTAAGGTATAATATTATACTCTTACTTTAATTGATGAGAATTTTAATATGTGTAACTTTGGTTGGAGTAATGTTTTGGTTGGATGCAATTTTGGTGTATATACTTTGAATTGCAATTTTGGTGTATATACTTTGAATTACAAACTTTGAATTACAATTTTGGATGCAATTTTGGTGTATATACTTTGAATTACAATTTTGGTGTATATACTTTGAATTGCAATTTTGGTGTATATACTTTGAATTACAAACTTTGAATTACAATTTTGGTGTATATACTTTGAATTACAATTTTTGGTGTATATACTTTGAATTTTAATACTTTGAATTACAATCTTTGTGTTTTCAGGACCTATAATGTAGATTGAAGCAATGTTTTGGTTGGATGCAATTTTGGTGTATATACAATTTTGGTGTATAAGTAATATGTGCATTGTAGAAAAAATGCTTTGGTTGGAAGCAATAACTTTGGTTGGAAGCAATGCTTTGGTTGGATGCAATTTTGGTGAATAAGTAAAATGTGCATTTGTAGAAAAATGTAATGATTTGTAATTATAAATAGGTGTATATACAATTTTGGTTTGTAATTTTAAATATATATATTGGTATGAAATGCCAATTTTGGATATATAATTTTGGTGTAGAAAGGCCAATGGTTTGAATTGCCAATTCTGAAAAAAATTGCTGGTTGAAAATTACAGGTCAAATTCTGGTTGAAAAAACCTGGTAAAATTGTGGTTAAAAAAAAAATTATATAAAATTTTTCGTACACCTTAGACAGCGCTTTTGGTGAAAGCGCTGTCTAAGGTCCACTTTAGACAGCGCTTTTGGTGAAAGCGCTGTCTAAGGTGTACTAAAAAAGTCAAAAATGGAAGGTCTTAGACAGCGCTTATGGTGAAAGCGCTGTCTAAGGTGTACTAAAAAAGTCAAAAAAGGAAGGTCTTAGACAGCGCTTTTGGAGAAAGCGCTGTCTAAGGTGTACCAAAAAAGTCAAAAAAAGGTAGGGCTTAGACAGCGCTTTTGACGAAAGCGCTGTCTAAAGTAATCCATATAATGTGAAAAAGCGCTGTCTAAAGGTACCATAGACAACGCTTTTCATTAAATACACGCCCCTTTAGACAGCGCTTTTGGTAATACCAAAAGCGCTGTCTAAACCTATAGCGTCGCTGGTTTATACAGCGCTTTAAAGCGCTGTCTAAAGGCTAAAAAAGCGCTGTCTAAAACCGTTTTTTGCGCTAGTGGATGTTCCAATGTACTAAGAACTAGATCAACAAAGTGATCTCAAAATATAAACCTCCACGACGGAAGTTATGCCATCCCAAAAAGCCAAGACATGTAAGGATAATAAAACGATTTTATCTATACCCTTCGCACTACGCCAAACAAGGGAAAAGAGGGCGCTTTTTTTGGCCTATGACAGCGCTTAAAAGCGCTGTCTAAGCCAGCGCTGTCGTAGGTAAAGACATCGCTTTTTTATTTATGAAAAAGCGCTCTCTAAAAGGGGACTTTAGACAACGCTTATAAAAGCGTTGTCTAATGTATACGTTTAAAATTTTAAAGAATTTTTTTATACACTTTAGAGAGAGCTTTTTTCTTCAAAAGCGCTCTATAAAGTGGGACTTTAGACAGCGCTTTTGAAAGCGATGTCTAATGTATACGTATAATGATTTTTTATATACCTTTAGAGAGCATTTTTCCTTAAAAGCGCTCTCTAAAGGTGGACTTTAGACAGCGCTTTTGAAAGCGCTGTCTAATGTATAACCTTAGACAGTGCTTTTTTCTCAAAAGCGCTGTCTTTTGTCTACGTATAATTTTGAAGATTTTTTAAAAAAATCCCATTTTAACCATTTTTTTATGCAGAAACCTGTATAATTCACATTTCCATAAACCTGTATCATTCACATTTCAATAAACCAGTATGGATATGCATTTCCATCAACAAATTCTATTTCAAAACTAGAATTTACATTAATGTAGAATTCGCACAAATTCTATAAACTAGAATTTGTACATTTCAATAAATTAGAATTTACATGCAGAATTCGCACAAATTCTATTGTATGGTTTCAAACCTGCATAGAATTTACATTTCAATAAGCTAGAATTTACATTCACAAAACTATACATTCAAGAAAGAATTCTTCTTGCAATAAAAAATTCGCACAATTCCTCCTTAGTATCTTGCAATTGTTTCCTCGTGTAATAAGGACACACCATATCATCAAAATACTACATAACAAAACAAAATACGCATTAGTTAAGAAATAATATATAGATGTTTTGTGTTATCAAGTAGCATCACTAATAAGCAATATTGTGAAAATTAATATACCTCCACTTTGACCCATGTAATATTGGTTGCTCTAGCCCGTGCTACTCGTGCGCATCTTCCTGGTTACTAGACATTTAACTTGTAAGAAAGAAAAAAAAAGAAATTAAATGACAAATATAAAAATCCATAATCCTAATCTATTGAATGATATAAGCTATATTGAATGATATAAGCTATAATTTTACAACTAGTACCTTTTTCACTAACGTCTCTTTCTTTTCTTGTTTGGAGTATGTTCTACCCGTCTCTTAACAACACGAACGGTTGGATTGATCCAAATACCCTCATTATGATCATTTATAGTATATGATTCATTCGCTATAATATTTTCATCTTGATCATTTCTAGTAAATGATTCAATAACAACATCAATATCACCTTGATCTCCAACGTTTTCATCAATTACTTTGTTAGATAAAAGCACTATAGACCATTTTGTACTTGTCTGATCAGTGACATAGAACACTTGTTTAGCTTGAGAGGCTAGAATAAAAGGCTCATCTTTGTACCCCACCCTATTAAGATCCACTTGCAAAAATCCTGACTTATCCATTCGTACGCCATTATTATTTTCAACCCACTTGCAACGAAATATAGGAATCTGAAACTTCTCATAATCAAACACCCAAATGCGCTCGATAACCCCAAAATATGACAGATTTGCAAATATGGGGTTTAAGTCTTTCACACTTGAAATGTGCATTGCTTCAGCTACCACGGTGACACCACTATTTTGCATAGTACTTTTATCATCTTGTTCTTTGGTATAAAATGTGTATCCATTAATTACGTATGCGCTATAAGAAAACACGACCATACTTGGACCATATGCTAAACATCTCAACCTTTCTGTTATTGAATCGTGGTCTGAATAATACTTTGAATAAATATGATCCTTAAACCAAGGTATGAAACTTCGATTGTGCTCTCGTACTATCCAATTCTCATTTCTATTCGGATTTAAACCTCGGAGAACATCCTTGTGCATTTCAACATATGGGTCAACCTTATTCTCATTGTGCAGAACATACAAATGCACTTGATCCCGTTCGACCCTTGATACTGCCACAACTTCATTTCCAATTATCTTTTTTCCTTCTTTTTTTTTGACAATATGAGATTTGGGGAGTCCAATTGATTGTACATTGGACAGATATTCAGTACAAAACTCAACCGCTTCTTCAACAATGTATCGTTCGGCAATACAACCCTCTGGTCGACTTCGGTTTTTCACATACCCTTTTAATATTTTTATATAATGTTCAGCAGGGTACATCCATCTCATATAAGCCGGTCCACACAATTGTGTCTCTTTCACTAGATGAACAACTAGATGAACCATTATGTCAAAAAACGAGGGAGGAAAATACATTTCAAGATCACACAAAGTAATAACTAGTTCTTTTTGCAATGTTGGTAAGATCGCAGGATCGATCACCTTACTGCAAATTGACTTGAAGAAAAAACACAATTTAGTTATTGCGCTTCTTACTTTTTCTGGCAGAATAGAACGTATACCTATTGGTAGAAAATGTTCCATTATAACATGGCAGTCATGCGTCTTTAAACTCTTTAACTAGAGGTCTTTCATAGACACAAGTCTTCTAATATCTGAAGAGTATCCTTCTGGAACTTTAACTTCACTTAGAAACTTACAAAATACTTTTTCTCCTTTCTAGATAGAGTATACGCAGCAGGTGGTAGATATGTTCGTTTTCCTTTCTTCAAGGGTCCTAATTCAGTTCTTATCCCCATATGTACCAAGTCCTTTCTTGCTTTAAGGCCATCCTTAGACTTTCCTGGTATATTGAGTAACGTACCAATAACACTATCAAATACATTTTTTTCAATATGCATAACATCGAGAAAATGTCTTACATACAACGACTTCCAATATGGCAGTTCAAAAAAAATTGACCTCTTCTTCCACCCACTCTTGACAAGTGTATGTGCAAAAGGCTTTCCAAACTGAGTTGTCACATCTTTCACCTTTTCAAAAATTTGATCACCTGTCAATATAGTTGGAGCTCTACCATGTTCTGGCTCTCTATTGAATGCTTTTCTCCATCCACGATAGTGATGATTAGAATTTAAGAATCTACGATGACCGAGAAAGACATTCTTCTGACCAAACTCCAATCGCGTCCAATCTGTTTTATCTTCACAAATAGGACACGCACATTGACCTTTTATGTTGTACCCTGATAGATTTCCGTATGCTGGAAAATCATTAATTGTGCCAAACAACATCGCCCTCAAGTTGAAACTTTATTTCCTATACCCATCATAAACCTCCACACCGTTCTCCCACAAAAATTTTAAATCTTCGATTAAGGGTGCCAAGTATACGTCTATGTCATTCCCTGGTTGTCTAGGCCCAGAAATTAACATAGATAACATCATGTACTTACACTTCATACATAGCCATGGAGGTAGGTTATAAATCATTATGATCACAGGCCAAGTGCTATGTGAGATACTTTGAATACTGTGTGGGTTCATTCCATCAGTAGATAATGCCAAGCGAAGGTTTCTTGCTTCTTTTCCAAATTCAGGATAATCATCATCAATTTTCATCCACTGTGGTGAATCTGCCGGATGTCGAAACTTTCCATCAATAATTCTTTCATCTGCATGCCAAGTCAAGTGTCTTGAATCGGTCTCACTACGAAACATGTGTCTAAATCTCAGAATTATAGGAAAATACCATAAGACTTTTGCTGGAGACAACTTTTTCTTATATCAAGAGACACCACGTTTAGGACACTCATTTAACGATGCATACTCATTTCGAAACAATACGCAATCGTTTGGACAGACATGTATCTTATCATAGCTCATGCCAATAGAGCATAACATCTTTTTGGCCTCATATGTTCGATTGGGAAGAGCATTATCCTCTGGAAGCATATCTTTCATAAGGGCCAATAATTCTGTGAAACTTTTATCCGACCATCCATTACCCGCCTTTAAGTTGTACAACTTTAATACCGCAGACAATCTTGTAAATTTGGTGCAACCATTATACAACGGTTTCTCTGCATCGCTTACCAACCTCTCAAACATTTTGGGACAATCCTTAAGATCTTCTTCAAGTGCTTCTGCAATCTCTTCGACTCGATCAGAATCGTATGTATCTGTGCCATTGTCGTATGAAGCGTAGGTCGTATTATCCCCCGATTCAACATTCCCGTTAATTTTCTCACCATTCAAATTCCAACATGTATAACTTCTATCAATTCCACTCCTCAATAAATGCGATGCCAACTGAACCGCGTTAACCCGACTCCCAAAACAGCAACCCAAGCAAGGACATATCATTCGACTGGGGTCTTTGGCATGCGCAACAGCAAACTTAACGAATTCCGATACCCCATTGTCGTACTCTTTCGACAATCGACTTGAAGACATCCATTTCTTATCCATAGTTATACTAATTAAACTAAACAAAAACAAAAAGAAAAAATGTTATACCTGTAGGGAAACGATCCGACTTTCACACTTTGAACACAAGTAACCCCTATACACGTATCATAAAATGAAATATCATTAATTGACCAATTATGAGTCATAACTTGATAAGTGGCAACTAACTTATAATTTAAAGTATCAAAAAAATTCTAATTAACTTATAAAGTAGACAATTATAATTTAAAGTATAAAAAAAAATCTCTCCTCAATAAGTATAAAGTAGACAATTAACTTATAACAAAAAGTCAAAGTTCTAGAAAATAAAAGAAACGAACTTGGAAAAAAAGGATAGACCAAACACAATCAATTGGAAAAACAGTACAACACAACTAGCGAAATACAATTTCAATCAATACTAGGTTGTTTATACTAATCAACTTTGCCAAATATACAGTAGAAAATATTTAAAAGTAACCTTCCACAAAACTAGGTTGTATCATGAAGTATCTTTTCAATAATAGTCATCGTTGTGAAGATACTTTAATATTATTTTCCTTATGAAAATACCTTCCACAAAACTAGGTTGTATCATGAATGCATAACACAATGAGCTTATTATAAAAAAGAGGGACATTTGTAAAAATAAGAGATGAAACATTAAAGATTCTGCAAAATATACATGAAAAATATACATGATAAATACTTTGCAAAATATACATGAAAAATACTTTGCCAAATATACATGAAAAATAAAAGCAAAAAATAGGTTCGATTCTGCAACAATAAAAGAGGGAGCTTTTATCCTCATCGTGAAAACTTTTTCAGCATAAAAATCAAATCAAAAACAAATTTTAAAAACAGAGAAATGAATAATAAAAGAGTAACAACGTACCTTATTCGTTTTCAGAGGATAAGAGAAAAAGAACAACAACAACAACAACAACAACAACAACGTTTTCACGAATGGAATGCAACAGTGACGACAACGACAACGGCAAAGAACGACGGCAATAATGGCATGCAAGAACGACGACAAGGGTTTAGAGAAACGGTCGAGAGAGAAAATGAATAGAAGTGTCTCTGAAAATGTTTAGAATTGTTTTATATTTTAATTAGTACAAGACTTTAGAGGGCGCTTTTCCTTAGAAAGCACTTTCTAAAGTGAAAATAATTAGAGTCCTATAAGAGCGCTTTCTGAAAGCGCTTTCTAAGGTGGCCTTTAGACAGTGCTTTTTAAAAGCGCTCTCTAAAGTAATACCTATAGCAGCGCTTTTTGGAAAGCGCTTTCTAAGGTGGTCTAAGGTGGCAGTCTTTTACAGCGCTTTTTAAAAACGCTTTCTAAAGCCTTTCTTTTAAGGCGCTTTTTTTAGAGAAATTTTTTTATTCTTTTTAGCAGCGCTTTTGTATAAAAGCGCTGTCTTTTAGGTGCCGTCTAAACTTATTTTTGGCGTAGTGTCGCGGAACCTGAAGTACCTGTAATATAATCAACAACGTGGGGTGAGATATTAAATCCCAGTGAGTTCCCTATCTTATGGATTCTCTCGGCTTTACAAGGTTCTATCAATCCTAACTCAAGTCAAAGGGAAGGGAAAGACTTTGAGTTCACAATCTCACACTATATGGAAACATGTTCATGAGTTTACTAACTCAAATTATCACTAATTGGTAACCTCATCAAGGCATCCCTTATTCCCGTCCTCTTCTACGTCTAGAAGTCAACCCGAGTCATGGATCCTTGCACTTACTTGGCATACGAAATAGATTTGGGTTCTACGGTCCATTAACTGTTATGAACCGTCACTTCACACGGGCCATAACCTGTCACAAGTCTCTTTACCCGTAGGCTCCATTCGTACTACAAGCGGGAATCAAACCTGCCAAGTAATCATGCGTACATTCCAGAGGAGCCCTAAGCTCATGAAACGACAATCTCAGGGAAACGGTTCCGATTACGTGATCTCACACACAAAAGCGATTGTATTAGAAAATCAAAGGCCACAATGCCTTAATCACAAAAAACACAAAGGTTCACACACATGTTCCATACTAGTGCCTCACTCTCCTCTAGACCATTACTCGTTAAGGGTATATGCCTACGCATCGAATGCATGAGCATCACCATCTAAATTCTCTATCACAATCCTAAACACAACCTAGAATTATACCATTTAGTTTCGAGGTAAAGTTTCCTCACTCTTCCTAATTCATTTAAAGCATTCATTCTCTCTCAATTACAAATCACAATAAGAAGTTAGATATAGCACAACACAATAGTATAATAAAAATACATGTAATAATTCAACTCATAATTTATCACATTTCTTGAGCTTCCTCCGATTTATTTAATTGGGTAACAAAGTCAATATTTTTCACTCTCATTGCGTAGGATATTTCCATAGCTTTCCAACGACTATTACTACGCTTCAATCGGAGTTAGGATCTAAAAGATATGAATTTTTCAATATTTTTCCTCAACCTACAGTGGTAATCGATTACTCTAATAGGGTAATCAGTTACTCAAGCTTCACTGTTCATACAGAGGCTAAATGAGAGTTAGAGACACATTTCGTTAATCGATTACCCAAATAGGATAATCGGTTACTCAGCTCTGATTTTGCGCAGATTATCAATTTTTCCATAGGGTAATCGGTTACCCTAATGTGTTAACCGATTACTCTGTTACAAAACAGAAAAATTCTGGTTTTCTCATGTTTCAAAATCATCCAAACTTACTCAAAATTCATAGAAACTCAGAGGATCAATTAATCATTTATCATACATCATATTCATACCTGTATTGATCATATTATGCATTTTAATCGAGATTTGAACCGTGAAAACAATCGATTTCACACAATATTCGATATTCACCATTTCTAACCTAAACTCTAACATTTCTAAAACTTCTAGAACTTGAGTACTAACTATAACCCACCTCAAGATAAGATGATGATGAAGATTGTGAGATAATTTGATGAAGAATGAAGGAGAATCCAAGCTTTTCCTCTTCTTCAAGGTTTTCTCCTCTTTCTCCCTTTTGCTCTTCCTCCTCTCTACTTCTTTCTATCCTTCTTTCTATTTTTGCAACAAGTGAGGGAATAGAAATGATATAGAGAAATATCAATTAGTTAGTAACACTACTAAATGTCCAAAATATCTCTATAGCACCAATAGACAAAACCTCGGAGTCAGATAATATTAATTTGATATGATCTGAGCTCATCGGTTGCTCGAATTATCTTTGCAGATAATTTCTCAGAGTACACCGGAACCCAGTTGATAAAAACTAATATTATCCGGAGCAAAATATAATACAGGGTATTACATCCTCCCCTCTTTAAATAGAAATTCGTCCATGAATTTAAAGATTACCTGAAAAGATGAGGGTAAGAATCCTGCATTTCCAATTCTAGTTCCCAAGTTGCATCACCCGGATGCGTCTCATCCCACTGAACTTTCACAAGAGAAATCTATTTATTCCTTAGTACCTTCGTTTCTCTTCCTGTGATACGGCTTGTTTGAGGTTCAAACGTTAAATCTGCTTCTATCTCAATCGTAACTGGTAGAATTGGTTGAAGAGGATCTGGAACAAACTTCCGAAGTTGAGACACATGAAATCGTGTATCTCTGACAGAGAAGGCGGTAAGGCTAATATTTAAGCTACTTCACCAATCTTTTCTAAACCTTGCAAGATGACTTTCTAAACCTTGTTATTTGACAAATATTTCCAAGAGTTCATGCAATCACCAATCCACAATACAACTGAAAAAATAAATCTCTTATTTAGATCTTCGCTTGTATACATCACACTTGCCAATCTCTTCTACATAATCTTTACTCAAATTATATTTCTTGAATCTTTCAATAACATTAATTCTGCTTCAAGCCTTCATGTGTAGCTATTAACCCCTTGATCCTACTGATTCCTTGAGCGGTGAAATTATCCAAAGATCTGAGAAGAAACTCGCCTTATATGTAACCTTCCACACAATCACTACTAAGGCAATTCTGGAGAGAAGAACCTACTTCTTTTCAATAGAATTTGTCACCACCATTGACAAACACCTCAATCTTGCTAACAACCTGAAAAACTCAACAACATCTCCAAGAAATATTAGTTTCAAGGACACGCCTCCTTCAACCAATTATAGTACTCTCGTTATCGAAATCTGAACTCAATTGAAGTTGAAGATGCAAGAGTTTTGTTGCAAGATTTTGAATACTCAAAATAGAGGAAATTGATTTTTCACACAAAATGATATATTCGATTTAAGGAATTGATGATCAGAATGATAGGTGTTATGTGAGAAATGATGACAAAAATCTTTTATATGTGCTTGAGATTAAGCACACAAAATGGTTTAAAAAGTCAGTTAGATTCAAATCAATAGCAGTCTATGATTTAAATCAAATGAGCAAGTGTAATGAAATAAAAGAATAACAAAATTTGGAAAAATATGCTAGTTGATTTGATTCAAGGAAAATGATGATTCGAATCAAATGACACTGCCCTGATAGAGAATTTATAGAAAAAGTGAATGATTCGAATCATGTACAAAGTTTGATTCGAATCAAATCAAACAAAATTAACCACCATGAAAATGATTCGGATCAAGTGTAAATGTTGATTCGAATCAAATAACTAGGTTTCATTTCTGTCCAATTTAATTATAATAAAAAATTCAGTGTAAACTGAATGATTTGAATCAAACATGTAAAATCTCAAATTTTAAAATACATTTAATGTTCTTAAAGCGGGAATCCTTAGGTGATGTTTGATATCTAGCACACCTGCACACACTAAACATGATATCAGGTCTACTTGCGGTTAAATAGAGTAAGGATCCGATTATACCTCGATACCAGGTTACGTTGAAATTCACTCCTCTTGCATATTTGTTTATGAGCACATTTGAAGCCATTGGTGTTGAGATAGTCTTTGAATCTTTCATCTTAAACTTCTTGATAAGATCTAGACAATACCTAGTTTTACTTATGAAGGCCCCTTATTCGCCTTACTTGATTTATAATCCTAAGAAGTATGTTAACTCTCCCATAAGCGACATCTCAAACTCCCCTTGCATCAAACTAGCAAATTATCAACAAAGAGATTCATTAGTAGACCCAAAAATGATATCACCAACATAGATTTGAACTAAGAGAATATGTTTTTTCTTATATCTTATAAACAAAATGGTGTCTACTTTCCCACAATTGAATCCATGTTTGATAAAAATATCCACTCAATCTCTCATACCAAGCTCTAGGAGCTTGTTTGAGACCATAAATGGGTCTTTTCAACTTAAAAACTTGATTTGGATTATCGTGATCCTCAAAAACCATAGGTTGTGAGAGGTACACCTCTTCATTTATATGACCATTTAGAAAAGCAGACTTAAGGTCCATTTGATAAAGCTTAAAGTCCAAGCAACAATCGAATGCCAAAATGAGTCTAATAACTTTAAGGCATGCTACAGGAGCATAAGTCTCATCATAGTGTATCCCTTTATCCTGATTATATCATTTTTCGAGTAACCTAGCTTTATTTCTAGTAATTACCCCATTTTCATCCATCTTGTTCCTAATACACATCTCGTGCTTATGATGGTTTTATCAACCGGGCAAAGAACAATGTCCCAAACGTCATTTCTTTTAAATTGGGTTAGTTATTCTTTCATATCAAGTAACCATCCTTCATCAAGTAAGACATCAAATTTGAATTAAGGTTCAATATGAGAAATGAAAGCAGAGTACTTAAAAAAATTGTTAATCTGTGACCTAGTACTTACTCCCCTTTTGATGTCTCGTAGGATTTGATCTAACGGATGATCCTTTGCGATTGTCCAATCTCGAGGAAGCTGGTTCGAGGTCTCTTATCTATCATCCCCATATAATCTTTCCTCTTTATTTCCTTAATGTCCTTATCCTTTATTTTCGGATCAGGATCCTCTTTTGAACTTTCGTTTTTGATTAATCTTTCTATTATTATACCTGAAACATCAAAACAAATACCCTTCCTTGACTTTGTGGATAAGTACTCATCAAAAGCAACATGAATTGACTCTTCTAAAAAAAAGTCTTATGATTGTAAACCCTATAAGCTTTACTCATAGATGAGTACCCTAAGAATATACCTTCATCAGATTTTGCTTCGAACTTTCAAAGTTTGTCTTTTCGTTGTTCAAAATAAAGCATTTGTAATCGAAAACTCGAAAATATGAAATATTAGGTTTTTTACCCTTAAATATCTCATAGGGTGTCTTCTCTAGGATGGATCTTATGATCACCTTGTTTAAGAAGTGGCATGCGGTGCCAATCGCATCCGCCCCAAAGTACTTAAGTTGGCTCATCTCATTTATCATAGTCCAGACTAGTTCTTCCAAAACACAGTTTTTACGCTCTACAACACCATTTTGTCGTGGAATTCTCGGACATGAGAAATTGTGAGCAATACCATTTTCGGTGCAAAAGTTTTAAAAAGGATGGTTAACTAATTCCCCACCATGATCACTACGGATAATGATGATTTTAAAACCAAAAACATTTTGAACAACCTTAGACAAGTCAACAAAAGCTTTAAAAGTATCATCCTTATGGGCTAAAAATAGCGTCCATGTAAATCTAGAGTAGTCGTCAACAATCACAAATTCGCAATAGTTGCCACTTAGACTTCTTGTCCATGAAAGGCCAAACAAGTCTAAACGGAGAAGCTCAAGAGGTTTTAATGACGAAATAACCTTCTTCGGTTTATACGACACTCTTGTTTGCTTTCCCGTTTGGCAAGCATCACAAAATTTATCTTTTAAAAACTATATTTTAGGAAGACCAACTACTAGATTTTTGGATTCTATCTTATTTAGCAAGTCAAAATGCACACGGCTTAAACTTCCATGCCATATCCAATAATCTTCATTCTTAGCGGCTAAAAACTTAGTCTCATGCATTGACAAGTCATCTAGATCAAGCATATAAACATTTTCAATCCTAGAATCCTTAAGCATAAGGTCATTACTAGTCTTATGTTCAATTACACAACTAAGAGTATAAAAAACAATTGAATACCCTTTGTCACATAATTAGCTAATACTTAGCAAGTTGTGTTTAAGTCTTTTCACTAACAACACATTTTCAATGATAATTGTGGAGGTATTTCCCACAATACCTTCACCAAGAATTTTACCTTTTGTATTGTCTCCATATGTGACATGACCACTTTCCTTCTCATTGAACTTGATGAACATGGAGGCAACTACCGTTATATGTCTTGAACATACGCTATCTAGAAACAATAATCTTTTTGCGGAGGCAAGACTTTCCTATGGCAAATCAAATTGGTAATTTAGGTCCCCAACTAGTGGATCCTTTAGGGTTAGTTGAGTTACATTAGGAATCAATGTCATACTACCATTGGGGATGTGAATGTTCCTAACATGACAAAGAGGCTTAATGTGACCCTTATCTCCACAATAATGGCAAGTAGATGAAATGCTTCTTCTATTTTTCCTAGTGACATGAGGGCTTTTCCTTAAAAATATTCCCTCTTTCACCTGAAGAACTAGAATAAGTATTAGATAGTGAGGCGACATGTGTTAATTGTCCCTTAAGAGTTTCAGTTTCAAGTTTTAAAATTGGGCACTGAACACATTCCACAACTTCTATCTTTTTAACTAAAGTATCCAAAATAATACAACACTCATCCCTAAGAGATGTATGAGCTTCCTTTAAACAATCTAAAGCACGATTGAGATGATTTATCTCTTGTTCAAGTGTTATAATCATTTCCTTTTGGAGATAATTTTTCTTAAACACTTTAATGGAATCATCATACATGTCAATGAACGCATTAGACAATTTACTATAAGTATACTCATTTTCAAAATCAAAATTATATACATTTGAGGTTCTACTTTTCTTTCAGGTCATCAAGAAAAAGTTTTCACACTCATCATCTGAACTCGACCAAGAATCAGAGGAGGATCTCTCAACCTCTTCTTCCCATGCGATGTAGGCTCTATGACCTTTGGAAGATTTTCCCTTCATCTTGTAGAAATCATTGTCTTTGCTTTTATGATGTTTGGTGACATTTTAACAGGTAGTTCTATAGTGTCCCAATTTACCACATTCGTAAAATGTAATCTCACAATCTTCTTTATTGTGATACTTCTTTGGTGGATGTGTATATCTGAAATTCACTAGATCTTTGTCGGTATGCTTGAGCTTGTTTCTCTTAATATATTTATTGTAGCGTCTGACGAATAAACCCATTTCTTATTTTTTGGAAACTTCTTTGTCAGAGTTGTCACTTTCTTCCTTTGATTTCTTCCTTTTAGAAGATGAAGCTTTTAAAGAAAGGTCTCGTTTCTCTTCTTTTCCTTTCTCTTTATTTTTCGACTTTACTTCGCCATCGGCGAGTCATTTCATCTCATTCTCATGCTCGACTAACTTCCCAATTTTTTTTGCAATATCCAAAGTACTAAGATCATTTGCTTCTTTTATAGCAGTGACTTTTGGTTGCCATTTCCTACACATGGATCTCAATATTTTGTTAGTACAATGTTTGTTGGAAAAGGTTTTACTCAAGTTTCGTAATTTATTAATTAAATGGAGGAATCTAGTTAGCATGGAATCCATGGATTCTCCGGGTTCCATATGAAATAGTTTAAGCTCCTCTGTAAACATATTAATTTTAGAATCCTTGACATCCTCCGTTCCCTCAAAGAGAGTTTGGAGAGCATCCCAGATACCTTTAGCACCCGTATAATGTGAAATCGAATAGAACACTTTAGCACTAAGTATGTTCCTCACTTTCAAATCATATAAAGCCTTTATAGTTTCAGCATCATCCCAATCTTTTAGATGTTTAACAACTTAGTCATTGTCCTTGGGAATAAATGGTCCCTCAGTGACGACACACCACAGTTTTTTTTGTCAACCGATAACAAGTGTACATACATGACCGATTTCTAATAAGTATAATTTTTGCCTTTGTAAACAGGTGCTTTATTATACGCTCCATTAGAATCGTCATCTTTTGATATATTTGTAAACTTTTGGATGTCGATTAGACATAATCAAAAGACCAACGCTTGATGCCAATTGTTGGGTGTGAATATGGAAGTAGAAAAATAGTCTAGAAGAGGAGGGGGTGATAGACCCAAATTAAAATTCAACCGCTGTTTTCCAAAATAACAGTGTTTTCAAAAATAGTTGTGAGCAGAAGGTTTTGATGCAAAAATGAAAATTATACATGTTAAATACTGATAAAGTCAACACGAATTGCTTCACAAATATCAAAGATTAATATGGTTAAACACTCGATATGAATTGATTCAATTATGTAATTCACGAGAAACGTTTACACAATGATTCAATTTGTTAAGTTCTAACTTCAATTTGTTTTTAGATTATAAATCAGTAATCTTGCTTAACAAGTTGTCCAGTTCTAATAAAATATAATGCTTACGTAATAAACCGCTTTCAAGAACAAACGATATAATACAATGAAATTTAAAAACTTAAGCATGCAATCACTATGAATTTAAATGCGAGAGAGAGAGAGAGAGAGAGAGAGAGAGAGAGAGAGATGACACCGAGATTTATAGTGCTTCGTCGTTCGTCCTCGCTTTGCCTACGTGGACTCTTCAATGGTTTTCCATTGGAACCTGCATAGTTCCTTATAATTTGACAAATATTTCCAAGAGTTCATACAATTACCAATCCATAATACAACTTTCAAAATAAATCTCCTAATTTGGATCTTGACTTGTATACCACACTCTTGCCAAACTCTTCCACGTAATCTCTACTCGAATAGGTTTCTTTACAATAACACCAATTTTGCTCCAAGCCTTTATGTGTAGCAATCTACCCCTTAATCCTACCGATTTTCTGAGCGGTGAAATTGTGCGAAGATCTGAGAAGAACTCTGCCTTATCTGTAGCCTTCCACATAATCACTACTAAGGAAACTCTAGAGACAAAAACCTACTTCTTTTCAATGGAATTTATCACCACCATTTACAATCCCTCAATCTTGCTAACAACTTGAAAAACTCAATAAGATCTCTAAGAATGATTAGTTTCAAGTACGCGTCTGCTTCAATCAATCTCAAAACTCTTGTTATCAAGATTTGAACTCAATTGAAGTTGAAGATGCAATAATTTCGTAGCAATACTTTGAACACTCACCACAGAGGAAATTTATTTTCACTAAAAATCACATTGAAAAATATGATCAGAATGATAGATGATATATTGGGAAATGATGACAAAAAACTTTTATAAGTGTTTGAGATTAAGAACACAAAATGGTTGAAAAAATTAGTTAGATTTGAATCAAGAGAAAAATATAATATAAATCAAATAAGCAAATGAAGTGGAATAAAAGAAATAACTGATTTTTGAAAAAATTCCAATTGATTTGGATCATACAAAGAGTGATTCGAATCAAATGCCGCGTAATTTGAATCATGTTTAAAAGTTCATTCAAATTAAATGCCACAAAATCGACAATGGATTTTTGAAAAAGAAATTGATTCTAATCATGTACAAATATTGATTCAAATCAAATCAAACAAAATTTTTCACCACTAAAATGATTCAGATCAAGTGTAAAATTTGATTCGAATCAAATGACTGAGTTCCACTTCTGTCCAATTTGATCAAGATAGAAAAATCAGTGTTAAACTGAATGATTTGAATCAATTTTGTAAAATCTCAAATTTTCAAAAGGACTTTGAGATTTTACTTTTGAATCAAACTTTAACCAAAAACATAAAATGGTTTCATTCTACTAACATGTGATATTGATCAAATAACATTTTGATCAAGATCAAATCTAACCAAAGTTTTATGTATGCTAAAAACGAATCATTTCAAACTCGCTTCTTAGAAATGCAATCATGAAGGAAATTCAAAAAATCGAAATAAAATCAAATATGAAAGTGATAAAATAAGCAACAAAATAACCGGATATAAAAGCCTCCCTGAGTGAAGTAGGGACATTCAATTACAAAAAATGGAGGTTGTAGGTTGGAGATGAGGAGAAAATGGAGGTTGGAGATGAAAAATTGAAGGTTGGAGATGAGGAAAAAATGGAGGTTTGAAAAGAAAAATGGAGGTTATAGGTTGGAGATGAGGAAAAAATAGAGTTTGGAGATGAGGAAAAAAATGAAGGTTGGAGGTTGAAGATGATGAAAAAATGGAGGTTAAAGATGAAAAAAATGAAAGTTGGAGGTTGGAAATGAGAAAAAAATGTAGGTTGAAGATGAAAAATGGAGATTGAAGATTGGAGATGAAAAAAAATAAAAGTTAAAGATGAAAAAATAGAGGTTGGAATGTATACCACACAACTTTTTTTTAATGAAAACTTGACGTCAGAAATAAATACCACAACAATTTTAACCTTGAAAAACTACTTAAAAAATATAAAGACGAAAATAAAAAATAAGTACTAGAATTTTTTTTAGAATAACATTGTTATTCAAAAATAATACCACAATATCCATTGTTTCAAATAATTTACCAAAATGACGTACTTTGAAAAAAAAAGCAAGGGTGGCACCATACTATATGGCGCCTTAGGCAAAGGCAAATGCCAAAAACCATTTCATATGGCGACACAGTTAAATTGGGATGCCCTAGTTTTCCAGGGGAGGCGCCATACCATACGGCGCCTCAGTTCAAGGCCCTTTTTTTTTCTTCTAATGTTTAAAATGTTAAGTTTTTTATTCATAATAATTTTTATTTTTTAAATGGGTATCACGTGCCTATAAATAAGGGTATACCCTCATCTGTTATTACACCACACTTCTCACCAAAACCCTAATTTCCTCCCTTCCCTCACCAATATCCTAATTTCTCCTCTCCCACAATGTCTGAGTGGTTAAATCGCCGTCCATCGTCATCATCAACAACACTGGAGGAACCGTTTCCAACATTTCCACTGATGAAGAGAAATGCCCTAGTTATATTCTCAGCAACAAAGCCTCCAATGAAGATGATACTCTGGAACACGCAGACGCTGAAGCATTTGCATAGGGAACTGTATCGCTTGGTAGAAGGATAAATTGAGGCAGGTGAAAAGATCAAGAAGATTGAGAGGCAGGTTGAGGAGTCTGGTCCAAATGGAGTCACCCGCACTTGGAGAAAAGTGTAAAATGATGCTGGTGTCCTTATGATGATGATGAGTCCAAAGAAAATTAACTTGATGGTTGTAATTTCTTAGATAAGTTGATGCGTTGGGTTGTTTATTTTCGGTATGTTGTTGTTATTTTCTGATTTGGTATTAGGTTATGTCGTTGTTATTTATTGATGTTTAGCTATTAAGTTATGTTCTGTTATGTTATGTCGTTGTAATCGCTTAGGTATGCCATCAATGAAATAAAATTTGTTGTTGTTATAAATAGACAAGTTTACAGTTGAAACTATGATGTTGTGCTAGAGCCCACATTGGGACACTTGGTGCGATTGTGTCCTGGCTGGCGGCACAAACTACATAACCTCACCATTTTGTGTGCTGCATCCATCTCTGTTCGAATATGGGTGCTGTTAGGGCGAACCTTTTTATTTCTTCACATCAAATCATTATGCCACACAATTTCGCCTTCGTATGGAGGCCAGTAGTCCTCCTTTGCTATCACTTAAAAGCTAGTGTTGTAGACATTGCATAGAGTAATAACTTGATGAAGAACAGAGAGATAGTTGGTTGGGTCCAGCTGGGCCTTGGAACATGCTGCTATAACATGGGAGCAAGGCATACGAAATGGCTGAAACTTTCTATGGTCACACCAACTCCTATCCAGTTCCACTCGGTAACATCCCCTAGGCTTTCCTTCATTGTGATCAATAGACTCTGCAACACTGAAGTGACCTTTAGTACGATCAAAGACCGTGACCACATGTGTGTTGGCCTTTTCACCTTCGTCCTTCATGAATTTCATTGAACTATTACTAAACAGCTGCCCAGATTGCAAGACCGAACCCCACTTTGTACGTCTGGTATCAAAGAGTGCAGCGAGCCTAAAATATGTTGACCTCACCAAAGCGGTTATCAGTAGGTTTCGGATGCCCTTGAATACAGAGTTCATAGATTCAACGAGGTTTGTTGTCATGTGGCCCCATCGCTGCCCATTGTCGTATGTCCTTGTCCACTTCTTCCGTTGAATATTATCAATCCATCTCAATACATCTGCGTTTGTCAGTCTGATCTCGTCACGGTAGTATCTGAAGGTAGGCTTTGTTAGTGCATATCTCGCGTTAGTAACCATCTTCTTTAGCCCTTTGTCCTTGAACGCCCGCATGAAATTTTGACCGATGTGTCTAATGCAATACACATGGCTTGAGGGAGGATCCTGCCAACCGTTATCAAGATTGTTGTGAGCACTCTTGATTGAGGGGTGTCTATCGGAGATCAAACATAAGTTAGGTTGGGGAGCAACGTATTGTCGGAGATTTTTTAGGAAAAAACTCCAACCTCCAGCAGTCTCCCCTTCAACTAGAGCGAAGGCGATAGGGAAAATGTTGATGTTGCCATCTTGTGCCACGACCATCAGTAGCGTGCCCTTATATTTTCCGTACAACCATGTTCCATCAATTTGAATTATAGGTTTACAGTACGCAAATCCTTTGATGCATGGTTCAAACGCCCATAAGAGTCTATGGAAAATGCCATTTCCATTTACACAATTCCCGTCTGGCGTATACGCCGACAATGTCTCCATGATGACAACAGTCCTTGGAGCATAGTGTTTTAAGTGCCACCAGGTATCTTGGAAGTTCTTTGTAAGAGTCCTCCCAATTTCCAAAAACCGTTTCAACCGTCTTAGTCCTAACAATCCACGCCTTCCTGTACGAAGAAGTATAGTTCTATCTTTGAACCATATGCGATATTATTGTACTCACCTTCAAAGAAGGGTCGTCGCTAATGACTGATAGAATTTTGTTGTAGATCAACTGAGAGCTGAGCTTGCGATGATCTTGACTTGGATTCGTGATTATGCAAGTGTGCTTTGGACTCATTGACCCTATCTTCCAGGAATCGCTTCGCTTCCTGAAAGATGTTGTTAATCTAAACGAGCATACCTCGTTACGGTAATAGATCTTGTATAGATTTGGATTTGTTCGATCGACTCTATAATCTGCAGATAAGTTCATGTGGTATTGTTTTATAACTCAGACACAATCTTCTTTCGTACAAAAATTGTCTCCAACTTTTAATACTCCCTCCGTCTGCATGTATGGGTGGTAAAAAATATCCGTTGACGGTTCATCCTCGCCTAAGTTGAGTCTTGTCATACGATGAGGTGGGCAATAAACATGACTGCCTGATAATGGGTCTTCCTCCTCATTGTTTACCATTTCATCGACAATGTCCTCCACTTCTTCTTCTTCTTCCTCGTCAACGACATCGATCTCAGCTTGTTCGTCGTCAGATTCGTTAAAAACCTGAGAAACTTTAAGTTGTTGAGACAGTTGTTGCTGTTGTAACGTAATATATAACTCAATATCATTGAATCCATAATACTCATGACTGAGAAACATATTACCTTAAAGAATACTATCAGTCTATTGTATTAGTTGAGGAAACCCTCCCGTATTACAAGATACAAAAAACTCTGTGCTATTTAATGCTTTTGTTCGGTCACTTTTTATTTTCAGAAAGTACTGGAAATAGTGTGAATATTATGTATTTACCTTTGTTGTCTAACATCAACAAAGTGAGCGAATATAGTTGGGGTTTAGTTGTCCTGGCCCATCTCTATAGTTCACTCTGTAAAACTTCAAAAAAAGACACTTGTACTTTTTATGGCTGTGCTTATCTCCTTCAAGCGTGGGGTTGGTCCATAATGCCAACACTAGTTCCTGTTAACCGGAATCCATTCACTTTTCCCTACGGAAACAAATACGCTCAATTTTACTACTCGAACTTATGTCGTTTAATGAGATGTTTATTTGTAACTAACTTATTTGTGTCACGTTTTTTAGGTGGTCAGTTCCGGGAATGAATTATCATCGAAATCCCAGTAGCGCAATAACCGTCTACCGTAACCTAATAGATCACATTGGCCCAGACGATGTAATTTTTCTTGAAATACCATAATTTTGTCTCATAAATTGCAACACCGCCAAATTTTTAATTAAATATTATTTTCTTCTTGTAGTTTGTCTGGAGGCCGTACGAGGGTCTCGACCACCAGCCCAACGCGAATGATGCTGCAGTGTGGACATCAAAGACACCCATCATTCGGTTCACCACTATGGAGATGCTTCAAAGCGATCGGGTAAAACTGCAGTTCAGAATGCATCAGGATATTCCGGTCACTCTGACACGTTTGGGAGAGTGACATCTACGTAGAGTGGATACATAGTGGGCTGTGGGTCACTGGACGAACTTTGCAATAGAGATGTGTCAATATTGGGAGAATCGACACCAGCACATCTTACCCGACCCTGTTGTGGAAGATCCTATACCAACTCAACAATATATGACTTGGTTTAGATCTGTTACAACACCCCAACAATTCCTCTCTCAGCCTTGATCCGCACCAATGTGCCTCTTTCTCACAGCCACTTGCCCAGCCACATGCCCAACATCATACGCCTTATTATACCCAAAACAAGGTATACCAACTGAATCAATCTTCCAAAGCCGCAACCCTATCATGCCACCAACACGGTCACAACAAGAAGAGCCTCACCCATACCGCCAACCCACTTACACCGACCCCACTAATGCCTATAGCCCTGACAACTCTTTCGAACCCACCCCAGCTCACCATAGCCCCCCGCAAATGAACACCCCCTCGTCCTACAACCAACAAACACAATCGTCCTACAACCAACAAACACACCCACTATTTGACTACCAAACCCCACATCAACCACTGGATCGGTACCAACACCCTTCAAAGCAACATTTCAGCCAACCGTATCGTCTACAACCAACCCAACCCCCATTACAAATTATGAAAACATGGACATGCATCTGGATTACGGAAACGCCGTTGGCAACAACCCCCCAGGCTATTGTGGACAAATGCTTCAAAATTTGTCTGATACGCCGTGACCATCTCAACAGATGCCTCTTCCGCAGGTCAACACACAAAGGCCAGAGACACCTCAACAAAATCGTGGTAGACAAAGACGCCGCGTAAGAGCCCCGACATGTGGAACCGGTGGATGTTTAGATATGCACGAACATTAAATTTTTGTTTACCATCAATTGTACTATTATTTATTCTGAACATCGTTATGTATTTTTGGCTACCCTTATTTTTTTTCATTAAAATTTTAAATTTCCTAATTAAAATAAAAATTAAAAAAAAAAGGAAAATGAACTGAGGCGCCATATGGGATGACGCCTCCTCTATAAAATGAAAAATAATTAGGGCATTCGTGTACACCTGAGGCGCCATATGGTATGATTTTTAGGGTTTATCACTTAACCTGAGGCGCCATCTCATATGACGCCACCCTTCTATATTTTTTTCAAACAACGCCATTTTAGTAATTTTGTTGAAATGATAGTTTTTTTTGGGTATTTTTATTGAATAAACAAGTTAGTCTAAAAAAACATTCTAAGTACTAACTTACAATTAAGGAAGGACATATTTAAGCTAAATGTAAATAATGCACCTTTTAAAATAGTACTAAAATAATGTTGTTAAAAAAACACGGTGTGTTTGGCTACGCCATCTTGAAAAAAACACGAAACTGCACTAATCAAACCCTCACTCCCCGTCACCATTTGCGTCCTCGCTCCTTCTTCTTCTTCCCTCACCACAGCCGCCTTCCACCCAAACACTCTCACAACTTCTCTCTCACGACCAACTTTGTTCTCCATTCTTTCTCTCACAACTTTTCTATTATTGCAATCTTAAACCCTAATCCTTTTTCGCCTCCTATTTATTATTCTCTCTGAAATCTAATCTGATTCTCTACTTTTGCTCACTAATTTATTCTTTAGCTGTTATTACGAATGCCATTGATTCTCATTACTTCATCTTCTAAAACTCTGTAATTTTGGAACCGTTGTGTACAATGTCTTGCATCACATTCAATGTTGGAACTTCTTTCAATCTTCGTCCATGCATTAAGCATGAATTTTCTAAGCCAATTGGCTTCAGAAACCACTCGACTTTCACCAAATCTTCTACTCACTTATCAAAGCCCTTGAATTTAAGCTTTACAAATCGTAGTTTTAGTTTATTTGACACGCGCACGCGCTCATTTCAAACTGTTTTCAAATGTGTTGCTCAGAGTTCAGAGCCATCAGCATCTGTTGGAGTTGAAACCAAGACCAATTCGGGTAAGCATGACAGTTACTCAATCTTCTAATTCCCCTTTTATTTGTAATTTTCTCTGTTTTTTTGTTATGAATTCCGAGTGATATGAATGTGAATTATATACTAATTTTATTGCATTTTGCTTATTCCAAAGAAGAAAAGGTGGCTGTTCTGGTTATTGGTGGAGGAGGGCGTGAACATGCTCTTTGCTATGCGCTGCAACGATCACCATCCTGTGATACGGTATTCTGTGCCCCTGGCAATGCAGGAATTGCTAGCTCAGGAAATGCGACTTGCATTTCAGACCTTGATGTTAATGATGGTGCGGCTGTAGAGTCATTTTGTCGGAAATGGGGGGTGGGGCTAGTTGTTGTTGGACCTGAAGCCCCACTTGTTGCAGGTCTATCAAATTATTTAGTTAAAGTTGGAATCCCAACTTTTGGTCCATCTGCAGAGGCTGCTGCTCTAGAAGGCTCTAAGAATTTCATGAAGCAGTTGTGTGACAAGTACGATATTCCAACTGCCAAGGTTTGTCTTCTTGTTCTGACTCATCAAACTGATCAATTGTTGACTCTTGTTCTATTGGAATGGTATTTTTGTATATCTTCTTCATGTATTGTATATCCAACAAGCTCATATACTCATTTCTCTGTATTTTGTTACATACCAACACACTGTCTGGATAATTAGCTTAATTAAACACTTATAACACAAGAGATTATCATATAAGTGTTACGGTATAAGCTATTTCTGTAATAAAAGATAAAATAAAGTCTTTTTTTTTTTCTTATAAGCAATAAGTTCCTTCCTGAAGCTATCTCGAAGAGCTTATGAAAATAAGATGAAAACAACTTACGAACATGTCACAAGTTGTTTTCATAAGCTCTCTCAATAATCTCACAAGTGATTATACCAGTAGATAAACTCAAGTTAGTCAATCCAAAGAGGCCTTAGGAGGATCAGTTATAACCGTTTAGTGTTTTTTTTTTAATATGCAATTTTTGGCAAGTTGATAGCATTTTCTTATGAGCTATCGACTTGTCTTGTCTCTTAATTGCTTTATTAATCAGGTTGGAATACAGTTTTTGAAATGATGCATATGATAATTAATGGAGTCATCATGTGTTTGCCCTTATTTGTTATATTTATTACATGTATATGGTGTTCTTCCCTATCCTATTTATTTGTCGATTTTGCTTCCTGGTTTTCGCCATAGTATTTACTTATAATGGACTTATTAGTGCAGTACAAAACGTTTACAGACCCATCCGCAGCAAAGCAATATATTCAAGAAGAAGGAGCACCAATTGTTATCAAAGCAGATGGACTGGCTGCTGGAAAAGGAGTTACGGTTGCCATGACACTGGAAGAAGCAGATGAAGCGGTTGATTCAATGCTGGTGAAAGGTGATTTTGGTTCTGCAGGTTGTCGTGTCATTGTTGAGGAATTTCTAGAAGGAGAAGAAGCATCTTTTTTTGCATTGGTTGATGGAGAAAATGCAATTCCATTAGAATCTGCTCAGGACCATAAGAGAGTTGGTGATGGTGACATAGGGCCAAATACCGGTGGCATGGGTGCATACTCTCCTGCTCCTATATTAACCAAGGAACTTGAATCAATTGTAATGGATTCTATTATAATGCCAACAGTAAAAGGAATGTCCGCAGAAGGTTGCAAGTTTGTTGGTGTTTTATATGCCGGGCTCATGATTGAGAAGAAGTCTGGCAGGCCTAAGTTAATTGAGTATAATGTGCGATTTGGTGATCCAGAGTGCCAGGTCAGTTTAGTCATAAGAGGCAATTTCTAACATACTTATTACTTAACTCGTGAAAGTAAAAGGCTAGAACTCATAAGGCATAAGTGACAAATTGTGTTAGGATTCCTTAGTTCTCATTTATACACAGCAGTCAGTAGTTTAGATATTGGTGTGATGTAATTTCTCGTGTTCTTTTGAAAAATGTGCGTGATTGTCCATATTTCTCTGTTTGGGGTCTTCTTCATTTGGTTTTCAAATCACATGTTGATGGCAATTAATATTTCTGCTGCTAAACAAATTGATATCAAACACTTTTAAAGCTTTCTTCTTTTACTCTTTAACAATGACATGAATATCTTATATCATATTTGAGTAATAGACATGCACCACACAATCATTAGTTTGTTTACAAAACAAAAGGTGTGTAACCTTTGATAACGGATGATCACATTAACACTGCGTTTTATGTTACTAATATTGAAGCTATTATAACTAGTGCATATCATTTTTCTGTTTGGAATTTTACACAGGTCTTGATGGTTCGGTTGGAGTCTGATTTGGTACAAGTTCTGCTTGCAGCTTGCAGGGGAGAGTTGAGTGGTGTGTCACTGGATTGGTCTCCGGGGTCTGCCATGGTTGTGGTAATGGCAAGTAAAGGATATCCCGGATCATATGAGAAGGGAACTATAATTGAAAACCTTGAAGAAGCCGAACTTGTTGCGTCAGGTATCAAGATATTCCATGCTGGAACTGCTTTTGATTCTGAAGGAAGATTTATTGCAACTGGAGGGCGTGTTCTTGGGGTTACTGCCAAAGGAAATGATCTTGAAGAGGCACGGGATCGAGCTTATCAAGCTGTTGAGAATGTTAACTGGCCAGGGGGCGTCTATCGTCGGGATATTGGTTGGAGAGCCCTTCCTCGGAAACAACACGCCACATAGGTATAAACTACCGTAACAAGGCCCGTAATAGATAATTGGTCAACAATCAATAACCGTGAATCAGATTACAAATCTAGAGCATCTCCAAGATGAAAGAGGGCAATCCATAGTTGACTAAGCTTGTATTTTATTTTTTGTACGAGAGTTTTGATAGGACAAATGATGATTAGTTCGAGAGTGATACCGATTATTTTTAACAAAAACTGTCTCTCAGTGATCTTTTAGGCCTATTAAAGAGCAGAAAGGCACCTAGAGAAGTTAACAGTGAACTGAGTATTTACTCTACGCATTAAAGAGAATGAGTATAATTATGCTTAACCAGCATTGAAAATGATTGGTGGAAGCAAGTAAAGGAAGGAAAGTCTTCACTGAATATTGGAATCTTGGTACCATGGAACTGGATCACCAGCACCATCACCACACCTGCTGTTGGTTTTTAAATGTATAGGCAAATTGTTAGCACATAATTTGTTGTTGTTAGAAGCAGGAATCGAGCGGTACATCTCTGCTACTACATAATCTAAGATAGCTAACAAACACGTTAAAAAATTTCTTCTAAAAAAATTCACAACAATACTCATTCTAATACTATCTTTTTTTTAACCTGTTATTCCTTATTGTCCGAGCTATGTTGGTCCTATGAGGGTGTTAAAAAGAGTGTGTTAGAATGAGTAATGCAGCAATGATCCTCGATAAATGATGTGTATAAATCACAATGTGGAAAAGATACTATCGACTTTGCTTGGGAATACTAACTGATAAGCTAGCTAGTTGATGATCGATACTTAGTGGTGGGACTAGGCCTGTTACCGGTCCGGTTCGGACCGGATATTGCGGGACCCGAAAAATGGACCGGCCATGCTACCGGGTACCCAGGAACCGGACCGACACAGTGATGGTTTTTATTTTTAACCGAAACCGGACCGGCTAATTCGGGTAAACCGGACCGGATATTTTTTTTAATGTTGCAGATCCGGAACCGAACCGGAACCGAACCGGTCCAGAAATTTTTTTTTTTTTTTTTAATTTTTTAAATTCAAAATAAATTGTTAAAAATACTAATTTTTACATTACTTTAAAATTACATCAAAATATATTCAAATTACACCAAAATGTTGTTCAAAATTGTTCAAATTACACCAAATTACATAAAATTTACATCAAAATATATTCAAATTACACCAAAATGATTGTTCAAATTACATAATTAATAATATGCCTCAGAAACATTTTCATCATTGGCTTTGTAATGTTGTTCAAAATTGTTCAAATTACATAAAAGTTACATCAAAATATATTCAAATTACACCAAAATGATTGTTCAAATTACATAAATAATAATATGCCTCAGAAACATTTTCATCATTGGCTTTGTAATGTTGTTCTTGTAGAAGAAGCGGCACCCGGATCCTCACCAAAATGATATGCCAAAGGTTCTTCATATGATTCTTCAAGCTACACCAATTAAAGCATAAGTAATATGGGACATAAACTCTATAATAAGTGAACTAAAATAGATCATAACATAAGCAAAAAATACTTACTAAGCTAGCAGTGCATCCCTTTTTTATTCCATACTTTTCCTTCACCCAATCACCCCCACAAAGTACCATTTCAACTGTCTTGGTTTTCATCGCAGCTCGTTTAGGATCAATAATCCTTTTACCGGCACTAAAGGTTGCTTCTGAAGCAACAGTTGTAACCGGAACAGTTAAGACATCCTTTGCTAGCTTACTAAGAACAGGATATTTAGCTTCATTCCCCATCCACCAAGTTAAAACATCAAACTTAGATGTAGGAGGAACTTTCAAGGGAGGCTCCTCAATATATAAATCAAGATCAGATTTTGCATTACTATTACCAACTACAGTTTCTAAATACATTTCAAAACTCCTCCTTCCCAAACCAAAACTAGACCCTACTTCAGATACAGGTGCAGTGCCACTGTCAGCATTGGTTCCATAGGTATCTTGATACAATTGGAAGAGGGATTTTAGGTTGGCTGCCAACTCTTGTTCATAGGTGGTGGCTTGAGTAGAATTTGGATACAAGAAGGGATATACCCATTTGATGAAGATCATTTTATACCTATTTGAACAAGTAGAGTTGTCAACCAACTTAAATTCACCTATTCTATATTTGCATAAAATATATTGAAGGGATAGTGGCCTCAGAATATATTGAAGGCAACATAATTAAATCCAAGGCTCAATTAAGTCACAACTCAAGAGGCAACTTAAAAGTAATTCTAGTCTCAATTAAGTCACAACTCAGGAGCAGGCAACCTAATTAAATTCTAGGCTCAATTAAGTCACAACTCAGAAAAATAATCATCATTGGCAAGTGGCAATACAAGGCCTCATGGTAAAATAAAAGCCTCAGTTCACATCATTAATCATCATTGGCAGATGTCAATACAAGGCAAATAGAAGAAAGAATCCATTCATAAACAAAGGCCTCAGTTCACATCATTAATCATCATTGGCAGATGTCAATACAAGGCAAATAGAAGAAAGAATCCATTCATAAACAAAGGCCTCAGTTCACATCATTAATCATCATTGGCAGATGTCAATACAAGGCAAATAGAAGAAAGAATCCATTCATAAACAAAGGCCTCAGTTCACATCATTAATCATCATTGGCAGATGTCAATACAAGGCAAATAGAAGAAAGAATCCATTCATAAACAAAGGCCTCAGTTCACATCATTAATCATCATTGGCAGATGTCAATACAAGGCAACATACAAACCAAGCAGATAGTTGCTACCTATGTCATTGCAAGTTGCAACTACCAAGAAAGAATTCATTCATAAAAGCAGGCCTCAGTTAACATAAATAATCATTGGCCAATGGCAACTAACTATCTACTTGTAAGATGTGCATACCTTGGATCAAGGACTGCACCAATTGATATCAATGTGTTGGACTCTGCCCAATACTTGTCATACTTCAATTTCATCTGATTAGCAAGATACTGCAGTTGAGGATTATTTGAGATGTCTGAAGGGTTATCAAGTAAAACCTTCACCCTGTAAAGCTCAGCCAAAAACAAGTTAGCAGTAGGGTAAGAGGTGCCACTAATAATGGAAGTAACATCAGCAAAAACCTCCAAAAACTTGCAAATATCATGGACATCTTCCCAATCATTCGCATCAGGTAAAAAATGGAGAAATGCACCATTTTCTTCAGCATATCTTGGCCACACTTCTCTATAATGGTATGCAGTGGACAACATCAACCAAGTTGAGTTCCACCTAGTCTTAGTATCCAACACTTGCATTCTGCCTTCAAGTTGCAATTCATCCACAAATTTCTTAAATGCCTTGCATCTAGTTTCAGAATTCAGCAAGTACTTCACCCCATTCCTAATCTTATCAACAGTCTCCTTAATCATGTCAAGCCCATCCTGAACCAATAAGTTTAAAATGTGTGCACAACACCTCACATGAAATAGTTTACCATCCAATGGTAGATTCCTCCTTCCAGAATAATCTCTTTTCAACCTAGCAATACAATTATCATTTGCACTAGCATTATCCACTGAAATTGAAGCCACCTTATCCCTAATTCCCCAATCATCCATCACCTTAATCAACTCCCTACACAATACCTCACCAGAATATGGTGGGGGGACATTCTTAAAAGATAAAACCCTTTTATGAAGCTGCCATTTGGAATCAATGAAATGACCAGTCACAGTCATATAGCCAATTCTCTGTTCACCAGACCACCAAAGGTCTGTTGTAAGAGAGATCCTATTAATCAAAGACATACTCTTTTTCATATTAACCCTCTCAGCCTCATAGAACACCTCACAGTCAGCTTTAACTTGTTGTCTAGTAATCTTTTTATACCAAGGATAAATTGTTTTAAGGAACTCATTAAAGATAACATGATCCATAACAGAAAATGGATACTCATGACCTAAAACCATATGAGCAGCAACTTCTCTAACCCTACCATGATTATATGTCCAAGTTGCAATATTAGGAGTATTAGCATCACATACATTTAGCCTAGATTGTACAACTTCTTTATCAGTGTTACCTCTCACCCTAAGTTTCCTCTGGATGCAATTCCCTAAGTGTTTTTTAGCATTAGAAGTGCTCTTATATTTGGAATCATAAGTATACAGCTTACCACACCTACATTTCCATTTCATTGCACCTTCTGGCGTCTCAATAACATCCATCTCATTATGAACAGCAGACTTCTTTGGACGAGGAGCTTTACCAATAGCATTAGCCTGGCTTTGTGAACCCTGACTTGGGCCTGGGGCAACTGGAGGTGTTGGCTCATCAGCAGAAGCAATAGTGGGAGTGTTTTGTGTAGTAGCAGTGTTTTGTGTAGTAGTGGGAGTGTCAGTTGGAACTGGAAGTTCCATATCAATCATCTCACCAATCTCAATATTCCCTCCATCCAATGTCTCCTCATCATAGCCAGCAGGATGATCTCCATCAAGTAACATATTAATGTCAATAAGGTCATCCATAGTTGGTGGAGTCAGTGATGAACCTTGAAAAGACATGATACAAAATTAAATATCAATCAAACAATAATTGACTGTAACAAAACAATACCAACCAAATTAACACAACCTCAGCAAGCAAGCAACACAACTTATTATCAGAACCTCAAGAATAAAATTTACATGCTATATATCCTCAAATCAAAATTATAGGCCGAACCCTAAGTAGAACCTCATCAAAAAAATTTATTTAAACGCCAAAACGTAACCTCAGCAAACAAGATACTACCTCAAACATGCAAACAAGAATATACAACATATCATAATAGAAAAAAAATACTTGAAAAGTTTGGAAACATTACACTGTCACTAGCAAAATAGTTCTTTCTTTCTAGGGTTTCCTTCCACGGTTCAAAGAAGCAACAAGATAGAGATGAGATGATCAGAGATGATGCTTGAGCGACCGAGAGAGACGATTGGAAGAGAAGAACAAAGTGAGTGACTGAGTTGTGTGGGTGAGAGTGAGGTGAGATGAAAGAGACGGAGGCGAGTGACGGAGAGAGAGTGACTGAGTGTTTGAAAAAATGAAAAGAGAAAAAATGAATAAAACTTTAGTTTTTGGTTTTTATATTAAGACCAACCGGTTACTCATTGGATACTTGGTCCGGGTCTTCTTTCTGGGTACGGATAAAAAATTTATCCATTACTAGATCCAACTTCTAGCAGACCGGTCCAATGAACCGGTTCTCCGGGTCCGGTTTTCGGACCGGTTCTCGGTTCTAGAGAACCTATAACAGGCCTAGGTGGGACTAGGCATTATAAGGATTCAGTCTGATCTACGATAAAATTTTAACGCAATACAAGAGTCTGTCTTATGGTCTATTATAGGTTTTGTTTACATGGTATGATGGTTTTAAATGTCTCACCTGACTTGAAGGCTATTTAAAAATCTATTTCATATTAAGATTTTCAAATAGTCTATTTTATCTATTTTTTTAAATAGTCAATACGACCAACAACTGTATTTATCCTGAATGAGAGAGAATAGATCTATAGTAGAGCACTTGATATAATTATACAAAATCACTGATGATTGGAAGAATATTGAGGTGACGATTGATGACGAGAAAAAAACTCTACTCTTGTTAAGTTCATTATACATATCATTTGAGTAGTTCAATGTTGCTAAGTTCATTATACATATCATTTGAGTAGTTCAATGTTGCTTTTCTATATGGTAAGAAAGATATTATTACATTGGAATATTTTTTTTGGAAGATTTGAAAATTAACTATACTGATGAAGCCTTGAATATCACAAGAGGAGGAAGTGAGCGTAGAGAGATGTCCAAATTCAAGAGGTTTTGCAAGTCAAGGTTAAAATGATTTATTTGTTAAAAGACTTAAATAATATTTCCGTTCCTGTAAGTTGGCGAGTTTTTTGTTTTGGTCCCTGAATCTTTTTTTTTATCCAAGTCCTTAACATTTGATTTCTTTTTGCAGAACATTTTGTTTTCATCAAGTAGGAGTTTCCACCAAGTCATTTACTTCTTTTTGTTTATATTTGTAATGCATATAATAATATACTAATATTATTTCAATTATTTAATTTTTTTACAAGAATTCTTTAATTTATTAAATAATTAGTTTATTAAATATTTCATTAATTTAATATTCCAAATATTTAATATTTAAATTATTAATTATCATAATTATTTATTATTTAGTATTGTAATTATTTACTATTAACTAATAATACAATATTATTTACTAATAATTATTTATTATCGTAATTATTTATTATTTATTATTGTAACTAATAATTATCTATTATTTAAATAACTAAATAATTTTAATATTAATAATCATAATTATTTAATATCTCATTTATTTAATTTACTGTAATTAATATTATAATTATTTAATAAATTAAACTATTATTAATAATTTACTGTAATTAATTAATAATCTAATTATTTAATAAATTAAACTAAATAAATGTACTGTAATTATTTAGTAAATTAAACTATTAAAAATACTAATTAAACTATTTAATATTTAAATTATTAGTTTAAACTAATAATACTTATAATAATTATTTAATATTTAGTTTAAATTAATTAATAATAAAGTATTATTTACTAATAATACAGTATTAACTAATACTGTTATTAACTAATAGTGAAATATTTTATAATTACTTTATTAAATATTTAGTAAATAATATTGTATTTATATTAATATACCGTAAATAATTACTATATTAATAAGTAGTTTTTTTTTATTAATATTTAAATACTAAAATAGTTGAAATATTAATTGGTGAATATTTCAACTACAACATTATTAATTACAACATTATTAATTACTGAAATAATTACAGTATTATTAATTACAATTTTATTAAATAATTTCAATTACATTATTATTAAATAATTTTAATTACAGTATTATTTCAATTATTTTACTAGTTTAAAGACTAAATATTTTACTAATTAATAAAATAATTATACTAATTATATTAAATAATTTATACTAATAGTATATAAAAATATTTATATTAAATAATTTTTATTTATATTAATAAGTACTAAATATTAAACTCTATAAAATAATTTATATTATCAGCATAAAATAATTTATACTAATTATATTAAATAAGTGCAGTATTTCAAATATAATTATTAAATAGTAAATATTGGATTTATGTAATATATAAATTTGTTGCAAGTAAAAACACAAGTGAATTGAATGGTCTAGTGGCTAAGAACTATGTTGTGGAAGCAAAGGTCATGGGTTCAAGTCCTCTTTTGGGACCAAAATTTGAATTTTTGCCTTCTTAAATTATAGGGACCAAAATCAAAATACTTATGTGGAATTATTGAAGATTAAAATAAATGGAAAAAGAAAAAAAAACCTGCCACGTATGCGCTACGTACCACATTAGAAGCGCCAAGTCATTACCGTCTACCACCTCAGCGTTTTTTTAACGGTTAACTCACAACAGGGACTAACGCCAAAAATAAATAGACATGTGGGGACTTGGACCGAAAAAAAAAGATTCAGGGACGAAAACCAAAAACTCGCCAACTTACAGGGACGAAAACATTATTTAAGCCTTGTTAAAAACCTGATTAGTTCATGAAAGATTGTCCAAAGAGGGAGGACAATAAAAATTATGTTCAAATTGTTGTTGTCTCAAAAGTGGGTTAAAGTTGCATGTCTCTAACACATAAAGGGGGAGAACCCCAATACGATTGTTTTGTTGCTGGTTTTATCACTTTTGTTTATTATCGTTTATTGAGTCACTTTCATGATTGCACATCTCTGAATTAAGTTTGAATTGATTCATTTTTAAGCATCCATAAATCAATTGTTATGTTTGAGATTTGATCATGATGGTTTAAGTCAATTACCTGAGTTAATGAAACAAGAATCATATGTGATATCAATTCAAGTCATTTGGGAAGTGGAATCTCAAGCTATGTTAAACAACTTGAAAAATTGAGATTTCTTCTGTGTGATTCGAATCACTCACAATCCATGACTCGAATTAAGCAAAACAATGGTGAAAAGGAAAAATTTGGTATTTGTGATTCGAATCACAGTTTATATATGAATCGAATCATGCAACTACATGACTCGAATCACAATTTGTGCATGAATCGAATCACATACTTACTGGCAGCCACTAACTTGTCCGATTCGAATTAGGCTTCACACATGATTCGAATAATGAACTTGTGTGACTCGAATCACACTTTAAACCTGATTCAAATCACATTCAAATGAGTCACTTTTCTTCATGAGATCTTGTTTCATACTACTTCCTCATTTGACTCAAATCATGAAATATTCATCACTCGAATCTAACTAACTTTTTCCACCTATTTTTGTGCTTAATCTCAAGCCCATATAAATATATTTTTTCAACATTTTACAAATACAACCTTTCCAATTTACACAACTTTTACATTGTGTTTTTGTGAGAAAACAACACCCTATCTTTTTGAAAGTTTAAAAACTCTTGCAAATGAATTTCTTTCATCTTCAACCTCAAGTTTGATTTCAGATATTGATTATGAGAGACTTGTAGTTGATTGAGGGAGACGTCGTCTTGAAACTAATCGTTCTTTAAAATTTGGTTGAGATTTCCAGGTAGCTTGCAAGATTGAGATTGTTGTCATTGGTGCTGACAAATTCCAGTGAAAAGAAGGAGTTTTTTCTCTCCATATTACCTTGGTAGTAATTGTATGGAAGATTATAGACATTATAGAGTTCTTCTCAAATCTTCAGACAGATCATCGCTCAAGAAATTAAAAGGATCAAAGGGTGATTATCACACACGAAGTTTGTGAGCAGATTGATGAAGCTGGAAGATTCAAGAAGTGTAAATTTGAGTAAAGATCACACATAAGAGTTTGGCATTACGTTATATACAAGTCAAGATCTAGATATGAGATTTATTTTTCTCAACATTATTGTGGATTAGTGATTATATGAACTCTTGCAATATTTGTCAAAATAAAAAGGAACGCAACAAGTGCCAATGAGAAATCATTGAAGAGTGAAGTATGAAAAGTGAGGCCGAACGCCGAACCACTATATACCCTAGTGTACTCTGTGTGTGTGTGTGTGTGTAATACCCCGTATTTGATAAAATGCTCTAAATAATATTAGTTGAGACCAACTGGGTTTCGGTGTGCACTGAGAGTTATCTGTTGAGATAATTGGAGTAACTGATGAACTCATAGTTGATTTAATTAATATTATCTGACTTCGAAGTTTTATTAATTGGTGCATCAGAGACATTTTGGATACCCTTAATTTTGGACATTTAACCAAGTTAGTCTTACTAACTCTATTGAGATATTTCTACATATCATTTTCTTTTATTTTTCTTATCCTTCCAACTTGTGGGATAAGTAGTAGAAAGAAGGAAATGAAATAAAAAGAAGAGAAAACATAGTAAGAGAAAGGAAAAGAAGAATAGAGAGAAAGAAGATAAAGAAGGGAGAAAAGGAAGAAAACCCTAGAGGAAGAGAAATCTTCATCTTCATCATCAAATCATCTCATCTTCATCATCAACAACTTCTTCATCTTGTGTTAGAGGTGGGTTCTAGGTAGAAACTCAAGGTTAGAGTATTTGAATAGAATGAGAAAGTTAGGTTATGGTATTCTTGTTCCATTTCCATGAAAAATATATGATTCATGTTATATTCATGATATTGATGTGAGATTATGGTTTAATATGTTGTTTCATGTGTGAATATGTTAACTTTGATGTTTGATTGAGTTTGGGTAAGAGTGGGGTTGAAAACCCCTTTGAAATTGTCCTATTATGCTGAACAAATTGCAGAAATCGCACGGTTTGCAGTGCGAGCTCTAGTGAACTAAAAGCGAACATGACAGTCTGTCATGCTCGCATTGCAAGGTGAAAGCGAACTAAAAGCGAGTAATTTCCCTGGTTGCTCGCACTGAAGGCTTTTGCTACTGTCATCTATTTTTTTGCCTCGCCCAGAGTTTGTATTGCAAACTCAAAGCGAAGGAACTTGCATGGTCCTCGCATTGCAAACATGGCAGGGTTTTTCCACATTTTATTTTGATGCTTGCTTGGTTGTTCCTATGCATGTGTATGGTTACTATGTCTTACTTACAGTGTTTATTGTGAGTAATAAGGCGTAATTAAAATGATGGTTATGTGATTAAAAAGAATTAAGAAAAAGTGAGAAAAACTTATCACAATCCAAATGAATAACCTAAGGATGTAACTAGGAGTTTATAGATAACTTAGATAACAATACATGTGCAATTGATGCCTAGGTGTGCATCCTTAACAAGTAGTTGTCTAGTGGAAAGTTGAGATATTATATGGAACATGAGTTGGTTTTGTGTTACTTTGAGAATAAGGCGTATGTGGCCTTGTGATTGTCGAATACAATCACATTTGTGTGAGATCACTTAGTCGAAACCAATCCCTTGAGTTGTGCCATTCCACGAATGGAGGCTTATTTAGAGAACTCCTCTAGAATGTATGCACTAGTACCTTGACAGGCTTGATCCCCATTGTACGGATGGAGCCTACGGGTAAAGAGTCTTATGATGGGTACGACCCATGAGAAATGACGATTCAATGGAGTATGTGTCCCTTGGATCTGAATTCATTTCGTATGTCAAGGTTTGCAAGGATCCATGACCCGCGCCGAACTCTTAGACGTAGGAGAGGATAGGAAAAGGGGATTCCTTGGTCAGGTTTTAGATTAGTGATAGTTTGAGTTGTTGAACTCAAGCGACATGTTTTCATACAGTGTAAGTTGTGCACTCAAGTCTTGTCCCTTCCATTTTGACTTGAGTTAGGATTGGTTAGAACCTTGTAAAGCTGAGAGAATATATAAGATAGGGAACCCACTGAGATTATTATCTCACCCCATGTTGTTGATTATATTTCAGGTGGTTCAGGTTCCGTGAAGGGTAAGGATAAAGCAGTTTAATATCCTTACTTGTCTTGGCTTTTTGGGGTGTCATTGTTTCCACTGAGAAGACTCTATTTTGAGATCATTGTTATTATCTAGTTCTTAGTCTTTTGGAGCATCTTGTGTATATTATGCCATTGTTTTAGATTTTATGTTTTTGGCATGTAATTTATACAATGTGCTACTAGGAACTTATTTGTATTTCAGTACCTAATGTACAAACATGTATAATATGTATCTTCTAGACATATATATTTATATACGGGTGTTACAGTTGGTATCAGAGCAGGTCGTATCCTCGACCTAGCCATGAAATATTATAAGTATTTATTTCTTCTTCATATGTGTGTTGTCACCATTGTCCTTGATGTTATATTTATAGTATTGAGTCTGATCAACTTAATCATATCTGTATGACGTTTAGGATCATGAATGATGAACGCAAAAGATGTGGTAGACCCGTGACTCAGACACCCGACTTGAATCCCCTAGGTGGTTGTAAGAATGTCCTATGGCCTTAGTTTGTGCAGCAGATGCAGCAGCAGCAAAACCAGTTCATGCAATAGATGTTGCAGCAGCTGAATGAAGGTCATCATCCTCTAGTGGTTCCCCCAGAAGCTGCAAGTGAGAGTCTCCGGGATTTCTTCCGTATGAATTCCCCAGAATTTCATGGCGGATTTGACCCGGTGAAGGCTCAAGAATGGATATCTAGTATGGAAATAATCTTTTTGATAGTACCATGTAATGAAGAGAACAAGGTGGTATTCGCTTCCCACATGATGGAAGGTCCTGCCTTATGGTGGTGGGGAAATGTTTCAACTCTTATGACTAACCTTGGGGTGCCTAGGGTGTGGGGACATTTTAAGACTTCCTTCCTGGAAAAGTATTTCCTTAGCTGGTTGAGGACTCAGAAAGAGTTTGCATTTCAAAAACTGAGACAAGGTTATATGATGGTTGCCACTTATGCTGAGAAGTTCGAGGACTTGGCTACTTATTCTAGGCAGGCTGTGTACGCTTTGGATGAGAAGTGGAAGATCGAGCAGTTTCTAGTTGGGTTAAAGTTTGAGATCTCTCACAATGTGTCCTAAGGAGAGTTTACTACGTATACTGAGCTGCTAAGGCTATGTTATATAACAGAGGAAAGAATCTTTTTGATAGTACCATGTAATGAAGAGAACAAGGTGGTATTCTCTTCCCATATGATGGAAGGCCCTACCTTATGGTGGTGGTGAAATGTTTCAACTCTAATGACTAACCTTGGGGTGCCTAGGGTGTGGTGACATTTTAAGACTGCCTTCTTGGAAAAGTATTTCCCTAGCTGATTGAGGACTCAAAAAGAGTTTGAATTTAAAAAACTAAGACAAGGTAATATGACGGTTTCCACTTATGATGAGAAGTTCGAGGACTCGGCTACTTATTCTAGGCAGGCTGTGTACGCTCCGGATGGGAACTGGAAGATCGACCAGTTTCTAGTTGGGTTAAAGTCTGAGATCTCTCATAATGTGTCCTAAGGAGAGTTTACTATGTTGCTGAGCTATTAAGGATATGGTATATATCGGAGGATAATTTGAGGAGAGTCTGAGAAGAAAAGGATTCGTATAGAATAGGTCAGAAGAATCAAGGAAGACCAAGTCACCAGTTAAAACCCAGGCCGCAACCCTTTAAAGGGAAACTAGTGTAGAGTGCTAGAACTAACACTCCTCCTGTGTGTCGTGCTTGTGGTAAGAAGCATCATGGGAAATGTGCCAATGGAGGACTGAGATGTTATCAATGCCAGAGAATAGGCCATATGAAGAGAGAGTGTCCTCAGAATAGGAAATAAGTGCAAGGGAAGGATATTGGCCGAGTTTATGCATTAGATGCAAAGAAGGCGGAAAGCCACGAAGCTTTGATTGCTGGCACATGTTTCATGTATGAACATCCTTGTTTTGTATTATTTGATTGTGGAATAACACACTCTTTAGTGTCAGTGAAATGCATGAAACAACTTGGCTTACAAGCAATTTCGTTGTCTCCTCCCATGGTGGTTACTATCGCCATGAATGAGATGGTTAAGGCACCATTGATTGTAAAATTGTGTGTTAAAGTGAGAATCAGATATTGAGCTATTAATTAACTTGAATAAAAAATCTTTAAAATTCACCACCGAGCTTTGACTTATCCAAAGGAAAGGGTAAAGATCGAAAAAAAACCCTAATTGTGCTATGTAAAGACACGACTAAGAGATCTAAGGTTCGGGGGTTGGTTATACCTAGGGAAGGTGTTAGCATCCTAGATATCTGTAGTACTCTACAAGAACTTCTTATTTGTATTTGTGTTATGTTATGTTTGCTTGCTAAGGGATCTGTGCTAGGGCTAGAGACCTAAAGGTATGTACACTAAGTATGCTCGCCAAGACGTCGCATCTCATGCCTACGTATCCTAATAAGGATGGAATCAGAGCATTTGTAGTTCACCTCAACGAGGTTGAGGAACTCTTGATAATGATCAAGGTTCCAAGAGGGAATGAGTATTCATGATCATGATACTCACATAGAGTTAAAGAACTCTCTAAGTCTAAGTTGAAAGGGTAAGTCTAAGGACTTGACTTTGAACAAAAGTCAAGAGGGAAGTGAATGCTCATTGTAATGAGGATCACATAGAGTTTAAGAACTCTATCCTAATTTCTAAGTTGTAAGGTAAGTGGCTCTAAGGAGGCCAAGGGGGGAAGTAAGCAACTATGATGATAGTGCTTACAAAGGGGATGAGAAACCTAACTAGGTCAAGGGGGGAGTGGCTCTAATGAGGCCAAGGGATTGATCCTAATAAGTCCAAGGGAAAGGAATGACTCTAATGAGGCCATGGGTAGATGATGGCTCTAATGAGGCAAAGAGGTAAATGATGGCTCTAATGAGGCCAAGAGGTAATGAGCTATCTATGACATTAAAGTCAATAGAGAGACTTTCCTTTGGAAGGAGGGGAACAAAGAGGGTTAAGGAGATGATCTAACAAGCTAGCCTCCCTTAAGGGGATAAATTAATAAAGTTTAAAGATAAAGGATAACAATGATACTCACATAAAGTTGATGATGTTGATAAACACATGAATATAATACATGGATTGAGACGGTGAATGTGATGACATTCAAAGTAAACATTTAAGAAAGTATACAAGTATTATGTTAGCACATAAGGATCATTCATTAATGAGCAAGGTAAACACCTAAAGGGGTCATGGTACAAGTTTAGATATCTTGATCAAATAGGTGATGACCTAACATGGGGGATGTCTTTGACCTATTCTTCATGTAAAGGGAAAGTATCACTTATGTTCATGTAAAGACACTTTTATGAAAGGGGAGTCTAAGCACGTATGTACATGGCATGACCTAAGTTGATGGTTTATATATACATGAGGGGGAAGTCCTAATTGAAGGTAAAGATCTATCTAGGACCTCATGGGGATGACAAAATTCATACATCCTAAAGTAAACATATACACTTACAAGTGTACCTAAAACAAAATCTACAACTATGTACAAGTCTAAGGCATAGGGAAATGATCTTAACATGTTAAAACAAACTTATACAAATCCTAAAAGGCAAGGAAAATCAAAGGTTATAACCCTAAAAATCAAAACTATTCTAAATAACCCTAAAAGAACCCTATACTTTACATATGAACAAATGCCCTAAAAATAAATATTTTTTGGAAATTTTTTAATGTCATAATAAAATAGGAAAAAAGAGTGAAAGAATGCAAAAAGAATGGGCTCAAAAGCATAAAAATTGAGAGAGTTATGGCTTGGTGAAATTGTGAAGAAAATGACAGAAAATAAGTGTTAAAAAAATAAGGAGCATGGTCCTGATGGGATTTGAACACGCTCCCTCTTGGTCATGGTTAAAACACTTAACCAGCTGAGCCATTTGTATGGCTTGTTAATATATGCTTTCAGAAAAATAAAAGATAAGATTCCAAGTGAAAGTTTCAAACAAAACACGCGCGTTGGAAATTTGGCAAAAGGGTTGATTGTAGGAATCGAACCCAGGACAAGGCATGTGAAAGGCAAGGCAAGGCAAGAGGTTGCGCCACTGGGGTGGCCAGTACATCCGGTCACTTAATGGAAACTAATAAATATAAGGGAAACCTAGTTCTAAGTGTCCAAAACGCGCCATGGCCAAACATGTGACCAAGCTTCAGCCAGTTGCAAAAGCAACCATATCTCTCTCAAAACTCCATGAAAATGGACAAAGTAAAAATCAAACTTGTTCAACTTTTCACAAGGATCACAGTGGTATAAGTGGTTTTGGCTAAAAATGCTTCTAAAATGAAACCCGATAGTGACATCAAGAAATGCACAAACTTGCAACTTCTATGGTACCAACTCATACAGTCATGGAAAATAGAAATGGGAGGTTCAGACATATTATAAGCATCATAACTAAACTACTCATACTCAATGCACATCAAAATTCATCATGCTGTTAAGGGTTCAAGTTGTAATGGACATACCTCTTGAAGTCAAAGCTGAAGTTTTCAAGATAGATGTTCCAGAAAGAATCCAATGATTTAGACTGCTTTTATATATCTTCTTGATCCTTTTTAGATGCTTGGAAATCAAAGAAACTGACTGGAATAAGATATGCCTCCTTCTTGCAAAACTAACCAAAGTGACCAAGAGGGAACTTGAGGTAAATGGTGTTACAGCCTACAATCTAAGTTTGGAAAAGCTTGAGAATGATTTAGAGGAGATGTTAGAGGTATTAGATGTTTTGGAAATGGGCAGGATAAAGCTCTGGCTAAGCTTATGCAGAAAGTCAACTATTCATGAGGTTGAGGGTTGACTTTTTGATTTATGAGGTTTTGGATGGTTGTGGTGATTTGGACACTCTTAGGAAGTGTTCTGTGGTTTGTGTGAATGGTTGGTTTGAAGGTTTGCTGACTGGAAAATGTTCTGGTGTAGTTTTTGCAAATGAGTAGTTTTGGTTCCAAAGGGTGTATGAATTGCAAGAAACTGACTTTCTTTGGTTTGCTCAAGTGTTTTTCTGAATTTTTTTTGTCTTTTGAGGTGTAGAATGACCTCCTATTTATAAGGCAAATGTGAGAGGGATCAGATTGCAGAAGTGCAACCGATTTGGTTTTGGTTTGGTTGAAATTTAGTTGAAATGTAAATGGATGCTTTTCCAAAGATTTGGAGTACCAATGCCAAGTACCATCAGTTATAGGGTGGTTGAGAGGCTTAGAGGTATTGCTTCTGATCCATAAAGTTACTTGGGTGCAGAAGAAACAATGGTGAGGCTCAAGGAGTTGACTTTATGCATAAAGTGAACTTTTCCAAAATGGAAGCCAAGCCTTCATGCCAAAAATGGAAAAATCAAATGGTTAATGCCTCAACTTGATGGATAATGCTTCCAAATTCGTGTAATCTTCTGAACAAATGAAGATTTGCAAGTAAACCATTATGAAATGCAAGATTATGTAGCCAAGAGTAGGTTTTGCAACAAGTTCACCAAGTGCATAATCTTGAAATTCAAGTTTCAAACCCTCAACTTCATGGCTTCGATTCTCTTAGCTCACTTATTGGATTGGGGTGTTCTAGTACTTTTTGGAAAGCCCCAAGTATGCTATACAATGTTCATGTTCACTCCAAGTTCTGAATCCAAATGGATCATGATGAAAAAAGTGGTTGAAGTTGGCTGCAAACTAGGGCAAAAAAGGTGAAATTTCACTAAGTCCTAACTTGACCTGAACTTCCAAGCCTCATAACTTAAAAATCAAGCCTCTTTTGGGGAATGACCCTCTAATACACTTTAAAGTTCATGATGAGAGCTTCAAATTGAGCTTTGGATCACAAAAAATGGATGTGTGGTTTGAAAGTTATGACTCTTCAAAGTTCACACAAGGACTAGGTTCTTTATACACTTAGAAAATTTCAAAGGCCAAACTTTGCCCTTTTTGCAAGAAACCTCTTAAATCTTGATTTATCATGCTCTAATTCAAATATTAAACATGTCTTGATGGAATATGGCTTGAATACTTCATCTTGGACCCAAAACATCAAAAGTCAAAGGTTTGACTTTTCAGACAAAACCCTGATTTCCTCAGGAATTCAACTGGGTGGTCCTTTGTGATCTTGCTTTCTCAAACTTCTAAAATATCAATAGATGACTTCAAATGGTGTGTGTGAACATATAGAATCATGTCCCAAGACTTGGGGTCATGCCTTGGTCAAAAGTCAAAGGCATGGTTGACTTTTCTTGATAAAATCCTAATTTGAGACCAGATGAACTTGAGGTTCATTGCACTTGTGGTGGGAGCCAAACACACTTGATTTCTTGATGAATAAGGCCTCTTGAGGGTATGTAAGCTCCATTGGTTGATGATCCAATCAAGACATTGACTGATCACACCAAGATTCCCTTGTAATTTCTTAGGTTAAAACCCTAATTCCACAACTCCTGATTTCATGGTTCCTCTTTGATTTCTCTTGATCCAATCACATGAGACCATGGAATATGATTTGAAAAAACTTATGATCAGCCCTCAAGATCAATGATTGGGCTTTTGGAGTCTCAGTTGACTTTCTTGACCTAGATGGGTTCAAACACCTTCCCTGACCATCTAGTGAGCACTTGGGATGGATGCATTGAGGCAAGACGTGTCTTAGGAAACCTGGAAATGTATGAGAACTTGGCTTATGGATCTTACCCTCTCCTTGTGCAAAACCCTAGCTTTCAAATAGAAGAACAAACTAGCAAAATATGATGGTTAGTTGACAATGCATAAATGATTATTCCCTAATGCAAATTCAAAATGCCATGACATCTAAGGGGTAAAATTTGGGGTAAAACAGTTGCCCCTATTTAAATAGCTTCTCCGGATGGCGCGAGCGATGATAATCCTCGTGAAATCATGGTGAAAGGTATTTAAATACAGCAAGCCGAAAACTTTGCCCTTAGATGTGGTGCATATGCTAAGGACAGGCAGAAATATGCAAATGCTGACATGCCATGAACTTCTAATATGATGATATGATGGCATGATGGTGCAAAATGCAGACAAAACAAGACAAAAAGGACGAAGGTCAAACACCCACAAACAAGATTTATTGGGGAATGACTGAGAAGTCACCGGGATTAGAAAAAACCAAGGAGAACTCCAAAGACCCTAACTGGTGATGGAATTCAGACAGGTATTCTCCACTGGGGAAAGATCCCGGGAGATGAACGACAGGTTCGGATACGATCGGACGACTCAGGGACAACAAAAGGGGTAGACAAACTCTTTACTGGGGATGGAACCAGAAAGAAAATATGATCTTCATCGGGGATCAATTTGAAACAAAAGGATAAACATCCAACAAAAAAGATTTTCTGGGGATTTCTTAAACTGAAGAGTTCAAACGGGATCTTCAAGAAAAAAACCAGAAAAGATAGAGACAAACACAAACTCTGCATGCGCCAAATGATGATAACCACATGGACTTTCAAAGGATATTGGTAATGACCAATCTTAAGATGCCAATAATGACTAGACTTTAGAAAACGTGCCAGTAATCACTGGACTTGGGATACGGATAATGATCAGACCTTCAACAAATGCCAGTAAACACTGGACTTAACGGGAATATTTCTAACGACCAAAACCTCTGCCGGGGACAAGATTATAAAATGCCAATAAAGATTGGACTTTGCACGCCAGTAATCACTGGACTTTAACAATGATAGGATAAACATGCCAGTAATCACTGGGTTTTACACGATACCGATAATGATCGATATTTGAAACAATGCCAGTAATCACTGGGTTTTACACGATATCGATAATGATCGATATTTGAAACAATGCCAGTAATCACTGGACTTGAGATACCAATAATGATTGGATTACAAACACGCCAGCAAATACTGGACTTGAGATATCAATAAAGATTGACTTTTGAAGTAATGCCAGTGAATACTGGACTTAGAGTACTGATGAGAATAGGTCTTTGGACGATGCAAGTAATCACTGGACTTCTCAATACCAATAATGATTGGATTTTTCAAAACATACCAGTGAAAACTGGACTCAAACGATACTGATGACGATCGATATTTGGAACAATGCCAGTGAATACTGGACTTTCAATACCAATAATGATTGGGTAAATAAAACATGCCAGTAAACACTGGACTTAACGATACCGATAATGATTGATATTAAAACATGCCAGTAAACACTGGACTTTACAAATACCAATAATGATTGGGTTAATGACGGAGGGTAAATACCAGATGGGACATTACCGGCGATGACTAAGCTACCTGGGGAATAAGGGTGATAATCAAATTTGACGCATGTTGGTGATAACTGGACGCAAGCAAGACACGGACGACGATCCACAAACTCCAAAGAGATACCTACCCAGAACAGGTCAAGGTAAAAGAGGTAAAGACCCAAAAGAAACACACCAAATGCTATAATGCACATGATACGGTATGAGGCGAATGCTCAATGTCATGCAAGAGACAAAAGACTGGGGAAAAGGGAAAATGGATAATATATCTACTGCAAAGAGCCACACTGAATCTGAAGAGAACAACCGCTCAGGGGTCTAATAGGAAATATTATTCTTTCACCTGAGAAGGTAAAGACTTTCCATCTTCAACAAACATCTGTGGATGATACTGGAGAGAAGTCCTCTGTATCATGGTAATCAGTTATTACTGAAGTGTCCAATCCAGGAGGCATTGCCAGCTAAATCTTGTTTCATTGGGGAATTACACGCCAGATGGTTTAACAGTGCTTTCGTCACAATAAGAATCGCTGGGGGAGCATGTGATTTTACTAAATCGTCTCAAGAGCCAAAGTAGATTATATTTTAAGTGTGTTTTCACAAAAGCTTTGTTTTTATTTCAAAATTTTATGCTTTCAAAACCATTATTAATGAATAAATGAGATTTTGCATAACAAGAGAAGAGTAGAGAAATGATAACTATCAAACAAAGAATGGTCCAAAAATATGATTTTATTAGAATGGCAACTTTACAAATGGAAAAGTTCCATGGGACATTACAATTAGAAAATGGCAATAAGAAAAAGGTTACATTGTATTCAATGACCACTACTATCCCTAATGACTAAGAATCCTCCAAAGCCTTGCTGCTGATGAGAGCGAATGAGCTTGAACTTCTGCTTTGAATTCCTTGGTATTGGCGACAACCCTTCTGACACAGTGAAACACCTTTTGTCCCTAACTTTTGCCTGGACCGCCCTTTCGGGTTTTCAATCCACCGGGACGCTCATTTTTTTCCTAGGTCGCCCTTTCGGGTTTTCAACCTAGCGAGCTCTTTTTTTATTTAATCCCTAACTTTTGCCCGAGTCTCCTTCATAGGTTATAACCCATCGGGATACCTTTTTCTTGCCTAAGTTGCCATTTCTGTTTTTCGACTTAGCGAACTTTTTTAGGCGTAATATTTTCTTACTGTATCAGCATTCACAGGGTGTGAGAGTTGTTCACCATCCATCGTTGTAAGAATTAGGGAACCTCCTGAGAATATTGTCTTCATCATATGATCATGAAGGCTAGATCAGATCCTGTAGAATCGGGCCGCAAAATGCGTCAGGGATGCTGGTCGTATGGAGAGGAGGAGGGTGTACCTCTAAGGTACTCCGACGCTCAAGTAAGAAAGGGTCAGAGAAAAGGGGCAAGCACAAAGTATGAATTCTTAGGGTGAATATTGGATACCTGACCCTCTCAAGCGAGAGGGTTTATATAGAGTCCCCAGCGCGTGGCCAACGGTCCTATTTTTGGGGCGAAATAACCGTTTTCCCCAAAGAATAGGTAACTACCCAAACTAGCCGTTATGTCGGGCAGGGTGCCCAAAACTAGCCATTATGTCGGGCATAGGCGTGGTTCCGGGCACCTGCCCATAGCTGTTCGGGGAGCACTGAAGCTGTGCGTGACAGCAGTAATTCTGGGGAGGAACGTTGCATTCCTTGCCCGGTTGGAGGGGCAGAAAGGTAACTTTTGCCCCTCTGTGGATTAGACTTAGGCAATTTGGGCCGCTCTAGAGCAGAAGCGGATTGGGCCATGTCTAGCCATTGGTCCAGTCCAGAACAGGAGCCCCCTAAGTCATTTCTCCCGAGCATGGGAGTGATGACTTAAGGACAGTTCGTTGCTCCGGGGAGCTAGCACGGAGTCGTCGTTTGAAGACGAGGAGGATTGTCTTGATGCGCCCGTAACCCCTGGTGTTCGTGGAATTCGTGGTCGTGATCTTGTTGCCCGGTGTTCGGGGAGGCTAAAGGTCAGTCAGAATTGGAAACGTTGGGACGCCACGTGTACCTAGAGCTCCGTGTAGCAGTTACTAGGCAATGATGGCTAGTTGATAGCCATCATAACCTATGAGCGCGTCTACTGCACGTGCCCCTCTGTATAAAAGGGGAGAATCCGTCTCATTTGGGACTTTTTCGCTCTGATTTCTCTTCGTCTCCTTCAGCATTCCTGCCCGTTAGCGCCGTATGCTACTCCGACCACCGCTTCAAGCTCCGAGCAACCACTTCAGTCTTCTTAACTCAAGTAAGTTTCCAATTTTAAGCTTGTTTTACTCCCTTTTGTTGTCAGTGGTAGGTTGCATGTGGTTAGGGCTAGGTTTAGAGGACGAAATGAGTGAGTTTCCAACGATTGTTGGTGGTGGACGGTGGCTGCGACAGCTACGCATGTGTGACCGCCTTGTCTGTTCATCATCTGAGTGGGTGATGAGTTTTCCGGTAAGACATGCCCAGATTCCGGTGATGCTTTGCGATTTCCGGCGAAGCTTCAAACGGAAACTGGACATGAGTGCGGGGAAGCCCATCACTCGGGATGATTGGCTTCGAGCGTCTCCTCACGAGGAGGTGTCAGCTTTTCCTTTGATGTTAGGGCTTAGGCCGGGGATGTTGTCCTCAGCCCTTTGCGCGCCCTTTCACTTGACTTAGCAGTGGAATGGTGGATTTAATTTGCTGTCGTATTCACTTTCTTCTCTGCTTTTCAGGTGATTATAATGGCAACGGGGCCAGATAGAGAGGTCATTATAAATACATCCGAGGAGGAAACGGGCTCCGAAGATAATAGTAGCTCAACGGCTTCGAGTTCGGCGACTTCGAGCTCATCCAGCGATGTCGGGGAGGAGGAAGAGTTGGACGTCATGGACGAGGATGTCACAGGTTCTCCGTGGAGGAGTGGGAGGTTTCCGAACCTGTCGACCATGTGTCCACTTTCGCAAAGTCCTTGGTGGACGTTTTCACGGAGGTAGGGCCGGAGGGAGAGTGGAAGGTGCACTTCCCTTCCTTAGACGATCGTGTCTGTATGCACTTCGGGGACCAATTTACCATGTATGAATACGCTTTCAAGGAGCTGGGCTTGAGGTCGCCGTTCACTGATTTTAAACAGTCGGTGTTTGAGCATTTGAGATTGGCCCCCACGCAGCTGCATCCCAACTCGTTGGCCTTTATCCGGGCGTTTGAGCTGGTATGTGAGCATCTCTCCGTAGGGGTTACTCTTCCTTTGTTCTTCATAATCTTTCATCTCCAACGGCAGCTGTCGAGGAAGAAGTATGGCTGGGATTCTCTGAAGCAGCCCCGCAAGTTGTTCAAACCGTTTTCGGAGTCAATACGGACGTTCAAGGAGCGTTATTATGTTGTCGAGCCCCTGTCTGAAGCTGCCCAGGACAGTACGTATGTCTGGGAGATTGAGGTGGATGAAGACGGGAATGACCTGCGCGACGAGGAGGGGAGGTTTATCGGGTGGAGAATCTATAAGTTCCCCATCCATTGGGCACCAGATCATTTTTCCAAGAAGCCCAGTGACTACGTCTTTCAACCGAGCGAGCTACGCGGGCAGGACGCCGCGGCGTACGAGGTGCTGGTGAAGTGGGTCAACTCCTTCCGGCTTGCTGAGTGGTAGATGAGCAAGGGTAGTCCGATCTTCGAGGAGGACAGGAGCCAGAGGGTTGAGCATCGATTCATCAATATTAAGGCACTGCTGGAGTGCAAGACTCCCGAGGATGCCGAGAAACTGCTTGGTAGTCTTAGTTATTTAGATTTTGTTCGCGTCATTTCTTTTCCGTGTATATAACATGCTCGTATTTTGTTTGTGCAGGTGAGATGCCTCAGGCCCACGACAGAGTTGTGAGGAATGCTCTTGTGAGGAACAAGGCCGGGGCAGCCCCTCCGAAGTCTCGGTTTGCTGGTGCCCGTGTTCCTCCTCCTGTTCAGCCTCCTGTGGGGACCTCTTCTTCTCCTACTCCTGCTCCCCGGGGGTCTCATCTTCCTTTGACCGGTCGATCCAAGCGGCAAAGGTTTAATGATGTTGTGGACATTACTCGGGTGTCGGAGAAGGGGAAGTTTGAGCTTCCTCCTTGCATCCATGATCGGAAGTTCTTCGAGGGGAACTCTCTGATTGTGCCTCGGGCGGAGTCTCTTCGCTTGGAAAGTATGGATCGCCCGAGCAAGAGGGCGTTGGTGGCCCAGGACGCTTCTTCCTTGGTCAGGATGTTGGAGATGGCAGTTGTGTATGCCGAAGGGGATTCGGCGACTGAGGTCGAACTTACTGCTGCCCGTTCTACCATGGCATCCCTCAAGGAAGAAGCTAAGGGTGCCGACGATGCTCAGAAGAAAGCTGAGGAGGAGGTAGCTCGTTTGAAGGAGGAGAAATCGACGATGGTGGCGGAGAAGAAGTCTGCCAAGGAGTTGATCCAGCGGCTGAAGGCGGCCAATGCACCGGGTGACGATGAGCCGGAGGATGTGAAGGCATTGAAGACGAGATCCGAGCTGGTTTCCCGTTTGCTGACGGTCGAGGATGATGGAATTGCTGTCGCGGAGGAGTCTTTTGGGAACGCCGTGGCTCAACTGCGGGTGGTGAACCCTGAGCTCGATTTTTCTGTCGAGGGTACTCACTACCTGGCGCATGTTGAGGATGGTCGTATTGTCATGCCCAACGGTCTCCTTGAAGGTACCCCCGAGGATCAGCCCGCAGAGGACCAGGGATCTCAGCCAGAGCCAGCCGAGCATGCGGACGAGTGAGGAGTTTGTATTTTTGATGTTGTTGTAATCTGTCCTGCCTGTATGCCGTGTAATTTCTTGTAATTTATTTTTGGGGGGCGTGGTCCCCGTTTCATGTAATTTAGTACAATCGTGGCCCTTACGGCCACTTATTATGTTAAATTAGTACACGTTTGATTCTGCCGTTTGCATGATTTTTTACTTGCTTTTATTTTTTGCTAAGTATTGTACTCATGCTCGTTGTAAATATATATCTGCCCGTGATTGGGAGTATTTGACTTGCGCAAATATTTTAGGGGGATTGCTCGTTGTAGATGTGTTCGACAGTGAGGGGAACTGGCCGAACGGCCGGGGAATATCCTGGCGGGGTGCGGAGCTCAGGTCGCGTTTGAGGCCTGAGTTCGCAGCGTGAACGTCCCATCGTGAGCTGGGGTTCTGCCAGTCATGGTACTTTGACGACAACAATGCTCGATCGAGGACCGCTGTCGAGCAGTTACCTGGCTCGTTACTGAGCGAGGTTCTGCTTTATTCGTATGCGACGCTTGTACCTAGACGCGCATAGTGGTCGGTAGCTGACGTTCGTCGTTGTGACGGATCAAACCGAGAATTTAGCTGTAGTATTGTTTTAGCTTTTCAGCGTTCCATGGTCGAGCAAGTTCTTCCCCAGTGAGATGTTCTAGGTAGTAGGCCCCATTTTCCGTTTTTGCTCGGACGCGATAGGGTCCTTCCCAGTTGGCTACTAGTTTGCCTTCGCGAGAGTCCTTGTGGTTTCTTCTTAGGACAAGGCTTCCCACGTCGAACTCTCGCCGTATCAGCTTGGCATTGTGCCTGATGGTAATTTTTTGTTTCAGTGAGGCTTCGCGGAGGGCTGCCCCGGTTCGGATTTCCTCGACGAGGTCGAGTTCTTCACGCAGTGAATTGTCGTTCATCTCCTCGTCTAGGGGAGATTCTGTCCGCCTAGAGGGCACGTGAACTTCGACGGGGATTACAGCCTCTGTCCCGTATGCTAGACGGAAATGTGTTTCCCCGGTTGTTGAGTGTGGAGTTGTGCGGTAAGCCCATAGTACGCTGTGCAGTTCCTCGACCCATGCCTTCTTTGTTTCGTCCAGCCTTCGTTTGAGGCCTCGAAGGATGACTCGGTTGGCTGATTCAGCCTGCCCGTTTGTTTGAGGGTGCTCGACGGATGCGAAGTGCTGCTTCGTGCCGAGTTGGGTGACGAAGTCTTGGAACTTCCTGTCCGTGAATTGTGTCCCGTTGTCTGTTACTATCGCTTCGGGGATACCGAAACGTGCAAGGATGTTTCGTTTGTAGAAACGCATGATGTTGAGGGCAGTTATTTTGGCTAGAGCTTCTGCTTCTATCCATTTTGTGAAATAGTCTACGCCCACTATTAGGTACTTGTTTTGACTTGACCCTACCACGAAGGGTCCAAGGATGTCTAGGCCCCACTAGGCAAATGGCCACGGGGAGGACATAGCCTTGAGCTCGTTAGGCAGAGCCAGGTGCATGTCCCCGTTCCGTTGGCATTTATCGCATTTCTTTACGTGTTCTTTCGCGTCGTTTTGCATGGTCGGCCAGTAGTAGCCTGCCCGGAGAGCCTTTCGAGCAAGGGACCTTCCGCCGAGATGTTGGACGTTGATTCCCTCGTGGATTTCGCACAGGATGTGCGCGACCATTTCCTCCTCGACACATTTAAGCAGCGGAATAGAGAATCCCTGCCTGTAGAGTTTGTCTTCGACCAAGACATAAGAGCAGGCTCTTCGCCTGATTATGCCGGCCTCCTTAGGGTCGGACGGAAGTTCTTCTTTGGAGAGATAGTTGTAGAATGGGGTCATCCAGCAGTTGTTCTCGCCGATCACCTGTACGTCGAGTGTCGGGGAGGCCTTCTCGATACTGGGTCGAGGAAGTACTTCCTGTATGACGAATTTGTTTCCGCCTTTCTTCTTCGTGCTGGCTAGTTTGGATAGCACATCTGCTCGCACGTTATGTTCGCGGGGAACGTGTTTCACTTCCACTGTTGTGAACTTCACCATTTCCTTCTTGACCAGGGCCAAGTATTCGGTCAGGTTGTCGTTTTTGGCTTGGTATTCTCCCCGGACCTGGAGGTCCACGAGTTGTGAATCCGTGCAAATGACGACTTCTTCTGCGCCCAGGTCCTTGGCAAGGCGTAGCCCCGCGAGGAAGGCCTCGTATTCAGCCTGGTTATTGGAGGTTGGGAAGGACATGGTGAGTGAAACTTCAACAATGATTCCTTCATCGCTCTCCAGTATGATGCCCGCGCCGCTCCCTGCCGAGCTCGAGGCACCGTCAACGAAAATGGTCCATTTGTGCGCCTCGCTCGCGGGGGAGCCTGCGAATATCATTTCCGCGACGAAGTCGGCCAGAGCTTGGACCTTGAGGGCTTTTCTGCTTTCATATTGGATGTCGAATTTGGACAGCTCTAACGACCATTTAAGCATCCTACCGGCCATGTCTGGTCATCCGAGCAGCTGCTTTATGGGTTGATCTGTTCAAATCACGATCGTGTGAGCCAGGAAGTAGTGTCTTAATCTTCTGGCTGCGTTGATGAGGGCCAGCGCCACCTTCTCTATCTGTTGGTATCTTAATTCTGGTCCTTGTAGCGCTTTGCTTGTGAAATATATGGGCTTCTGCCCGTCAGGTGTCTCGCGGATGAGAGCGGCGCTCACTGCTTCGGTTGCTACGGCGAGGTATAGGTACAACGTTTTGCCGTTGTCTGGGAGAGAGAGGACCGGTGGCTCTGAGAGTGCTCGCTTCAGATGGATAAGGGCCTTGTCACACTCCTCGGTCCATTCAAATGCCGCCTCCTTGCGGAGGAGTTTGAAGAATGGTAAGGTGTGCTGGGCGGACTTAGCCACGAAACGGGATAGTGATGCGAGCATCCTGTTGAGGGACTGGATGGATTTTTTGGACTTGGGTGTAAGAAACTCAGAGAATGCCCGACATTTATCGGGATTGGCCTCGATTCCTCATTCCGTTAAGTAGAAGCCGAGGAATTTGCCTGCCCGGACGCCGAACGTGCACTTCTCCGGATTAAAACGCATTTTGTATTTCCTGGCCTGTTTGAAGACCTTTCTCAAGTGGGCAGTTTGATCAGTTTCCTCGTGGGATTTCACGATCATGTCGTCCATGTAGATTTTGAGCATGTCGCCTATTTCTCCCTGGAATACCTTGTTCATCATTCGTTGGTACGTTGCTCCGGCGTTCTTCAGGCCGAAGGACATTACGTCGTAGTAATAGTTGCCCGATTCGGTCATGAAGGCCGTATATATTTTTTCGGACATCGCCATCGGAATTTGATTATAGCCCGAGTAGGCGTCCATGAACGATAAAAGTTTAAAACCAGCAGAATTATCAACAAGTTTATCAATATTGGGGAGGGGGTAGGCATCCTTCGGGCATGCCTTATTGAGATCGGTATAATCAATGCATATGCGCCATTTTCCATTAGATTTTTTAACTAATACAACGTTGGACAGCCAAGTGGTGTACTTGGCTTCCGAAATAAATTTGGCCTTGGGGAGGTCCTTTACAGCTTTTTCAGCAGCCTCCGTCTTCTCCGGAGACTGCTTTCTCCTACGTTGTGCTACGACCTTGACGGCCGGGTCAATTGTCAGCTGGTGACAGGCGACGGACGGATCCAAGCCAGGCATTTCTGCGGCGCTCCATGCAAAGAGGTCGGCATTCTCTCGGAGGCATGCTTTGAGCTGCTTCCTCGCAATGTCGGGCAGGTCTGCTCCAATCTTTACTCCCCGCTGGGGGTCTTCACCGAACAGAACGATCTCGAAGTTACCATCCGGGATGGGGCGCATCGGATGGGAGCTGCCGCTGGACGGGTTGGCCGAAGCTGCTCGTTCTTTTGGTTGGTCCTCCTCGGGGAAGCGACTGTCGAGGTCGAAGGATTTGACCTGGGGCAGAGGCTTGGCCTCCTCGGAGCTGCTTGGAAACGCTGGCTTGCCCGACACTTTAGGCTTGGATGCAATGGCATTGAGCCCCTTTGTAGTTGCTTCGAAGTACCGTCGTGCAGCTTCAATGTCGCCGTGCAGGGTGGCGACCATTCCTTTCAAAGTGTAATACTTCATCTTCAGGTGGACTGTTGAGGGCACCGCTACCAACTCGGCCAGGGTTGGCCTCCTGAAAATGCACTGGTATAGTGACGGGCAGTCGATTACCAGAAATTCCACCTTGATGGATCTGGCCGTCTCAACTGATCCGAAAGTTACGATCAGTTCGACTTAGCCCCACAGCTTGGTCACTGATTCGTTGAATCCCTGCAAATCGGACCCTACATAGGGGGTAAGGTGCGATTCGTCCAGCTGAAGCGTTAAGAACAAATGGGAGTACATGATGTCGACCGAGCTGCCCTGGTCGACTAGGATTCTGCGAACGTCGAAGTTCTCCATTCGAGCTCTGACGAGCAAAGGTATGCTCGAGTTCGGGGATCCGCCGAGGAGCTCTTCCCGGTATAAGGAGATAGGAACGGAGCCCTTCTGGGCCTGATCGAGCGTGGTCACTTTATTGGAGCTCGTGTTGATCAGATGCTCGAACTTGCATTTCACGGAGCCCACAGTGGCTTTGTTGAAGCCCCCGCCAGAGGGAAAAGTCTCCCACGGGCTGTGGGCCGCGAAATAAGCAGGGGCGTTGAGCCCGTCTGAGACGTAGAAGTCCTCCGGTCGCGATATGGACATAGCGACCTGTATGTTGGCGTCTTCCGAGGAGGGTACTTCCTCCTCTATCTTCTTGGAATCCTGGCCGTCCTGCCGAGGAGTGTCCTTCTTCTTCGCGAATTGTTTCAGGTGCCCGTCCCTGATCAGTATTTCAATGACATCCTTCAGATGGATGCAGTCCTCCATAGTATGGTCGTGACTTTTGTGGAAACGGCAGTATTTTGATTTGTTCACATTAGGCCTGTTCGGCAGTTGTTTAGGGAAGCGGACCCCCGCCTGCTTAAACTCCGAATTGGCACATTCGGACAAGATCTTTTCCCTGGAGACGGTCAGGGGAGTGTAGTCATGGAATCGCCCGGAGGGTCCTTTGCTGTCACAGGAGTCACGAGGACGGTCCTCGCGCCTCCGTTCGCCCCGACGAGATGTCGAAGCTTCCTCTCCTCTGGACGACCGAGCATTCTCCTGATGGCGTGATGCTCGGACGTTGTTGGCCGCAACCTTTTCTTCGTACGGAATATGTTTTTGGGATTTGAGGAGGAGTGCGTCAATGTTCCTCGGTGGTGCGAGGCCAATGGCTTTAGAAAACTCGGAGCCTGGGCGGAGCCCTTGCTCGAGCAGAAACTTCTTCATTTCACCCGTTGTAGGGACTTGTACAGCTTCCTTGTTGAACCTCTCGATATATGCACGGAGAGGTTCATCTTTTCCCTGGATTATGGCTCCAAGAGAGGCCTCAGTTTTGGGGTGGCGGCAAGATGCTGTGAAGTGCCGTGAGAACATCCTGCCCAGCTGTCTCCATATGGTAATGGACTCCTCGGGCAGTTGCTTGTACCATGTCATCGCTCCCTTTCGGAGCGTGGTCGGGAACAGTCTGCATTTGATGGCGCCCCGTACACCGCGGTAGTCTAACAGCGCATCGATGTTCTCGATGTGCTCGTCGGGGTCAGTGGTCCCGTCGTACGTGCTAAGTGACGGGGGGTTTCTCCAAGCCTTTTGGGAGACGGGTAGCCAAGATCTCCTGGGACAATGGGCCGCGAGGCTCGTCGTCGCTGCTAGAGCTGGTGTATGATGGGTGAAATTCCGGTATCAGACGTGTGATGTTAAGGTGTGATGTCACAACAACACACTCTGCACAATGAACAACAATAACAGTAAAATAACACCAAGAATTGTTGACCCAGTTCGGTTACAACCAACCTACTCTGGGGGCTACCAAGCCAGGGATGGAATTCACTACTTGTAGATATAATTTACAGACTCAACAACCCATTGACAATCTCCTAAACTTATACTCTACTAATGACTTCCTACCTAAGAAACCACTTAGATATGAGAACACCACTCAATCCCTTACAAACACTCAAAGAACCCACTTTGAGTACCCTTGATCTTACTTCACAGCTTCGATCAATCAACCACTCTCTATTGCTTCACAGCTTCTAGAGAGGACAGAAACTTAACACCTATTCAAACCCTAGAATAGTGTAAATACAAGCGCTCTAAACAAACTCTAGACACTAAGCCTTTATCTCCTGATCTTCTGAATGTTTTCTGTCGCTTTTTCCTTTGGTCTTGTGCACTTTATATAGCTCTTTGAATTGGTCTTGGACTTGCTACAATATCTCCCAGATTTGTTATTTAAAACTGAATATCTAAAACAGATTTTCTCCTAAAATCTTTTTAAATCTTCAACCTTTTAAATCTCCTACAAATCTGCAACAGATCTCCTATGCAGCAACAAATATCTATCCCAAGATATTCGCATCCAATGAGACACTTGCTCTCCACAATTCCAGCTAATACGCAACCCTAACAACATCACAGCCTGCTGTTGTTAATTTTACAGATCTGATGTTACAACATCACCTGTGTGACATCAGACATCCAACTTCAGCAATTAATTACTTAACACAGCCCAATGTTAAGACTTCAATGTTGCAACATCAGCACCTTGACATTGACATCAACATTGAATATACTTTGTTTTACCAAAATTCCAGCCAATCCAAGAATTAACAATCTCCCCCTTTGGCTAATTTTGGCTAAAACAATCTCTGCACTCTGCACCTTCAGAGACTTCAGCAGCGGAAAACTTCAATCAATAAATCATTTTGAAACTCCATCAGCAGCAGTTTGACAATTTTCATAGTCTTCATCACTTGATCTGCTGCAGCACCATCTTCACTATTGACAACAGCCAATTGGTGATTCCCCTCAAAAATATGAACCAGCATCACAGCTGTTCAGTAGCTCACAATGTGCAGTACTTCTCCTCCTTGATGTCTGCTTGGCTGCACTCTTTAAATGCTATGATATCATCACTAGCTTAGTCAAAACTCCCCCTCAATAACTGCATCAGCACTTTTCAACTAAACACCTTTTACTTTTACCAGCATATGTAACAACCCGCGACCGCTCGCGCACGAGTCCCGGCACTATTACCAACTCAGACTTAATCACTAGCCCCCTTTTTTTTCAACTATACTAGTGTTTTTGCCTCCCGTGGGAATCGAACCGTGTACCTGGGGATAAGTACCACGTTCAATGCATTCCCACTACCAATTGAGCTAGTAGCTCAATTGGTAGTGGGAATGCATTGAACGTGGTACTTATCCCCAGGTACACGGTTCGATTCCCACGGGAGGCAAAAACACTAGTATAGTTGAAAAAAAAGGGGGCTAGTGATTAAGTCTGAGTTGGTAATAGTGCCGTGACTCGTGCGCGAGCGGCCGCGGGCTGTTACAATAAAAAGGCGCCTTTTTTTGTAACAGCCCGGGCCCCTCACAAGGCGATCCCGGCACTGCCACCTCACGATCTTCTCTACCCCCCTCACTAGTAGAGTTTTTGCCTTCCGTGGGAATCAAACCCTGTACCCTGGGGTTCAAGTACATGTTCATTCCATTCCCACTACCAATTGAGCTACTAGCTCAATTGGTAGTGGGAATGCATTGAACGTGGTACTTATCCCCAGGTACACGGTTCGATTCCCACGGGAGGCAAAAACACTAGTATAGTTGAAAAAAGGGGGCTAGTGATTAAGTCTGAGTTGGTAATAGTGCCGGGACTCGTGCGCGAGCGGCCGCGGGCTGTTTCAATAAAAAGGCGCCTTTTTTGTAACAGCCCGGGCCCCTCGCAAGGCAATCCCGACACTGCCACCTCACGATCTTCTCTACCCCCTCTCTAGTAGAGTTTTTGCCTTCCGTGGGAATCGAACCATGTACCCTGGGGTTCAAGTACATGTTCAATCCATTCCCACTACCAATTGAGCTAGTAGCTCAATTGGTAGTGGGAATGGATTGAACATGTACTTGAACCCCAGGGTACATGGTTCGATTCCCACAGAAGGCAAAAACTCTACTAGAGAGGGGGGTAGAGAAGATCGTGAGGTGGCAGTGCCGGGATTGCCTTGCGAGGGGCCCGGGCTGTTACAGCATACACCTTTTACTTTTACCAGCATCAATTTATCTCCCCTTAATATCACACTAGCAGCATTTGGCAATCTTTGATGCTCTAGACTCTCTTGGCTACCATCTCCCCCTTTTTAGCCACAATTTGACAACCTCAACAAGTAAGTCCTATGACACCCTGTACAAAACCATACTTCTTCTGTCAGCAATATCCACATTTTGAAAATCCAGACATATTCTTCATTCATCCAATTATGAAGGCTTCACACAATCATCCACAAGATTTGAAGCACACACACAATGCCTTCCACTGAACTCTAAGTCAACTCCTCTTACTTAGAATAAATAACACTATTCAAGGCCATGATTCAATCTTGTCTTCAGACATCTCCTCAGAAGCATGTGCGCACAAGATTCAAACAATTAGCTTCACATGACTAGAACCATTCAAAGTCACATCAATCAACAGTCTAATGTCATAGCATGCTATCTGACATTATATCCTCATAAGAGGCAACCAATCTCCACAAGCTTGATCAGCATGCAATCTTCACAATAAATGCACCTTTGCTGCAAAATCCATAGACAAGTACTCCCCCTGTCTTGATTAACAAATGCTCTAGATGGATATGAACATTTGAGCACATTCTCTGAGTACATGCATTTTGGTACCACTATCCCTTTCTCCAAAGGCTATCATATAATTCATCTTCACCATCCAAGGCAAACCTTCTACTTCATCATTCTCCCGTATGACTATGTAGATGCTCCTTAGATATAATGTAAGCACTAAGCTTCAGATCCAGAACAAAGACATCCTTCACCAAGGATACTCTTGACACTCTTGACACCAGGGTATTACATATGCTCCACTACTGGATTTACTATCAGCAAAATAATTCAAACTCAACACTGTGTCACAAACTCCACAAATTTTCAGCTTACTTATAAGCTTTATTGAGATCCAGTCTCTTCAAGAGATCACAATTCCTTTATCCTTACATCCACCAGTAGTTGTTGAAACTGGTGAAGTCTTCAAAGACAGTAGTCATGCTTTTCCAGAGCAAACTACTAAACACATGACCATAATCTCCACCTCTTCTGACCAAAAATGCTAGAGTATCCAACTCCACATGTCCAATCTTAATCATCTTCCAGATATAACCACCAGCAAACATGATGTTATAACATCTTTTGGGACATCAGCTTCTCATCACCATTCAAAGGACTCATTGCACAAAGAAGTCCTTCAAGAAGCTCCCAATAAAACACAGTCAGAGCAACTTATTCATACACACCTGAATACCATAAGTTCCCACACCCTCTCTGAACCATATCCTAGCAAACTCAACCATATCCAGAGTATCTATACCAAATTCTTTTTCCAGAACATACTTCCACCATTTTATGAAAAACACGAGAATGTTATCTAGTATGGACTTTTGAATTTTCTCAGAAGTTCTAACAACAATGACTTCCTTCATTTGAGAGATATCCTGGACATTATCATCAGACTTATCTCTGATCTTCCTATTTCTGGAAGAGATGAACACCTTACTCCTGGATTTTGTAGTACCATCCACATAGATCTTCTGCTTATCAGTTATCATCTTTGGAGGTGACTCAATAGCTTTCCTCTTCCTTGATTTCAGTCGTTTAGCAACCCCAGGAACCACTTTTGCAATTAGTTCATCATCACTCTTCTTTATTTTAAGGCTAGAAGTACCTTTCTTGACTTGAGATGTTTTAACATCAGCTCTAGCATCTGCATCTTCCAACCTAAGGATTGTCAACTTGTGAAATTTTTCTTCTGAACTATAGGAGTCATTAGTCAGGTTGTCATCTTTCTTGGCCTTGCAAGTATTCAGCTCCCAACACTTCTTAAGGTCATAGCTTTTGATCCTTCCATCAGCATTGTTGACTCCTTCATCTTGCTCACATGACTGACTACTCAAGTTGGCTTTTAACACATCATCCAACTTAGGAGTAACATCACCATAAGTCATTAACCCAGATTGACTTTTCACCATACTTTCACACTTGAAGTCACCATCTGATGTTACAGCATCAACCTTAACATCACTAGATAAGCTATCCACTTGAGGTATCCACTGATAGCAATTATCTTTGGATCTTACTCCCTTCATCACTACCTCATTCTGCTCATCAGCTACCACACATTCATCTTTGGTGTAGCTTACCTTGTAACCTTCATCACAAAGTTGACTTATGCTAATTAGATTAGTGCTCAACCCTTGAACAAGGAGTACATTATCAAGAGTAAGACCATCATGATTCTTCAATCTTCCAACTCCTTCTACTACTCCTTTTTCATCATTGCCAAAAATAACATCATTTGTATGGCAAGGATTGAACTCTACCAAATGCTTCTTGGATCCAGTCATGTGCTTTGAACATCCACTGTCAAAGTACCATGCATCCATAGCACAATGTCCATCTGATGTGTGAGCCAATAGACATGTGACCTGAGCTTTAGGAACCCATTGTTTTACTACTTTGGGCCTGACCTCCTTCTGTCTGGGTTGAGGTGCAGAATTTGGATAACCATGAAGCTTAAAACACGAGTACTGCATATGTCCAAACCTTCCACAGTAGAAGCACCTAACTCTGTCATCTCTAAAGTGGTTAAACCTTCTGCGACCATGATGATGATGTTGCTGGTGCTGCCATCCATAGTGTTGATTTCTTCTTCTATGGTAAGGCTGCTGTCTTTTGAACTGTCTCCTATGGTGATGAGGCTTCCTTCTTCCATAGTGATGAGGCACAACATTGTTGTATCCATATCCATATCCATACCAGTCTCTCTGAAGTTGAGACATCTGATGGGACATGTTCTGTTTGAACCTGGCAGCTTGCATACTCTTGTGATATTGGGGAGGCATATACTGACTAGCTCCTCGAAGCTGCTTTCTCTTCTGATTAGGACCAGTCTTCTTCTCAATCTTCTTAGGTTGTGAAACATCAGCTTTCTTAGGGGTAGGATCCTGCTTCTTTGGCTGATGTTGAGACAAAAGTTGTGACACTTCCTTCTTTGAACCTGAAGTGCTTTCTTCTGAAGTTCCCTTATCCTCAGCCACATAACCTATCCCAGCTTTGTCTCCAGCAGCTTTTTCTGACTGAAGGATCTTATCAAGTGTGTCTGTACCATAACTCAGCATCCTAACAGACTTGGTCATTTGATCAAGGTGAGCTCTAACTAGTACAACTTCATTTTCTAGATCAGTCTTTTCATTCTCTAGCTGAGTAATCTGTTGCTTGTGGCACTTGTTTTCTTGACAAATCTCAGCACTTTTTAAACACAACTCTTGATAGGTAGATGCTAACTCCTCATAGGTTATTTCTCCATCACTAGAATCATCATCAGAAACAACAGCTCCTGTTAAAGCTCTAACATGCTTTGCTGACTCACCTTCACTTTCACTATCCGAGTCAGACCAGGAAACTGGCATGCCCTTCTTCTGCTTTTTCAAGAAGGTGGGACATTCTTTCTTGACATGTCCATACCCTTCACACTCAAAACACTGAACTCCTTTATCTTGGGTAGTTTTCTCTTCATCCTTCTTGCTGGTGTCAGAAGTCAAGTTCTTGACATTAGGCCTGAAGTCATTATTCATTCTCTTGAATACTCTGGTGAACTGTCTTCCCAACATCACTATGGCCTGAGATAGATCCTCCTGCGATTCAGAACTCTTTCCTTTTTCTTCTGCATCATTTGACAGCAAGGCTATACTTTTTGGCTTCTTTTCTGGTTCTTCCTCATTCAACCCAAGCTCAAAAGTTTGAAGAGATCCAATGAGCTCATCTACTCTCATCTTGCTGATGTCTTGTGATTCTTCAATGGCAGTAACCTTCATCTTATACTTCTTAGGTAGGGACCTAAGGATCTTCCTCACAAGCTTTTCATCTGACATCTTTTCTCCAAGAGCACTAGATGCATTGGCCAGCTCAAGAACACTCATGTGGAAATCATGAATAGTCTCATCTTCCTTCATCTTCAGGCTTTCAAATTTTGATGTTAAAATCTGAAGTCTTGACATCTTGACTCTAGATGTTCCTTCATGAGTAGCCTGCAAGATATCCCATGCTTCCTTAGCAACTTCACAGGTATTGATTAACCTGAAGATATTCTTATCCACTCCATTGAAGATGGCATTTAGAGCTTTGGAATTTCCAAGGGCAAGCTCGTCTTCCTCCTTGGTCCACTCTTCTTCAGGCTTTGGCTTAGAGGTGCCTTCTTTATCTTTACCAGCTTCATCCTTCTCACACATGACATGAGCTTTCCATTCTTTAATAACAGCCTTCCAAGCCCTACTGTCCAAGGATTTTAAGAAAGTGGTCATCCTTGGCTTCCAATAGTCATAATTGGATCCATCCAAAATAGAGGGTCTGTTGACGAATCCTCCAACTTCTTTGTCCATCTTTACACCAGAAAGTAACTTCCCTAGATCTCACCCAGAGACAGACATGATGCCTGCTCTGATACCAATTGAAATTCTGGTATCAGACGTGTGATGTTAAGGTGTGATGTCACAACAACACACTCTGCACAATGGACAATAATAACAGTAAAATAACACCAAGAATTGTTGACCCAGTTCGGTTACAACCAACCTACTCTGGGGGCTACCAAGCCAGGGATGGAATTCACTACTTGTAGATATAATTTACAGACTCAACAACCCGTTGACAATCTCCTAAACTTATACTCTACTAATGACTTCCTACCTAAGAAACCACTTAGATATGAGAACACCACTCAATCCCTTACAAACACTCAAAGAACCCACTTTGAGTACCCTTGATCTTACTTCACAGCTTCGATCAATCAACCACTCTCTATTGCTTCACAGCTTCTAGAGAGGACAAAAACTTAACACCTATTCAAACCCTAGAATAGTTTAAATACAAGCGCTCTAAACAAACTCTAGACACTAAGCCTTCAGCTCCTGATCTTCTGAATGATTTCTGTCGCTATTTCCTTTGGTCTTGTGCGCTTTATATAGCTCCTTGAATTGGTCTTAGACTTGATACAATATCTCCCAGATTTGTTATTTAAAACTGAATATCTAAAACAGATTTTCTCTTAAAATCTTTTTAAATCTTCAACCTTTTACATCTCCTACAAATCTGCAACAGATCTCCTATGCAGCAGCAAATATCTATCCCAAGATATTCGCATCCAATGAGACAGCTTGCTCTCCACAATTCCAGCTAATACGCAACCCTAACAACATCACAGCCTGCTGTTGTTAATTCTGTAGATCTGATGTTACAACATCACCTGTGTGACATCAGACATCCAACTTCAGCAATTAATTACTTAACACAGCCCAGTGTTAAGACTTCAATGTTGCAACATCAGCACCTTGACATTGACATCAACATTGAATATACTTTGTTTTACCAAAATTCCAGCCAATCCAAGAACTAACAATGGGGACCGAACGGGATGCTCACGGAGGCGGTTCCTTCGCGGAGAAGGTGAGTGGTTCCTTCGAGGAGAGGGTGAGCGGTTCCTTCGAGGAGAAGGTGAGCGGTTCCTTCGAGGAAAAGGTGAGCGGGCCCGTCCTTTAGATTTGATCGGTGGAGATTGCTCGTTCCTTCGAGTCCTCTTGTGGTCGTGAGCGTGCTGGTCACACAGGGAGATCTGGTCACGCTTCCGGGTTGCGCGAGGATCAGGCTCTTGGCGCAGTCTTCGGTCGATTTCTCTCCGTGGCTGCGGGCTTCTTGATCGTCGCTGGTTCCTCCGCGTAGGAGGGGATCTTGGGCGGTGGGACTCTTCTAATGCCCCGATCCTCTCGTTTTGCTGCAGGATCAGGGTGTTGGTTTTGTTGATCGCCTCTAGGAGGGCTGCCACGGCCGGGTCGGCGTTGGGAGAAACAGGAACGGGCTGGACGTTAAGTGATGGTTGATCGTTGTTGTGATCAGCCGGGGTAGGGGAAGGAGAAGCAGTGGCTCCGTCCCTGAGGAAACGGGAATCTCGGAGGAGAGCTGACTGGCCGTCAACGTCAGATTTGTTGACGGGGAGGATGGTGGTTTGGAGAGCATCCTTGGTGCGATCTTGGGAGGCCATGATCGTGATGATGTTTCAGAATTGTTTTGATCTTCGATTTCTGAGGAAAGAAAGATGGGGAGAACAGACTTCCCACAAACGGTGCCACTGTTCGTGAAGGCTGGATTAGATCCTGTAGAATCAGGCCGCCAAGTGCGTCAGGGATGCTGGTCGTATGGAGAGGAGGGGGTGTACCTGCAAGGTACTCCGACGCTCAAGTAAGAAAGGGTCAGAGAAAAGGGGCAAGTACAAAGTATGAATTCTTAGGGTGAATATTGGATACCTGACCCTCTCAAGCGAGAGGGTTTATATAGAGCCCCCAACGCGTGGCCAACGGTCCTATTTTCGGGGCGAAATAATCGTTTTCCCCAAAGAATAGGTAACTACCTAGACTAGCCGTTATGTCGGGCAGGGTGCCCAAAACTAGCCGTTATGTCGGGCATAGGCGTGGTTCCGAGCACCTGCCCATAGCTGATCGGGGAGCAGTGAAGCCGTGCGTGACAGGCAGTAATTTCGGGGAGGAACGTTGCATTCCTTTCTCGGTTGGAGGGGCATAAAGGTAACTTTTGCCCCTCTGTGGATTGGACTTAGGCAATTTGGGCCGCTCTGGAGCAGAAGCAGATTGGGCCATGTCTAGCCATTGGTCCAGTACAGAACACTATAAATGGACCTTCATAATTAGGTGCCCATTTTCCACGTCCATCCCTTTGAGATGGCAAGATCTTTTTGAGTACGAGTTCCCCTTCTTGGAATTCACGAACACGAACCTTCTTATTAAATGCTCTTTTCATCCTCTTCTGATACAAATGACCATGATACATCACAGTCAAACGTTTCTCATCGATGAGGTTCAACTGATCATATCTCTCTTGGACCCACTCTGCTTCATAAAGCTTGGTCTCCATCAGAATTCTCAAAGACGGTATCTCTACTTCAATGGGAAGAACAACCTCCATCCCATACACCAAAGAAAAGGGAGTTGCCCCTGTCGAAGTCTGAACCAAATTTCTATACCCGTGCAAGGCAAACGGTAATATCTCGTGTCAATCCTTATAAGTCTTGACCATTTTCTGCAGGATCTTTTTGATATTTTTATTAGCAGCTTCGACAGCTCCATTCATCTTGGGACGGTAAGGCGAAGAATTATGATGTTCAATTTTGAAGCTATCACACAACTCCTTCATTGTCTTGTTTTTCAAATTTATTCCATTATCTATTATGATCATATTTGGAATTCCATAACGACAGATAATCTGGTTCTTGATGAAACGGGCAACCACTTGCTTGGTTACGTTGGTGTAGGAGGCAGCCTCAACCCACATTGTGAAGTAGTCAATAGCCACTAAGATGAACCGATGACCATTAGAAGCTTTTGGCTCAATTGCCCCAATCATGTCAATGCCCCGCATAGAGAACGACCAAGGTGACGTTAACACATTTAACAATGTTGGAGGTACATGCACCTTGTCAGCATAAATTTGGCATTTGTGGCATTTTCTGGCATATTGGATGCAATCGGCCTCCATAGTTAACCAATAATACCCAACCCTTAAGATCTTCTTGACCATGGCATACCCATTAGCGTGAGTTCCAAATGCTCCTTCGTGAATGTATCAAATTAACAGGTCTGTTTCTCTTTTGTCAACACATCTTAGCAAAACCATGTCATGATTCCTTTTGTATAACACATCATTACTGAGGAAGAACTTAGACGAAAACCTCCTCAAAGTCTTCTTGTCAAGAGTTGAAGCATTAGCAGGGTATTCTTGGTTCTTCATATAATTTCTGATGTCATGAAACCATGGTTTCCCATCCATCTCTTCTTCAATCAACTAGCAGTAGGCTGGTTCGGTCTTGCACTTAATTCTAATTAACGGTGCCTCATTAACAAATCTAACCTTCCACATTGAAGCTAACATGGCTAAAGCATTAACTATGTGGTTTTCTGATCGCGGAACATGACGGGAAGTGATCTCATCAAAGTATTGGATCATCTCCACAATATAAGCACGGTATGGGACCAACTTCTCGTCTCTGGTTTCCCATTCACCTTTGACTTGATAGATAACCAGAGCAGAATCTCCACTGACTTCCAAAATCTTAATTCTGAGGTCAATAGCTGCTTCCAACCCTAGGATGCATGCTTCATATTCATGCCCACTATAGTTAGAAGAAGCGTCAAACATCATCTTCCATCGGGAACCAGGTTCAGGACCTTCATCAGGACTTGGCTCTTCACAGTATTTCTTTATCAACATAATGTCTTCATCTGGAAAATCAAACTTGAGGGGTTCATAGTCTTCCATAAGTTGATCCGCAAGGTAATCTGATAAGACACTTCCCTTGATAGACTTCTGAGTCACGTACTGAATATCATATTCTGATAGGAGCATATGCCAACGGGCAAGTCTTCCAGTTTGAGCAGGCTTTTCGAAGATATACTTTATTGGGTCCATTTTTGAGATCAATAAAGTAGTAGACATATCAGGTATTGTCTCAAACGCCTGGCGGCCCATGCTAAAGCACAACAAGTCTTTTCCAAAAGTGAATAATGACTTTCGCAATCAGTAAAATTCTTGCTCAAGTAGTAAATGGCATGCTCTTTTCGCCCAGATTTATCATGCTGGCCCAAAACACAACCCATTGATCCTTCCAATACAGTCAGATACATGAAGAGGGGTCTCCCGGGAACATGCGGGATCAAGATCAGTGGTTCTTGCAGATAACTCTTGATTTTGTCAAAAGCCTGCTGGCAGTCGGAGTTCCATTCTACAGTTTGGTCTTTGCAAAGCAGTTTGAATATTGGCTCACAAGTGGGAGTCATGTTGGAGATAAACCTAGAGATGTAATTCAAACGACCAAGAAAACCTCTTACTTGAGACTCAGCTTGCGGAGCTGACATCTCTTGGATAGCTCGCACTTTATCAGGGTCTACCTCAATTCCTCGTTGACCAACGATAAAACCGAGCAACTTCCCTGATCTAACACCGAAGGTACATTTAGCAGGGTTCAACCTCAATTGATATTTCTAGAGTCTTTTGAACAGTTTCAGAAGGTGATCCAAATGGTCCTCCTGGCTTTGGGATTTAGCAATCATATCATCAACATACACCTCAATCTCCTTATGTATCATGTCGTGGAAAAGAGTCACCATAGCTCTCTGATATGTTTCCCCTGTGTTTTTCAAACTGAAGGGCATGACCTTGTAGGAATAAGTTCCCCAAGGGGTGATGAACGTGGTTTTGTCCGTGTCGGCGGGATCCATTCTAATCTGGTTGTAACCGGAGAAACCGTCCATAAAGGAGAAAACTGCGAAACGGGCCGTATTATCCACCAGAGTGTCAATATGCGGTAGAGGGAAATCGACCTTTGGACTTGCCTTGTTAAGATCCCTATAATCCACACACATTCGCACTTTACCATTCTTTTTCATTACGGGCACAATGTTGGCTACCCATTCAGGGTATTTTGAAACTGCCAGAAATCCTGCATCAAGTTGCCATTTGACCTCATCTCTGATCTTGAGAGCCATGTCAGGTCTACTTCTTCGAAGTTTCTGTTTCACTGGCGGGCATTCAGGCTTGAATGGTAGTTTATGAACCACTATGTCTGTATCCAAACCAGGCATGTCTTGATAGTGCCATGCAAACACATCCACATACTCTTCAATAAGTTTTACCAATCGTTGTCTGATCTCTGCCCCTAGCATTGCCCTAATCTTGACTTCCTTTTTGTCCTCATCGGTACCAAAATTGATGGTGTCAACTTGTTCCTCGTGCGGATGAAGATCCATATACTCGTACTCACACATTTTTGCCAACTTATCTGGGACTTCATAGTCTTCTTCTCCCTCATTTTCAGCTTGGTAGATGGGTGAGTCAAAGTCAATGGTGAAAGTAGGGTCATCGAATACAACAGGTTTGTGGATTATTCTGCATGGTGAAGGGACTTATTTTATTAAAATGCACAAAATTAAATGCAAGAAGAATATTTTTGGTATTTTTGAAAAGGATTGCCATTTTCCCTTAAAAGCAAAAGCGGTAAATGAAAACAAGAGAGTTTAACAAAACATCTTTATTGATTGATAAAAGTTGAAAGCGGTGGCCCATACAAAATAGTCCGATAGCCTTGGGCACGACTATGGAATTGAAAACAAACAACAAAAACAAACATATTACTCTGGCACAGGGAACAACACAGGGATCTCAATAGCTTCCCAATTATCTAGTGCAGCGTCACACTAAAACACCAACTGGCTGATATCCTCATCTTCTTCGTCTTCTATCACGACATTGACCTGATATCCTTTGCTGACGAACACTTCCTGGATTGTCTTTGCAGATGTTTCATCACGAGTTGGTTTGTAACCCAACCCTTGATACTTATTTCTTTCTTGAACTTCAATAACTTTGCCCCAGCCGGCGGGAACTCCTTCTTTCAAGGAAGACTGGATACTCTTGAATGAAACAAAAGATGGATTACTCGGGACCACCGGCTCTTCAATGTCTACATGACAACATTGGCTATTTCAAGAGCTTGGAAAGAAGTTTCCAAAGCATCCTCATCGGCCTCTATATAGCGGAAGGAAGACAAATTACTAACCATCAAGTCCTCTTCACCATGTATGATAACCAACTTATCATCAATCACGAACTTCATCTTTTGGTGTAATGTTGATGTTACATCACCAGCTTCATGGATCCATGGCCTTCCAAGTAGGCAGCTGTAGGCAGGATTAATGTCCAACACTTGGAATGTGATGTTGAAAACATGAGGGCCAATTAAGATTGGTAGCTCAACTTCACCCATTACGGATCTTCGTGAGCCATCAAAAGCTTTGACAATCAGGGAGGTAGGTTTCATTTTAGCCCCTTTGTAAGCCAATTTTTCAAGTGTCCTCTTAGGTAAACATTTAGAGAGGAGCCAGTGTCCACGAGGACTCTTGCCAAAGTGTCTTCTTGACATTTCACAGATACATGTAGAGCAAGATTGTGATTTTGACCCTCTCTAGGTAACTCTTCTTTGCTAAAGCTGAGGGTGTTACAAGCAGTGATATTTGCAATTATATTGTCAAACTAACCGGCAGTGATATCTTGAGCAACATGAGCCTGAGCCAATATCTTCTGTAAAGCAACTCGGTGAGTAGGTGAATTCAACAATAGAGACAAGATTGAGATTTTAGAGGGGGTCTGGTGAAGCTAATCCACCACTTTGTAGTTACTTCTTTTGATGATCCTCAGAAATTCAGCATCTTCTTCACTTGTAACCACTTCCTTTTCCTTGTCCTTGACAGGCACGGGAGCAACAGTTTCTTTAGGCACATTCCCTTTGAAGAGGGGAGTGTAAATTCGACCACTTCATGTCATCTTTCCAGCCCCAACTATATTAGTTACTTCTTCACTAGTAGTTCCCACCTCTTTCCTTGGAACCACACTTCCAGATTCTTTGTCAATCACAGTAGCTTCATATTTCCACAACACAACTTTAGAATTTCTGAAACGAAAGGGAACATGTTCTCTGATGATTTTTGGCTTTGGTTGATTGGCAGCAGAAGCAACAACAGATTCTGATGTGTTGAACACTGGCTTTGGCTTATTGAAGATAGGGACCACAGAACCTGGCTTCAGCACATTAAAGATGAGCACCTTCTCTCCTGATTCTGGTAAATTGAATACGGGCTCAATTACCACAACCTCCTATTTCTTCACTTTACTGATTACTTGTAGAAAACCTTCATTAATCAAACCTTGAATGTCATCTTGAACCAATTTGCATCCTCTGGCACTGGCACCACACTCTCCACAATCATTGTGGCAAACCTTTACCAATCCAACTTCAAACAACTTTGAGTGGAAAACTCTAATAGGAGTCTTAATCTTAGACGCATCCATAATCAACACCTCATCACTTTCATCTTAGATAGCATTTACAGTCCCATGTGTAGGCAACGGATTATTCTTCTTATTTGGCTGATTATCCCCAAAGGACAGAATCTTCTTCTCCATTAAACCCTTCACAATATATTTCAATGCAAGCCATCCTTCTAGGTCATGACCAGCAATGCCTTGGTGAAATGCACAGTGGGCATTAGGGTTATGAAATTGCATTGACTTTTCTGTAGGTGGGCCCAAGGGTCTAGTCGTGATCAAACCTTGTTAGACCAAAGAAGGGTAAAGCTCTGTGTAAGTCATTGGAATAGGAGGAAATGAAGGCTTTGCCACTTGTCTTCGGGAGGGAGCGTTTGATTGAGGGGCTGGTGGCCTCTGTTGTTGTTGATAGGCTGGAGCACTGGGTGCTTGTTGATAGTTGGGCTGTTGTTGATAAACGGGCGCCTACTGCGCGGGCTGATAATTTGGAGCTTGATGATTGAAAGTTGGAGTTACAGCAGCCACATAAGGTTGTGGGGCATACTGCACAGGGTATATTGGTTGCTGAACAAAACTTGGGCTTGATTGTTGTTAATAAACTGGTTGTTTCCAAACTTGATTCTTCTTTCTGCCTGTCATAACTGCATTAGTCACCCCTTCTTTCTTTTTATGGAAATTGCTGGGAGGTTTCCTATTGTTGCTACTGCCTGAATTGCTTGAAGAACTAATCACCTTGCCACTCTTTAAACCGACTTCCACTTTCACACCTACAGCCACAATATCAGCAAAATTGGCGCTAACGCTACTAATCATCCTTTCATAAAACTCGGGCTTCACAGTGTCTACGAACCAATCAGCTAGTTCTTTCTCAGACAATGGAGGTTCCACTTGGGAAGCAGTTTACCTCCAGCGTTGAGCATATTCTTTGAAGGGCTATGAGTTGTTCTGAGACATACTTAAAAGCTGCCTACGGTCAGAGGCCAAATCCATATTATTCTTGTAACGTTTCACAAAAGCATCTGACATATCTTGAAAACTGTGAATTCTGGATTGGTCCAAACCCATATACCATTTAGCAGAGGCTCCTTTCAAGCTATCCTGAGAACAGTGGATCATTAGCTTGTCGTTATCCACATATGCTGCCATTCTTTGGTAGTACATAATCAAGTGCGACTTTAGGCACGTCGCACCTGAATACTGGTCGAAGCTTGGAGTCTTGAACTTTGGTGGAATCACTAAACCAGATACCCAACACATATCTCTAGCATCAGTACTAAAGATGTTACTGTCTTCCATTGCTCTCATCTTTCTTTGGATTGTTTCCACACTTTTTTTCAGCCTTTCGTGACGCTCGTGCCCTTCTTCAGACGCTTTGGTGAAATTATAAACCAGTGTTGGATTGTGGAAAATGTGGTGCACTTGAGTTTGCACAGCTGGTGGGGCAAAGGTTGGGACAGCTTGAGGATTCTCATGCCCTACAGGAACAGCCTGTTGTGTAGTTGCAGCAATTGGTGGAGGCACAAAACCAGGGGGCAACCCAAATGGTGGCATAAAAGTAATGTTAACATTTGTAGAAGGTTCCACGGTTGGAGTGACAATCTCATAAATTACGGTGATCTGAGTATCCATCTTTGCCTTGATAACTTGTAGGACCTCCATGATCTGCCCTACGCTTCCTCGGAAATCGTCCAATTCATTGTTGACCATATCTAATTCAACGTTATGCTCAGACATCCTTTGGCGAGCTTGGGCTTGAGTGTTGTATCTGCGTCGGGGATTCAGTGTGACGGTTCTGAAGACAAGACGACGTGATGAGACACGACATGAAAGAATGCACATGTTATGACATGAATGAATGATGCAAATGCAGATGCAAACACAACAAACAAGGAACTCAAAATTATATTGGCAAACAATATCAGACGGGGAATACATTTCGAAGTCAAAAGGGAATCTCATGATAAACTTTTAAGATTACAAAAAGATTACACCTTCAAAAGTCACAAAAAATGAAAAGTACAAATAAAAGGAAACTAGGTCCTAGGTCATCTGACGGGACGATCCCTCTCCTCCAAGCAACTTCTTCGTAAGCCTCTTGATCTCCTCTTGCATCTTCGCCTTCTCAAGAACAAGCTTATTCACGTATAGCTTCCACGCGCCCGAAGTAGGAGGAGTATCAGAATTGACAGCAGGCACTGATGGTACGCCAGGGAAAAATAAATCTTGCGTCTTCCTCTTTTTGGAAGACTCTTCTCCTTTTGCTTGTGGATCTTTTGAAGCTCTCCCATCTCATAGTTAAGGATATGATATTTTTTCTTCCAAGCATCTCTCTCTCGCTCTGCTTTAGCCAAATTAATTCTCAATTCTTCCTCATTGCTCATGAAAATCAAAACAGGGTCTCAGGGAACCATGGGAATAGGCTCATGACGGGGATAGGGCATCTTCAAGTTGACAACCCTTTCTTGCACCCATCGGGTATAAGACTCTGAAGCAGTGCACTCAGGCTTTCCCAAAGCAGTCATTCCTTTCTTGTGTACATGACGCCAGGCGTGCATGATCTTCTCCTTGAGCGCAGGGTCCTTATTTTCCTTAATGAACAGTCCTTCCAAATTGATATGGCTTGGCTTATCCTTCATAGGATAACCGTGCTGACGACGGGCTAAAGCAGGGTTGTAGCTTATACACCCTTTCGTACCGAGAAGAGGCACGTTGGAGAAACTGCCACAGTTTTCAATCATATCCTTCCCTTCAAGTGTTGGATTATACCACTCAATATCAGTATGTGTGAGCGGCATAATTTTATGTGACCAAAGAAGTCCATCCTTAAGATCCCAAAATGTTTCTGAGCGAGGCAAGTGCGAAATAAACCACTCGTACAGCAAGGTATCACAACAAGTTTCCATTCCCCCTCCATGAGAATTCCTCAGGTGCAGGGAGTGGTAAGCATCGACGAGTAGAGTCGGGACCGGATTCCCAAGAATGAAGATCTTGATCGCATCCATGTCAACAAAGTCGTCGATGTTCGGAAAGAGAAAGAGTTCATATAGGAGTAGAGCCAAAACGACTTCATAAGCACCCATGTTCTTCATACCAGCATAATATCGAGCTTTCTCTATCAGAAACTTAGCAGGTAACCCAGAAATTCTTCCTTTAGTAACCATATTAGCCTTGATGTCTGATAACTTAAGGTGAGTAGCTTCTGCAATGTCCTTTTCACTAGGCGTGCTTTCCAGACCAGAGTAAGGGGGGTTTTGAAGAGATTGGAATCCCAACCAAGATAGAATATTCCTCTAGAGTAGGCATTAACTGGTAATCGGGAAAAGCGAATCAATGGTATAATGGGTCATAAAACTGCACGAGAGTGAGGAGTATCCCATCTACTATTCTGAACTTCATTAAGGAGTAAATCTTCCCATACTTGTCTCTGAAGGTTGATAAATCCTCGATCAATTCCCCTAGCTTCCTCAGATTTTCCAACTTAGGACTTTTGAAGGTATACTTCTATGTTCTTTTCCCCCCAAAATCCATCCTATAAGGTTTGAAAAACAAAATTGAGTTCCATGAAGATGGTATGATGAAAGATGTATGGATGAATGTATGCGATGCACAAAACACACATATACAGATAAACACAATACATATATACATGTAACAAGAAGGGCCTAGGTTTGGAGATCACGAGCATGAAGCCATGGCCTACCCATCCCAAGAAATATGTACTATGGGTTTATGATCTGCAAAACAGGGTTCTAAAAAGTTCCCAGAGTCAACTACCCATCTTTCAGATATTATCGATTTCCCAATTACTCGGTAGTCAATAATATTCTCAAGAGAGTCTCGTCTGAGGGTAGTATCGCGTATCAACCATTTCAGGATTACTCCCTCATAGTCATCGCACTATATCCTAAAAGGCCAAGTGGGGTAACAGGGTAACTAAAGGTCGTCAGCATCATGGGCTCCTAGGTCGAAAGTGGCAATGCATTCATGATAGCTCGTTCAACATATACCACCCTCAAGAGGACCTCAACTGAGTGTGGAATCTCAAGTCAACTTCTTTGGGATTACTCCCTCGAAGTCTCCTTGATTATATCCATTATCCTATCATATGTGTACTCTCAAGTCTGGGTTAGGACTTATCCTCACCACTCATGGTAACAACCCTGCACACAGAAAAACCCAAGCAGATAGAGATATACAAAGATAAAGATATACAGATATACAAGTATACAGGTAAGCAAACATATAAAATAACACAAACACAAACAAGGTGGGCTTAACCCTCTTAGGGGAGTGATCCCCAATGAAGTCTCCATTTATGTTGCGGTGAGAATCGGATATCAAGCTATTAATTAACTTGAATCACAAATCTTTAAAATTCACCACCGAGCTTTGATTTATCCAAAGGAAAGGGTAAAGATAAAAAAAAACACTAATTGTGCTATGTAAAGACACAGCTAAGAGATCTAAGGTTCGAGGGTTGGTTATACCCAGGGAAGGTGTTAGCATCCTAGATATCTGTAGTACTCTACAGGAACCTCTTGTTTGTATTTGTGTTATGTTATGTTTGCTTGCTAAGGGATCTGTGCTGGGGCTAGAGACCTAAGGGTATGTACACTAAGTATGCTCGCCAAGACGTTGCATCTCGTGCCTACGTATCCTAATAAGGATGTAATCATAGCATTCGTAGTTCACCTCAACGAGGTTGAGGAACTCTTGATAATGATCAAGGTTATAAAAGGGAATGAGTATTCATGATCATGATACTCACATAGAGTTAAAGAACTCTCTAAGTTAAGTTGAAAAGGTAAGTCTAAGGAGTTGACTTTGAACAAAAGTCAAGAGGGAAGTGAATGCTCATTGTAATGAGGATCACATAGAGTTTAAGAACTCTATCCTAATTTCTAAGTTGTAAGGTAAGTGGCTCTAAGGAGGCCAAGAGGGAAGTAAGCAACTATGATGATAGTGCTTACAAAGGGGATGAGAAACCTAACTAGGTCAAGGGGGAGTGGCTCTAATGAGGCCAAGGGATTGATCCTAATAAGGTCAAGGGAAAGGAATGACTCTAATAAGGCCAAGGGTAGATGATGGCTCTAAAGAGGCCAAGAGGTAAATGATGGCTCTAATGAGGCCAAGAGGTAATGAGCTATCTATGACATTAAAGTCAATAGAGAGACTTTCCTTTGGAAGGAGGGAAACAAAGAGGGTTAAGGAGAGGAGCTAACAAGCTAACCTCCCTTAAGGGGATAACTTAATAAAGTTTAAAGATAAAGGATAACAATGATACTCACATGAAGTTGATGATGTTGATAAACACATGAATATAATACATGGATTGAGATGGTGAATATGGTGACATTCAAAGTAAACATTTAAGAAAGTATACAAGTATTACATTATCACACAAGGATCATTCATTAATGAGCAAGGTAAACACCTAAAGGGGTCATGGTACAAGTTTAGGTATCTTGATCAAATAGGTGATGACCTAACATGGGGGATGTGTTTGACCTATTATTTATGTAAAGGGAAAGTATCACTTATGTTCATGTAAAGTCCACTTTTATGAAAGGGGAGTCTAAGCACGTATGTACATGGCATGACCTAAGTTGATGGTTTGTATATACATGAGGGGGAAGTCCTAATTGAAGGTAAATACCTATCTAGGACCTCATGGGGATGACAAAATTCATACATCCTAAAGTAAACATATACACTTACAAGTGTACCTAAAACAAAATCTACAACTATGTATAAGTCTAAGACATAGGGAAATGATCTTAACATGTTAAAACAAACTTATACAAATCCTAAAGGGTAAGGGAAATCAAAGGTTATAACCCTAAAAATCAAAACTATTCTAAATAACCGTAAAAGAACCTTATACTTTACATATGAACAAATGCCCTAAAAATAAATATTTTTTTTGAAATTTTTTAATGTCATAATAAAATAGGCAAAAAGAGTGAAAGAATGCAAAAATAATGGGCTCAAAAGCATAAAAATTGAGAGTTATGACTTGGTGAAATTGTGAAGAAAATGAAAGAAAATAAGTGTTAAAAAAATAAGGAGCATGGTCCTGATGGGATTTGAACACGCTCCCTCTTGGTCATGGTTAAAACACTTAACCAGCTGCGCCATTTGTATGGCTTGTTAATATATGCTTTCAGAAAAATAAAAGAGAAGATTTCAAGTGAAAGTTTCAAACAAAACACGCGCGTTAGAAATTTGGCAAAAGGGTTGATTGTAGGAATCGAACCCAGGACAAGGCATGTGAAAGGCAAGGCAAGGTAAGAGGTTGCGCCACTGGGGTGGCCAGTACATCCGATCACTTAAGGAAACTAATAAATATAAGGGAAACCTAGTTCTAAGTGTCCAAAACGCGCCATGGCCAAACATGTGACCAAGCTTCAGCTAGTTGCAAAAGCAGCCATATCTCTCTCAAAACTCCATGAAAATGGACAAAGTAAAAATCAAACTTGTTCAACTTTTCACAAGGATCACAGTGGTATAAGTGGTTTTGGCTAAAAATGCTTCTAAAATGAAACCCGATAGTGACATTAAGAAATGTACAAACTTGTAACTTCTATGGTACTAACTCATACAGTCATGGAAAATAGAAATGGAAGGTTCTGACATATTATAAGCATCATAACTAAACTACTCATATTCAATGCACATCAAAATTCATCATGCTGTTAAGGGTTCAAGTTGCAATGGACATACCTCTTGAAGTCAAAGCTGAAGTTTTCAAGATAGATATTCCAGAAAAATCCAATGATTTAGACTGCTTTTATATACCTTCTTGATCCTTTTTAGATGCTTGGAAATCAAAGAAACTGACTGGAATAAGATATGCCTCCTTCTTGCAAAACTAACCAAAGTGACCAAGAGGGAACTTGAGGTAAATGGTGCTACAACCTACAAACCAAGTTTGGAAAAGCTTGAGAATGATTTAGAGGAGATGTTAGAGGTATTAGATGTTTTGGAAATGGGCAAGATAGAGCTCTGGCTAAGCTTATGCAGAAAGTCAACTATTCATGAGGTTGAGGGTTGACTTTTTGATTTATGAGGTTTTGGATGGTTGTGGTGATTTGGACACTCATAGGAAGTGTTTTGTGGTTTGTGTGAATGGTTGGTTTGAAGGTTTGATGACTGGAAAATGTTTTTGTGTAGTTTTTGCAAATGAGTAGTTTTGGTTCTAAAGGGTGTATGAATTGCAAGAAACTGACTTTCTTTGGTTTGCTCAAGTGTTTTTCTGGCTTTTTTGTCTTTTTAGGTGTAGAATGACCTCCTATTTATAAGGAAAATGTGAGAGGGATCAGATTGCATAAGTGCAACCGATTTGGTTTTGGTTTGGTTGAAATTTAGTTGAAATGCAAATGGATGTTTTTCCAAAGATTTGGAGTACCAATGCCAAGTACCATCAGTTATAGGGTGGTTGAGAGGCTTAGAGGTATTGCTTCTGATCCATAAAGTTACTTGGGTGCAGAAGAAAGAATGGTGAGGCTCAAGGAGCTGACTTTATGCATAAAGTGAACTTTTCAAAATGGAAGCCAAGCCTTTATGCCAAAAATGGAAAAATCAAATGGTTAATGCCTCAACTTGATGGATAATGCTTCCAAATTCGTGTAATCTTCTGAACAAATGAAAATTTGCAAGTAAACCATTCTGAAATGCAAGATTATGTAGCCAAGAGTAGGTTTTGCAACAAGTTCACCAAGTGCATAATCTTGAAATTCAAGTTTCAAACCCTCAACTTCATGGCTTCGATTATCTTAGCTCACTTATTGGATTGGGGTGTTCTAGTACTTTTTGGAAAGCCCCGAGTATTCTCTACAATGTTCATGTTCACTCCAAGTTCTGAATCCAAAGGGATCATGATGAAAAAAGTGGTTGAAGTTGGCTGCAAACTAGGGCAAAAAAAGGTGAAATTTCACTAAGTCCTAACTTGACTTGAACTTCCAAGCCTCATAACTTAAAAATCAAGCCTTTTTGGGGAATGACCCTCTAATACACTTTAAATTTCATGATGAGAGCTTCAAATTGAGTTTCGGATCACACAAAATGGATGTGTGGTTTGAAAGTTATGACTCTTCAAAGTTCACACAAGGACTAGGTTCTTTATACACTTAGAAAATTTCAAAGGTCAAACTTTGCCCTTTTTGAAAGAAACCTCTTAAATCTTGATTTATCATGCTCTAATTCAATGATCAAACACGTCTTGATGGAATATGGCTTGAATACTTCAACTTGGACCCAAAACATCAAAAGTCAAAGGTTTGACTTTTCAGACGAAACCCTGATTTCCTCAGGAATTCAACTGGGTGATCCTTTGTGATCTTGCTTTCTCAAACTTCCCAAATATCAATAGATGACTTAAAAGGGTGTGTGTGAACATATGGAATCATGTCCCAAGACTTGGGGTCATGCCTTGGTCAAAAGTCAAAGGCATGGTTGACTTTTCCTGATAAAATCCTAATTTGAGACCAGATGAACTTGAGGTTCATTGCACTTGTGGTAGGAGCCAAACACACTTGATTTCTTGATGAATAAGGCCTCTTGAGGGTATGTAAGATCCATTGGTTGATGAACCAATCAAGACATTGACTGATCACACCAAGATTCCCTTGTAATTCCTTAGGTCAAAACCCTAATTCCACAACTCCTGATTTCATGGTTCGTCTTTGATTTCTCTTGATCCAATCACATGAGACCATGGAATATGATTTGAAAACCTTATGATCATCCCTCAAGATCAATGATTGGGCTTTTGGAGTCTCAGTTGACTTTCTTGACCTAGATGGGTTCAAACACCTTCCCTGACCATCTAGTGAGCACTTAGGATGGATGCATTGAGGCAAGACGTGTCTTAGGAAACCTGGAAATGTATGAGAACTTGGCTTATTGATCTTACCCTCTCCTTGTGCAAAACCCTAGCTTTCAAATAGAAGAACAAACTAGCAAAATATAATGGTTAGTTGACAATGCATAGATGATTGATCCCTAATGCAAATGCAAAATGCCATGACATCTAAGGGGTAAAATTTGGGGTATAACACTGTGTGTTAACGATGGATGGTAGAGCTTTCTAGATTGACCTTATATGTTGCCACTTATGAAAGTTGATGTTGTCTTGTGAATGGATTGGCTTTCTGCTGATTCGGTGTTTATTGGTTGTGAAGAAAAGTTAATCATCATTCCGTCCAGAGAAACTACTTCCAAGGATGTATTGACTACTATTTTAGATGGTACGGTTGGCATGGTTAATTTCTTGTTTGAGAAGGAAAAGTCTGTTCTTTTGGTTCTCACCAAGGAGGCAAGTAATGATCTGAAGGTTTTGCAAATCCCTGTAGTTTGTGAGTTTCCAGAAGTTTTCCCCGAGGATGTCCCTTATCTCCCTCCAGAGAGGGAAGTGAAATTCTCTATTGACCTGGTACCTGGAACGACTCTTATATCCATTTCTCCGTATAGGATGGCACCGCTTGAGTTAAGAGAGTTGAAGGAACAATTGGAAAAGTTGTTAGCCAAGCATTTTCTTCGACCTAGTGTTTCACCCTGGGGAGATCCAGTATTGCTAGTAAAGAAGAAGGATGGTGGAATGCATTTATGTATTGATTACCGCCAGTTGAATAAAGTCACCATCAAGATAAATTACCCCTTACCCCAGATAGACGACCTGTTAGATCAGTTGAAGGGAGCCTGTGTGTTCTCGAAGATTGATTTACGGTCAGGTTACCATAAAATTCGGGTGAAGACTTCAGACGTACCAAAGACCGTATTCAGAACCCGTTATGGCCATTATGAGTTTCTTGTGATGCCTTTCAGTATGACGAATGCTCCACCTGTTTTCATGGGTTACATGAACCAGATATTCCAACCTTACTTGGACCAAATTTGTGGTGATCTTTATTGATGACATTCTTGTTAGTTCTTGGATTGGCTAGAATTTTGGTAAAACAAAGTATATTCAATGTTGATGTCAAGGTGCTGATGTTGCAACATTGAGTCTTAACACTGGGCTGTGTTAAGTAATTAATTTGCTAAAGTTGGATGTCTGATGTCACATGGCGATGTTGTAACATCAGATCTGCAGAATTAATAACATCAGGCTGTGATGTTGTTAAGGTTGCGTATTAGATGGAATTGTGGAGAGCAAGCTGTCTCATTGGGTGCGAATATCTTGGGATAGATATTTGCTGCTGCATAGGAGATCTGGTGCAGATTTGTAGGAGATTTAAAAGGTTGAAGATATAAAAAGATTTTAGGAGAAAATCTGTTTTAAATATTCAGTTTTAAATAACAAATTTGGGAGATATTGTAGCAACTCTAAGACCAATTCAAGGAGCTATATAAAGCGCACAAGACCAAAGGAAAAGGTACAGAAATACAGAGAGAAGATCAAGAGCATAGGCTGAGTGTCTTAAGTATTTTGTACGAGTTTTGTATACACCATTCTAGGTTGAATTGGTGAGTTGTTTTCTGTCCTCTCTTAGAAGCTGTGAAGCGAAAGAGAGTTGTGTAACTTGATCAAAGCTGTGAAGCAGAATCAAGGTTTCTCAAAGAGGTTGTTCTTTGAGAGGTTTAAGGGATTGAGTAGTGTTCTCATATCTAAGTGTTTTCTTAGGTAGAAAGTCACTAGTAGGAATTAAGATTTGGAGATTGTCAACTGGGTTGTTGAGTCTGTAATTTAATTCTACAAGTAGTGAAATTCATCCCTGGCTTGGTAGCCCCCAGACGTAGGTAGTTAGACCAAACTGGGTGAACAATTCTTGGTGTTGTTTTGCTGTTTATTCTGTCCATTATGCAGAGTGTGTTGTTGTGACATCGCACCTTAACATCACACGTCTGATACCATAATTTCAATTGGTATCAGAGCAGGCATCCTGTCTGTCTCTGGGTGAGATCTAGGGAAGTTACTTTCTGGTGTAAAGATGGACAAAGAAGTTGAAGGATTTGTCAACAGACCCCCTATTTTGGATGGATCCAATTATGATTATTGGAAGCCAAGGATGATCACGTTTTTGAAATCCTTGGACAGCAGGGCTTGGAAGGCTATAATTAAAGAATGGAAAGCACCTGTTGTGTTTGAAAAGGATGATGCTGGGAAAGATAAAGAGGGCACCTCAAAGCCGAAGCCTGAAGAAGAATGGTCCAAAGAAGAAGATGAGCTTGCCCTTGGTAATTCCAAAGCTCTGAATGCAATCTTCTATGGAGTGGATTAAAACATATTCAGGCTGATCAATACATGTGAAGTTGCTAAGGAAGCATGGGATACTTTGAAGGCTACACATGAAGGAACATCTAGAGTTAAGATGTCAAGACTTCAGCTTCTAACATCGAAGTTTGAAAGTCTGAAGATGAAGGAAGATGAGACTATCCATGACTTCCATATGAGTGTGCTTGAGCTGGCTAATGCATCCAGTGCTCTTGGTGAGAAAATGTCAGAAGAAAAGCTTGTAAGGAAGATTCTTAGGTCACTTCCTAAGAGGTACAAGATGAAGGTGACTGCAATTGAAGAAGCTCAAGACATCAGCAAGATGAGGGTTGATGAGCTCATTGGATCTCTTCAAACTTTTGAGCTTGGTTTGAATGAGGAAGAACCAGAAAAGAAGCCTAAGAGTACAACCTTGGTTTCAAATGATCAAGAAGAGAAAGGGAATAGTTCTAAAACCCAGGAGGATCTATCTCAGGCCATTGTTATGTTGGGAAGGCAGTTCAACAAGGTGTTCAAAAGAATGAACAAGAACTTCAAGCCTAATGACAAGAACATCGCTTCTGACATTAGCAAGTCTAAGGAGAAGGATGAGGAGAAGACTGATCAAGACAAGGGTATTCAGTGCTTTGAGTGTGAAGGTCATGGACATGTCAAGAAAGAATGTCCCACATTCTTGAAGAAGCAGAAGAAGGGCATGTCAGTTTCCTGGTCTGACTCTGATAGTGAAAGTGAAGGTGAGTCAGCAAAGCATGTTAGAGCTTTGACAGGAACCGTTGTCTCTAATGACGATTCTAGTGATGGGGAAATAACTTTTGAGGAGTTAACATCTACTTATCAAGAGCTGTGTTTAAAAAGTGCCGAGATTTGTCAAGAAAACAAGTGCCACAAGCAACAGATTGCTCAGCTAGAGAATGAAAAGACTGATCTAGAAAATGAAGTTGTGCTAGTCAGAGCTCACCTTGATCAAATGACCAAGTCTGTTAGGATGCTGAGTTGTGGTACAGACACACTTGACAAGATCCTTCAGACAGAAAAGGTTGCAGGTGATAAGTCTGGTATAGGATATGTGGCAAGCACCTCAGGAGCAAAGGAGGAGGTGTCCCAACCTATGTCTCAAACAAAGAGACAGGAGTCTACCCCTAAGAAGGTTGTTCAGCCTCAGAATGTAGAGAAAAAGGATGGTCCCCAACAGAGGAAGATGCAGCCTCAAGGAGCTAGTCAGTATATGCCCCCACAATACCACAAGAGCATGCAAGCTGCTCAGTTCAAACAACACATGTCTCATCAGGTGTCTCAACATCAGAACAACTGGTATGGTTATGGATATGGATACACCAATGTTGTTCCTCATTTCTATGGAAGAAGAAAGCTACACCATCATGGGAGACAATCCAGGAAACAGCGTTCTCAGCCTTCTTATGGGAGAAGATACCAACATAATAGAATGCAGGCCAGTTATGGTAGGAGGAGACCACATTATGGATGGTAGCCTAAGCAATCTCATCATGACAGAAGATTCAGAGATGAAAGGGTGAGATGCTTTTATTGTGGAAGGTTTGGACATATGCAATACTCTTGCTACAAGCTGCATGGATACCCTCAGCCTCAAAACAGTTGGAGAGAGTACAGGCCCAAAGTTGTTAAACAATGGGTACCTAAGGAGAAGGTGAAGTGCTTATTGGCTCACATGGCTGACAAAGAGTTTAAAGAAGGAACATGGTATTTTGACAGTGGGTGTTCCAAACACATGTCTGGATGTAGATCCATGTTTGCTGAAGTCAGTCATTGTCCCTCTCATGAGGTTATGTTTGGCAATGGAGAAAAAGGTGTTGTTGCAGGAGTTGGGAAAGTGAAAGGTGATGGTAGACCTGAACTTGACAATGTTCTGTTTGTCAGTGGTTTAAATGCAAATTTGATCAGCATAAGCCAGTTGTGTGATGAAGGTTACAAGGTAAACTACACTAAGCATGAGTGCGTGGTTTATGATGAGCATAATCAGGTTGTTATGAAGGGTGCCAGAACCAAAGACAATTGCTATCAGTGGATACCTCAAGTGGACAGCTTATCTAGGGATGTTAAGGATAATTCTGTAACATCAGATGATGACATCAAGTGTGAAAGTATGGTGAAAAGTCAATCTGGGTTAATGACTTATGGTGTTGTTACTCCTAAGTTGGATGATGTGTTAAAAGCCAACTTGAGTAGTCAGTTATGTGAGCAAGATGAAGGAGTCAACAATGCTGATGGAAGGATCAAAAGCTGTGACCTTAAGAAGTGTTGGGAGCTGAATACTTGCAAGGCCAAGAAAGATGACAACCTGACTAATGACTCCTATAGTTCAGAAGAAAAATTTCACAGGTTGACAATCCTTAGGTTGGAAGATGCAGATGTTAGAGCTGATGTTAAAACATCTCAAGTCAAGAAAGGTACTTCAAGCCTTAAAATAAAGAAGAGTGATGATGAACTAATTGCAAAAGTGGTTCCTGGGGTTGCTAAACGACTGAAATCAAGGAAGAGGAAAGCTATTGAGTCACCTCCAAACATGAGAACTGATAAGCAGAAGATCTATGTGGATGATACTACAAAATCCAGGAGTAAAGTGTTCATCTCTTCCAGAAATAGGAAGATCAGAGATAAGTCTGATGATAATGTCCAGGATATCTCTCAAATGAAGGAAGCCGTTGTTGTTAGAACTTCTGAGAAAATCCAAAAGGTCATACTAGATAACATTCCTGTGCTTTTCATAAAATGGTGGAAGTATGTTCTGGAAAAAGAATTTGGTATAGATACTCTGGATATGGTTGAGTTTCCTAGGATATGGTTCAGAGAGGGTGTGGGAACTTATGGTATTCAGGTGTGTATGAATAAATTGCTCTGACTGTGTTTTATTGGGAGCTTCTTGAAGGACTTCTTTGTGCAATGAGTCCTTTGAATGGTGATGAGAAGCTGATGTCCCAAAAGATGTTATAACGTCATGTTTGCTGGTGGTTATATCTGGAAGATGATTAAAATTGGACATGTGGAGTTGGATGCTCTAGCATTTTTGGTCAGAAGAGGTGGAGATTATGGTCATGTGTTTAGTAGTTTGTTCTGGCAAAGCATGACTACTGTCTTTAAAGACTTCACCGGTTTCAACAACTACTGGTGGATGTAAGGATAGAGGAATTATCTTCTCTTGAAGAGACTGGATCTCAGTAAAGCTTATAAGTAAGGTGAGAATTTGTGGAGCATATGTAATACCCTGGTGTCAAGAGTGTCAAGAGTATCCTTGGTGAAGGATGTCTTTGTTCTGGATCTGAAGCTTAGTGTTTACATTATATCTAAGGGGCATCTACATAGTCATACGAGAGAATGATGAAGTAGAAGGTTTGCCTTGGATGGTGAAGATGAATTGTATGATAGCCTTTGGAGAAAGGGACAGTGGTACCAAAATGCATGTACTCAGAAAGTGTGCTCAAATGTTCATCTCCATCTAGAGCATTTGTTAATCATGATAGGGGGAGTACTTGTCTATGGATTTTGCAGCAAAGGTGCATTTATTGTGAAGATTGCATGCTGATCAAGCTTATGGAGATTGGTTGCCTCTTATGAGGATATAATGTCAGATAGCATGTTATGACGTTAGGTTATTGATTGTTGATTGGTGTGGCCTTGAATGGTTCTAGTCATATGAAGCAAATTGTTTGAATCTTGTGCGCACATGCTTCTGAGGAGATGTCCGAAGACAAGACTAAATCATGGCCTTGAATAGATTGTACACTTGTCTTGGTGTGTGAGGAGTTGACTTAGAGTTCAGTGGAAGACATTGTGTGTGTGCTTCAGATCTTGTGGATGATTGTGTGAAGCCTTCATAACTGGATGGATGAAGAATATGTCTGGATTTTCAAAATGTGGATATTGTTGACAGTAGAAGAATGGTTTTGTACAGGGTGTCATAGGACTTACTTGTTGAGGTTTGTCCAATTGTGGCTAAAAAGGGGGAGAAGTAGCCAAGGAAAGAAAGCATTGTCTAAAGGTGCTGTCAGCTGAGGTGCTGTCTTGTCAAAGGAACATGCAGATATTAAGGGGGAGTACTCATTGCTGCTAATAATGAAATATGAGAAGCATTGTTGAATGTTGCTGCATTGAGGGGGAGCAACATATTGGTGAAAATTGTTGCTGAAGTAAATTGAAGATGCAGTTGTAGTTGAAAATATTGTGTGCAGATTGTAGCTGCTTGCAGCTTAATGATATATGCTGAAGTTTTTATGTGAGCAGCAGAGTTTTGAAGAAAAGATGTCTCTGCTGATGCTGCTGATTGGGAGTTTCAAGATTATTGATTGAAGTTTTTCCGCTGCTGAAGTCCCTGAAGGTGCAGAGTGCAGAGATTGTTTTAGCCAAAATTAGCCAAAGGGGGAGATTGTTAGTTCTTGGATTGGCTGGAATTTTGGTAAAACAAAGTATATTCAATGTTGATGTCAAGGTGCTGATGTTGCAACATTGAGTCTTAACACTGGGCTGTGTTAAGTAATTAATTTGCTAAAGTTGGATGTCTGATGTCACATGGCGATGTTGTAACATCAGATCTGCAAAATTAATAACACCAGGCTGTGATGTTGTTAGGGTTGCGTATTAGCTGGAATTGTGGAGAGCAAGCTGTCTCATTGGATGCGAATATCTTGGGATAGATATTTGCTGCTGCATAGGAGATCTAGTTCAGATTTGTAGGAGATTTAAAAGGTTGAAGATTTAAAAAGATTTTAGGAGAAAATCTATTTTAAATATTCAGTTTTAAATAACAAATCTGGGAGATATTGTAGCAAGTCCAAGACCAATTCAAGGAGCTATATAAAGCGCACAAGACCAAAGGAAAAGGTACAGAAATATAGAGAGAAGATCAAGAGCATATGCTGAGTGTCTTAAGTATTTTGTACGAGTTTTGTATACACCATTCTAGGTTGAATTGGTGAGTTGTTTTCTGTCCTCTCTTAGAAGCTGTGAAACGAAAGAGAGTTTTGTAACTTGATCAAAGCTGTGAAGCAGAATCAAGGTTTCTCAAAGAGGTTGTTCTTTGAGAGGTTTAAGGGATTGAGTAGTGTTCTCATATCTAAGTGGTTTCTTAGGTAGAAAGTCACTAGTAGGAATTAAGATTAGGAGATTGTCAACTGGGTTGTTGAGTCTGTAATTTAATTCTACAAGTAGTGAAATTCATCCCTGGCTTGGTAGCCCCCAGACGTAGGTAGTTAGACCGAACTGGGTGAACAATTCTTGGTGTTGTTTTGCTGTTTATTCTGTCCATTATGCAGAGTGTGTTGTTGTGACATCGCACCTTAACATCACACGTCTGATACCAGAATTTCAATTCTTATTTATTCTCGTACTCCGCAAGGGCCCGGAGAACATTTAAGAAATTATCCTATCGGTATTGCAAGAGAGACAACCTTTTGCCAAGTTAAGCAAGTGTGAGTTTTGGATGACGGAAGTAAGATTTCTTGGTCATGTTATATCTCAAGGAGGTGTGGCGGTAGATACATCAAAGATTGAAGTGGTGATTAATTGGGAAAGACTAAAGAATGCTCCAGAAGTAAGAAGTTTCTTAAGATTGACATGTTACTATAGAAGGTTCATTAAAGACTTTTCTCAATTGGCCCTACCAATGACCATACTTACCCGAAAAGAGTTTCCTTATAGTTGGGATTCAAATTGTGAGCAGAGTTTTATGAGTTTGAAGGAAAGGTTGACGACTACTCCTGTTTTGATTATTCCTGATCCTAGTAAGCCGTATGAAGTATTTTTTTGATGATTCCAAGAGGGGATTAAGAGGTGTATTAATGCAGGATGGTCATGTTGTAGCTTATGCTTCTCATCAGTTGAAGGTTCATGAAGAGAATTATCCAACTCATGATTTGGAGTTAGCGGCCGTGGTCTTTACTCTGAAGGTGTGGCGTCATTACTTATATGGAATGCGTTTCGAGATGTTCAATGATCATAAGAGTTTAAAGTATTTGATTGATAAGAAAGAATTGGATATGCGTCAAGGGAGGTGGATGCATTTATTCTATTTAACCAAAGGAATTGTTGTTCATATGATACAGTGTTGAAAAGGAAGATTTTTGAGGAAGCTCATAAAGGTGCTTTTACTATACATCCTGGTTCTTCGAAGATGTACCAAGATTTAAAAGGGGACTATTGGTGGTCCGGGATGAAAAGAGATATTGCGGTGTATGTCTCGGAATATTCCAACAAGTGAAGATTGAACACCAAAGATTGGGTGGTTTGTTACAACCGTTAGATATTCCAGTGTGGAAATGGGATAATATTTCAATGGACTTTGCGGTTGGGTTACCTCGCACACAAGGTGGTTATGATTCTATTTGGATGATTTTAGATCGGTTGACGAAGTCAGCACATTTCTTGGCCATGAAGACTACTTACAAGGCAAGTCATCTTGCAAGGTTGTTTATTGCGGAAATTGTGAGACTTCATGGTGTTCACTCAAGAATTGTATCTGATAGAGATCTGAAGTTTACTTCAAGGTTTTGGAGAGCTTTTCAACAAGCTATGGGATCTAGGTTGTGTTTGAGTACGTCGAATCATCCTCAAATGGATGGTCAGACGAAACGGAAGATACAAGCTTTAGAAGACATGTTAAGAGCTTGTGTGCTTGAAAGTGGAGGAAATTGGAAAGAGCTCTTACCGTTGATCGAATTTACATATAACAATAGTTACCACGTGAGTATTGGTATGGCTTCTTACGAAGCATTTTACGGAAAGAAATGTACAACACCTTTGTCTTGGATGAAAGTTGGTGAAGAAATGATTTTAGGATCGGAGATTATTCAAGAAACTACGGAAAAGATTAGAATGATTCGCGACAAAGTTAAGAAAGCACAAGACCGTCAGAAGAGCTATGCAGATAACCGAAGGAGACCTTTGGATTTAAAGAAGGTGATCATGTATTCTTGAAAGTTACTCCAAGGTTAAGATTAAAAGAATCGTTTAAGTCGCGGAATTTATGTCCGAGATACGTGGGACCATATCAGATCTTAGAGAGGATTGGTTAAGTAGCCTACAGACTAGCCTTATCGCCTTCTCTGTCTGAGATGCATGACGTTTTTCACGTGTCCCAACTCCATAAGTTTATTCCTGATCCTCTTCAGTCAGTTCTTCCAGACACAATTGAGATAGAAGCAGATTTGACTTTTGAACCTCTACCAAGCCGTATGTTAGGAGAGAAACTAAGATGTTGAGAAACAAAGAAATCCCTCTTGCTAAGGTTCAGTGGGACGATACACATTCGGGTGATGCTACTTGGGAGCTATAGTTTGAGATGCGAGATGCTTACCCTCATCTTCTTCAGATAATATTTAAATTCGAGGACGGATTTTTATTTAAGGGGGGAGGATGTAATACCCCATACTTGATAAAATGCTCTTAATAATATTATTTGAGATCAACTGGGTTCTGGTGTGCTCTGAGAGTTATCTGTTGATATAATTAGAGTAACTGATGAACTCAGAGTTGATAAAATTAATAATATCTAACTCCAAAGTTTTATTATTTGGTGCATTAGAGACATTTTGGATACCCTTAATTTTGGGATAAGTAGTAGAAAGAAGGAAATGAAATAAAAAGAAGAGAAAACATAGCAAGAGAAAGGAAAAGAAGAATAGAGAGAAAGAAGAGAAAGAAGGGAGAAGAGGAAGAAAACCCTAGAGGAAGAGGAAACTTCATCTTCATCATCAAGTCATCTCATCTTCATCATCAACAAATTCTTCATCTTGTGTTAGAGGTGGGTTCTAGGTAGAAACTTAAGGTTAGAGTATTTAGATAGAATGAGAAAGTTAGGTTATGGTATTCTTGTTCCATTTCCATGAAAAATATAAGATTCATGTTATATTCATGATATTGATATGAGATTATGGTTTAAGATATTGTTTCATGTGTGAATATGTTAACATTGATATTGGATTGAGTTTGGGTAAGAGTGGGGTTGAAAGCGAGTAATTCCCCTGGTTGATCGTACTGAAGGCTTTTGCTACTGCCGTCTTTTTTCTGCCTCGCCCAGAGTTCGCATTGCAAACTCAAAGCGAAGGAACTTGTCTGGTCCTTGCATTGAGAACAAGGCAGGGTTTTTCTGCATTTTATTTTGACGCTTGCTTAGTTGTTCCTATGCATGTGTATGGTTACTATGTCTTACTTACACTGTTTATTGTGAGTAATATGCATGTGGATTTGTGGATGGTGGATTAATTAAAATGATGGTTATATGATTAAAAAGAATTAAGAAAAAGTGAGGAAAACTTATCACAATCCAAATGAATGACCTAGGGACGTAACTAAGAGTTGATAGATAACTTAGATAACAATTCTTGTGCAATTGATGCCTAGGTGTGCATCCTTGACAAGTATTTGTCTAGTGGAAAGTTGAGACATTTTATGGAACATGAGTTGGTTTTGTGTTACTTTGAGAATAAGATGTATGTGGCCTTGTGATTGTCGAATACAATCACATTTGTGTGAGGTCACTTAGTCGAAACCAATACATTAAGTTGTGCCATTCCACGAGTGGAGGCTTATTTAGAGAACTCCTCTAGAATGTATGCACTAGTACCTTGACAGGTTTGATCCCCATTGTACGGATGGAGCATACGGATAAAGAGACTTGTGATGGGGTATGACCCATGAGAAGTGACGATTCAATGGAGTATGTGTCCCTTGGATCCGAATCCATTTCGTATGTCAAGGTTTGCAAGGATCCATGACCCGCGCCGAACTCTTAGACATAGGAGAGGACGGGAAAAAGGGATTCCTTGGTCAGGTTTCCGATTAGTGATAGCTTGAGTTGTTGTACTCAAGCGACATGTTTCCATATAGTGTGAGTTGTACACTCAAGTCTTGTCCCTTTCCCTTTGACTTGAGTTAGGATTGGTTAGAACCTTGTAAAGCCGAGAGAATCCATAAGATAGGGAACCCACTGGGATTATTATCTTACCCCATGTTGTTGATTATATTTTAGGTGGTTCAGATTCCGTGAAGGGTAATAATAAAGCAGTTTGATATCCTTACTTGTCTTGGCTTTTTGGGATGGCATTGTTTCCGCTGAGAAGACTCTATTTTGATATCATTGTTATGATCTAATTCTTAGTCTTTTGGAGCATCTTGTGTATATTATGCCATTATTTTAGATTTTATGTTTTTGGCATGTAATGTATACAATCTGCTACTAGAAACTTAGTTGTATTTCAATACCAAATGTACAAGCATGTATAATATGTATCTTCTAGACATATGTATTTATATATGAGTGTTACACACACACACTCTCTCTCTCTCTCTCTCTCTCTCTCTCTCTCTCTCTTTCACACACACTCTCTCTCTCTTTCGCGCGCTCTCTCTCTCTCTCACACACACGCACATACACACACATACATACACACACATACATATTTTTGCATTTAATTTTTGTAGGATATTGCATGCTTTGGTTTTCAATTCTTAGCGTACTTTATCGTTTATTAATTTGGTAGAAATTTATTACGTAAGGTATGGTTTTGTTAGAATCGTTGCCTAATCGAGCTTTAGTGGTGATTAAATTCTGAGAAATTGTTGAGGTTAGAATTCATTGATATTGAATTATTGTATAAACAAACCTCGTGAAATATACAACTGAATCAATTGATTACTTTTTTATGTATCATCATAAAACCATCTTTGGTATTTGTGAATTGGTTAAGTGTTAGGGTAATCAAGTTCTAACAAAAGTATAATTTTCACATTTTTGCTTTAAACCTTTCTTGCAGATTTTTGAAAAACCTATGATAATCCATTTTGGAGAATCAGTCAAATTTTAGAATTGTTTTTCAAGGGTCTATTAACCCCCTCGAGACTATTTCATTGCTTCATATTTTCATCCAATAATTGGCATCAATAGCTGGTCTTTTAATTAAGTCTAATTGACTCCAAAAGTTTGAGAATATGGCGAACAATGACAATCTGAAGGGAGGTATAATAGAGCATTTGTTTTTAAAGGAAAAAATTATACTTATTGGAAAGCGAACATGTACGTACACTTACTATCAGTTGACAAAAATTTGTGGTGCACCGTCACTGAGAGTCCAGTTATCCCTACGCGTGATAATGATGTTGTTAAAAACCCAAAAAATTGAACGAATGATGAAACCAAAAAAAAGGCTTCATATGATTTGAAAGCGAAGAATATACTTATCCATGCTTTAAGCACGGAAGTATCCTACTCAATTTCATATCATACGAGTGCTAAAGGTATGTGGGACGCTTTCCAAACTCTCTATGAGGGAACAAACAATGTCAAGGATTCTAAGGTCAATATATTTACAGAGGAGTTCAAACTATTTCGTATGGAACCCGGAGAATCCGTGAATTCCATGCAGACTAGATTCCTCCACTTAATCAACAAACTAAGAAACTTCGGTAAAATCTGTTTTAACAGATATTATACTAACAAAATGTCGAGACATCTGTGTAGGGATTGGAAACCAAAAGTTACCGTAAGAAAAGAATTTAACGATCATAATACTTTGGACATTACAAAGCTATTTGGTGATAAGTGATTTTTGTATAGTTATTTCTAATCATTTTCACTTGCATTTCATCTCATTTTGATTGTTTTACTTCCATTTACCATGTTTTACGCTTTGGTTGTGTGTTCTTACTATTTTCATAGTCTGATGAGCATCTAAGAGAAAGAGAGATAAAAAACAAACAAAATAAGGAAAAATGTCAAAAATTGAATTTTCCCATACAAAATTCAAGGGGCTGCTACGACCACTCGTAGCAGTAAGGGCGATTAGGGTTTCCAAAGATTCATCCCCAATACATTGACTAGGGGTTTGCTACAGCCGTCTGTAGCAGCTTCTACGAGCCGTAGCAGGAGGCGAGACTGAATTCTTTTCTTTTCTTTTTTAGCTTGATCCTCAATGATTGTGGCTCTTAGACATTATTTGATTTGATCTAATTCTGATGTACTATGTGTCATACCCAAATTTGCACGAGTTTTTATTAATATTTTATTTTAAGAGAATTTCATTTCAAAAATGCAAGTCAACTCAGTTGGTAATCATGCAGGGACGTCTAATTGGTTGCAATGTGTCATACTTGTTCAAAGGGTTTCAATATGTCATACTTGTTTCTAATTGGTCACAATTTGTCATTGTGATTTGTTTTTCTTTTATGTTAATCTAAAAAATTAGTATAAATAGGAGTCAAATTTCACTGTAGAGGGAAAATATCATTCGACAAGAAAACACCACCACCTTCATATATATTTTCAAACACAACATAAATAATAAAAAAACACCACCACCACACGTCGCACCACCACGAACTTTGCGAATCCACCATCGTCACTGTCCGTTGTTCGATTTGCTGTCAGAAATTGTGAGTTTTTTTTTGTGTTCTTGACATTTTGTTGAAATTTGTTTATGAATTAATGTTTGTTGTATTCGGTTTCATGTTTACTTAGATTTAGTCCATGATTTTTGTAAAAAATGGTGAAAATGGTAGAGAGAGTTTGAAGAAGGATGAGAGGAAGAAGTAGAAGAGAAATCACGTTTCTCTCTCTCCTTGTTTCCTTTTTATTTTTCTTTTAATTTTATTTATTATTTATTTATTTATTAAAATTGAGAGTTTTTGGGGCATTTGGGCCCGAATTCCCATCTATTCTCAACACCCCTCCATTTGTTTTGCACTCTTCTTGATCTTTTTAGTTTATTTCTATTTTATTTATTTTCTAACTTGTTTTGTTTTTTTTCTCATAAATAATTATTTAACTTAGATTTAATTATTTTATTAGATCATTAGTCTTTTAATTAATTTATTAGTTTCATTAAATTTGTAAATACTTGTATTTCCCCAAACGAAATTCCCAGCGTTCGTAAATAAAATCATTTAGTTCGTCGCCCATCATCATTAAGTTGTATAAACCTTTACATAGTTCATTAACACAAAGTCAGTCAAATATCAAACATTTTCTCAATCAAATTAACTTAACCTTTTGCAAATAATGGGACGGGATGGATGTACTTCCCCATTTTCCTTGAGTAACAGAATTTGATAAAAGAAATACCGGTAAGAGTATCAAATTTAGAAAGCCTGGAGGCCTACAGTATAGGGTTGACTAATATCCAAACGAATGCCTTTACCTTCAAGTATGGAAAAATCCTAGATCTCTTGGCCATCCTAGTGCCGAAAGAGGCTATAATTGCTCTAGCGCAGTTCTATGATCCGTCATTAAGGTGCTTCATGTTCCTGGATTTTTAGCTAGCTCCCGCCCTTGAAGAGTTTAGTAAGATCCTAAATTCTCCTAAACCGAAGAACGGTTCTTACAAAAGGATAAGGAAGACTTCTGCATCAGAGGAAATGGTTAAAGTTCTTGATATCAGTATCTTCGACTTAAAATCTAACCTAAGGACCCTGAAGATGGCTGGTTTATACCCGAGTGAATCGCACACTCAAAGATAACACAGAGTCGCCACCGAACTTTATTTAGTCCCGAAGGACAGGGAAAATATCGATAAAACCAAAGGGGAAGAGAAACAGGAACGGGGGTCAGTTACGCGAAAGGAAGGCACTAGCACCTAACGCATCCGTCGTACTCGACGAGAACCATTTCACTTGCTTCTAGGCTTGGATGGGTTATCTATCTAAAGGCTTCTAGCTAAAAGAAAAGGAGAGAGAGAGAGAGAAAAAAGGGGAAAAAGAAGAAAAGAAAGAAAGAAAGTGCCCGCGGAGGATTGGGGCCCTCGTGTCTACGTACCCTCATACTGCAATGAGGAAATTAGAGCGTCGTAGTTCATGGAACCAGGGGACAGAAAGGAAGGAAGAAAGGGAGAAGGAAAGAAGGGTGGAAGTGTGCTCGCCAAGATCATCGCGATCTCGTGCCTACGTATCATACATTCAAAAGAATGTAGAATCAGAGCTTTCGTAGTTCGGGGAACCAAACGGAAAACAAAACAAGAAAGAGATAGGTGGTGTCAAAAACCAAGGGCAAGAGTGAAAAAAAACTCTACTGGGGAAAACCGAACAGTAAGAGCGATTGCACAAGAGACTAGAAAAAGAATGGTGTCAAAACCAAGAATGAAAGAAACTCCGCTGGGGATAACAAAGAGGATTGGTGTCGAAACCAAGAAAGTAAGAGCAAAATGAATAGAAAGGACTCCGCTGGGGAAGAAAATAAAGAACTGCTAGGGACAGAGGGTAAGCAACCCTACTGGGAAACAAACAAAGGGATGGTGTCAAAACCAAGAGAAAGAGGAAACTCGGTATATTAAATGACTGGCAGTGGTTAACCGAAGAAAGAGAGTAGGACTCTGGTGGGGATAAAGGAAGCATTGGTTTTAACAGACGAACTGTGATAAACCAAAAGAGAGAGTGCCGAACCAAGGGAAGGTGTTTGACTCTGAGGGGACATCGGTATGTTAACTGATAAACAGTGGTTAACTGAGGAAACAAGGATTGCAACTCTGTGGGGATAGAGAAGCATTGGTTTTAACAGAGAAAACAGTGGTTAACCAAAAGAACGGGTGTAGGACCGATCGAAGGTCGTAACCAAAAAGGGGTGTTGGTATTGACTGAACAAACAACACTTGACCAACGAAGAAGGGTATTGAACCAAACGAGGTTGCTAACTGCTGGGGTTCAGTTTTTAACAGATTGCTGTGTTTAACCGAGAAAAATGAGTGATTAACCAAGAGGAGGTGATTAACTCAAAAGGGGTTCAGTATTTTAACAGACAGGTTGTGGTTAACTGAAGAAACGGGTGATTAACCGAGATAAGGTGATTAACCCAAGAGGGTTCAGTATTTTAACAGACAGGCTGTGGTTAACTGAATAAACGGGTGATTAACCGAGAGAAGGTGATTAACCCAAGGAACTCAGTATGTTAACAGACGGACTGTGGTTAACTGAGAAGGAGTGCAAAAATTGGTGTTTTAACTGACAAACAGTGATTAACCAAACAAAGGGAGAAGAACCAAAAGAAGGTTGCGAACTCCGCAGGGGATTCCGTCGCAACAGGAGTACTGTGTTTAACCAAAGAAAGAGAAAAGAGACTCTTCAGGGGAATCAAAAAACAATGATTGACCGCAAGAAAAGAATAGGGTATTTAAACAAAGATAGTTTGCTACCCCAAGAAACAAAGGATCTTAACCAAGAAGGTGATTGATCAAAAGAGAGATCGAAAGAGATAGGAGTGATCAAGGATCGACCCGACTGGGGAAAGAAAGCACACTACGGCGTGGAGATAGAGATGACTAAGCCAAGCACAGGGTCATTCGTCCCCTACCTGAAGTAGTCAGAATGAGAGTAGGAAATCTCCCTTCTCATTCCTTCTCTAACACACTGGGTGTAATGCAGAAGTTGAAACGGACAGCACAACAGCTCCAAGTTGTACAGTGCTTCTGCGTGGGAAAACGGACAGCGTAACAGCTCCAATTTGTATAGTGCTCCGATGTAGGGCGTAGCGCGAAACTCCAACTCCACGGGGGATCGAGAGAGAAAGCTCTAAAGGAAGCCTAAAGAGAGGGAAGGGGAAGATCAACTAATCAAAACATGGTTTTGATCAATTAATCAAAGGGAAATGCCATGCTAACAATTTTCCAAAGAGAGTGGAAAATCATTAAAGAAAAAGGTGTGAATTATTGATTATACAAGATTAAGCTCATCCATGAAGAATGAACTTAATGCAAAACCAAGAAAGGGAGTACAAAACAGTACCAAATGATCAACAAATATGCAACACAAAGTCATGTTATGTGATCAAAGAGAAATGCGAGAATGATTATATTCACATGATGCCAAAAATATGAACAATTTGAATACTCAAAAGTGTGCAACAAAAGTTCATGAATAAGCTTCAAACAGAAGTTAAATGACACTTAAAACATCCATAAAATCAAGTATGACAATCAATGAAAGTTAAAATGAAGAAAGCAAGGCAAACACACTTGAAAATGCAAGAAAATGGCCTTCTGGTTCAGTGTTAATCGATTAACACTATTGCAATGCAAAGTGTTAATCGATAAACACTTGAAAAAGTGCAAAAAAACATTGGTTAATCGATTAACACTATTGCACTGCAAAGTGTTAATCGATTAACACTGGACAGGGAGCATAGAATCAATTTTGAGAAGTGCTTTTGGCCAACTTTTTGATTATGCAATCACTCCAATGCTAGGGCAAACAATTATGCACGAAAAATCAAGTTTAGAAGCAGAAAATGATCAACAATAGAATCAACTAAACAATCAAGATCATGGATCAAGCAATGGCATAATCAATTCACATGCAAAAAACATCGAAACTACATCGTGAATGATACGAAAACGATCGAAACAGTAAAATGAATGAGATCTACCAACCTACAAGGCTGAGGCGTGCCTTGGTAAATGTTGCAATGTGATCTTGATGAAGATAATCAAAGAAAACCAGAGGAATATTCAATTATAGCCGAAACGTATCGAAACCGATCAAATTGTGACGAAAACTCCAAAATGAGAATTATCACCGAAGAAGCTTGAATCAATCACTTGAGATGAATCCAAAAGCTACTAAAACTCCATAAAAACCAGTATAATGGAATGACAATGAAGGTTAAGCTCAAGAAAAAAGCACTTTCAAGGTGAAAGTATCTTTTTCTTCAATGGAGAATTAAGAGCTTTGGTGAGGTTTTGGAAGAGAATTGAGATGAAGATTAAGATGTAGCCGAAAAAAATCAGAGAGAATGTGAGAGAATTGAGAGTGAAATGTGTAGAATGGTTGAGAAATTGTGGATGAAATGGTGGATCCTTTGAAAAGTGAGTGAAGGTGTGTTTATATAGACTTTTGGTTTGGAGTGTGAGAGGTTTGGAATTAGCTTTGGACTTAGCTTTAGGTTTGGAACTAGGCTAGGAGTTAGTTGAGCTTGACTCACCAAGTCAAGGCGGTTAACTCGGTTAGTTAGGACCAACTCGGTAACAATCCCAAGGTGAACTCCAACATCCAAAGACCCACATTACTTGGAAAACAAGGAACATGGTGCACTTAATTTGAAGTGAAGCATTAGAATAAATGCACTTGGAATGAATTGAATAGCCTTGAAATTTCTAGAGATGTCTAGAATATTCCACATGCTGCTAGAATACTGTAGAATCCAAGACCAAAGAGTGTGCAAAGGTGCTGTCATGAAAAAGCAGCAGATTGTGCCTATTCTGCCTGTGTTAATCGATTAACATAATTGCACTACAAATGGTTAATCGATTAACCAGGCCAAAATATGCCCAATTTGCCTAAAAAAAAGGTGTTGTGGTCCCGACTTTGATTTTCCACTTCTTGTATTGATGAATAGGCATATGAACCCTCATTTTATGCTTGTTTTGATGATGTGATGACCTTGTGAGGATATCATTAATCGGGCTTGGAAAACCTGAATATTCCTGCAACAAAATCAAAGAGAAAAAATGCGAATGCGTATGCCAGCGATGCGAATGCTTATGCTCCTGCAAAAGGTAAAAGAGGGAGGTCAAATTTTGGGTTACGACAGCTACCCCTATTTAATCCTCTTGGACCTGAATGTACGAATTGCGCCAGCTTTTCGATGATTCGAGGTAAAAGGGGATTAAATAAAAAGAGTAGCTCGAAAATTTGGCTGACGGCGACAAAAGAAAAGTGTTAAGAAACTGAATAACTGCAGGGGAGATGAATGAGACAAAGGGAGTATGCTAGATGCATAGGCTATGTATATGTTCTACATGATGCTTGAGATCATGTAATGCAAAAGGTACGGTTTGAGGTAATGCACGGTAAGTTAGGCAGAGGTTGTAGCAAAACGATCTCGCCATCCTTGGTCGGGGAGAGAACACACAGATAAAGACAAAATTTGTCGGGGAAAGGCCCTCAAAAGGATGATAACTCTGCTGCGGAAAACCAAGGAGATGGTGAAGACTCCGCTGGGAGAGAAACTGAGAAGACTCACCATCGACATTGCATGGGGTAAGAGATTCATACCAATCCCTTCATTAGGACTGCCTTTGCCGGGGATGAAACTAGACAAATCTGATTTCTAAATTGCTGCCAGCTCTGCTGTAGGGAATTCACAAGGCTCGGAGGATCTTCTCCATTTGGGGAAGACACGAAACCAAATCCTATAGCTGTAGGCGCATGACAAACTGACATGCTGTGGATGACGCGCGACCCGTGCTGGGGAAAAGAACAAACATGTCTCCTCTCGGGGTATAACATGGCAACTTTGCTGGAGACATTCTGGATCTGTTGGGGAAATGGAATGCAATCAACCCTTCCTGAGAACCATAATGGTGACTGCTGGGGAAATGATGACCCTGCTGACGAACATCAACTTCTTCAGAGGACCCTCATATTGCCGGCCGAGCATTAGGCTTGCCAACGGATATTACTAATTATCCTGCAGGAATCACCAGTAAAGTATGCAATGCATAATGCTTTCTCGATTGATTTAGCCTTTTTTATTGTTCTCAACGTTTTATAGTATTATGTGATCACAAATAATTGTTTATTTTGCAAACAAAATACTGGAATGAAAACAATTGAGATAACAAATGATGCATTTTATTGAATGTGAAAATTTTGTACATATGATGTGTACAAGGATGCAAAAATCCTTGATGAGGAAATTTGCAATGAAATTGAAAAACAAATGTAAATGGCAAAGGGAAATCATGTTTTGCATTGATTACAACATTGGCTACCATCCACCGTAAGTCTAGGTTCCAACGCCTTGCACCAGTTGATGATAATTTGACTGCTCTGTTACCGTCTGAGGTCTAGCTGTGATGAAAAGAGGCTCAAATGTTCATAGTCAATGCCTTTATCCCTAATTTTTTCCTGGACATGTTTTTTCTATTTTTTTCGTCCAACGGGATACCCATTTTTGCCTAAGTCGCCCTTTCGGGTTTTCAACTTAGCGGGCTGCTATTATTTTTTCATTGTCCCTAACTTGTCCTTCCGGATGTCAATCTAGCGGACTCTTATTCATTTTTTTTCCAGGCATAATATTTTTTACTGTATCGGAGTTCACGGGCGATGGCAACTCCTCCCCATCCATTGTGGTGAGGATCAGGGCTCCGCCTGAGAAGGCCTTCTTGACAACAAAGGGTCCTTCGTAATTGGGAGTCCATTTGCCTCGTGGATCCGAGTGAACAGGTGAATATCTCTTGAGCACGAGTTCACCTTCACAGAACGTTCGAGGGAGAACTTTCTTGTCAAAAGCTCGCTTGAGGCGTCTCTGATACAATTGACCGTGACAAACGGCTGTAAGGCGCTTCTCTTCGATGAGATTCAACTGGTCGTATCTGGATTGAACCCATTCAACTTCATCAAGACCTGCTTCCATGATGACTCTGAGCGAAGGAATTTCGACTTCGATGGGTAGAACTGCCTCCATACTATACACTAGCGAATACGGAGTTGCCCCAGTAGAAGTGCGGACTGAAGTTCGGTAGCCATGCAATGCAAAGGGAAGCATTTCATGCCAATCTTTGTATGTCTTGACCATTTTCTGGGCAATCCTCTTGATGTTTTTGTTTGCTGCTTCAACGACGCCATTCATCTTGGGCCGATATGGTGAAGAGTTGTGGTGCTCGATCTTAAATTCTTGTCACAACTCCTTCATCATATTGTTGTTCAGGTTGCTTGCATTGTCTGTGATAATGTTGCTAGGAATGCCATAACGACAGATTATCTCTTTCTTGATAAATCTGGCAACCACTTGTCGTGTAACGTTTGCATAATCAGCAACTTCAACCCATTTGGTGAAGTAGTCGATAGCAACCAAAATGAATCAGTGACCGTTGGAAGCCTTTGGCTCGATCATTCCAATCATATTTATGCCCCACATGGAGAATGGCCAAGGTACAATCAAAATATTCAATGGAGTTGGAGGCACATGGATCTTGTCTTCGTAGATTTGGTACTTGTGACACCTTTTGGCAAAGTTGTAACAATCTACCTCCATTGTTATCCACTAACACCCAGCCCAAAGGATCTTCTTGGCCATAGCAGGACCTTTAGCATGTACACCCTCGTAGCTCTCATGTATGGACCTTATGATCGTGTTTGCTTCGTGTCTATCCACGCATCTGAGCAACACGGAATCATAATTCCTCTTGTACAGTATACCACCACTTAAGAAGAATTTGGCGCAAAGCCACCTAAGAGCTTTCTTGTCAGTGATAGTGATACCCTCGGGATATTCCTGTTTTTCCAGATATCTTTTAATGTCGTAGAACCAAGGCTTGTCATCAGACTCATCCTCGATTGCTAAACAGTGTGTTGGTTCGTTCTAGTGATCAATGCGGATATGAGGAGCTTCATTCTTCCACTTGACCTTGAACATGGATGCTAGAGTGGCAAGTGCATCGGCTAGTTGATTTTCCTCCCTGGGGATATGATGAAAAGAAATCTCATCAAAGTAAGGAATCAACTTCGCAATGTGTTGTTGGTACGGAACCAACTTGGAATCCCGAGTCACAAAATTCCCTCTGACTTGACCGATGACCAAGGTAGAATCTCCATAGACCTCAAGAATCTTAATTCTCATGTCGATAGTCACTTCAATACCGTAGATACATGCTTCGTATTCAGCCATATTGTTGGTGCATGCAAAGCATAATCTGGCAGTGAAGGGAAGGTGAAAACCTGTTGGAGAGATGAGGATATCACCGATTCCACGACCCTTAGAATTGGAGGCACCATCGAACACGAGCGTTCATCGCGCCCCTGGTTCAGGTCCTATGTCAAGGTCTGGAGTCTCATAATCTCTGATAAACAGAACATCCTCATCGAGAAAGTCAAACTTTATTTGTTGATAACCCTCTATAGGTTGATGAGCAAGGTAGTCAGACAAGACACTCCCTTTTATTGCTTTTTGGGTAACATGTTGGATATCATACTCAGTTAACAGCATCTTCCACCGAGCAATCCTTCCAAAGATAGAAAACTTTTCAAATATGTACTTTATCAGATCCATTTTGGATATCAACAAAGTAGTATGGAAAATCATGTATTGTCGTAGGCGTCGAGCAGCCCAGACCAGAGCACAACAAGTTTTCTCTAAGAGTGAGTATCTGGTCTCACAATCAGTGAACTTCTTGCTCAGATAGTATATTGCATGTTCTTTTCTGCCAGTGTCGTCATGTTGACCCAATACACATCCCATTGATTCATCGAGAACGGTGCGATACATGATTAAAGGCCTACCAGGAACCGGCGGTACTAAGATCGGTGGTTCTTGCAAGTATTGTTTTATTTTGTCAAATGCTTCCTGACAATCATTATTCCATTCAACCGATTGATTTTTTCTTAGTAATTTGAACATTAGTTCACAAGTAGCCGTCAAATGGGAAATGAACCTTGAAATGTAATTGAGTCTGCCCAGAAAGCCACAACCTTCTTTTTCTGTTTTGGGAGGCGGCACGTTCTGAATTTCCCTAACCTTGTCAGGATCAACTTCAATGCCCTTCTGACTCACAATAAAGCCCAACAGTTTACCAGATCAAACTCCGAAGGTGCACTTCGCAGGATTCAACCGCAATCTAAACTTCCAGAGTCTGTTAAACAGTTTCTTCAGATGGACCAGGTGATCATCTTCAGTTTTGGACTTGGCAATCATATCATCCATGTCAACCTCAATCTCTTTATGGATCATATCGTGAAAGAGGGTCGTCATGGTACGTTGGTAGGTTGCCCCTGCATTCTTTAGACTGAATGGCATGACTTTGTAGCAATATGTACCCCACGGCGTGATGAAAGTAGTCTTCTCCATATCAGCTGGGGACATTTTGATCTGATTATATCCTGAGAAACCGTCCATGAACGAAAAGACAGAGAACTGCGCTGTGTTGTCTACCAAGACATCAATGTGAGGCAAAGTAAAATCATCCTTTGGGCTTGCCTTATTGAGATATCGATAATCCACACACATTCTGACTTTCCCATCTTTCTTAGGAACTGGGACGATGTTGTCAATCCATTCAGGATATTCAAAAGTGGCTAGGAACCCAACATCAAGCTGCTTCTTTACCTCTTCTCTGATTTTGAGTGCCATGTCGGGTCTAGTCTTCCTAAGCTTCTGCTTGACTGGAGGACATCCGGGATTAAGTGGCAAGTGATGTTCAACGATGTTGGTATCCAACCCAGGAAAATCATGATAGGACCAGGCAAAGATATCAACATACTCTTTCAATAACTTGACCAACTCAGAGTGTACATGCTCTGCAAGGGATGCGCCAACCTTGACTTCTCTTTTGACCTCCTCAGTACCAAGATTGACAACTTCCACTGGCTCTTTGTGTGGCTGAATCTCTCTATGCTCATGCTCAAGGAGCCTTGCTAGTTCAGCCGGTAATTCATAATCTTCTTCGGCTTAGTTAATTGGAATTCCAGAATTATAATGGATGTTTGCCATGTTGTTATTAATGCTTTTATTAGTTCTGGATGTTTATGAATATGTTTAGAATGTGCTATTTTTAAAAAGTGAAAAGAAAAGAAACTTTTGCCATTTGTTTGTGAAAAAGTAAAATAAAGAAAGAAAATAGAGCATGATTTTGAATGCAAAAAACTTTTATTTATTGATCACGTAATATTGCAAAAGCGTGAGGCCCTTTACAAGCTATCCACTCGTCTCGGGCGAGGACGAGGGAATGAGAAAGAAAAATGCATTACATGTTATATGGGAAAACCACAGGAATCACGGTAGATGTCCAATTATTGAGCTTGAAACTCGGCGGACACTTGCGCACAAAGCTTGAAGTCTGATTACTGGGACCAGCATCATCAAGAGCTGCCACGATGTCACCCTGCTGGAAACCCGCACTATTGAACTTGATCAAATCGCACTGCTTCGACCCAAGTGAGTTAGATTGCTGACCAGGACGGTAACCCAATCCAAAACGATTATGCTTCTCAACCACATCAATCACATGCCCCAGCCTGGCAAGGCACCTCTTTCGATGATCTCTTTAGCACTCTTAGCAGACGCTAAAGTCAATTGTGGTGATCTACTTTGACTAATTGAAGCAGAGCTGACATCTTCAAAATTGAGACACTGCAACGACACCTCAGCAATGCCTTCCTCGGTCCCGACATATCAGAAAGATGATAACTCGCTTACAATCAAATCCTCTTCACCACAGACGATGACAAGCTGATCATCAAACATGAACTTTAACTTTTGATGTAAAGTGGAGGTAACTACCCCTGCAGCGTGGATCCATGGGCGAACCAGTAGGCAACTGTACGCCGGATTGATATCCATCACCTGGAAGGTAATGGTGAACAAATGAGGCCCAATATTGATGGGTAAGTCCACTTCTCCAATGACCTGTCTTCGAGAACCGTCAAAGACTCTGACAACTAAGGCGCTTAGTCTCATCTTGCTTCCTTCAACCAGTAATTGACTCAATGTGCCCTTGGGCATCACATTGAGAGAAGAACCGGTATCTACTAGAACACGAGATAACAGGATGTCTGTGCATATTACAGATATGTGTAGCGCTTTATTGTGGGCAGTTCTTTCAGGAGGTAATTCTGATTCATTAAATCCCAAATATTAACTTGCGGTTATTTTAGCCACTACATCATCAAACTCGACGACAAATATATCATGCATAACGTGAGCACTATTCAAGACTTTCAACAAAGCTGATCGGTGCGCGGGCGAGCTCATGAGTAAAGACAAGATAGAGATCCTTGAGGGAGTCTGCCCCAGCTGATCCACAATCTTAAAGTCACTTTTCTTGATCAACTTAAGGAACTCTTGATCATCAAAGGTCTCTTTGTTCTTCGAAACATCCTCAGACGGGACAATCGGCACTGGAATGGCAGTAGAAGATGCAGGTGTCTCCTTGGGAATAACAACGGTTGGAATTTACACAGGCTTCGTAGTGATCTTTGGAGCGAACACTCGTCCACTACGAGTAATACCTCCAACGGCTGTAATGTTCACGATCTCAGACTCAACAAACCTTATCTCTTGACCTCCAGAAAACACAGTTGACCCATATCTCCAAGGTACCTCCTTAGAATTCTGATACGGAAACGGCTTCGACGGACAAACAACGATGTATTTTGTTTAGCTGGAACCATCCTATAGACGATGGTGAACGGCTCGATAGCGGCAACTTCCTCAACCGGTTTAGACTTGGCAAATTGAACTTCGCCTTTGTTCATCAAAATCTGGACACAACCCTTCAGCTTTCGACACTGGTTGGGATTATGGTCACAAATCTGACATTTACCATGCATCCCTTTCAACAGCCCGTGTTCATTCAATTTCTTGAAAACCACAATCATCAGGGTCTTTACTTCGTCAACATCCATGATCAATTCAGCCCTTGAATTATCCTCGATCATGTTAACTGCAGGTCCACCGTGAATCGACAACGAATTATTCTGAATGTTAGGTCCTTCCTAAGTGATAGTCAGAACTTTCTTATCAATGAGTTCCTGAACCTTGGTTTTGAAAACAAAGCAATCCTCTATTGCATGTCCTATGTATCCAGCATGATAAGCACAGGACGCATTTGGATTATGCTTCGAGCCAAATGGAGGAATTGCAGGTGCAATCTTCTTGGGAACAATTGCCCCTTGGTGAACCAAGTAAGGAAATAATTTGGTGTATAACACCAAAATTCTATCAAAATTCGGACGCTTGCGGTTTCCTTGATTGTTGTTGTACTGACGGTTTTGATTCTGCTGATTTTTGTTGTTCTGTTGATTCTGTTGCTGATTCTGAGCATTCTGAACTGGTTGTTGCGGATAATACTGATATGGAGGTTATTGATACTACACAATAGTAATTTATGGATATGGATAATACGACATGGGTGCCACGGGAGCTTGATACTGAGGAGAAACTTGAGCTGTCACAGCGTTGGCTTCACCTTCCTTTTTCTTAGACTGACTATTCTGAGATTTTCTAGCGGCCGGCTGCCGGAAAGCAGCTCCAGGAATCTTTCCAGTCTTCAAACCGTTTTCAATCCGTTCACCAATCGTTACAACATTAGCGAAGTTTGATGAAGAACTACCCACCATTTTCTCGTAGTAGGATCCTTGCAAGGTACCCATAAAGATGTCAACCAACTCGTTGTCAGAGAGAACAGGACACACACGAGATGCCATCTCATGCCATCTTTGTGCATACTCCTTGAATGTTTTAGCTGAGCGCTGAGATTGATTCTGCAACTGCAATCTAGTTGGCGCCAGATCAAGATTGTATTTGTATTGTTTCACGAACGCTTCAGATAAATCCCTCCAAGTACGGATTTAGCTGCGTTCCAAGCCCATGTACCAATCCAATGAAGCACCAGATAAACTATCTTGAAAGCAATGAACTAGCAATTCATCATTATCAATATAGGATGCCATCTTCCTGCAGCACATAGTGATGTGACTACGCGGGCAACTTAAACCTTTATACTTTGGCAGCTCAGGTATCTTGAATTTCCGCGGCAACACAACATTTGGAACCAAACACAAGTCCTTGGCCTCCATGCCAAAAGCAGAAAACCCTTCAATAGCTCTGATACGATCTTCTAATAACTTGTAGTTAGTAGGTCTACTTTAATTAACAGGCCTGACAAGAATCTGAGGATTTGGCAGCTGGGAAGCGGCCGAAGCGTGCACTTGCGGAGTAGCAAACTGAGAAGGATACACCAAACCCGAATTAATCATCTGACCAGCATTCTGACCCATCTGAACACCAAACGGATAATTCGGAAGAGGTACCACAGCAGCTTAGGAAGATGCCCCAGGATAGAACATCCCAGGATGAACATTCTGAACAGCAGTTTGAGCAGCTTGAGATGAGTTTGGAACCTGGAAAGGAGGACCTTTATACACATGCTCTTCTTCGTCAGGAGTTTCAATGTCAGCCAACCCAGAAGTTTGATGGGTCTGAACCTGAGGATTCTCAGGATCATCACTCACCACTGGAGGTGGAACCAGAGTAGGCATGCCCCATGGATATACAGCAGCATTTCCATTGGGCATGGGCGCAACAAAAGGCTGATATGGTATGAAGGCACTACCATTATTTGCAATCTGAGGAGTGTAATTCGGAGGCATGCCCCAAGGAAAACCAGCGGGCATCTGGTTTAAACCGGATTGAGAAATTGTCGGATGAACAGTAGGCTGATTCACAGGCTCAACTGGTACTTCAAGAATAGCAGGAGAAGGAACAATAACATCAGGAGTAGTCGTAACAACAGGAGGAACAGTCACAACAGGAGTGACAACAGTTGCATCAGTAGTGGTTACAACAACAGTGGCAGCAACAGCGGCGTCCCTCTGGGCACGAAGGAGTTCCATGATGACATCCATGTTCGTCTGGAACTGATCCATCCGACCTTGGAATTGAGCCAGAGTTTCCTTGTAAGCAGCGTTCTCAGCTTCGAAGTCAACCATGATTCTGGATTTGTTTTAGTTAGTAAAATACCGATGTCGAGTCGTCATCTTGCTACAAGGAAGGCGGACAAGGATGAGCAATGGTTTCAGATGAAGGGATGTGCATATGTGGTGCAAATGAATGTATGTTATGCATGCAAAAATAAAGTTTTAAATTCCAGGAATTCTTAAACTTATCTTTGTTGATAATAATCATAAAGCATGTAAGTAAAGGTGCGAAAGATAAGATTGGCAAGCAACTTCATTCATTCATTCAACAATAAAGGAAAGAAGCATAAGTCGAATACAAGTCAAATATATGCCTTTTGGGCTACAACAAAATCCGCATGGATCCTATCAAATACCACCCTGCAAACGGACAAGAAATGGAAAATAGCCCAAGGAAGCTGGTGGGGCAATACATCAGCATATGCATCCCTCAACAACCCAGGTAGGTCCTCCAATGCATGCTCAGCAAATCTGGCTAGACGGCCATGCCTCTCACTCCAATACTTCGCATCCTTCATGAGGTTACGCAGCAAAGAATGGTTAGGTCCCTGAAGCATATCCTGAAGAAAGGCCTTTTTCTGATCCAGGAGGTTCTGCAGATGACGGCTTTGATGCTCCCAATGAGTGCTCTCTGTGTTGAGCTGACTAATCTGCTCTTGGCTCTGGTGTGCTTGATCTTGCAGCTTCTGAATCTCACCGAAGACTTTGTCTAGCTGGATTTGACATTGAGAAAAGTCCTTTGCTAACTAATTATCATGGTCTTGCTCACTTTGCCATTTTGTTTTAAACTCTGATAACTTCCCTCGAAGCTCTTCAAGTTGCTTGTTGTAGCTCAACTCCTCTTTGTAGGCTTGATAATGGGCATCAGCAAGTTGTCTCTTCTTTGAAGCAAGTCCCTCATAGGTGCTCTTCAAAGCATCACCCACCTTCATACGCTTGTTTTGTTCAACCTCCACCTCTTTGAGCATGTGCTCGCGCTTCTGATGGAGCTCAATCTGTAAGTTATCCTTCTCGGATGTGACTCTATCAAGGTTGAGACGAAGATTAGCATTCTCCTTCTTCAACTTCTCAACAATCAGCTTGAGTTGGTCAACCTCAGATGGAGGAACAATGGCTAGTTCAGGAGTCTTGGCATTCATGGAAGGCTCAGGAGAGAATGGCAACAAGATCTCTTTGACACGCTCTTTGACCCAAAGTGTGTAAGCTTCCTTGGCTACGCAATTCTTCTTACCCAAATCGGCTCTTCCTTCGAGATGAATCTGAGTCCAAGTAGCACTAAACCTCTTCAACAAACCCATGTCATCAACCCCTTCATGAAAGATGAACTCCTCCACTACCTCAGGATCAGGCTTGGCAACCATAGGGTATCCCAACTGTCAGAAGGTCATTTTCGGATTGTAGTTAATTCCACCCTTTGTACCCAAGAGAGGCACATTGGAGAATTTCCCACAATGAAGAATGATCGGAATGTCGTCGAAGACTCGAGAATACCAAGAAATGTCATCAACAGTAAGAGACATGATTCGTTGAGACCACTTGAGATTACCCTTATTCTCAACAAAGGGACCCTTCTGTGGAAGGTGAGATATGAACCATCGGTACAACAAAGGAGCGCAACAGACAATGGTTCCTTTTTTCTTTTCATTCCTGGAATGAATAGAATGGTAGGTATCAGCAAGAAGTGTCGGAACAGGGTTCTTGGAAAAGAAGATACTGATGGCAGCCTGATCTACGAAATCCTCCATGTTTGGAAACAAGACAATCCCATATATCAGTAAAGCAAGAACGGCGTTGAAAGCCTTCCAGTGTCTATCCTTAGCAAAAGAAGTGACATTGTCAACCAAGAACTTTGAAGCAAACCCTCGAATACCTTTCCCTTTGGTCTTGAGATTATCCTCCACATCCTTCTTACTAATGCAAAGCGCATCAGCAATAAGATGAAACTTCGGACAACCACTAGTGTAAAGATAAGGAACCTGCTTCTTGATCCCAACCCCAAGAATGTAAGCATACTCCTCGAGTGTAGGTGCTAGCTGATAATCCTGAAATGTGAAGCACCTAAGTGGCGGGTCGTAGAACTGAACCAGAGTGTGAATAGCAGTGATGTTGACTTCAGTGTTGAGGATGGTCAACAGATTACCATAAGTATCTATGAAAACCCCTCTGTCTGAATAGTCCGGATATCTGCATATAATTCTGTGTCGGTGAAGAAATCTGGCGTGTGTGAGAGAACAAAGGTATGAAGTGGCTTATTTTCCTGCAAAAACCCATCCCCCTCACAGGTGTGATCTAGACGCAACAAGGTGGTCCCTAAAAAGGTCACCCAAACCATAGGACTCAGAATGAAAATCCCCCGCCGTAGTGAATTCTCACAGGATGGAAGTATTCTCAAATGAATCACGATCTGGGATGTGGCTCTCGTGATAACCCAACGCGCAAAATGCAGGCCTCGCGACTATCCACGTTCTATCCTATGTGTATACTAGGCCCGATGTTAGGACCTTTCTCTCCAATAATATCTACCCATCCCAACAACAGCAGAAAATAGCAGATATCCAGAATATGCAGCATATGAATATTCAAAGCAGTAAAGAAATGCAGTAAATAAACATAAAGCTAAAGCAAGTAAAATAAAGCGAGTAAAGATAAAGCTAGTAATGCGCAAAAGATAAACACCCAAGCAAGCAAGAAAAGCAAACAAAACTAGGCAAGACCCCAACCTGCAAGAGCAAGGACTCCCCAGCAGAGTCACCAGCTGAAGATGGCTGGTTTATACCCGAGTGAATCGCACACTCAAAGATAACACAGAGTCGCCACCAAACTTTATTTAGTCCCGAAGGACAGGGAAAATATCGATAAAACCCAAGGGGAAGAGAAACGGGAACGGGGGTTGATTATGCGAAAGGAAGGTACTAGCACCTAACACATCCGTCGTACTCGACGTAAACTATTTGGCTTGCTTCTAGGCTTGGATGGGTTATCTATCTAAAGGCTTATAGATAAAAGAAAAGGAGAGAGAGAAGAAAAGGGAAAAATAAGAAAAGAAAGAAAGAAAGTGCTCGTGGAGGATTGGGGCCCTCGTGCCTACGTACCCTCATAGTGGAATGAGGACATCAGAGCGTCGTAGTTCATGGAACCAGGGGACAGAAAGGAATGAAGAAAGGGAGAAGGAAAGAAAGGTGGAAGTGTGCTCGCCAAGATCATCGTGATCCCGTGCCTACGTATCATACATTCAAAAGAATGTAGAATCAGAGCTTCCGTAGTTCGGGGAACCAAACGGAAAACAAAACAAGAAAGAGATAGGTGGTGTCAAAAACCAAGGGCAAGAGTGAAAGAAAACTCTACTGGGGAAAACCGAACAGTAAGAGCGATTACACAAGAGACTAGAAAAGGAATGGTGTCAAAACCAAGAATGAAAGAAACCCCGCTGGGGATAACAAAGAGGATTGGTGTCAAAACCAAGAAAGTAAGAGCAAAATGAATAGAAAGGACTCCGCTGGGGAAGAAAATAAAGAACTGCTAGGGACAGAGGGTAAGCAACCCTACTGGGAAACAAACAAAGGGATGGTGTCAAAACCAAGAGAAAGAGGAAACTCGGTATATTAACTGACTGGAAGTGGTTAACCGAAGAAAGAGAGTAGGACTCTGGTGGGGATAAAGGAAGCATTGGTTTTAACAGATGAACTGTGATAAACCAAAAGAGAGAGTGCCGAACCAAGGGAAGGTGTTTGAATCTGAGGGGACATCGGTATGTTAACTGATAAACAGTGGTTAACCGAGGAAACAAGGATTGCAACTCTGTGGGGATAGAGAAACATTGGTTTTAACAGAGAAAAATGTGATTAACCAGAAGAACGGGTGTAGGACCGATCGAAGGTCGTAACCAAAAAGGGGTGTTGGTATTGACTGAACAAACAACACTTGACCAACGAAGAAGGGTATTGAACCAAACGAGGTTGCTAACCGTTGGGGTTCAGTTTTTAACATATTACTGTGATTAACCGAGAAAAATAAGTGATTAACCAAGAGGAGGTGATTAACTCAAAAGGGGTTCAGTATTTTAACAAACAGGCTGTGGTTAACTGAAGAAACGAGTGATTAACCGAGAGAAGGTGATTAACCCAAGAGGGTTCAGTATTTTAATAGACAGGCTGTGATTAACTGAATAAACAGGTGATTAACCGAGAGAGGGTGATTAACCGAGAGAAGTTGATTAACCCAAGGAACTCAGTATGTTAACAGACGGGCTGTGGTTAACTGAGAAGGAGTGAAAACATTGGTGTTTTAATTGACAAACAGTGATTAACCAAACAAAGGGAGAAGAACCAAAAGAAGGTTGTGAACTCCGCAGGGGATTCGGTCGCAACAGGAGTACTGTGTTTAACCGAAGAAAGAGAAAAAAGACTCTTCAGGGGAATCAAAAAATAATGAGTGACCACAAGAAAAGCATAGGGTATTGAAACAAAGATAGTTTGCTAACCCAAGAAACAAAGGATCTTAACCAAAAAGGTGATTGATCAAAAGAGAGATCGAAAGAGATAGGAGTGATCAAGGATCGACCCGACTGGGGAAAGAAAGAACACTACCGCCTGGAGATAGAGATGACTAAGCCAAGCACATGGTCATTCGTCCCCTACCTGAAGTAGTCAGAATGAGAGTAGGAATTCTCCCTTCTCATTCCTTCTCCAACACACATGGTGTAATGCAGAAGTTGAAACAGACAGCACAACAGCTCCAAGTTGTACAGTGCTCCTGCGTGGTAAAACGGACAGCGTAACAGCTCTAATTTGTACAGTGCTCCAATGTAGGGCGTAGTGCGAAACTCCAACTCCACGGGGGATCGAGAGAGAAAGCTCTAAAGGAAGCCTAAAGAGAAGGAAGGGAAAGATCAACTAATCGAAACATGGTTTCGATCAATTAATCAAAGGGAAATGCCATGCTAACAATTTTCCAAAGAGAGTGGAAAATCATTAAAGCAAAAGGTGTGAATTATTGATTATACAAGATTAAGCTCATCCATGAAGAATGAACTTAATGCAAAACCAAGAAAGGGAGTACAAAACAGTACCAAATGATCAACAAATATGCAACACAAAGTCATGTTATGTGATCAAAGAGAAATGTGAGAATGATTATATTCACATGATGCCAAAAATATGAACAATTTGAATAATCGAAAGTGTGCAACAAAAGTTCTTGAATAAGCTTCAAACAGAAGTTAAATGACACTTAAAACATCCATAAAATCAAGCATGACAATCAATGGAAGTTAAAATGAAGAAAGCAAGGCAAACACACTTGAAAATGCAAGAAAATGGCCTTCTGGTCCAGTGTTAATCGATTAACACTGTTGCACTGCAAAGTGTTAATAGATTAACACTTGAAAAAGTGCAAAAAAATAATGGTTAATCGATTAACACTATTGCACTGCAAAGTGTTAATCGATTAACACTGGACAGGGAGCAGAAAATCAGTTTTGAAAAGTGCTTTTGGCCAACTTTTTGATTATGCAATCACTCCAATGCTAGGGCAAACAACTATGCACGAAAAATCAAGTTTAGAAGCAGTAAATGATCAACAATAGAATCAATTAAACAATCAAGGTCATGGATCAAGCAATGGCATAATCAATTCACATGCAAAAAACATCAAAACTACATCGTGAATGATACGAAAACGATCGAAACAGTAAAATGAATGAGATCCACCAACCTACAAGGCTGAGATATGCCTTGGTAAATGTTGCAATGTGATCTTGATGAAGATAATCAAAGAAAACCAGAGGAATCTTCAATTATAGCCGAAACGTATCGAAACCGATCAAATCGCGACGAAAACTCCAAAATGAGAATTGTCACCGAAGAAGCTTGAATCAATCACTTGATATGAATCCAAAAGCTACTGAAACTCCACAAAAACCAGTAAAATGGAATGAAGATGAAGGTTAAGCTCAAGAAAAAAGCACTTTCAAGGTGAAAGTAGCTTTTTCTTCAATGGAGAATTAAGAGCTTTGGTGAGGTTTTGGAAGAGAATTGAGATGAAGATGAAGATGTAGCAGAAAAAAATCGGAGAGAATGTGAGAGAATTGAGAGTGAAATGTGTAGAATGGTTGAGAAATTATGGTTGAAATGGTGGATCCTTTGAAAAGTGAGTGAAGGTGTGTTTATATAGACTTTTGGTTTGGAGTGTGAGAGGTTTGGAATTAGCTTTGGACTTAGCTTTGGGTTTGGAACTAGGGTAGGACCAACTCGGTAACAATTCCAAGGTGAACTCCAACATCCAAAGATCCACATTACTTTGAAAACAAGGAACATGGTGCACTTAATTTGAAGTGAATCATTAGAATAAATGCACTTGGAATGAATTAAATAGCCTTGAAATGTCTAGAGATGTCTAGAATATTCCACATGCTGCTAGAATACTGTAGAATCCAAGACCAAAGTGTGTGCAAAGGTGCTGTCATGAAAAAGCAGCAGATTGTGCCTATTCTGCCTGTGTTAATCGATTAACACAATTGCACTGCAAATGGTTAATCGATTAACCAGGCCAAAATATGCCCAATTTGCCTAAAAAAAGGTGTTGTGGTCCCGGCTTTGATTTTCCACTTTTTGTATTGATGAATATGCATAGAAACCCTCATTTTGTGCTTGTTTTGATGATGTGATGACCTTGTGAGGATATGATTAATCGGGCTTGGAAAACCTGAATATTCCTGCAACAAAATCAAAGAGAAAAAATTCGAATGCGTATGCCAGCGATGCGAATGCTTATGCTCATGCAAAAGGTAAAAGAGGGAGGTCAAATTTTGGGTTACGACGGACCCGAGGGGATTTCCAAGGGTTTTCAAAAGAGTACCTAGAGAAAAAAGATTAAGGGTTTTTCAACCACTAAGAAGTGGGACTCTTTGGACACCATCATGGCTATTCTTATCTTTGGCTTGGTTTTGTTCCCTAGTGAGGAGAACTTTATTGATCTAATTGTTGTAAACATGTTCTTGGCGGTAAAGGTTGAAGACGAAAACCCTACACAAACCCTCCTCATTGACGTCTATTATACCATCATCTACACCGTGAGAAAAAAGGGGTATGATGATGTGCTGCACACCTTTGCTCTATAAGTGGTTCCTTTCCCATGTCTCTAAGGACATGTGTGCTGTTAAAAATATAAATGGGTACAAATGGTCTCAATATTTGGCCTCACTAATCGAGAAGTCCATCCTAGGGTATCCTCAAATCCTCAACCGCGAGGATATGATTATCAGTTGTGGGAACTTTCAAATGTACCTCTCATAGGTTCAATGGGTTGTATAAGTTACAATCCAACCTTAGCCATGAGACAACTCAGATATCCCTTGACATATAAAGTTGATGATAAATTGTTGAAGGGATTTGTTCTACATGATGTAATTATTGAATGCCCAGAGGGTTATTCGTTCCTAGGAAAAAATTAATCGAGGAAGAAGCGAACTAAAAAGGAAAATTAATGAGGATATAAAACCCTACGCTCAGTGGATAAAGGAGAGGGTCTGATAAGTAAAGCTACCTTTTATCCTCGATCATCTAGTTCTGATAAGGACACCTGAACCAATCCTTATCTTAGTAGAATAGGTTTACGAGCTTAAGATAACCATTTCTCGACAAGAGAAAGAAAACAGGGAACTAAAATGCAACTTTAGCCAAAACACCCGAGAAAGGAATGACTTTAGGTACAACCTTGAGCAGAAGGTAAAACAGCTTGAAGAAAGCGAAGATGTAGCCAGAGTAGAATGAGTCAAGAGGAAATGAGTGTGCGACGGTGTTGATGCAGTCAGTTCAAATCTCAAGGCGCTCAAAGAGTAGCTAGGCAGTGCTTGGTGTCAAAGTCATAAGTGGGAAGAGGTACGACTAAACTCCACAAGGTACAGAAAGAGATGAGAGAAGAATTTGAAGCCTGAATCAACAGTCTCAACTCTACTCTAAGGCAGTACCAAGAGTTTGCCTCGAATGAGAGTCGTCTTAGATAAGAAGCTGAATGTGCCCTCCAAAGGCACCTTTTCGATTAAAGAAGTACTTTAAAAGAACTATGAACAGCTAAGGAGAATGAACAACAACAAAGGAAGGATGTTGAAGCCCAACTTTTGGCTCGAGAAGAGGAACTAAGGCAAGCCTTGGCAGATATAAGAACTCTTTAAGAAGACAATAGGACTTTAAAAAACACAGGTTTACACTTTAAGAGTTTGTTTAGGGTAGCAAACAGTTTTGTGGATAAACAAAAAGACGAGATCAATCAACTCTAACAATCCCTAGCCAATTGGTATTGGAAGTACACCAACTTAGCAGACTTTGCTATCCGAATGGTCTTCGACATCCTAGTACTCTTGAAGAGGGCTGACAATGTTTTGAATTTTGTCATAACTTGTAAGCTCGTGTTGATCGAGTTTAGGAAAACTATTGTTGTAATTGAAAATTCAATGCACCCTTCGTTGTAGTTTGATCATTTCAGTGCTCCTTCTTTGAACAATGTATGAATGAATGGTTTTTCTTCTTATGTGATCTTGTCTCTATGTTTGAATGCTTGCAATAACTATAATTTTAAGATTCTTTTAAAATGAAACATAAAACCTTTTTGCATATCCATGCATACTCATGCATTCATACATACACCTACAAGCATGAGGCACATATGGGTGAAATGATCTCTCTCTCTCTCTCTCTCTCTCTCTCTATATATATATATATATATATATATATATATATATATATATATATATATATATATATATATATATATATATATATATATATATATATATATATATATATATATATATAACAAACACACACAATTTATATAGTTATTTGTGTCCTCATTAATTTTATTATAAATATTTATATATAGTTATTTATGATATCATTGATTTTGATATAACTATTTATGTATAGTTGTTTATGTTATTATTGGTTTTGATATATCTATTTAAGTTTTTTTTTTTCTTTATTTATTGTCCTAGTTCGGATTCTAAAATCTGATCACTTCAATAACACACTTCGGATCCTAAAATATGAATGATATTTTTGGGAATTAGAGGGGCTTATTATGAATGATTTGAAAAGTCCAGCAAATTGTTGCAAGTAAAAAACAATAGGAGATAAACAACCAAGTGTTGGTTTCACGAACTGCAAGTTAATTTCTATTAATTGATTTTAACACATTGTTATAATTTTAACAAAAGGTTTTGATAGGTTGAAAGATTGAAGGGTAAATAGGCAAAAAAATTGTAAATAATAATAAAATTCTATGACATAAGATGTTAGGGTTGAGTCTAATTTTGGAACCCCCCTTTATATATGTCGTTACTAATTCTCAAGATTATTTTGTCAAGATATCTTAATAATTAAACATGTACCCTTTTTGTTTAACACCTAAATATGTTGACATAATATGTTTGTTACCAACTCTCAAGATTATTTTTTCAAGATATCTTAGTAATTAAACATGTACCCTCTCTGACTAACACCTAAATCTATTGACAAGTTATAATCAAAGTGTTGGGTTATCATGAGGGGGAAGTATCCATATTGGGTCAGATACTCACCTAAAGATTAAAGAATCAATCAAACAAGTGAGAGAGACACTACATATTCACTCAAAATCTTAAGACAATGGGTGTATAAATCATGTCACTTGTGAAGTGTCAAACCTCTATTTTTTAAAGCAATGCGGGGCTTACACAACTCGCACTTATTTCTCAATAGTTTATCCACTATCCTCACTCGCAAGCAAGAGCTCTTTCTTCCACATACTTGTACCGCTGTTGAAAAACACCCTTACCATGTCACAGACACTTCAACAAGACACGCCACCTGACCACCACCATGTTAGGAAGACTTTCGATACAAAGAGTCAATCCCTTACTCAAACCATCGAATCTGATACCACTGTTAGGTCATCATGAGGGAAAAGCATCCACATTGGGTCAAAGACTCACTTTAAGGTCAAAGACTCACCCAAACAAGGGAGAGAGACACCACATATTTATCCAGTATCTTAAGGTAGTGAATGAATGAGTCTTCTCACTTATAAATTGCTTAAACTTCTCTTTTCCAAGCATGTGAAACTTACACAACTAACACTTTTTTTTCAACACAAAGGATAAACTTTATTAGTAACATAAATATAAAAGTTATGTAGTTTCACCCTTATCCCTAAGTGGCAGTCGACTATAATATATAGTTTCAAAGTATTAACCTATTCCACTCTCATTTCATAAGATGAACCACAAAACATCTCAAATTGTTGGCCAAACAATAAAATTCATTAAAAACAAATACTATAACAACAACATAATAGTAATATTTGAATTGACAAATGCCATTTAAGGGTATAAGATTATTCGTAAAATCAACTACTCATCTCCAACAAATAGGAGTTTTGTTAGAATAAGATTTGTTCATGACATATATCCTTTGGGTTTTGATGATAACAAAGTATTGAAAGAACAATGATGTTATCTAATGTGTGTTCTAAGTATGCAGGTTCAAAATCTTAAGGAGAATCTATTCAAAATGTGACAAGAGAACGCATTTGAGAGAAACAGAGTATTTGGCTTCTAATGGTTCAAAACTGATGCACGCTATTAAGTGAAGTATGATGATATATGTTTGCATAAACTCTGAAGCTGAATGTATCAAAATCAGAAGAGCAATATATTATCTCTACACTTATTAAATGTATCAACTTCTGGTGATAGCTCAGAACCATAGACAAAGCTAAGTGATCCGTACTGCATAAAGTAAGCTATAATGTCAAATTAGTTTGTCAGCTAGAGTCTGTGTTCACATGGCTCAAGAAGAGTTGACATGCTTTACGGACATCTATTTTCAACGGATTTATAGTACAAGATCACAAGGAAGACGCTATGGTTAAAAGAGTTACACAATGTATAAAGATCTTTTTGTGTATCTACCTTCAACGTCTCTTAGTACTATGGAGTAACAAAGTCACTTGTACAAGATATCTTTTCCAATGGCTATTCTTCTGTAACTGCTATATAAGTAGCTGAAGATTCAATCTAGAATCAACAACAAGGAAATAAAGAAAGAGATCCAAGAAGAAAATAAGTGTTTCACGCTTCTATCACAATAGAAAAATAACAAGATCAACAATGGCAGCACCATCGAGTATGCATAATTTCTGTTATATGTTGTAAATTGTACAAAGCCTTAAGATTTCTTAAACAGTGAATATCTTAGAAATCTTAAGATCTATGATCTTTGTTATGGTTATTTACATGTACCTCTGATTGCATATCAAGTACACATTATTGTCTATTATGCTAAACATGTTGTTTAATAGTTTAGAAAAAAAGTCTCTTGCTATGTGCTTGAGCATCAAAGTCTCTTGCTGTGAGCTTAATCCAAGTAAGTCTCTTGATATGTGCTTGAGCATTGAAGTCTTGATCATATTGTTGATTAAGCATAAAGTCTTGGACTGAAGGTCTAAGAAAGAAAGTCTTGGATTCGTGGAATCTAATCAGGAAGTCTTGTACTCGAGGGTATAAGCAGGGAGTCTTGAATCCGTGGGATTTAAGCAGGAAAGTCTTGGACTGGAGGTCTGAGTAGGAAAGTCTTGTACTCGAGGGTATAAGCAAGAAGTCTTGAATCCGTGGGATTTCAGCAGGAAAGTCTTAGGTAGTGAGTCTGAGCAGGAAGTCTTGTACTTGCGGGTATAAGCAAGAAAGTCTTAGAATATGAGGATCTAAGCAGGAAGTCTTGATCAGGTGCTGATTGAGCAGGCAAGTCTTAGGCTATAGGTCTGAGCAAGAAAAATCTTATGCTCGAGGGCAGAAGCAATTGTAATCATGATTTGATTATAGTGGAAAATTTCTTGTTCTGCAAGGGGACTGGACTACTCTTAGTTTGGGAGGAACCAAGATAAATCTCTGTGTGTTCTTTTGTTATTTACTTGCTTATGTTATTATTCCGCTGCAACTTATTATCAGGATCTAAACAGTGGTTTAGAATCTAAACTTTGTTCAGAAGCAGAGCAAAAACGGAGAACACAATTCAACCCCCCATTCTTGGGTATTTTTCTCACCTTCAGTTGATATCAGAGCCTGGTTTATGCATAACACTTAACAGTGATGCAGACAAAGATCCAAAGAAAAAAATATGTTTTCATCTCCGTATAAAAAGAAGGTTGTCAAAGATGAAGAAATCTATTGAAAGCAACTAGTCTCTCTATCATTGGTGTTATCCTTTTGAGAAGATAGTTCAAGATCTTGACTTTAGAATAACTTAGAGAAACTTCATCAAAACAAGATGGGGATCCAAAATCAGAAAACCTATCCAGGTAAGTTTTTTATTTATTTTCCATTTCAAGCATGATACTTTGTACAAATTTTATTGGTGTGTATAATTTCTACACCCAGTCACTTTGAAGGATATTAGCTAAAGAACCTTCAAACTAGTGAAATTGGTATTCTCATCGTTTGTGATGATACCAGTGTTATGAAGAATTAAAGAAATCTCTTCAAACTTTTTTTAATCAAGCTCTCTTACTACTGTTCAGAAGAAATTAGTATATGTTATGTTCTTCAGTGAACTGGCAGTTGAGATACAACTCGTGATTCTGTTAGAGTTAAATGGCTGGTAAAAATTCTGAACATAGTAATTTATGCTTAATTCTGAATGAAGAATCTGAATCAGATATTAGTTAGATGATGTCTCAGTCAAAAGCTTGGATAACAAACTATTGATAAAAGTTATCCTCTAAAAAACCGCTACTTCTAAAATTTGTATAGAGAAATCTTTGCTTCTTACATGCATAGAGGTGGAAATTTTTTGACACCTGTCCCACTTTTTACTCCTGTCCGAAAGTGGTCACATATATTTAGGCCAAAGACATACACCCTCCGGACACATTTATAAGTAAATTTACCTTTTTGTGATACATTTGACTATTAATATATCTAGTCCATATATGGACTAGATACATTAATAGTCAAATGTACCACAAAAAGGTAAATTTGCTTATAAATGTGTCCGGAGGATGTATTATTCAGTTAGTAAAAAAAAAGAGATTAGGCTCAATTGGATTAACAAATGATAATAATAATACTGATAACAATAATTAAATGGGGGTAGTCCTACGAGATCTTAGGCATCAAATAATATTTCTTATGTATGAATAATGAGACAAATAACTATATATAGAAAAAAAGTGCAAGTTATATAAAATTTCAAATTGCATAGAAACTATTGCATTTAACGAAAATAATAAACAATGAATATATGACTCAAACTCCACATGTTTAGACATTTGTAAGCTGAGATAAATTTCAATCTTTAGTCGTTATCATTTCATTAGTTATTTTGAATCTTCATTGGTTATGAACAATCACATTCATATCTGGTATATTTCACATTCCAATTTGTTTATCAGTAATAGAATAAAAAAAGTCTATAACATATGAAATCTAAAAAATTCAAATAAGTTAAAAAACATTCACTTGTTAATAAATTAAAGAGTACAAGAGTTTGGTGTTGTGAATACTACCGAATCATGTACCTAAAAATAAAACAATAGAATGAAACTAAAATACCATAAAACAATATGCATGAAATAAAGTAAAACCAAAAAAGTTGACTTTGATTGACACCTCATCACCCCCGTTATGATGCATATATGACACATAACACATCGACTTTTTCCTTCACTTTGTCTTGTAGGAATCTCATGAATTTGATGTGTGAATGATATTACTTCCATATCTTCTTTAATTTGATAGTGGTGAACAAAATGAAAGTGACAAGAAACACAAGAAATTGGGGTTTGAATTGAGTTTCCAAGATAAAACGTTTTCGTACCCAAAACACTCAAAGATGAACTAAGAGCAAAAATGAATGAACATAAATATTTTTATAGTGGTTCACTGTTAACTAAGTTAATCCAGTCCATCCGCCAAGGTGATTTTACCTTATCAACAAAGACTTAATCCACTATAATCAACTGATTGCAAGCACACAAAGATTACTCGTCAATGTCTTCTCGAGAATCCTGACTAAACCCTAGTCTCTCAAGAAATACAACCTCAAACAATGAGATATAAGAAATGTGTTTACAAAGTTGCTTCTAAAAAAGCAGATTACACAAGTTTTAGTACAATTAATTATCATACAAAGACGAACAAAAGTTTTATGTGTATTTTCTTTCTATATTCACAATAATTTTATGTTCAACAAAAAGCATTGTGAAGTAGCGTAAACGAGCGTAGTGCAGCAGCTTCATTCATTCTTCCAAGAATCCTTTATATAGGAAATGAAAAGATCCGCTGGAGGGTAGAATGGAAATTTTCACAAATGAGTTGGCACCTTGCATAACGGTCTGCAAAGGTGGGAGAAAAAATGGTACAATAGTACAGTCCTTATTCCATAAAATCAGTGTAGTGGAAGGAATATTTGATCTTGTACTATGTACTATTTTTCTCACGTAAAATCTTTTGATCTTATCCTTTAATCTTCATAGGCTTCTGAGTAAATGTTGTTGAAGCATGTTTAGAAGGATTAATAAAATGGTTGAGAGAAACTTCAAAACCTTAGTCTTCAGAGTCTTGACACAGTTTCTCAGAACCTGGTCTTCAGAGTCTTCAAAACTTGGTCTTCAAAATCTTGAGAGCTCGATAAACCTTCAGAGGCTCTTCTATTAGAGTCACATTTAGAAGCTTTAACACAAATGTTCATCAGAATCATTGTTTAAGAGCATTCCAAAACTTGACGTAATCTTGTAAATCACAGTTTTGTATCTCTTCAGAGTCAAAGTGTGTTGAGTCCAGAATCTGATGACATCACATGCCAAATCCTCAGAGTCAGAACTTGTTAGCAAAAGCTACATACTAGACAAAATTATTAGGGTACAAAATGTTCTCTAAGAAACAATGTATTTTTATCATCAAAACTAAAGGCCAGAAGCAGAACCAAATCTTGTTTTTACAATCTCCCCCCTTTTTTGTCGATGACAAAACCATGTATTTTGATGAATGATTTTTACTTGTTTAAATCATATAAAAACATCATAGCGAGGTTTGTAAGCTCCCCCAAAATTTTTATATTATTAAAACTATTTTTTCATATTAGAATCTCAGAGTTAGGTTTGCAAGCTCCCACTGAATTTAAGACTTTAAAATAATCTTAACATATAAAAATATCTCAATCAGCATGAAAGAAATAACTTCCCAGAACGCAGAAGCTTGGTGACAAAAGTAGAGGCCTGGTTAAATAACTATTTCAGAATTAACTTTTCCTTGAGTATCAAATGTTCTGGTTATCAGCCTTGTATCAGAGTTTGATCTGTCTGAACTTATATATGCCTTGGTTATCGTCAGAGCTTATATATGCCTTGTTAGCTCAGTCTCAAATCAGCTTAATTAATGTCTTCTGAGAAAATATTTTATTCCTGAAAAATTTGGTTAACTTGAAACATGATGAACTTATTCAAAATTCCCATAGCATATAATCAGAGTCAGAAATAAGATTATTAAAGACAAATGTTTGGGTGTCAGAATAAGAATAGTATATCAAAATTATATCACTCTCACCCCTTTGTCATCAATAAAAAAGATAAATAAAGATAGACAAAGTAAAATGACACACAATCTCATTTCATTAAATATGTAGAAGCAAAGGTACAGAAGCAAGTTGCATAAAATATAACAAGACTAGAAAGACAACAAGTTTTAAAATAGGTGTCTAAGAAGGGGGTGGCGGTCTTGATAGAATGGATTGAAGCATCCCTTCAATCTTGTTGTTGGTCATAACCTATTCCTTTAACATTTGATCTTGCTTGTCCAGACGCGACCTGAAAACCTGATTCTCAGTCTTCATCTCTCGTAGAGTCTTCAGCACCAAAAAAGGTTCAGAGCCTGAAACTCCAGCTTCCACAATATCCTTTGTTCCAAAAATGAATGCCAAAATGGTATCTGAATTAGGAGGAGGTGAAGGGAATTCCACAATAGGTGCGGGGAGCAGAAAGGTTGGAGGAACCTTTTGAAGCAAAGGTTCAACTATACCATAGAATCTGGCATGGAAGTTCATTTGATTCTCTTTTAAGCACAGGAATTCCAACTTTTCAGAACTGAAGTCAATAAATTTTCTGAAGTTGTTACACAGAGCATGAATTTCAGAGAGGTTTGCATTAGAAATGCAAACTTCAGTGAAAGAGTTCAATCTGGCAACACCTCATTCTCAAACTTCATAAACAATAAATTCAAGGGTGTGGGACGAATGTTGGTTTGAAAATGAGTTTGGTCAAAATAGAGATGAGGCATTCTGTCATGGATGACAATGATCTCAACGTCTGAATCAGAATCATTACAATATGATTCGTCAAAGAAGTCAGTAATTGATGGTTCATTGGTTCGGATACATTTCCAGAAGGTGTCAAAGACAGGTTTATCAACTAGGTTTGGTTGATGGGGTGGAGTTGGTAGAGTTGGGGTGTCATCTTGAAAGGCACGGGCTTCTGGTAATATGAGTGAGACAGAAGATGATGTGGAAAAATTTGAATCAGAAGAGTGGTCTTCTAATGGGTTAGGTTGAGGGTTATTGAGATTAGGTTCAGAAGTTGGTGGTGGTGTTGGTTCATATGGAACTGGAGTAGTAGTGATGGTGGTTGATTCAGTTAAAGTTTAGATTGGTATAGGGAGAGTTACAGAAATAATGGGTATTGGAGTGGTGATAGATATAAATGTGAGAGGTTGTTTGAGTTGGGATGGAATATGGTTGAGAAGAGGGTGAATTAGTGAACGCATAATAAAATGGAGTTTCAGTCATAGGGGACATACCATTAGGCTTATCCTAAGGAGTAGCAGTTTTAAAAGGTCAGGGGTTCCTAGAACTCACATATTCTCCATTTCCCAAAGTATCCTTCAGAATGTTATTCAAAATGTCAGAAGTTCTAGCAATGTGAATTGGGGGTTGAGGATCTCTGGAAGGTCCTTCACCAGTAGAATTGGACTTCCTCTTTCTCAAAGAGTAAAGATCTGGGTAGGTTTTAGGAAACTCCTCGAAGGAGTAAGCCACTGGTGTTTCACATTTTTCCATACAATCAACAATGTACAGTTGCAAAACTTCCTTAGAATCTTCCTGAGTATATATGGGGAAATCATCAACGGGAGTTCTTCTAACACCAACAGTTGACTTGTCCAGAAGCTCTGAAGTATCAACAACAGTTGTGATCAAGGACATCTTTTTCATATTCCTTCTGTTGAAGGGCTTTCCAAAGTCAAATTTCAATTCATTGGTTAAGCATATGTCCATTAGCTCATGAACCAACTTTCTCTCAAAGAGGATATCAGAAATAAGCCTTCCTAGAGGTATCCACTTTATGGGTTTAGAGGATTCATTTCTAGTTTCCTTAACCATCTCCTTTAGATACTTGAAGAGAATGGAGGGAAAATTCATCTTATCTCTAGTTGAAATATAGTACAACATGTACTTATGGTCAGTGTTGATGTAATCAAGTGAGTTTGATGAAGGTCTGTGATGAATGCATCCCAGAATTATCTTAAACCAAACCTTAAGATGATGATGCAGTTTTTTGATGTTGGAGGAGGGCTTTCCATCCAGAAAGATTATTTTAGCAATTTCTTCCATTTTCTTCTTCTTAGCCAACATCTCAAAGCAATGTTTCCCTAAACCATCATGATTGAGATGTTTAGGAATGAACTTCTTAGAGATGGTTATCTTGTGCCCTAACACTGTAGACGTTACTTGAAGATTCGTGGCTGAAGCAGATATCCAGAATTCCTTCACTAACTCAATGTAGTCTGGTCCTTTGAGACAATCAAAATAACTATCTCAACCTTGAACCTTAACATATTTAGTTAAATCATATCCATTAACCTTCATATTCTCAAAATCCACCATTAATTCGCAGAGAACTTTTAACTTATCTACAGGGGTAGAAAAAGTTAGTTTAGGGATTCATTCTTTCAACTGTTCAGGTTGTTGTGAAATTTGTTGAGAAGCCATTTTTGATGATGAAGAACATTTTAGGGTTTTAGAGAACTTTTAGGTTTGAAAGAGAGAAAGTGCGAGAAAAAAGAATAGCAAAAGTGTGGGAAGTGAGTGAAGTGGGTTTATATAAGTGTTTTTGCAATCATGAATAAAATCTTGAATAATGCACAAAATATGACAAGGGGTAAAGTGTGATGATTTTATCTAATCCCAAGACACTTATTCATCCAATGTGTCACTCAGTCGTACAGAAGCAATTCAGTTTTCAGAGGCAATTGTCTTTAAAACTGTTCCACTTACCGAGACTGATTGACAGCTAATTAATGCATAAGTTGTTCAATATCCAGAAGATAAAACATTTAGCCAAACAAGTTTTGACTAGATACTTGTGAACTTATGAAACCTTCTCACTTCAGAAGACTCACACGTTCAAAAAAAAATCTCAGAGTCTCATTAAACCATTATGAGAAGATAAATATTTTGAGATAATCATCTATTGTATTCTAGATATAATTCCATTGATAATTTTTTCATAATGAAAACGAACCTATCTTCGGCAAGGGGTTTTGTAAAGATATCATCCCATTGATGGTTTATATCAATAAATTTTAAGTTTAAAATTCCCTTCTTAACATAGTCACATATAAAGTGATGTTTAATATCAATATGTTTAGCTCTATAATGCAAAATGGGATTCTTAGATAAACAGATAGCATAAGTATTATCACAGAGAATAAGAATGTTACTCTCATATATCTGGAAATCTTCTAGCTGACTTTTCATCTAGAGCATCTGAGTGCTGCATCCACAAGCTACAATGTATTCAGCTTCATCAGTTAATAATGCTATGGTTGATTGCCTTTTGGAGGACCATTAAATCAAGTTGTCTCCTAAAAACTAACAGCTTCCAGAAGTACTTTTTCTTTCAAATCTATCTCCAGCGTAATCAGCATCGAGATAACCCACAAAATTGTACTCTTTTGATTTTCTTTAACACATACCAAGGTTAATAGTACCTTTCAGATACCTGAAGAGCCTTTTAACAATAGTTAAGTGAGATACCTGAATAGGTTAATAGGATCTGATTAGAAACGAGTATACAAACATACACTAAACAAAATATCAGGTCTAGAAGCATTTAAGTATAAGAGAGAGCCAATAATACCTCTATATAACTTTGTTCTACCTTACCGCGTACCTCATCCTTCTTAAGGATACATGTAAGATACATAGGAGTCTTTGAAGTCTTGCATTCTAACATGTCAAATTTCTTCAGAAGTTCTTTAGTGTATTTACTCTGATGGATGTATGTTCCTTTTAGACTTTGATTGATCTCAATTCCCAGAAAGAACTTGAGGTCTCCCATCAGACTCATCTCAAATTCTGCCTGAATAGACTTAGCAAATTCTTTGCACAAAGCAGCATTAGCAAAACTAAATATGATATCATCTACATAAATTTGATCAACAAGAATATCATTTTTTAATGTTTTACAAAACAGAGTCGTATCAACCTTCCCTTTGGTGAAATCATTTTCTAAAAGAAAATTGCTTAGCCGTTCATACCATGCTCTAGGAGCTTGTTTCAGAACATACAATGATTTCTTAAGTTTGAAAATGAAATCTGGGTTTTTATGATTTTCAAAACCTGGAGGTTGGTGTACATACATTTCTTCAGTTATGCAACCATTTAGAAATGCACTCTTAACATCCATCTAATACAAGATGATGTTATGGTTAACAACAAATGAAATTAAGAGATGCATAGACTATAACCTGGCAGCTGGTGTAAAGGTTTCAGTATATTCAATCCCTTCTACTGACTATAGCCTTGTGCAACCAGTCTAGCCTTATTTCTTACTACCTCTCCTTGTTTGTTCAGCTTGTTTCTGAAGACCCACTTCGTTCCAATGACATGAATTCATTTAGGTCTAGGCATAAGAGTCCACACATCATTTTTGGAGAATTGGTTCAACTCTTCTTGCATAGCCAGAATCCACTCAGTGTCCAGAAGTGCTTCATCAATATATGTGGGTTCTATAAGGGAAACCCAACCCAGAAGTGTCTCTTCATGAGGTTTGAATGAGGATCTGGTTATGATAGGTTTAGTCTTATCTCCCATAATCAATTCTTCAGAGTGTGAGGATCTTTATTTGTGCTTCCTCAGAGGAGTCTGAATTTCAACAGCTTCTGGTTGAATAGTTCTAGAGTCTTTTACCTCAGCATCTTTTGCTTATGAAGTTTTACCTTCAGAGCCTGAATAAGTGATCTCCATATCTGTAAACTTTTCAACTAGCTTTAACTTTTTAGGTTCAAACTTATCATCGAATCTAACATGAATTGAATCCTCAACAATTCTTGTTTTTGTACTGTATACTATATCGCCTTTAAAGCGTTCATAATACACTTTTGTACCTTAGAATCAAACTTGTTCAGATTGTCTTTAGTGTTCAACAAAAAACAATCACAATCAAAAGAATGAAAATATGAAATGTTGGGTTTTGTGTTATTCCACAATTCATAAGGAGTCTTGCCCAAAATATGTCTTATAGAGATCCTGTTCTGAATGTAACACATTGTGTTGACTGCCTCTTCCCATAAGTGCTTAGTCACATTAGTTTCATTAATCATGGTCATTGTCATCTCTTACAACATCCTATTCTTCCTCTCTATAACTCTATTTTGTTGTGGAGTTCTAGGGCAGGAGAAATGATGGAAAATGCCACTCTCATCAAAGAGTTTCTCAAAATCTTTATTTTTAAATTCTCCACCATGATCACTTCTGACTTTAACAATTCTAAAGTCTTTCTCATTTTTCACTTGAGAACAGAAGGTAACAAATACAAAATGTGACTCATCCTTGTGTCTTAGAAACTTAACCCATGTCGATGTACCGTAGTCATCTACAATGACTAGTCCATAATTCTTAGCATTGACATAAGTAGTTTTCACTGGTCCAAAAAGGTCAATATGCAGAAGTTCCAATGGTCTGGTGGTGGAAACAACATTTTTTGCTTTGAAAGAAATTTTTGAAAACTTGCCTTTCTGACATGCCTCACAAAGAGCATCTGAAGCAAACTTAAGATTAGGAAGGCCTCTGACTAAATCAAGCTTATTTAGCTGAGAAATCCTCCTCATGTTAACATGGCCCAGTCGTCTATGCCAAGTCCATCGCTCTTCATTTACAAACATAATACATTTTACATTCTAATTTTTGTGATTAGAAAGTCTAATTTTGTAAATATTGTTCTTCCTCTTTCCATTGAAAAAACGGAGCCATCCTTCTGACTGACAACTTTACAGGACTTTTGATTAAAGATTATATCATAACTGTTCCGGACAAGACAGTGACTAGGCATGGCCCAGTCCGCTTCTGCTCCAGAATGACCCAATTGCCTATGTCCAGCCAATATGGGGAAACATTTACCTTTCCGCCCCTTTACCAGGCATATATGGACAGATGACCCTCAGGGCCATTTGCTCCTCCCCGGAATTCCTGTCTGTTACGCATGGCTCCACCATCCAGAAACAGTCCTGAAGTTCGTGCCCGGAATTGAACCTTTGTTCGTTGCAACGACTAGTTTCGGGCACCTCTGCCCGTCCTAACGGCTAATTTTTGGCAGTTACCTATTCTTCAGGAAACGGTTATTCCGCCCCAAAAATAGGGACTATTGGCCACGCGCTGGGGGCATTATAAAAACCCTCTCACTTGAGAGGGCCAGGTATTCTAAATCATCCTAAGAAACATATACTTTTTGTACTTGCCTTTTTCCTCTCCCGATTCTTACTTTAGCATCAGAGTGCCTTGCAGGTACACCCCCTCATCATCTCACACACCCAACATCACATACATCTTTCTTGGCCCACTTCAGGTTCTTATCAGCTTTTAAGATCAGTGGCACCGTCTGTGGGAACCTTATTATCCCCGTCTTAACGTCCACATCAGATTCAAGACCAAAACAACTCTCTGTCCAAGATTCCGATCGTGGAAGGTCAAGACCATGTTCATGATGCTCGTAATTCTGCCTTTCTCCCCATCAGTAAGATTGATACTGACGGAGCCACATCCTTCCTCGGAGGTAATGCCCGCCATCTGAGAGATGGCGCAACCGCGTCGCCTTCCCCCCTCGTGTTGATCATGTCGACGACTAGCCACTCCTGGACCTCCAGCCCGTACCAGTTATGCCCAACGCCGACCCGGCCGTGGCGGCCCTTCTTGAAGCTCTCAACAAGGTCAATCTCCTAATCCTCCAACAAAACGAGAGGATTAGGGCCTTGGAAGAATCTGGCCGACCAAGATCCCCTCAGCCGAGGAAAGATCACTGACGATCTAGAAGTCCACCTCCCCGACATGAAGGTGATCGTCAAGTACACCAAGAGCCAGAGTCCCACGCCGTCCGGAAGCGCATCCATATTTCCCCGTGAAACTAGTACTCCCCAAGCAACAAAAGAACCAAGAGAGACCAACGTTCACCCCTTGTCAGATCGAAGGGCCAGGCACGGACGTCGTCCCCCCACAAAAATCACTGCCCTGTTCCCGAGCGAAGCACCCGCTCCCCGTCATCCAGCGACGATGAGCCTCACGGCCCGTTGTCTCAGAATATTATGGCTATGTGCCTCCCCAAAGGCTTGGGGAAACCACCGTCTTTGGGTACCTACGACGGTACGACAGACCCTGACGAGCACATCGAAAATATCGATGCGTTGCTCGACTATCGGGGCGCCCGGGGCGCCATTAAATTTCGTCTGTTCCCTACCATGCTCCGGAAAAAAGCAATGACCTGGTATAAACAACTGCCCGAGGAGTCCATCACCTCGTGGAAACAGATGGGAATGATGTTTTCCAGACACTTTACGGCATCACGCCGCCATCCAAAGACCGAAGCCTCCCTTGAGGACATAATTCAAGGGAAAGATGAGCCTCTCCGGGCGTACATCGAGAGGTTTAATAAAGAAACCATGCAAGTCCCTACCACCGATGACATAAAAAAGTTCTTGCTCGAGCGAGGGCTTCATCCCCGCACGAAATTCTCCAAAGCTGTTAGCATTGCTCCTCCCAGAAATCTTGACGCCTTCCTCCTCAAGGCGCAGACGTATATCCAGTATGAGGAGAAAGAGGCGGCCAACTCTGCCCGAGTATCATGCCACCAAGAAAGTGCCTGGGCCTCCAAAAGCGATGAACCCTCGACATCCCGTCGGGGAGACAGAAGACGTGAAGATCGTCCCCGGGAATCCCGGGACAACAAAGGGCCCTCCGGCTGCTTCCATGATTACACTCCCCTGACTGTCTCCAGGGAAAATATTCTCTCCGAATGTGCTAACTCAGAGTTTAAACAACCGGGGGTTCGATTCCCTAAGCAGGCACCGGCCAAGCTGAACGCCGATAAGTCGAAGTACTATCGTTTCCACAAAAGTCACGGCCACACTACTGAGGATTGCATCTACCTGAAGGATGTCATAGAAATACTGATCAGGGACGGCCACCTGAAGCAGTTTACAAAGACGGAGGAAACTCCCCGGAAAGACGCCCAGGAGTCGAAGAAAGTCGAGGAAGAGGTGCCTTCCTCAGAAGAGACAAACCTTCAGGTCGCCATGAGCATATCATGGCCTGAGGACTTCTATGTTCCTGAAGAGGTCAGTGCTCCCCCGACTTCGCAGACCATAGCCCTGTTAGCTGGAAGGTTTCAACTAAGCAGGGAGAATGAAGAGATGATGAGAAAGCCAACAGATGGGTCGACTTCAGAAAGGGAAATGGTGAGGAGGCCAAAGCGCAGGCCGAAATCCATGGAAGAAGCGTCGGAGGCTAACCCAAAGGCCATGTTGTCGAAGGGTTGTCGACTAGGGGACAATGAAACCGACACAGAGTTTGGGAATCTTTGAGCGGGAAAGGAATTTGAAATGCTGAGAACGTGGGGAAGTTACAAATATGGTGGGGAGACATGTGTCATAACCAGGGCCAACATTGAGAGAAAAACAGTTATTTTCTCTTCCAATTTAAAGCAATGTCCATTTCCATTTCGGAGGTCGCATTTTGTAACATTGTAAAAGGGAAACACTGTAAGTGCCAAGTGTTAAGAGAAAAGAGTTTACTCCCACAAGATGTATGATAGCGTCCACATTTATTTTTAAAGCAATTTACATTACCAAAGTTTTAGTTATCTTTCCCTTTACTTATTTGTTTTTCCCTTGATTTATTCATCAATTCACATGTCTTTATTTTCAAGTTATGTCCAACTTTACCAAAATCAGAACCATCTCACCAACATCACACGTACTCCAACCTTCTGTTTTGGGATTCTGTGGACGATCCCGCAAGTAAACCTGCGATAGGAGGCCAGCGGTTGTTCGTGCGAGAATCGCGTGTGAACAAGCCCATGGGACTTTCTTCTCCGCCATGGTTATCTCTGGAGGGGATTTCAACAAAGTCACCGTGGGCTCCGTGAAAATAAAGTTCGAGCACCTACTCAGCACGACCTCTAACAAGAGTACAACACTCGACAAGGTCCTGGGAGAATCGGTCTCCATCTCTTTCTACAGAGAGGAACTTCTCGGAGGGGCCCCGGACTCCATCATTCCACTGCTCGTAAGAGCCCAGATGGCAAATTTTGATGTTCGCTAAATCTTAGTCGACCAAGGCAGCTCGGTCGACATCATGTACTCGTAGCTGTTCTCAACCCTCCAGCTAGATGAATCGTACCTCACTCCATACGTGGGCTCTGACCTCCAGGGCATCAACAGGTCGGTCACAAAGCCCTGGGGATATGTCGAGTTGATCGTGACCTTTGGATCGGCAGAGACAGCCAGATCTATCAAAGTCCAATTTCTGGTCATCGACTGCCCATCCCTGTATCAGTGCATATTCAAGCGGCCAACCTTGGCCGAATTGGTGGTTGTACCGTCCACGGTTCATCTCAAAATGAAGTACTAAACTTCGAAGGGTATGGTCGCCACCTTACACGGGGACATCGAGGTTGCAAGAAGATGCTTCGAAGCGGCCACCAAAGGACTCAACACCATTGCTTCCAAGCCAAAGAAGTCCAACAAGCCGGCCTTGTCCAATAACACTGAGGAAGCCAAGCCACTGCCACGCATCGACTCTATCGACCTCAACAGCCGCTTCTTCAAAGATGACCAGAGGGAGACCCAGACTTGCCCAAGCAGCCCGTCAACTTCGACCAGCACTAGCAATGGCTCCCATCTGATGCGCCCAATTCCGGATGGTGAGTTTGAAATCGTCATGTTCGGCGATGACCCCCAGCGGGGAGTGGAGATAGGGATTGGCCTCCTTGACATAGCGAGGAAACAACTCAAGGCTTGCCTCTGAGAGAACGCGGACTTGTTCGACTGGAGCGGCGCTGAAATTCCCGGCTTAGATCCTGTTGTCTCCTGCCATCACCTCACAATCGACCCCGCCGTCAAAGTTGTAGTACAACGTAGTAGAAAGCAGTCTCCGGAGAGAACAGACGCTGCAGAACAAGCTCTAAAAGACCTCCTCGAGGCAAACTTTATTTCGGAAGCCAAGTACACCACTTGGCTGTCCAACGTTGTACTCGTCAAAAAATCTAATGGAAAGTGGCGTATGTGTGTTGATTATATTGATCTCTATAAGGCATGCCCAAAAGATGCCTACCCCCTTCCCAATATTGATAAACTTGTTGATAATTCTGCCGGTTTTAAACTGTTATTATTCATGGATGCCTATTCGGGCTACAAACAAATACCAATGGCGAAAGGTGACAAAAAATACACGGCCTTCATGACCGAATTGGGCAACTATTACAATAACATAATGCCCTTCGGCTTGAAAAGTGCTGGTGCGACCTATCAAAGGATGATGAACAAGGTCTTCCGGGGAGAAATTGACGACATACTCGAAGTCTATATGGACGATATGATCTTGAAATCCCACGAGGAAATCGATCACACGACCCATTTAAGAAAGGTCTTCGAACAAACCAGGAAATACCAGATGCGTTTCAACCCAGAGAAATGCACTATCGGGGTGCGGGCGGGCAAATTCCTCGGCTTCTACCTGATTGAACGAGGAATCGAAGCCAACCCCGACAAGTGCAGGGCATTCTCCGAGTTTCCAACGCCCTGCTCAAAGAAATCCATCCAATCCCTCAACGGGATGCTCGCTTCATTATCTCGTTTTGTGGCAAAGTCTGCCCAGCACGCTCTGCCCTTCTTCAAACTCCTCCGCAAAGAGGCAGCATTTGAATGGACGGAGGAATGCGACCAGGCTCTCCTCCACCTAAAACGAGCACTATCAGAACCGCCAGTTCTCACTCGGCCAAATAACAGCGAAACCTTATACCTTTACCTCACCGTAGCAACCGAGGCCGTTAGCGCCGCCCTCATCCGCGAAACGCCCGACGGGAAAAAGCCTATATACTTCACAAGCAAAGCATTGCAGGGACCATAGCTGAGATACCAGCAAATAGAGAAGGTAGCTCTGGCCCTCATTAACGTTGTTCAAAGACTGAGGCACTACTTCTTGACCCACACAATCATGGTCTGAATAGATCAACCTGTAAAGCAAATGTTGGGACGACCAGATATGGCCGACAGAATGTTTAATTGCTTATTGGAACTATCCGAGTTCGACATTCAATATGAGAGCAGAAAGGCCCTCAAGGCACAGGCGCTCGCCGACTTCGTCGCTGAAATGACGTTCGCGGACTCCCCCACTGCGGGGCGCGCAAATGGACCATCTTCGTCGACGGGGCATCCAGCTCAGCAGGAAGCGGGGCAGGTATCATCTTGGAGAACGACGAGGGAATCATTGTCGAAGTCTCACTTACCTTATCTTTCCTTATTTCAAATAACCAAGCTGAGTATGAAGCCTTCCTTGCGGGTCTACGCCTAGCCGAGGACCTGGGGGCCGAAGAGGTCGTCATCTTCACCAATTCTCAACTCGTGGCCTTCAAGTTCGAGAAGAATATCAGGCCAAGAACAACAACCTGTCCAAATACTTGTCCATAGTCAAAGAAAAAATGACGAAGTTCGCCACAGTAGAAGTAAAGCATGTTCCCAGCAATCATAACGTCCGAGCAGAAGTGTTGTCTAAATTGGCGAGCACAAAGAAAAAGGGCGAAAACAAATCCGTCATCCAGGAGGGGCTTCCTCGACCCAACATTGAAAATACCTCCACGATCCTCGACGTGCAAGTCATCGGCAACAGAAACTATTGGATGACCCCCGTTTTTAATTACCTCGCTAAGGATGAACTCCCATCCAACCCCAAAGAGGCCAGCATATTTAGGCGCAGAGCCTGCTCCTACGTCCTGGTCGAAAACAAGCTCTACAGGCGAGGGTTCTCCATCCCTTTACTCAAGTGCATCGAGGAAGAGATGGTCGCCCACTTCCTACGCGAGATCCACGAAGGGATCAATGCCCAACACCTCGGGGGGAGATCCCTCGCCAAGAAAGCCCTACGAGCAGGGTACTACTGGCCGACCATGCAGCATGATGTAAAAGAACACTTGAAGAAATGCGACAAATGCCAACGACACAGAGATATGCACTTAGCTCCACCCAACGAGCTCAAAGCCATGTCCTCCATGTGGCCCTTCGCATGGTAGGGCCTGGACATCCTGGGACCATTCATCGTAGGGTTAAACCAGAACAAGTACTTGATAGTGGGTGTTGACTACTTCACTAAGTGGATAGAAGCAGAGGCTCTGGCCAAAATAATGGCCCACAACATACTTCACTTCTACAAGAGGAACATCCTTGCCCGCTTCGGCATCCCCCAAGCAATAGTCACCGACAACGGGACGCAGTTCACGGACAAAAAATTTCAGGACTTCGTCGCCCAACTAGGCACGAAACAACACTTCGCGTCCGTCGAACATCCCCAAACGAACGGGCAGGCCGAAGCGGCAAACAGAGTAATCCTGCGGGGCCTCAAACGAAGGCTGGACGAAACAAAGAAAGCCTGGGTCGAGGAACTGCACAGCGTACTCTGGGCCTACCGCACTACGCCTCACTCTTCGACCAGGGAAACTCCTTTTCGCCTAGCCTACGAGACTGAGGCAGTGATCCCCATTGAGATACACGTGCCATCCCGACGGACTGAATCACCTTTGGACGAGGAGACAAACAACGAGGCGCTAAGAGAAGAGCTCGACCTCGTCGAAGAGGTCCGATCAGGAGCAGCTCTCCGCGAAGCCTCATTAAAGTAGAAAATTGTAATCAGGAACAACACCAAGGTTATCCGACGAGAATTCCAAGTGGACAACCTTGTCTTAAGAAGGAATCACAAGGATTCTCGAGAAAGCGAACTCGCTGCAAACTGGGAAGGACCCTATCGCGTCCGCGCAAAGACGGAGAATAGGGCCTTCTACCTAGAATACCTCAATGGGGAAGAACTTGCTCGACCCTGGAACGCCGAAAAACTAAAAAAATATTATAGCTAAGGCCCTGATCGTCGGATTGCTTCATCGAAGCGACGAACATAACATCCCGACTATGATGCGCGCCCAGGTACAAGCGTCGCATACCAACTAAGACAGGATCCCTCTCAAGAGCGAGCGTGATCCCTGCCCGACGGCGGTTTCTCAACCGAGCTCGCCATCGTCAAAGTACCATGATAGGAAGAACACCCAGATCACGATGGGAGGTTCACGCTGCGAACTCAGGCCTCAAACACTACCTGAGCTCCGCTATCATTCTCGAAAGCTTCCCAGGCCGTTTGACTAGTCCACCTCACTGCCGAACACATCTAAATCGAGCAAATCTCGAAAGCAATAAACGAATCAAAGTTACCCTTATTATGGGCACACACGCGTATCGAGCAAAGTCACTACACTTAGCAAAATATAAAGCGAATAAAGCCATGCATAAATATACAACATATAAAACCGGCCAGGACAGTCGGGCACATACACATACATTTCAAAAATAATTAAGTGGCCACGAGGGCCACGATTATGCTTGTTACATGACAAAGGGGCCACGTCCTAAACTAAATAATAAAGTTACATAAAACATGGCACGTAGGCCAGAAATATCACAACAATAAAAAGGAGACATCATTCCTCCATCTGCTCGGCCTCCTCAGGAACAGGTTGCGTCGGATGAGACTCCTCGCCAAGGATACGGGCATGCTCATCGCCTGTGTGGAGCAAGTTGGGATTAACAATCTTGCCATCCTCAACATGACTCAGGAAGCTGGTCCCCTCCATGGAAAGCTGAACCCCTGGATTCACCAGCTTGAGTTGAGGCACAACATTGTTGAAGGACTCCTCTCTGATGGCATAAACATTGTCCTCCGCTCGCGCAATACGAGCAACCAGCTCGGCCCTAGTTTTTAGCGCCTTTACCTCATTAGGCTCAGCTTCATCCGGGGTCGCCGCAGACTTCATCTGCTCGACCAGGTCTTCAACAACCTTCTTTTCACCGATAATGGTCTCATTCTCCCCTTTCAGTTTAGCAACCTCCTCCTGGAACTTCTTCCTCGTGTCGTCAGTAGCCTTGGCCTCCTCCTTGGTCTTCTTCACCTTTTCCTCCAGGGGTGATATCGCCGCCTGGGCCTTGTTTAGCTCGGATTCAGAGGAGGAGTCTTCCTCGGCATAGACTGCTGCCATCTCCAGTACCCGGATCAACGCAGAGGCATCTTGCGCCAGCATTGCCCTCTTGCTCGGGCGGTCCATACCCTCGAGCTTTAGGGACTCTGCCCGAGGAACCGTCAGGGAGGAACCCTCGAAGAACTTTTTGTCATGAAGACAGGAAGAAAGCTCAAACTTGTTCTTCTCCGCCACCCAACTGAGATCCACCAGCTCGTTCTGTCTAGTTTGCTTAAACCTTAAAGCCCCGGGCTCACGAGATCCCTGGGCAGAAGAAGGAACAGGCAAGGAGCTCCCCGCAGCCAGTTGAGGAGGAGGCACCCGCTGAGTAAACTGAGGCTTTGGGTTGGTCGTGCCCACCTTGCCCTTCGTCAGAGCATTCTTCACCGTCCTCTCATGAGCGGAAGGCATTTCACCTACAAAAACGTAACGAGTACGTTAGCAAACAAAGAAAACTATAATCCGGACAAGCTGAAAAAGTAAAGACTACCAAGCAACTTAAGGGCATCAGCATGGGTCTTGCACTCAAGAAGCCCTTTCGTGTTGATATAACGGTGCTCCACTCTTTGTCCGCCATCTTCATCGAAGATCGGGTCCCCTTTCTTAGTCCAGCACTCTGCGAGTTTAAAACTGTTAATATATTTGACAGCGCCGCATAGCTAGCTTTGTCAGCCTCGTTCAGTATCTCGAATTGGGCAAGATAATGGCCAGTGACCCGGAAAAAATGGTTCCCGGTCCAACGGAAGGGAAACTTATACACTCTCTCCGCCACCAACTTCCCATGCCCGTCATACAGATCATTACCATCCTCGTACGTCAACACTTCCCAGGCATACATAGTATCCTGGGCTTTCTCTGACACAGGTTCAATGATGTAGAACCTCTCCTTAAAGGTCCGGATAGACTCAGAGAAAGGTTTGAACAGTTTCTTCGCTTGCTTCAGCGAAACCCAACCGTACTTTCTCCCCGAAACTTACCTCTGAAGGTGAAAGATTGTAAAAAAAAAAGGCAGGGTAGCCCCTATCTTTAGGAACTCGCAAGTCAGCTCTAAAGCACGGATGAACGCCAGCGAGTTAGGGTGCAGCTGCGAGGGGGCCAGGTCCAAGTGTACGAAGACGGACCGCTGAAAGTCGGTGAAGGGCAGCCTCAGCCCTATGTCTTTAAAAGCATACTCGTACATCGGGAATATCTCCCTGTAATCCGTGCATATATGGTTATATTGACTTGGGAAGTGCACCTTCCAGTCCCCTTCTGGCCCCACGTTCGTGAATACGTTCCCGGTATATGAAGCAAAGATGGAGGCGTGCTCGACAGACTCCGCAATTGTCCACTCCTCCGCGGAGGTCCTATTAGGGGGAGTCTCCTCGACATTGCTGGGGGTAGTCGAAGCTTCAGTATCACTGCTCTCCGAGGAGCTCTCCTCAGATGAGTCTATAAGAATCTCTTTCTCGGGTTCACGTGCCATCTCGTTCACCTGAAAAGCAGAGGATAAAAGTGAATTCGTCTACAAAATCAAATCCACCTTTCCACCGCTAGTCAAGTGAAAGGGCATGCAAAGGGCCAAGGACGACGTCCCCTGCCTAAGCCCTAAATCAAATAGCACGAGGATACCATGCGTGGAGATGCCCGGAGGCAACCTCTCCTGCACGTACGGGGAAATTCTCCCCGGATCGCTACCCCAGTTTTTCGTTTGAAGCTCCACCGGAAAACTCATGAACTCACTGGAAAATTCATGAGAATTCTAGAAAACTCATGAGCTCCGCCAGTTACGCTCACGCTCGTCACTGAAACGGCATCAAAAACAACCTAAATCTACAATCCCCTAAAGCTCCGGCGACCACAGAAGCAGAAGAGAGTGGCCTAGCCACCGTCTACCACCAATAGTCACTGGAAAACGCTACGGTATCTACCAAAAGTCATCCTAGCCACATGAATTCTAACAAAACGAAAGCAAAAAAAGCTGGAAACAAAGGTAGAAATAAGTAACTTACGTGGTCGAGGGAGATATGAAGAGTCGAAGACGCTACTCGGAACTTGCACGGCGGAGGATACGGCGGCTAACGTCGGCAATGGACTGGAAAGCTCAGAGAGAAGACGCAGGAAGGAAAGAGAAGTAAAAAACACAAATGAGCAGCTTCTCCCTCTATTTATAGGCACTCTAAAGGCACGTGCACGAGTACGCGCGGCTAGGGGCATCATCATGACCCTAGCCTAGCCATCATGACGCATTTAATGCTGCACAAGGCTCGAGGCACATGTGGTGCCCTGTCTCTTCAGACTACCTCAATTGTTGGTCTCCCCGTACGCCGGGCACATCGAACAACGTTACGTATCCCGCGGGCATGAAATCCCCCGGGCATTACGGAACAATTCCACCTCGACAACGAGCGACGACTCCTTCCAGATCTCCCCGGGGCGGCGAACTATCCTTAAGTCATCACTCCCGTGCTCGGGAGCAACGACTTGGGGGGATTCTGTTCCGGACTGGACCAGTGACTAGGCATGGCCCAATCCGCTTCTGCTCCCAGAACGACCTAATTGCCTATGTCCAGCCAATATGGGGAAACATTTACCTTTCCACCCTCTACCAGGCATATATGGATTGATGACCCTCGGGGCCATTTGCTCCTCCACGACATTCCTGCCTGTTACGCACAGCTCCACCATCCAGAAACAGTCCTGAGGCCCGTGCCCGGAACTGCACCTTTGCCCATCACAAAGGCTAGTTTCGGGCACCTCTGCTCATCCTAACGGCTAGTTTTTTACAGTTACCTATTCTTCAGGAAACAGTTATTCCGCACCGAAAATAGGGACTGTTGGCCACGCATTAGGGGCATTATAAAAAGCCTCTCACTTGAGAGGGTCAGGTATTCTAAATCATCCTAAGAAACACATACTTTTTGTACTTGCCTTTTTCCTCTCCCGATTCTTACTTTAGCATCAGAGTGCCTTGCATGTACACCCCCTCCTCATCTCACACACCCAGCATCATAGACGTCTTTCTTGGCCCACTTCAGGTTCTGATCAGCCTTCAAGATCAATAACCATTGTCACTTAATTGACTTATGGGCAATAAGTTATGCATTAATCCTTCAACTAATAAAACATTAGTAATAGAGGGGAGAGAATCGTTAACAACTGTTCTGGAGCCAATGATATTCCCTTTCTGATAACCTCTGAAACCAATGATGGCTCTAGGCTTAAGTTCCATAATTTGGAACATGTGCCTTCTTCCCATCATGTGTCGCAATCATCCAGAGTCTAGGTACCATGAATAATGTCTTAACTGCGCTACTAAGGATGTCTGCAACATATGTTATCTTATCCTTAGGAACACGCATATTTCTGAGTCCTTTTTGGTTAGTGTTCCCAGAGATTTTAACAAACTTGGGTTTCTATGCAAGATATGAATACATGTATCTATAGTTCAAACGGGTATGAGCTTTTGCTTTAGCCTTAGGTTTTGAAATAACTTTACCTTTAGGCATAACACCACTTTGTTTACCATAAGGGACAAAATTGGAAGAAAGAGTTTTTAGTTTACCATCTTTTTCAAAATTAGATTCTTCATCAAAATCATAACTAATTCCTCTTGTTTCGTTTCTGCTTACACCATAAATCATTGAAGCCATTACGCTTCTATTTAGGCTTCGAGCAAGAAATTTCTGGATGGATTTGTCATATTTCTTTGACATCATCAGAATAATTAAAGGCTTCTGAAAGATTTTCCTTCTCAAGTTTGGAACTTTTTCTCTGAAGCACAGAGTTATTGTTTTTCGAAATAAAGTCTTCTTCACTTAAACTTGAGAAATCTTCCTTAAGCTTACAGTATGCTTCTAACTCAGATACATGAACCTTTTTTTAGATCCTTGTATTTGCTCAGAAGCTTTTGATACTTATCCAGAACTTCTGTTAAACTAGATTCAAGTTCAGAGCGAGAGAGTTCAGCACATACCTCTTCATTGTCTGATTTAGATTTTGATTTTGATAGATCTGATGCTCCGCGAGTGCACGGATTTATCGAAGTAATATAAAAGATTGTCGAACCCACAGAGACCAATTTCAACCTACTGTAATCTATCGTTGCTTTGTAAAGCTAAGTCTATAATTAAAATGGTACGAACGGAAATATAAACGCTAATTACTAAAGGTTTGAAACGAGCCCGAAATATGATTTCCGCGCACCTAAGGGGCTTATAGAAAACGGGTACTGATTTTGATTATACGCCTATTCCGTAGAATATACCGACTTAAAGGCTCCGCCTCACGCTCTCGCGGTCTTAATTAAAGCCACACTTCTTAATCCCAAGATTTTGCTCTCGCTCTCCCGGTAACTAAGAAACACACTTTGAAAGCCAACAATATCCTAATCAACATCTAAAACGCTCTCGTTGTATTTAGATATGATGCCTAATTTCTACTATCCGGTTCGCTCCTCACGCTCTCGCGAATCTCGGCTCAAACCTTTATATGCTTCTCACTCTCATGACAAAGCAATGTTAAATAACTTCTCACTCTCATGACAAAGCTACTTAAATTACGCATAGAAATTATAACCAAAACGACATACAATCACGATTTCGTACTTAATACATCTACGGAGTCCCGTCGGTAACGACGGTTCTCATACGTCGGACTCAAGACAATTTAAATAGACATGCAATTAAATGAAAACAAACTAAACATGGTAAATACAATCAAGGATATCATGCTTAAATAATTATAGAATACGATAACAATAATAATAAAGCGATAAATAAAAAAACCTGTAAATACGGGAAAATAAATGGAACTAAACTCGAATGCAAAAATATCGGCAAGATTTGTATTGATTCTTCAGTAATACAGCAGTACAAGGAAATAGAAAATACAAAGTTGCAGCAATTCCTCAGTGTGAGTAATTGCTACTTTGAATGGTAAATTTATGCTTAATTCTAAGACGCGATTCGGCAGCGCTTCCGCGCAACTTCCGGATCTGTCAAATGCAGACCTTCAAAGGGTCTATATATAGAGGAAAAATGGCTCCAAGAAGGCCTGACACGAATTTGAATTCAAACCAAGCAAAACTGTTAAACTGCCTCTGCAAAACTGCTCCCGCCACAAACGGCGACCGCCGTAGGCATCATGGCGAGCGCCATGTCTTCAAAACGTGGATTCCCTCCACTTTGGGCACGGCGAACACCTTCCTCAGGCCATGGCAAGCGCCATTGCTCTGAGGAGGCCAGAACTTGACTTTTTGCTGTTTTTCTTCACTCTTCAGCTCTGTTTTCGCTCTTTTTTCCATACTTGTAGATTAAACACCTGTCGACATAAAAACAAAGGAAAACATAACAAAGCAAAGCAAATAGTATGAAAGACTCGATAAAAAGGTACTAAAAGTGTGCGTAATGAGTCGGAAAATACAATACGAATTCGAGTTATCAAGATCTTTCTTTGCATGAGCTTTTATGTATGCCATCAGCGCCACATTAGCTTGCTCTTCCTCAGAGTCATTTTCTGAGGATTCTGAATCGTCCCAGGTAGCCATCTGACCCTTCTTATTCCCTATGAAGTATTTCTTCTTGGGTCTGTCATTCTTCATCTTAGGAAAGTCATTCTTGTAATCACCTAGATCCTTGCATTAAAAGCAACTGACTTCTTTGGTGGCTCCAGCTTTCTTGGATCCAGAAGTAGACTCAGAAGTACTGCCTGTTCTTCTTTTCCTCTGAATCTGCCTTGTCTTTTCTTCTAGAGTTGATTCAGTCCTCTGAACAGAAGAGGCAGCTCATCTTCTTCTTCAGAATCTTCTTCAGATTCTTTTTATTCTTCTGCTTGAAAATCTCTAGTCTTTTCAGACTTTCCCAAATACTTCAAAGCATCTGATTTTCTCTTTCTCTGGGGCTCATCTTCTTCAAGCTCGATCTCGTGACTTCTTAAAGAACTAACAAGTTCTTCATGAGAGGTGTTGTTCAGATTCTTTGATAACTTCAACGTAGTTACCATAGGTCTCCATCTTTTAGGTAGACTTCTGATAATCTTCTTCACATGATTAGTAGTAGAATACCATTTGTTCAGGACCTTCAGTCTTGCAACAAGTGTTTGAAACCTTAAGAACATGTTCTCAACTATTTCATTGTCTTCCATCTTGAACGCTTCATATTTTTTAATCAAGGCAAGTGCCTTGGTTTCTTTGACTTGTGTGTTTCCTTCGCGAGTCTTCCTCAAAGAATCAAATACCGACTTAGCAGAGTCTCCATTTGTTATCTTCTCGTACTCAATATATGAGATGACATTCAGCAAGATAGTTCTAGCTTTGTGATGATTTTTATAATCTTTCTTTTGTTGATCCGTCATCACTCTTCTTTCTATTTTGTTGTCGCTAGCATCTACAAGGTGCATGTAGCCATCAACTACCATATCTCATAGATTTACATCATGACCAAGAAAGAAACTTTCTACTCTGTCTTTCAAGTAATCAAATCATTCTCCATAAAAACAGGAGGTTTAACGCTATATTTAGAGCTGTCAAAATGGGCTACCCGTCCCTAAACGGGATGGCCCTAGCGGGGCTCAGGGTTTTTAGGGCTGGGCCAAAAAATCCTTGTTGTAATATGAGTTTGAAAATTATTACCCGAGCCCGGTCCTAGATGGGCTTCAGGCTACCCAACCCTAAACAGACTTTTTTTTAATAAAAAATTAAAAGAAAAACCCCATAATATTTATTATAAATGAAATTAAAAATTATATTATTTTAAACATAATACATTTTTAAGTTCTATTTTATCTTTTATAAGTACTATAATATTTTTTTAAATACAACACATGTCTAAATATTGTATAAAATTATACTCAAATATGTAACATAAGAAAAACTAATGGAATAAGAGGAAAGAGTATTGATTATATTACTATATAAGATTTAAAACAGAAATATTGAATATAATAAAGATAAAATTTAGTAAGGTGAAAAAAATCAATGAGTTATTTTGGAGTAAGAAAATATAAGTATAATATAATTATTTAAAAATTTATAGCTATGCGGGCCTAATGGGCTACCCACGGCCCATACGGGTTAGCCCTAATGGGTATTGGGCTTTTTAGGCCTGGGCTAAAAAGGCCGTGAAAAATATGGGCTCTAATTTTAAGTCCCACATTTGACAGCTCTAGCTATAGTGATCTTTATCATTTACAACAGGTGGAGGTGGTGGAATATCCGCCATTGTGTTTCACAGGCTGGATCTTTATTTGACACGATTAAGTGTTTGATACACAATTAATACCAGAACCGGAGCTCTGACGCCAATTGAAGGTGATAAGAAACACAAGAAATGGGTTTTGAATTGGGTTTCCAAGATAAAACTTTTTTGTACCCAAAACACTAAAAGATGAACCAAGAGCAAATATAAATGAACACAAATATTTTTATACTAGTTCACTGTAAACTAAACTAATCTAGTCCACCTGCTAAGGTGATTTTGCCTTATCAACAAGGACTTAATCCACTATAATTAACTGATTACAGACACACAAAGACTACCTATCAATTTCTTCTCGAGAATCTTGACTAAGCCCTAGTCTCTCAAGGAATATAACCTCAAACAATGAGATACAGGAAATGTGTTTACAAAGCTGCTTCTAAGAAAACATATTACACAAGTTTAAGTACAATGAATTATCACACAAAAATGAACAAAAGCTATATGTGTGTTTTCTTTCTATATTCACAATAATATTATGTTCAACAAAAAGCGTTGTGAAGTAGCGTAGTGTAGCAGCTTCATTCATTCTTCAAAGTCCCCTTTACATAGGTAATGAAAAGATCTGTTGGAGGGTAGAATGGAAATCTTCACAAATGAGCTGGCACCTTGCACAGTCTGCAAAGGTGGGAGACAAAATAATTTTATAGTACAATCCTTATTCCGAAAAATCAGCGTAGTGGAAGGAATATTTGATCTTGTATTGTGTACTATTTTTCTCACGTAAAACCTTTTTGTCGCATCTGCGAAAATCAACTGGCGGAAAAGAACAGAAGAGTCGCCACCGAACGTTATTTATCCCGACGCATGGAAAGGAAACGATCGAAGAAAGCCTCCACAAAGGGAAAGGAATGGTCATCACAACCATAGCTTGGGTTCGGGAGTCGGTTACGCGAGAGGAAGGTATTAGCACCGCCTCGCGTCCATCGTACTCGATAGGTTTCACGCTTGTTGTTATCGATCAAAGGGTGTAGGTTATCTGAAGCTCAACTGCTAACTGGAACGGAATGGGAAACAGAGAAACGGGGGAGAAAAGAAAAGAAGTGACTCGGTAGGACATCACCGTCCTAGGCCTACGTATTCCCTCGGGAGCGGGAAAGTCAGAGTCAACGTAGTTCGACGGGCTACGGTTTTGTGGGGGAAGGTTTGCTCGCCAAGACATCGCGTCTCGTGCCTACGTATCCTCAACCGTACCGGAAGGAGGAAGTCATAGCAGTTATAGTTCGACCTAACAAGGTCTTGTTGTACTATGTTTTTTAGTGGAAGACGCCAACGTTCACGTTCCAGCAGTTTAGGTGTTGTGGCTCGTTGTATAGAGTCTTACGCGTTTACCTATTTGTGGTAGAACGTAAATGACGTATCCTTTACGGATGGAGTGAGGGAGAGGAGAAGAGAAGACAATTGTTTATTTTCGTTTTTTAGAAGAAAGTGTTTTGAAGTTAGTTTGAAACTCGCATTGCACTAAAGTCTATGACATAGGAGAGAATGCGTCGCATGGTCGTCCCCAACAGGATGTATGCTAAACACTCTAGAAAGGTAAAGGGAGACCCTCCGCCTTCCATTTCCCATGTACTTAAGGCTCATGGCGTACAATACTCCTTGCCTTTATTACATGTTTTTTATTTTGTTTTGAGATGAGAGAAGAGGGACTCAAAGTTGGAAGAAAAAACTAAGGGAAACTAATGTCCTAATGTTATCATACAATGATGGCCCTATGGTTAAGGTAAGAAGGGGATTACTACCTATGTTAGCATGCATGGATTACTATCCTAATGTCTCTCCCACCTCCACCCTAAGTGGAGCTAGGAATCCAAAGGGATCATGTCATCAGACAAGTAAACATTATGTAACTCAATCCATAAACAAAAGGAACTAAAAGTAAATGAAAGAGTAAGTAGTGTCAATCAACAATAACATCAAACAATCAAGGTAGGAAAAGGGGAGCTTTAGCCAAGGGGTCATATCAACCGAGGCAAGCAAGCTAGCTGGGAGGAAATAGGGGTACTCACCCAATGGTATCGAGAACCATGGAGAGCGAAGTAAGGAAGGGGAAGATGTGAATTAGATCACATAAGCATCCACATCGGTCAATGCGAGCTATAGACAAGGTGTGGGGGTCTGATTGCTAGACCCTCATTCCACTTGACGGACTCGATAACAAGATCGGGGGCACATGTTCAAGAGCATCAACACATGGTGTGAGCTAGTGAACGACTCAACTGAAAGTGCGGGGACTGATTGCTAGTCCCTCCGTCGCTTGCCTTCTCTTGAGGACTTATCATGGGGATAGGGAAAGGGATGCCTCATAGAGGTCTTTAGCACAAATATAAACACACACATACAGAGCCTCCTTTGAGGACTTTCCAGAAAAATACCCGCCAAAAAGAAACGGCCGGGACTACAATCCTACTTCTCATGTTATTCGAAAAGGAGAAAGTGAATAGAAGGGATGAAGAGTACTATCGGATAGCAACGTAAGCAAAGCAACGCAAGCAAAGCAACTTAAGAAAAGCAACGTAAGCACTTGAAAGCCTCGAGCCTATTAACACCAATGAACAAAAATGTTAGAAGTGGACTTAATTCACTAATGAAAGTGGAATGAACCAATCACACCAAAATTGAAAGCCTCCTTGAGATGCCTTGCACAAGTCAACAAACGCATTAGTAACAACAAGGCAAGAGGCATGATGAAACATACATGAGAACAAAGGCTAGGTTAGTATGTATTATTAGTCTCCATCTATGTTAAAGAACCAACAGAGGTTGCACAATTACAAACTATGCACTAAGGCACCACACAATTACATGTTCACAAACTAGGTGAGATAAGCGTCTAGGAGTCAAGTAAATGGATTAGGACATGAATATTCATTGAAGTCAGAAGTTAACATCATGTTAAATGTGGTTAAGAATGTGTAAATGGAATCATGGCATCCATGTCTAAGCACTCTCAAAAGATCAAGACAACCTTTCTTAAGAACATGTCATTTGAAGTGAAACTATCACATGAAAATGTATGGCACACAAGTGAAGATGAAATGGGCATACAATGGAACCAAGTCAGTATGTAAGCCATATTACAATGTCTAAATATGTCCTATAATCATCACATGAATCTCAAGTCATTACATGTTAAAGGGTTAAGGCAAAGTAACCACAAAGCACACTCAACTAGTACTCAAATGTTAGTAACTTGAAATGCAAGTAAGAGTGAAACACAAATGATTCATATACATGTTAAACAAGCTTGGGTCAGTGCCTAATGACTCCTAATAAGTAATATCTAAGTCCTATAAAAGTTGGGAAAAGATGAGACCTAAAGAGTTAGACAAGTTGATCAAACAAAGCGCAATTGAAATATGCAAGTCAAGGTTATGTTCCATTGATCATGGGATGCAATTATGGGTCATCATGCTTCATGTAAGTTGGTGTTCACATTAGAGGTCATGCAAAATGTGGTTAGAAGTATGTTAGAGGCATTAGGTCAAAGAGTATCTAACATTCATGCAAGTGAACACAAGTCCTAACATTTATGCACACATAAGAGTCATACAACTTCAAACAAGTAAGATGAAATTATAGGTTTAGTAACATGGTTGGAGGTATCCTAAGTCAGTAGCTACAACATGTTTAATCATCTTTCAAGTCTTGTAAAAGCTAGCAAGAGAATGGTCTTAAAAGACCCAAGAAGAAGGAGCAAACAAAAGATGCATTTCATATCCAACTTCAACATATCACAAGTCAATCAACACTCATCAAGACATGACCTATAATGAACTATGAAAGCTTATAAATGTGCCACAACATGCAATTACAAATGCATTAAAAAGATCCTTAAAAGTTGCGTTGAAGCCTCATCACAATCTTCAAAGAATGGCTCTAACAATCAAACAAAACACACAAAGTATTAAGCACACATGGAAATGGGTTAGAGGTCCTAAAAATTAAGGTATACAAGTCATGCTATCATGGGATCAGTGATCAATCACACCAAGAAGCTAAGCTCAAAATTTGACTCCTAACATGTTCAAATTATGGCAAACACTTCACATAGGATCAATTGTCATGCATCCAAAAGAACACACCAAAATCACATATACAATCAGTCTAAAAAATCTCAAAAAAATGCATAAGGTCCTCCAATATATGCCTAACTCAATTCTTAAATTGGGTGCAAAATTCAACTCACAACTACTTGAAGAAAATCAATTATGAAGCACGTAGCACAAAATATGAGCATAAGAACAACCTTTAAAGAAAATTCAAGGAAAAATGCCAAAACAAATTAAAACTGAAAAATAAATTTTGTCAAAAATTAGTTAACATATCCCCAAACTCACATGAATTAATTTGGAATTTTTTTTTGGCATCATTTGGTATTTTTACAATTCATTTTTAGAACATATACAAAAAGAAAAATATTACAAACAAAGAAATGATGAGAGGGGTGCAGCGTGAGCAATTCCTCAGTTCAAATTCTTGGGCCACACGATGGGGAGGGTATGAATAGCACTAGAAAATTAGGCCCAAAGAGCTTAGGGCCTGAGGGCGCATGGTGGATCCTCATTGACTCAGGACTCAATCTGAGCCGTTTGATCAATCTTCCAAAACTATCCAAGGGCCAAGATGTGTGAGGTACACCATACTAACCGCGGGGTTGCACACATGGCATCAATGGGAGAGGAGACCGGACGGTGACAAGTGTCCACCGTGGTGACACATGTCACCGCCGGAATGGCCGTGAAGACTCAATCTTATCCTCATACTAATCGTAATAAAATCACACGGTGAGAAAATCAGCCCATCATAACGTGAAGCTTATGTCCATCTCTCCCTCCTCTGAAAATTGAACAATTCTAAACCCTAAAATCGCCGGAGAAGGAGGTGCCGCGCGGTGGCCGCCGCCGTCCTCCTCTGGCAAACCTCCACCAAACTCCAAACCTTCTACAAAAACCCCTACTTGAATTTCACTCTCGTCAAGAATCCGGAGTTAATTTTCTCAAATATTCAACCAAACAACGGGATCAGAGCCGTACAGAAAACAAACAAAAATCAACGAAGCTTAACGCGTAAAGATTAATCCACAATGGATTCTAAATCCAAGGCCGCAGCTAAAAATTGAACCGAAGACGTTCGTACCTTGATGACGATGTTAACAGCGATACGGTTCGTATTCTCTTTCTCCATTCTCTTAGACTTCCGTTTGCAAAATCTTCTTTTATTCCGCTGAGCTTTTTCTGTTCGTACCTTTTCTTAGTAGGTTGCGTTGTTGTTGATGATTGATTTTTGAAAATGCAGGTGAATAATTGATGATGACGATAGTGTGACGTTGTTGATGCGTTTTCTCTTCTACTTCTTCATTACTTTCTTCTTCTTCCAGTCTTGTTCACTTCTTCTATGTTGCGAATTCTTTGATGCGACTAGTTGCTTCTTCTTACGTTGTTATTACTGAATTGTTGGTATTGATGTTTGCAGGTTAGGAGGATGATTGATGAAGTTTCTTGAGGTGTTTCAATGATGAAGATTGAAGGTTTCGGTTTTGGAGTTTGAAGGTGATTGTAAGGTGGTGAATTCTGCCAGCCCAATGGAGTCGAGAGGTTCAACTTGGAGAAGTTGCAGAAATTGAAGCTTTTGATCCAGCCCCTATTGAAGATTGAAGAAGCAAAGATGGAGAGGGATGAAAAGAGTTTCGAAAAATGAGAAGGGGAGAGAGTTTTCTATTAATTGGCGCTGTTAGAAGTTTTGTTATGTCTATGAGCTGTTAGAAAAAATCTGTTAGACTCCTTCTATTAGTTTTTTATGAGAATGTTAGAGAGATTGTGAATTTCTGTTGGAGTTTAGTTTAGAAATTGTTAGTTCTGTTAGAGATCGTTTTTGGTTTGTTGTGAAAACTGTTATGAAGTTAAGTTAGTTTCTTCTCATATTCTGTTAGGGTGTGTTTGGTTTGGAGTAAATGGAGGGGAGGGGAGGGGGAGGGGAAGTTTTTAGTTAAATATGTTTGGTTCAAATTTTAGGAGGGGAGGGGAGGGAGAGGGGAGCAAAATCCCTCCAAAACACATTTTTTGATTCCTTCCGAATTGGGGGGATTTGGAGGGGAGGGGAGGGAAAGTGAGTTTTGATAATTAAAAAATTATTATATTTATTAAAATATCCTCAATTTAATTTTATTATTTCACAATTATTCGTTTTTTCGTGTTACTATTTCTCTTCTGTGTGATTTTTTCGATTGCTTCCATTAATTTATTATAATAATTCACCAACTTCAAATTATTTATTGTTTTTTACTTAATATAAATAATTATTATTATAGTTTTTTTTTGTTTTTTTTATAAAAAAAAATTATGTTTAGTTATATTCCTTTTTTTCTTCTAATTTTATTATGTATCATATCATATTTTCTTTTATATCAAATTTTAAACCATTTATTTTATTAAACATTTTAAAACCATTAATATTTAATAGTAATTTATTTTATGTATTTATTTTGTTAGATGATTCATCACGATTTAAACGTTGTTATTAACATATAGTTTAATTTATGTTAGAGAGTTATAATCTGAATTAAGTGTACTCAATTTTTTAATGTTATGGGATAAATAAATAATTTTTTAGTCAATCAATATTAAAAATTTTATCACAAAAAAAAAAGCATGCATGAATTTTTCACATTTGAATATCATATCACTTATATAAGATCATAAGGATAAAAATGTAAATTATTAATAAAATCTCTCTCATCCCCCTCCTGAACCAAACACATTTTTAATTAAAATCTCTCCCTTCCCCTCCCCCCCCCCCCCCCCCTCTTTTGAACCAAACACTTATCTGATTAAAAAAAACTCCTCCCCTCCCCTTCCCTCCATTAAAATCCCTCCCCTCCCCTCCCCCTCATTTGAACCAAACAGACCCTTAGAGTAAGCTATGGTTCTGTTATGAATTTTTGGTGTAAACAATGGTTAGAGAAAGGAAAATTTTGTTGGAGCTTTATATGATGGCAACTGTAATGAAAAGGGTTCTGCCACTGTTATGATTTTTTTCATTTTGGCTATATAATTCCCTCTCAATTTTCTGTTGTAGAGAAGTTTGGTGATAGAAAATCACACTCTAGTGCTTTTTCAAATAGGGTCAATGTTTGTAAAATTTCCTCGACAGATGATGATCTACTCAACTTCACATCCCAACGCTTCCTAAAATCAGCCGTCCAAATTGTTCTAAATGCTTCAGAGAGAACATATGCCTCCACATATGACAGTAGGATCGTAAGCAATCCTGTCCTCATGAGAAGAGAATGTTCCAAAATGCAAATATCTTTGGATAAATTGCCAACACATTAAAATGCATGTTTAGAAAAATTAAATCCATTATTTGACGGGAATGTGCGGTGGCAGGAGTTGCAATAGGGGTCTTCAACAAAACAAGGATTGAGACAGATTTCACAAATAATCATCTAGGGTTCGCAATGGTTATTTAGTGAATGTCGTGAAATGGACATTTGAAGTTGGTTTAAGAATTGGTTAAAAATGAATATGAAAAAATAGTTTTAAAGTGGATTGGAAAAATGGATAATTGGATTAACGAGAATGGATGTGGATTAATAAATGGAACGACTTTTGAATTGAAACACGACTTAAATCCCATGAAAACTTCCCATGCACCATTTGAATCATATCTTGAACAAACTTGAATGAACTCATAACCAAATAACATGTAATGACTAAAGCACTTGGCCAAGAATGAAACCGGTCTTTCATAGATCTTGAATGTACTTGAAATGAATCACATGGACCTTAGTCTTTGCCCATAACTTGCTCCTTATGTAATGATGACACTTTGGACGATCAAATGTATACATTTATGGTCTTCTCGAGGAAATCACTTGAGGGCCACTTGACCAGGGAAATAAATCCTAATTAAGTGATGATGAGCATAAGAAAAAGATTCCTTTGATGGTTGCGTAGCCAAAACTCTGAGTATCCACCTGAACCCTAATCATGACTTTTGCATCTACTTGAGCCACAACTAGATTCACACTAATCAAGAGTCCAAAACCTTACTCCAGTCATAACTAATGAAGAAACCCCTTGAATCCTACTTGAATGGAAATGAGAATCTCACAGCAAGAGAGAATCCTGAGCTTGCACATAATACCTTGATCTCACGCCTTAGGAACCCATGCAAATGTATGATTGCAGTTATGACCTAGTGTGATATGCAGCTGAACGCGAAACAAAAGCCAATTATTGATGGTATAAATAGGAGGGAAAATTTTGAGGTGTTACAATTTTCATCTGATCTTCTAATCTTCAGAGGCTTCAGAGTAAATGTTGTTGAAGTATGTTTAGAAGGATCAAGAGTATGGTTGAGAGAAACTTCAGAACCTTAGTCTTAAGAGTCTTGACACAAGTCCTCAGAACCTGGTGATAACGAGGAATCGTACCATGTTTTTAGGCCTATTGCACACATGTTTTCGTCCGTATTTTATTATGTTTTGTCACTTTTACTTTGTTTTCGTTGTTTTGCAATTGTCGGCCCCGTTCGTTGCGGATTCGGGAGAAAAATCGAAAAGAGGATCTAAAAGAGCAAAATAGCAGCAAAAAGTGAAAATTTTGCCTATTCTGCTGATATGGCGTTCGCCGCCCCTATATGGCGCTCGCCATTGCCAGTCATTTCCACGTCAGATTAATGAAGAGGCAATGGCGGTGTTCGCCATTATTTCGTAGATGACAGTTCTGCATCAGAAACAGTTTTCAAGCAGTTTCTGCCAACTGCTTTTCCCTCCATTTCTCTGACGCGTCCAGAACAGTTGCCAGAGAGGTTCTCTCTATATATAGACCCTTCGGGGTCAGTTTCTGGGGATCCGAGACGTGCGGAAGCGATGCAGATTTTCCGTCTTAGTGTTTAGGCATAAATTACTTGTAAAAGCGACAATAACTCACATCGAGGGATTGTCGCAATTGTTGTTGTTTTCCTTTTTTCATTTGTTGTACTCTTGGATCGCAAATGAAGCCTGTCGGCATTCTAATACAAGTTTCCGTTATTTAACTTCCAGGTTTTTCCCGTTTATTTACTTGCATTTTTTATTGTTTTAAATACCGCTTAACATGTTAGTTGTAAATCTAATTGTTGTGATCATGTTAGTTTTAGATAAAATTACATCTTATTAAATTCCTTGAGTTCGGCGTATGAGGACCGTCGTTACCGACGGGACTCAGTAGAAATGTTAGGTGCGAAATTATGATTATGTGTTGTTTTGGTTGTAGTTTCCATTTTGCATGATATATTGTTTTGGCACGAGAGTGAAAAATAAACCAAGGTTCAGGTTGATAACGCGAGAGTGTGAGGAATGAACCGGATAGTGGAAACTAGGCAAAGATCCTAAAAACAGCGATAGCGCTTTAGGCATCGTTTAGAATCTTATTGACTTTCAAAACACACTTTTTAATTGAAACGGGCGAGCGAGAGCAAAATCCTGTGGTTAGGAAGTGTGGTTCTTGTCAATAGCGCGAGAGTGTGAGACGGGGTCTTTAAGTCGATATTTTCTACGAAACTAGATTTAATCGTAATTAGCACCAGAATTCTACAAGTCCACTAGGAACACGAAATTCATATTTCGGACTCGTTTCTTCATCGTTTTCAAATCGTAACAATTAGTATCTTTATTCCCATTCTTATCGTTTTAACCCTTAGCTTTAGCTTTGCACAATAACAATAGATAACATTAGTATTATCAATCACTGTGAGTTCGACAACCTTTTAAAACTAAACGAGCAACTGTATACTTGCAGTTATTATTCGACAGACACGTCAGTGTCGCACGGTCAAGTTTTTGGCGCTGTTTTCGGGGATTGATTTAGTCAATATTGTGATTCTATTGTTGCGCAGTATAGACTAAGGCACCAAATTTTCTTTTTTTTTTCCTATTTTGTCGATTGTATGCCAAACACTCGCTCTCGAGGCGACAAGCTTGAGTAACCGATTGACGATGTCGAGCATTTTATTAACTTAAGATGCCGAATCAATGAATTCCGAATTAAGTATAATCTTCCTGAACCTGAAATTCATTATCCAGAATTAAGAATTCATATGGCTGAGAATCCACTGAACCGTCCTCTTAAGGATTACGCTGTTCCATCGCAGGATGAACCGCATAACAGCATTGTTGCCCCTACCATCAATCAAAATGATTTCGAGTTAAAAGGTTTGCTGTTACAAGCCGTTCAACAGAACCAATTTTTTGGGAGTTCCACAGATGACCTGAACCTTCATTTATCTATGTTTGTGCAATACACTGAAATAGTAAAAGAAAATGGTGTTAGTAACGAAGCCATAAGACTACATATTTTCCCTTTCTCTTTAAGTGATAGAGCTAGAGCTTGGCTCCAGTCTCTACCATCCAACTTCATCACTAAGTGGGACAAGTTGAAGAAAGTCTTCTTAGCCCGATATTTTCTGCCTAGCAAAACTGCTATGCTAAGAGCCCAAATCAACGGATTTAGGCAGAAAGACAATGAATCTCTTTTCGATGCTTGGGGGAAGATACAAGGACATGCTGAGGCTCTGTCCGAACCATGGACTTGAATAATGGTTGATAATCCATACTTTCTATAATGATCTTCTATACAACACAAAGTTGAATCTGAACGCTGCAGCTGGAGGCACTCTGATGGACAAACCATATGAAGACGCTTATCAACTCATTGAAAACATGGCTCAAAACCACTTCCAGTGGGGAGGTGAGATAACTCCTACAGAAAAACCTGCTACGAAGAACGGAATGTACGAAGTTAACAGTTTAGGCCGTGTCAGTACTAAAGTGGATGAGCTTACTCAAAAGATTGAAAGTTTGATTGTAGCTCCAACAACCACCGTGGCCGCTGTGACACTGAATTGTGAATTGTACGGAACCCCTAGGCACAGTAATGTTGAATGTCATTTATTGGCTGGTATTCCTACCAACCAAGTAAACTACGTCTAAGGAAACCCGTACTTAAACACTTACAATCCTGGCTGGAGGAATCATCCAAATTTTTCCTACAAGAACAACAATGCTTTGATCGCTCCAACTCAAGCCCCTGTTGTTCCTCCAGGCTACCAGAAAGGAGCCACTGCTGCTCCTCAGACACCCACAAAATCAAATGTTGAGCTGTTATTAGAAAATTTCATTGCAACTCAAACTCAACAAAACAAAGAGTTCGCCAACTAAAATGTGCACACGAGGGAATTATCGAAGCAAATGGCAACTAAAATTGATGTTATGGCTACCCATAACAAAATGTTAGAAACTCAAATTTCCCAAGTAGCCCAGCAACAAGCAACAGTAGCAACCCCAGCTGGAACGTTTCCTGGCCAACCACAACCAAACCAAAAAGGTCATGTTAATGCTATCACACTGCGAAGCGGGACAGAATTTGATGGACCAGTCTACCCAAGACTCCAAAATCCAGCCATGTACTAAAACTCTGGTAAAGGAACTGAAAAGGTGAATGAACCAAATAATAATGAAAAAGAAGACAAAAACGAAGAGGCAACAAAGAAAGAAACACCGTATGTGCCTTCGCCACCGTTCAAGCCTCCTATACCTTATCCTCAAAGACTTGCTAAGTCTAAAAATGAAGGACAATTTAAGAAATTCATAGAACTTCATAAACAACTTAATATCACTATACCATTCACAGAAGCCATCACGCAAATGCCTTCATATGCTAAATTCCTTAAAGTGATCTTATCTAACAAGAAAAAGCTTAAGGATAATGAAAATGTTCTGCTTACTGCTGAGTGTGGCGCTATTATTCAGAACAACATGCCTCTTAAGCTGAAAGACCCGGGTAGTTTCTCCATACCTTGTGTAATCGGAAAGTTTGTCCTAGACAAAGCTCTATGCGACTTAGGAGCCAGTATCAGTCTAATGCCTTTATCCATATGCAAGAAACTCGATTTAGGAGAACTAAGACAAAAAAAAATGTCTCTACAACTAGCGAATCATTTTGTTAAATTTCCTATAGGTATGCTAGAGAACGTTCCTGTTCGTATAGGTCAATTCTATATTCCTACCGACTTTGTAGTAATGGACATAAAAGAGGATTCCAACATACCTATTGTTTTAGGAAGAGCCTTTTTAGCTACAGCCGGAGCCATCATTGGTGTCAAGAAAGGAAAGCTAACTTTTGAAGTTGGTGAAGAAAAAGTCAAATTTATTTTAGCTCAATTCTTAAAGGCTCCAGCTATAGATGATTTATGTTGCTTCCTAGACGTCATCAACGAATACGTGAAAGTAATGGAGATGGAACCATCTAAGTATACTGAAGTGCTAAAGATTCCATCACCTCCTATATTTGAAGACGATAATTGGCGCAAGCCATACGTAGATGAAAGTCTGAGGGAATGTCTAGCATTAACGCCCAATCCAGTGTCGTGCCCGAAGAAGCCTTCTATAGAACTTAAAACACTACCCAAAAATATAAGGTATGAGTTCCTAGACACCGAGCTTGAACGACCAGTAATAGTCAATGCTGACTTAGGACTGATAGAAACCGAAAAATTGCTACATGTCCTAAGAAAGTATCCAAAAGCACTAGGGGTATAATATCTCGGACCTAAAAGAAATAAGTCCATCTATATGTATGCATTGCATTATGCTAGAGGAGGAATGTAAAACCTCTAGAGAGCATCAGAGAAGAATAAATCCTATCTTGAGCGATGTAGTCAAAAAGGAGGTACAAAAGCTACTAGAAGCAGGAATTATATACCCGATATCCAATAGTAACTGGGCCAGTCCTGTACATGTCGTATCGAAGAAGGGAGGTGTTACAGTTGTTTGTAACAAAAAGGGAGAATCCATAGCAAAAGAAACTCAAACTGGATGGAGAATGTGCATAGACTATAGAAAACTGAATAAAGCCACTCGTAAAGATCATTTCCCTTTACCCTTCATCGATCAAATGCTTGAGCGACTGGCTAAACATTCCCATTTCTGTTATTTAGACGGATACTCGAGATTCTTCCAAATACCTATTCATCTTGATGACCAAGAAAAGACTGCCTTTACCTGTCCTTATGGTACATTTTCCTATCAATGAATTCCGTTTGGATTGTGTAACGCTGCTGCAACATTCCAAAGATGTATGTGTCGATCTTTGATGATTTTATAGACAACATAATGGAAGTATTTATGGAAGACTTCCCTGTCTCTGGGAAAAGTTTTGAAGGATGTCTATCGAACCTAGAAATGGTACTGGAACGATGCGTTAAAGTTAATCTAGTGATAAACTGGGAAAAATACCATTTCATGGTCCGAGAAGGAATTGTGCTTGGACATGTAGTATTCGACAGAGGAATTGAAGTAGATAAAGCAAAAATAGAAATTATAGAAAATCTTTAATCTCCGAAAACTGTAACGCCCCGTTTTGTCCGATTTATTTAATCGAGTCGATTTAATTATTTTTGTTTTTATATTACTTTATCCTTGACTTTTATTTGGCAATATATTATTTTTCATCGTTATTATGTTTTATCGCGTTTTGATAGCGTTTGCGAGATATTTGAGCTGAGGGGTAAAAGGGTCATTTTGAGGGGTTAGATATTTTAGAAAAATTAGATATTTTTATAAATAGAGATTTGAGAGAAAAAGAGAGAAAAGAAAGAGAAAGGAAAGAAAGGAAGAGGAAGGAAAAGAGAGGAGAAGAGGAAAATCGAAGAAAACTCCATTTCAAGCGCGATTAATCGGGTAAGGGTGAGAAGTTTCGATTATATCTTGCTTATATATGAATATGTATGTGTGTGTTTAAATGTTTACTTGTTTCTCATAGTTTTTCAATTATAGGTCGAAATGAGAAAAATGAATAGAAATCGATGTTTTCACGGTCGGAAATCGATATGAATCGCGTAGTATGATCACACTATGCATATGAACATTTGTTGATACTTGTCATGTTGTTTGGAACTGATTTGAGATGAAAATGGTGATTTTTGGGGAGGACTGTCGAAGGGTTATTTTTCTGGAAATCGCAGTGCGAGCTTAGCACACAGACGCCCGCTTAGCGCGATCTGGAGAATTTCCAACCTCTCCAGGCAGTGAGGAGCGCGCTTAGCGCGGGGTGGAGCCCGCTTAGCGCGACCTGGAGCAAAAATAAAACTGTTTTTCTAAAATCCATAACTTTTGATCTGTAACTCGGATCGAGACGTTTTTAGTACCGTTGAAAAGCTAATGAGATGTTCTTTCTTATAAAAATGGGTTTGAGGTTGGTGGCCGATTTAATTATGTCGGGAATTTGGAAACGTGTCATTTTGTCGACTTTTATCGTCGTAATTGTGTGCGATTGATGTGTTATCATGCGATATGTTTTTTATATATAACGTATAGCTTGTGTGTTGTTATATGATGTGAAGCATGTGCTAAGTTGTTGTAATTGTTGTGGCCTTATGGCAAAATACTTTGTTGACTTGAATACAAATGTATGGTATTAATGTATGTGGTTGTGGGTAGCCTTCGAGGCGTGAATCCTAGTGTTGTGAGTATCATTGTATGATGGCAGGATTGTTGTGGTTGATGGTGAGTAATTATTGATTTGAATTGATATGAGTGTATATGCTAAAATGCTAATCGCTGTGGTTTGTGGATTATGATGAAATGCATTGTTTATGTGAAATTCAATGTGTGTTATTTGGTGGCCTTATGGCAATTAAAGGCATTGTTTGAATTGATTTCCAATGCATGAATAATGATGATGAGATAATTCATATTGTTGATTTGTGAATGTGCATTTGATTGTCATGAATCGTTGATATGACATGCATCATGATATGCACCTTGTGATGTCGTGTGCCCTTGTGGGGTGTGAGCTACGAAATGATTCCAGAGGGAATCTGCTGTAACGGTCGTGTGCCTTATACAAAGAGGACCTAAAGCAACGTTATAGCCGATCGTGTGCCTTATACAAAGAGGACCTAAAGCGATCGGACCGTGTGCCTTATACAAAGAGGACCTAAAGCGACGGGGAACATCGTTTGCCCGACGGGGAGTTACACTAAGTAACAAGCGATGATTCCAATAATTCCTGAGTGAATTAATGATAATGAGGATGATGGATGGAATGGTACCGCATGCATAGAGTTGTTGTGTCGGTCTCTGTGCATTTGCATAAATCGTGAATGGATTGATTATGTGTAGGAAATTGTGAATTAATTGATTATGTGTTGAGCTCGTGATAGCATTGGTAATTTGATATGCATTGGTTATGGATGATATATTTTATGTATAGACATATGCTATGTTTTGTGGGGATGTTGTACATTACAATGATTGTATTAATTATCTATGATATGCTATATATGAATATATGTGATGTGGTGGTGTGTTTCCATATGTCATAACTTTGGTATGCCTTATGTATGAATATGTGATTATGTTGGTATAATTGATATATGCTATGTGGTTGGATTATTAGAAATATGTTATGTATCTGTGGCATGCTATCTGTATTAGTATGTGATGCTTGTGGTGAGAATAATTATGCATGTGAATTTATATGTGTTTGTATATTATTATGCAATCTTGATTTAGTTGTTATTTCTCACCCTTCTGCTGTGGTTTGTTGCTCTATGAGGAAATTGCAGATTAGTATCTTGGAGGCTTTTGTGAAGATTAGTTCTCCATCCTTGTGTCGGTCTGTCTACTCTGATACGTAACACGGGAGTCGGGGAACGCTTTTGTTATATATGTATACATTTGTTGGATCTATTTTGTATTACCTTTGTATGAATATTTTGATGTTATAAAACAATTTATTTTGTAAAACAAGTCGGTTATGGATCTTTCCGCTTTATTCCATAATTGAACTTTCCTTTTGTTGGAAAAAATTTCCCTTTTATGTTTATTCCATTTTGTGTTATGTATCAAATTTATGAGCAGGGATTGTGTTTTCTTTCTTTAAATGTGGCATCCTTGTTTCTGTCTAAGAATAAAATTTTATTTACTCTGATTTATTTATGTATTATTTATCCGCGATGGGAATTGGGGTGTTACAAAAACCGTTAGATAAATTCGTAGTTTTCTGGGACACGCTGGTTTCTACCAAAGATTCTTTAAAGATTTCTCTAAAATAACCAAACCACTAACGGGCTTATTAATGTAAGGTGTTGAATTCATATTTGATGAGGACTGCTTGGAAGCGTTTGAACATCTGAAAAATGCTCTTATTACTGCACCTATTATGCAACCACCTGATTGGAGTAAACCATTTGAAATAATGTGTGATGCTAGTGATTATTCCGTTGACGCTGTCTTAGGACAAAGAAAACATAGAAAGTTTCATGCTATTTACTACACAAGTCGAACCCTAGACAATTCGTAGATGAACTACGCCACCACAGAAAAGGAACTCCTAGTTGTTGTGTTCGCTTTAGATAAATTTTGTTCCTACTTAGTAGGAGCAAAAATAATTGTCTACACCGATCACGCCGCAATTAGGTACCTGCTAAGTAAGAAGGATGCTAAACCGGGACTTTTACGATGGATTCTGCTTTTACAAGAGTTCGACTTAGAGATCAAAGATAAGAAAGACACTGAGAATGTAGTAGTAGATCATCTTTCTAGGATTGAGGACCAAGGACCCGAACAAGTGCCCATCAATGATAATTTTCCTTATGATCGACTTGTAGCCCAGTTAGAAAGTGAAAGTGAAACAAGCAAATGCTCTCTAATTTATAATGATGCAGAAACGAATGAAGTTGTGGAATCGATTTGCACAAAAACCACACTGCCATGGTATGCTGACTTTGTCAACTACCTAGCAGCTGGGGGTACTTCCCCCAGACTTATCCTACCAACAAAAGAAGAAATTCTTCCATGATCTTAAACATTACTATTGGGATGAACCCCTGCTTTTCAAGAGAGGCGCCGATGGGATTTTTCGTCGATGTGTCCCTGAATCAGAAGAAAAGGATATCATATCTCATTGCCACTTTGTACCATATGGAGGGCATGCAAGCACTTCAAAAACTTGTGCGAAAATCTTACAATCTAGTCTATTTTGGCCTAACCTTTGTAACGATGTCCACACCGCGGTTACAAATTGCGACCGGTGCCAACGCACTGTGATCCGCTATCGCGCACGGATCAAAAACGAGTATTTTTGAAAAAGTGTAGCAACGGTAACGACAACTCGAGTATCGTTCTCACAAGGATTCTTGTAATGATATTAACTAACACAGTAATGGTTTATTGGAGGTTTTGGTCTTGATTTATAAAACAAGAGAAAAAGTGATTAAAAAAAGTGATTATCAAAATAAGCTGAAACGGTTAATCTGCTGTTTTAGTTTCCCAACTTATCATCGATCTAAATAATTTCCAATTCCTAAGCGGACTCTATCCGTTTTCGATTATAATAACAATCAAACAAGCGCAATTGATATTATACGATACCTATTCTTAATTTTTGAATTAAGCAAACGGATGAGATATAGTAACCGTGAATTAAGCAAACACGATGCAATCATCGAAACAAATCAATCAACCCTAAGATAAATCAAATTAAGCAAAAAAGATATCACATAGAAGAATTGAAAGGAAATAGATTTTATTAGAAATTAAAAGAACCTCAAAGTGTCGGCGGAAACCGATTACAGCAGATTAATCCGAAGAAGTTAGTTCTCCATAAGATTCGTACAAAAGCTTCTGAGAAAATTTGTGAATATTTTGAAAAAAACGTAATGAATAGTAGCACGGCTGCTACTAGGTATAGGGAAGCGCACAAAAATCTGGTTCTAACCCAACTGGGTCAAAAAACATAAAAAATCCAGTCCAAAACTAAATATTCCTAAAGGCAGAATTTGAGTCCTGACTTCAACGAGTTATTCGAGCCTGCAACACTCCGAATCAGCTTCTGCGTAAAACATGAAAGTTGTAGCTCTTTGTCTTAGCTTTCCAAACTCTTGTTATGATCCAAACGGTGGACAGGTATCAAAAAACCGCTAAAGCTGAAATTAAGCTGCGAAAATAGATCAATGACAAACAAAGACTTAATTGTAAAAACATAATAAAACACTAAAATAAACGAAACAAACTATGGAAATGCCTAAGTACAAACATAAGAGAATGTGCATTAAAATGCACTGATTGAAGGTGAGAGAAAGACACAAGAAAGGGGAGGTTTGAATTGTGTATTTACTCTTTTGACAACTTTTCGCTTCTTGTCGTTAAAGCACTTAGGACAACATCATAGTTTGTTGAGAGACTCTGACTGGCAAATTTACTTTCAGACTTGCTATGCGTGAAGCATGAGAACCAACAAGAGTCTGAACATAAACTACATTTCTCAGAACTTGCAATGCGGAAGCTTATCAGAGTTAAGCTGCAAGGTTCTGACTTGCTTATGTAAGGTTCTGATACTCAATATAGAAACATAAATAAGAACATTAAGCATAAGAGTAAAGGACACACAATATATCCTGGTTCACCACAAAGGCTAATCCAGTCCACCCTCCTCAGGTGAATTCGCCTTGAACACAAGGTCTTAATCCACTATAATCAATCTCGATTACAGATGCACGGGCAACAGCCGGTGACTAACCACTTGCACAACCACACTGTGACTAACATGCAATGAACCATTCAGGGATTCAACTTAATGAATATAATGAACATTGACCTGCAGGTTCCAATCTCGCAAGATCTACTGCTAGGCTTTCACAGCTAGACGTCCAGGGATTCATCGCAATGAATATAACGCTACTGACCCTATTTCATGCTTTTCCCACAATGACATCTCGCTATTGTCTTCTCGAGTCTCCAATCACACTGACCACTCAAGGAATCCTAATTCACCAAGAATTAGTTAATAGGAGATTACAAGGATGCTTCTTAACAAGCAGATTACTCATAAGTTTAAGTACAAAAGAGCACACAAGTGTTCAAGCAAGATGTGAGCAACAGCTCCTTGCTATCCTAAGATACTACAAAGATGTATAAAGATTTGACAGTTGTTGACATCTTGTAGATCTTCTTCTTCTTCGTCTTCTTGGGTGAGTAAGCTTTGAGCAATAACTCCTTGCTTCAGATCTTCAATGTAGTGCTGACGAGAAGGTGGTTGATGACTTGACTGATTTGCAATGTTGTCTTCTTCATCAACAGCTTCTGTACCAATTCATTATTGTTGTGTTGAATGATGATCTTTGAGCTTCAACAACAATGGCCATGTGTAAATGGTGATAGCTTTGGATATTCTAAGTGTTACAACGAGAAATCATCGTTGTTGCTATCTTCACACAATGACTTGATCAATTCTCCTTTGATGGAATGAATTGATACCTTTAGAAGCGAGAACTCTTTCCTTTAAATAGCCCAGTAGAAATATAGCCGTTTGAAATACTGTTGGCTGTTGGAAAAGAGACATTGTGTAATAATTAGTTGTACTGACACATCTCCTTTTTGCTATGGGAGAAGTGACGAGATATCTTCTTGAGCAGTGTGTATAGTTGTTCACAACGGTAATATTTTGACTTCCAAACTTCAGAGGCTTCTGATGGTAAATTGATGAAGCATGAGTAGAGCCTTCTTAGCAAGATATCTGATACGTCAAGTCTTCAGTCATTTGAAGAAGTCCATTAGGAATCGGTCTTCAGAACTTCAACACTTGCCTTTGAGCACGTTATCCTTTACTTCTTCAAGTCTTACAAAACTTCAAAACTTGTCCATTAGGAATCTGTCTTCAGAGTCTTTAATACTTGATCTTTAGAACCTTAATCTTCGGAACACATAAGTCTTCAGAGTCTTTCTGCACTTGGTCTTCAGAGCCTTCCGCCTTCAGAACTTCAAGTCATGAGAGTCTTCAGCACTTCGGTTCTCTTCTTCAAAAGCTTCGCAATCTTCAGAATCTCGACCACTTTCAGAGAGCATCCACAAGAGCATTGCATCAGCAATATCGACATCCTTGGATCTGACTGATCACGATCAGATACAGAAGTGTTCTTGCTTCTTGCGACTTGTGTCACACATAGTAACTTCGCATATTATCAATTACGCTCATCTGGCTGGTGCTTGTTGGATCTGATATTTTCTATAATTATGATCTGCACACAACACACGTTAGAACATAAAATGGTTCTTTCACAAATACGTGTTGTTATCATCAAAACATAGATTCACTTGTAGAGACAACTCTTGCTCTCACAATCTCCCCCTTTTTAATGATGACAAAACCAAGTATTTTGATTGGACATTTTATACAAGGTAATCACCAAACAAAACACATTCAGAGTCTAGAACAACAGCTCCCCCTGAATGTGTTATCCTCAAAGTTTTTATCTGTGAACATCTAGAATCTTATATGATCCAAAGACATACAGAGTAACAACTTGAGTTGCCAGAACGAAGAGTAGAAAAGGACTACTTCTCTATCTTGTCTTTAAGAAAACAGAGAATCTTTAGCATCTGGACTAGTTCATCAGAACTTCCATCTTCAAATCTTCAGAACTCAGTTTTCTTTTGTAGTTGTATCAGAGCTTGTAATCTTCAGAGACTTCTGAAGCATTTCTACCTTTCAGCAGATTAATTTAAGCACAAGCAGATCAGTTCTTATCTGATAACATAGCCTTGCTATTTATCAGATACAGACACCGTCTTTTAAGAAACTCCCCCTGAGTTTCAGACTTTATGAAGATTTGAGATTTTGCAATTGGATCTTCAGGGCAGTCTCCCCCTAATTTCTATAAGTCAGATATTGGGATCTTCAGAATCATAATTTAGGATGGTAAGATTTTAATCACCAATGTAGATCATGACTTTTTCAGAGTTTGACTTTTGAACACAGGTCTTCATCTCAGAACCTTGTTACTGTCACAACTCAGTGGTTCATCAAGGCTTGATTTTTGATCAGATACCAATTGAAGGTTTAATTATAGTGATCAATCAACGCTTGATTCTGAATCTGGTACTCATGATTTATTTCTGGTCTGATACCACGTGATGTGTTGAGTCTTATACCAGAGTATGTTGAGTTTGATACCAAGTGAAGGACTTCTTCTCATACCACTTGAGAGGTATTTCCTTAGTGTGTTGAAATGATACTAATGAGGTATTTTGATAATAATCCACAGCTTTGCTCTGATTGATGAGTCTGATACTAATCTTTGTGTACTGGGTCTGATTACCAATTGTTGATTTAGTCTGATACCAAATCATTTTCATTTTAATTGGTTTCTGGTAAACATCAGAACTACTTCTTGGATCTTCAATCCGGATCTTCAAACAGCTCTTTGTCTTCTGATTTGCACAGTTCTTCTGAGTAAGCATCTTGAGTATACTTTGTCTTAACTGCTTTCAGAGGTTCTTCTTCTGATACTTAGACAGCTCACAACGTCTGAACCAAGTGAGATAGAGATCAAGATAAACTTTGACTTTCAGACAGTTCTCAACTTCTGAACAGTACTGGGTAGATCTGATTCTGAACACATGTACAACTTATTTCTTAATCTGTCTTAGAATGCCCAGTGAACTTGTTTAGAGTTCCTTGGATAAACATCAAATAACAAACATTAGAAGTAACGCATTTTAAGTTTTATATGAGTACTTTGTTTGAGTTCTGCATTCTTTAATCAAAATCATTATATTTCTCCCCGTTTTTGACATCATCAAAAAGTGCTATAGCATATGAGCATTTAAGCATGTAATTCCTTCATCAGTCAAGCATTTAAGCATTTAAGCATATCAACATCATTATATATATTCTGGATGTGTTAAACAACATAGAACCATAGAGCCAGCATTTGAGCAGTTAAGAACAATCCAAGTCATTTAGTGATAACCATCTTTAACCATAGCATGTTCATTTTAAGGACAATTAGATGGAATTATCTGATTACCAATTGAAGGTTTTAGATCATCTGTAGAGATTAATTATAGCACTTCATTTATGAACAATCAGATAGAAGCAACAACATAAAATAGTTTTAAGATGCAGAGCATAGGTTGAGCTTAATCTTGAAAAGTTCAGGATACTCAAAACATAGACCTAATAAGGATGGGTTCCTAGGGTTTAGACTAAAAGGAGCCTAATGATGATGAGGAAGATGAGAACGAGCTTTCAGACCCATTTGTTCTTGAGGTATGCAGCTTTTCTTCTGCTTGAGTGACAGCCAATTTCTTGCTCTACACAATTTCCTCTGAGATCCATTCGTGGAACTCAGTCCAGATGTTTCTCACTTCTAAGGGATCTATGCTTGAACTAGAAGCATCTATTAAGTTCTGATTTCTTATGATAGCATCATCCTTGAAGAATGTTAATTTATCGATCATCGTTGGGTTATGATAATGTTTTAAACGTCTTAATCATGACTAAATAGATAATGAGAATATCCGGAGTTAATTTCATTCAACACAAATGACAAATCATTGCAACTATGAGTATGAAGAAAATAATTCAAGAATAGACCAGAAAGCAACACATATTAATTTTAACACGAGTACAAGGCATCAACAAAATAAAACTGTTAATCACAAGAACTTAGACCTAATTATAACAAGAACTTGTTATACACTCGTAAAGAGACTTTAAGCATCAAAGTCTTCAATGTCGTTCACTCTAGAGCATCTTGTTTCTGTTACTGCATGCTCTAGTCCAGTGCTGCTTAACAATCCCCAGAATCCTCCTCTAAGCATAATTTCAGATATAATCCTTCCGTATGGAATAAAGGATTGGGTCTGTTTTCTAGAAACCTCAATGGAGTGCTTCAAGTGATTGAAGATGATTTTGGGAAGATTAATTTTGACATGATGCGTCAAAAGAAAAACAAAGATTCTGTCATCATTAGACAGAGTGGATCTTGCTGTTGGTCAAGGGCGAAGATTAGTTAGAGAGAATCTAAACCAAGTCTTGGAAAAAGGAAGAAGGTACTCTGGATTATTTGGTTCAAAAGGAGCTGAACCATCAAAAAGGATCCTGCACTTCTCTACCATACCAAGATCATATTGAAAGTCTTCAATAGTGACTCCAGATGAGACACAGTTAGTGATCTTCGCGATTGAGGACAAGGTGATAGAGATTGGAAGTCGATAAACTTTCGACCAGACAGTGTTACCATCATCGTCGATTCTGGCATATTTCCAAAATTCCTTTAAAAGGACAGGATAGATAGGTCCGTTTAGCAAGGCGTAATACCCATACCAAGATTGAATTTGCATGCTTCTAACTATGTCCATGCCGTGGTTTTTGAGTCGAGCAAGGTTTGGTCGTTTTTCTGATATAACTTCTAGGGTTTCTATGTTACCAGTAAAGGTTGGAGCAGACATTGTTAAAGTTCAAGTAGGGTTTTAGAAGGATGACAGCTTTAGGTTGAGGATGGAATGAGAAAAGGGGAATTCCTACTATTTATAAAGGGATGAGAGTGGAAGAAGGTAACGTCTGAATCAATACAAAATATTTGTATTTACTATTTCCTAGGTACGTTATAATTGCCTAGGGTATACTACGAGACATAGACACATGGAAAATGAAAAGGAGCAGTTAATGACTAAGTATCGATCGATGTGGATGATAACTGTTCTCCTACAAGTGCAGGGGTGATAGACACATTTTAATGATGGTGGTTTCTCGAGGAACTCAAAAATTTTCATATGTCTTCTAACAGATTCATGTGTAATTGCATTCGAGACTTGTTTAAGTAAGTCCAGATTCCTCTTAATATATATCAGATTCTTGAATTATTCAAATTCAACTTTAGGCAATGCAAAGTGATATATTAAATGTTAGGAATAACCACTGACTTAATTGAAAAAAGGAGATACTATAATAAGATTCACAGACACAATTTTAACTATTCCTCAGACCCAAAAAAATCTGGCAAGAGTACAATGATTTAAACTACTACATAACATCACTACGCTAAAAAAGTGCTTAGACGGCACTTAAAAGACAGCGCTTCTATAAAAAAGCGCTGCTAAAAAGAATAAAAAAATTTCGCTAAAAAAAAGCGCCTTAAAAGAAAGGCTTTAGAAAGCGCTTTTAAAAAGCGCTGTAAAAGACTGCCACCTTAGACCACTTTAGAAAGCGCTTTCCAAAAAGCGCTGTTATAGGTGTCACTTTAGAGAGCGCTTCTAAAAAGCGCTGTCTAAAGGCCACCTTAGAAAGCGCTTTTATAAAGCGCTCTTATAGGCCTCTAATTATTTTCACTTTAGAAAGCGCTTTCTAAGGAAAAGCGCCCTCTAAAGTCCTTTACTAATTAAAATATAAAACAATTCTAAACATTTTCAGAGACACTTTTATTCATTTTCTCTCTCGACCGTTTGTCTAAACCCTTGCCGTCGTTCTTGCCATTGCCATTGCCATTGCCGTTCGTGAAAACGTTGTTGTTGTTGTTGTTCTTATTCTCTTATCATTCATTTCACTTTTATTATTCATTTCTCAAATCGTTCTGAAAACGAAAACGAATAAGGTGCCCTTTTATTATTCATTTCTCTTTTATTATTCATTTCTCTTTTACTATTCATTTCTCTGAAAACGAAAACGAAAAAGTTTTCACGATGAGGATAAAAACTTCCTCTTTTATTGTTGCAGAATCTTTTTTCTTTTATTTTTCATGTATATTTTTACGAAAAAGTATTTTTTTTATAATATGTTCATTGTGTTATGCATTCATGATACAACCTAGTTTTGTGGAAGGTATTTTCATAAGGAAGCTAATATTAAAGTATCTTCACAACTATTATTGAAATTGTGAAGGTTATTTCATGACTATTAAATATTTTCTACTGTATATTTGGCAAAGTTGATTAGTATAAACAACCTAGTATTGATTGAAATTGTATTTTGCTATTTGTGTTGTGTTTGGTCTATCCTTTTTTTCCAAGTTCATTTCTTTTATTTTCTAGAACTTGTGACTTTTTGTTATAAGTTTATTGTCTACTTTATACTTATGTAGGTGTTTACCTCTAATTGTTGCTTGTTTGTGATTACATGTTGCCACTTATCAAGTTATGACTCATAATTAGTCAATTAATGATATTTCATTTTATGATACGTGTATAGGGGTTACTTGTGTTCAAAGTGTGAAAGTCGGATCGTTTCCCTACATGTATAACATTTTTTCTTTTTGTTTTTGTTTAGTTTAATTAGTATAACTATGGATAAGAAATGGATGTCTTCAAGTCGATTGTCGAAAGAGTATGACAATGGGGTATCGGAATTCGTTAAGTTTGCTGTTGCGCATGCCAAAGACCCCAGTCGAATGATATGTCCTTGCTTGGGTTGCTGTTTTGGGAGTCGGGTTGACGCGGTTCAGTTGGCATCGCATTTATTGAGGAGTGGAATTGATAGAAGTTATACATGTTGGAATTTGCATGGTGAGAAAATTAACGGGAATGTTGAATCGGGGGATAATACGACCTACGCTTCATACGACAATGGCACAGATACATACGATTCTGGTCGAGTCGAAGAGATTGCAGAAGCACTTGAAGAAGATCTTAAGGATTGTCCCAAAATGTTTGAGAGGTTGGTAAGCGATGCAGAGAAACCGTTGTATAATGGTTGCACCAAATTTACAAGATTGTCTGCGGTATTAAAGTTGTACAACTTAAAGGCGGGCAATGGATGGTCGGATAAAAGTTTCACATAATTATTGGCCCTTATGAAAGATATGCTTCCAGAGGATAATGTTCTTCCCAATCGAACATATGAGGCTAAAAAGATGTTGTGCTCTATTGGCATGAGCTATGATAAGATACATGTCTGTCCAAACGATTGCGTATTGTTTCGAAATGAGTATGCATCGTTAAATGAGTGTCCTAAATGTGGTGTCTCTCGATATAAGAAAAAGTTGTCTCCAGCAAAAGTCTTATGGTATTTTCCTATAATTCCGAGATTTAGACGCATGTTTCATAGTGAGACCGATTCAAGACACTTGACTTGGCATGCAGATGAAAGAATTATTGATGGAAAGTTTCGACATCCGGCAGATTCACCACAGTGGATGAAAATTGATGATGATTATCCTGAATTTGGAAAAGAAGCAAGAAACCTTCACTTGGCATTATCTACTGATGGAATGAACCCACACAGTATTCAAAGTATCTCACATAGCACTTGGCCTGTGATCATAATGATTTATAACCTACTTCCATGGCTATGTATGAAGCGTAAGTACATGATGTTATCTATGTTAATTTCTGGGCCTAGACAACCAGGGAATGACATAGACGTATACTTGGCACCCTTAGGGTTGTTATCTATGTGAAAAACCGAAGTCGACCAGAGGGTTGTATTGCCGAACGATACATTGTTGAAGAAGCGGTTGAGTTTTGTACTGAATATCTGTCCAATGTACAATCAATTGGACTCCCCAAATCTCATATTGTCGAAAAAAAAGAAGGAAAAAAGTTAATTGGAAATGAAGTTGTGACAGTATCAAGGGTCGAACGGGATCAAGTGCATTTGTATGTTCTGCACAATGAGAATGAGGTTGAGCCATATGTTGAAATGCACAAGGATGTTCTCCGAGGTTTAAATCCGAATAGAAATGAGAATTGGATAGTACGAGAGCACAATCGAAGTTTCATACCTTGGTTTAAGGATCATATTTATTCAAAGTATTATTCAGACCGTGATTCAATAACAGAAAGGTTGAGATGTTTAGCATATGGTCCAAGTATGGTCATGTTTTCTTATAGCGCATACGCAATTAATGGATACACATTTTATACCAAAGAACAAGATGATAAAAGTACTATGCAAAATAGTGGTGTCACCGTGGTAGCTGAAGCAATGCACATTTCAAGTGTGAAAGACTTAAACCCCAAATTTACAAATCTGTCATATTTTGGGGTTATCGAGCGCATTTGGGTGTTTGATTATGAGAAGTTTCAGATTCCTATATTTCGTTGCAAGTGGGTTGAAAATAATAATGGCGTACGAATGGATAAGTCAAGATTTTTGCAAGTGGATCTTAATAGGGTGGGGTACAAAGATGAGCCTTTTATTCTAGCCTCTCAAGCTAAACAAGTGTTGTATGTCACTGATCCGACAAGTATAAAATGGTCTATAGTGCTTTTATCTAACAAAGTAATTGATGAAAACGTTGGAGATCAAGGTGATATTGATGTTGATATTGAATCATTTACTAGAAATGATCAAGATGAAAATATTATAGCGAATGAATCATATACTAGAAATGATCATAATTAGGGTATTTGGATCAATCCAACCGTCCGTGTTGTTAAGAGACGGGTAGAACATACTCCAAACAAGAAAAGAAAGAGACGTTAGTGAAAAAGGTACTAGTTGTAAAATTATAGCTTATATCATTCAATAGATTAGGATTATGGATTTTTATATTTGTCATTTAATTTCTGTTTTTTTCTTTCTTACAGGTCAAATGTCTAGTAACCAATATTACATGGGTCAAAGTGGAGATTCCTTCAAATGGGACAATTGGTGATTTCTATCACGGTATGCATGGTTTTATAACTTAGGATTTATTTTAATATTTATCGGATATGTCATATATATAATTTATTACTTTTAATTAAATAATGCGTATTTTGTTTTGTTATGTACTATTTCGATGATATGGCGTGTCCTTATTACACGAGGAAACAATTGCAAGATACTAAGGAGGAATTGTGCAAATTTTTTATTGCAAGAAGAATTCTTTCTTGATTGTATAGTTTTGTGAATGTAAATTCTAGTTTATTGAAATGTAAATTCTATACTGGTTTATTGATGGAAATGGTAAATTCTATACTGGTTTCTAGTTAATCTAACTTCTAGTTTTGAAATAGAATTTGTTGATGGGAATGCATATCCATATTGGTTTATTGAAATGTGAATTATACAGGTTTATGGAAATGTGAATTATACAGGTTTCTGCATTAAAAAAATGGTTAAAATGGGATTTTTAAAAAAAATCTTCAAAATTTTACGTAGACAAAAGACAGCACTTTTAATAAAAAAGCGCTGTCTAAGGTTATACATTAGACAGCGCTTTTGAAAGCGCTGTCTAAAGTCCAGCTTTAGAGAGCGCTTTTAATGAAAAAGCGCTCTCTAAAAGTATATAAAAAAATCAATATATACATTAGACAGCGCTTTAGAAGCACCTTTAGAGAGCATTTTTGAAGGAAAAAGCGCTGTCTAAAGTTTATAAAAAAAAATTAAATTTTTAACGTATACTTTAGACAGCGCTTTTTCAAAGTGCTGTCTAACGTCCCGTTTTAGAGAGCGCTTTTTCATAAATAAAAAAGCGTTGTCTTTACATACGACAGCGCTGGCTTAGACAGTGCTTTTAAGCGCTGTCATAGGCCAAAAAAAACGCCCTCTTTTCCCTTGTTTGGCGTAGTGCATGCACGTAGCAGACACAGGTTAATCTTAGATAAGTCTAGTTTCATGATCAAAGAAGACATGTTTCCCAAAAAAAAATCTTTCACTAGATTTATGTTCGTGGGTTTTTCTAACAAAGTGGAATATCTAATCCATTGTTGGAAAAAAAATATCAGATAGACTGCAAGCAATGTTACTCAAAAGAGAAGGAACATTGATTACAAATTGTTTTTCAGATATGATTCTGGAGGATCCTAGTTTCCTAGAAGGGTTAGTGGAGCTATGATGGTAAATGGAAGACAGAATGTTGACTCAGTCAGAGGGTCTTGAGTGTGATATCTTTGGATAGGGAGAGTTGACTTATATACATCTAAATAGGTGCAATGAGTTGTGCCTAACATAGGGAAGATATAGATTAAGTGCACATTAAGTGACAAGAATTTTGATGATGTGAACAGTCCTTAAAAAATACTATTTAGATTTCAAGTAGTTATATGAAGAAATTAAACAAATTTTCTTATTTTCAAGAAAACTTATATTATGATAACTTAAGATTCGCAATCATGACTGAGGTCACATAGAGTGAACACATAGTCCAGAGATTTGATCGAAAGATTTTCTCTTGGAAAGAGAGGATATTTCTCATCATGAATATTTTTACTCATTAGAGATTTCATTGTTTGCAATTAGTCATAGATAAGGAGGATCATACCTTAGAGGTTCTGAAATCTTTTCCCAGTGATTCTGTATATGAGTGCTTTCCCTTTTTACTTAAGCTGTCTTGCGTTTAGGCTTCTAATTTTCCTCAGATTCTCTTTATTCTAATTTCTCATGTATCTGATAAGATTGTCCTTCATAAAGCTTTTGATCAGTCTTGTTCTACATCTGCTTTCTTCAGAGTGATCTATCAAAGACTCTGACTGAGTTTCCTTAAGTTTCTCATTTTCTCCAAAGATTCTTATTCTGATGTTGATGAGTATATTCTTAATTCTGATCTCTAGTCTGAGAGCTAGATTCAATCTCCTCTTCAGATGATCTTTTCATTTCTCCCGTTCAGACATATTCATCTGATTTTTGAGAACAGCCAATCAGAGGTTCTTAATTTGAACATCAGAAAAACTGTCTTTCAATAAAAGCTTAGCTTAATCATAGACTGCTTGTGAGGTTATGAGCTAAGGAGAATTGATTGACGTCTTCTGACTATGTTTCTTCAACGAATGCATATCATGTTTAGAAACAAGTATCATCAAACAAGTGTGTAGCACAACATATAATTTGCATGACACTTCTTGATATCACAATGCTGATTTAACTTGACTAAAGACTTAGTCCATCAAAGATCAACAACATATCTTCTTCTAAGGAATGTCAACTGATTTCTTCATTCTGAAACATCAGCAACTTAAATCCTTTTGACTTCAAGAGATGACTTAAGTTAATGCATCAACTTGATCATCTTTTGATTTTGGATTAAAGAAGTTCTGAGAAACTTATCAGCTAGTGTTGTACCCCAAATTTTACCTCTTAGATGTCATGACATCTTGCACAGACATTTAGGATTAATCATATATGTATTGTTTAAACTGACCCATATCTTGCAGCTTGTTTCTCTTATGTTTGAAAGTAGAGTTTTGCACAAAGAAATTCAAGGCCTCCTAAGGTATTCTTTGGCTCCATGTAATCCTCACAAAGATTCACCAGTTGTTTAAAATCAAGATCTCAAGACTTTGAATCAAGTCAAGTCAACAGGAGATCACCATACCAAGATTGTAGAATTAGGGTTTCTATCTGAGGGATCACTAAAGAATTTTGCCCTGTCAAGTTAAGAATTGCTTGGTCCATAAACCATTTGAGCTTACCTACATTCATGAGGTCTCATTCAACAAAGAATCCAAGATCATCTGGCTCTCATCATAAGAAGCTTGAGCCCCAGTTTCACCCTGCCACCAGATTAGGGTTTCTATCAAGACATGTGAATCATTGGCTTTGATTTTCCTCAAGAGATGCTCTCAAACCCTAAAACATGATTCCATGAGTTAGCCAACATCCCTAATGGTCTTCTATGAGCTTTGGATAGGAAGAAAGAAGCAAGATTACAGTAATTTATCTCAGTGCATTCACAGTCAAAATTAGGGTTTTCTGAAGCCCTGGTCTTTGGGGATTTTGAACCAAATGACATCTCTTTTGCTTCAATTCATCATAACATGTCTTATGAATGATTTAAAGTGTCAAGATCAAGTTCCAAGGGTTTTCTTGCAAAGGAAGCAAGGTTTGGTTCATAAAACTTTTCAAACAGGGAAATTTCACTACTTGTGCCAAAATTGCAACAGTCATAACTTTCAAACCACACATCCAAATTGAATGACTCAAAGCTCAAATAGAAGCTCTTTCCATGATCTTCAAAACATATTAGAGGACCATCTTCCAAAAAATGCTTGGTTTTTGAGTTACAAGGCTTGGAAGATAAATCACCCTTAAGGACTTAGTGAAATTTCAGTTTTTTCACCCTTATGTGCATACAACTTTAACCCGATTTTTCATATAGTCCCAGGCCTCAAATAAAAAATCTTTGAACATGAAAGTTATAGAGGGCAATGAGAGCTTTCCAAAGAGTACTAGAACTCCTCCATCCATCAAGGGAGTTGGGAGTTTCGAAGAGTCAAAGATGAGGGCCTCATTACTTAACATTCAAGAAACTAACTTTTGAGTTTTAGTTCAAACACTTCACTAATCACCAATTTTCATCATTTCTGAGTGTTAATGATCCATTTAACATTAAAACAAGCTTGGCCACGAAATTTCACTTGTGTGGCATTAAAATATTGATTCATGTTTTGTTTATGCAAGTGGGAGGGAGAGAGAAACTTTCCAAAAACAAATAACATTTGTTTATTCCTTGAGCTATGAACCTATCAGTTCTCAACAGTTATGCTCAGAAATTCAGAGATCCTTGGAAGATTTCCCTCTGCAAATTGCTACTCACCCGAAAAAGGAAGGGCAGACTTGGCATTTTTAGCAAGGTTGGCCATACCTTGAGCTCTCTTGCCTCACCTATAAATAGCAGCTCAGTTTCCTTGCATTGGGGACCGACTATCCTCAAAACACTCTAAATACACTTAAGTCTGAGTTCTTGCAAGAGAAGAAGGAGGAGTGAGCTTTGCTTTGGGAGTTTGAGTTTGTTTCAGCAAGCAAGAAGTTTGTGCCTGTTTGAAGTTACAGTGGACATATTCCACTTGGTAAGCACTATCCTCTTACTTATTACTTGTGCACATCTTTACTGTCATATTCATATTGTAAAGACTCTCCTTATAAATGTTATGTCTGTTTGTTCTATTTCATATTTATCCATAATGAAAGATATGTGTATTTGATGTCTGAAATCTTCATCCATGGATTGTTACCCTAAGGTGAAGTAGAATTATTGGTGCTAATGATATGTCAAGAGGGATGAGTAGACTGTTTTGGTTCTTGCTACAGTGCTCAAACTGTTAAATAATGATAATACATGTTGTTAAAGTTCATGGTAATCTCTTGAATGTATAAACTTTACCAAGTGAAAAATGCAAATATGATCATGGACTTATGACTGTTCTTTGATTCTTTCTACTGGATGATACCATTCATTTATGGACTTAGAGTGTTTGTGACTTATGAATCTGGTTTTGAACTATTTGCATCTATTGTTGGTGTCAAACCATATGTAACTTTGGTCATAACCTTGTTAATAAGAGAATCTGTTTGTTTGTCTATTAAAATTAAAACCATTGTTATCATCTTTGAGGTATTAGTCATGTTATTGCTTGATATCCATGTGAAATAGGGTTTATGTTGTCTTGTATACCTATTCCTGTTTTGACACAGTAGTTTTCTTGTATGTTAAGCTTTTGATGATTTTGTCTCTAAGAACAGAAGTTTGTTGTGGACTCATTTGGTTCTAATGATGCATTCGATATCCATTCATATGCTTGCTTATAGTCAGATGTACATATATGTATGCCATGTTATTTATTGTTGAACTGAGTTCCTCTATGCATTTGTAACTGACATATGATCTTGATATTCCATGAAGTACTTCCTGCTGCCATGCCTAATGTATGCTTAACTTTTATGTGCAAAATATGTGGATAGGAGGGGCATGATACTTGGTTGCTGATGAGTGAAATGCCTTTCTTTCTGTCTCTTGAACATCATGCTGTTCATTTTGTTTTTTGAGTTTTGTCTCTAAAGGATCAGTTGAGGATTCACTTTATGGTGATGAACCTATTTGCTTTTCCAGACCTGCTAGTTAGGTCATGATAGTGCCTTCACCTGGTCTATCACCTTGTTAACCCAACTTTACATAAAAATGGTTTTGTGTTCACCTTGTTAAATAATTGCCTTAACTGTTTATTTGTAAAATGTCATGCTATGTTGTATGCTTGGAATGTGTGCATAAAACTGTCCATCTGCCCCCTTAATGTGTGTTAAGTTGTGAATATGGATCTCTTGCCAAGCTGTGCAGTTAAGGTGTATGTAGATCTGTCAGCATGTTAACATACAAAATCATGTTGGCCATTGTGTTTAATTTTACATCATAAGTCAATTGCGATTGTGTATATGATAAGTCTTGATTTCATGGCTGCCAACTATTTTGAACCAATTTGACCTATGTGGGTAAGGTCAAGTTGGGATTTGTTGACTTCTTGAAGTAACTTTACCATATCCTGCAGCTTATCTCATATTTTGTTGTTGTGAAAGCTTTTTGTCCTCTACATGTATGAATTGCTATGTATTATAACAAGGCATGGGCATATTCTTGAAGCACCTCTAATCCAGCCATGTTATTTATGTTGAGTTAGTGTGAATTATGAGTTGTTGACTGATGTATGAGACACCCATTTCCTGAGGTCCATGCTTGGTACCACCATGCCTTACCTGCTATATTCTATATGTGTGCAGACTTTTCATCTTCTATTTAGAAGTATAAGATAACTTTTGGCCTGCCTTGTATCCAATGTGTTCAAACTGTTACTTTATTGTGTCATTAAAATTATGTATGCAAAATTATGGATAAATTGTTATGAAGGGAAGCGACTATGGAATGCATTCCCAACCCCTGCTTGTGTGTGAGGTATCATTATCTTGCCCTGTCAAGGTAACAGGTAGCTCACCTGTTGTTATTCTTTGAAATCAATGCATTGTGCTCTGTTAAGCCTCTAAGGTTGGCATGCGACGATTTCCATGTCTTAGGTTGTTTTGGTCTTCTATGTTCTGCCATCATGATGCTGAAGTTTCCATTCATTTTGAATTAACTGCCATTGTAAATTTCAATGTTGAAAATGACACATTTCACTCCATAGCCAAAATGGTAATCTTGCATAAGGACTTGTTACTTTTCTTCTGTGTTGAATCATGATTTCTTAACTATATGCTTGTCAAAGTTTCACAAGATTTCATGCACAAACTAATATGCTATGCACATAATGTTGTCATTCTGATTTATAACCAGTTGCAAACCTGAAGTTCATGAAATATATGCCTTGCTAAAGTTTGTTTTACATATGTGCTTGTCTAAACTTCATAGTGATGCACCTTTGTTCATATCATGTCATAATCATATGCTTGATATCATCATGCCATTTGTTTTACCTTTAAAAAATACATATCCATGTTGATTTATTTCATTGGATTTGTCTCTGAAGATCTATTCAGCATGAGCTCAAGAATTGCCAACTGTCATTCATGTGCATGCTCAACTCATGTAAACCAATCTGTCTTGTTTTAATTCTTTTTGTCTCTTCAAAATTGGTTTTGCTTTTGACTCATAAGAACAATCCTTGACAGTCTGCCCCTCAAGTGGCAGAGGTTATGATTTTGTTTGATAAATCTATTTTGTGGAAGTGAATTGGTGTAAATTAATGTCAATACAAGTAGGATAGAAGATTGTTGTTTTGCTATATGATGATAAATTGCTCCAGCTGTACCGTCTGCCAAGGAAGTTCTGCAGGTTCGTGTTTTGGTTGGACAAGGGAAGTTTTTGATCTTTAGTGGCAACGGTTGTTTTCTTTAGGTCACGCGGATAGACTCAAGTATTTATTGAGTGAAGTTTTATAACGGATGTACCTGCCACCCCAGTGGCAAGCACACACATACACACGCCCATTTGATCACCAGGACTGGGGTTCGAATCTCCCTCGCCCCGGTCCTTTGTTTTAATTTTCTAAAAATGCCTTTGTTTCATATATATTGTTTTGTTGCCATTCAAGGTCAAGATGCGTGAATGGTTGGTTTGGTAGTGATTTTGAGCTGTACACATTAGGTCACGGGTTCAATACCCATGGGAGTCACTTCCCTTTATTTTTATCACTTATTTATCTCATGTTTTATGGTTTATGCCTCATTTTTCAAACACTCATAACTCAACCATTTTTTATCCTTTTTCACTCATTCTTTTTGCTAAATGTTCCTTAACATGTATACTTCTTGAATGTAAAAAGAAATTAATGAAAACAAACATTTGTGAAGCATTTATTGATATTGGAAGCAAGATACTTAGGTTTTTTTTTATGAATATCCTTGACTGTTTTGAGTTCTTTCACTATGTTATCTTGTTCATTTTGACCTAATGATGCCTAATGTGTATGGTTCTCACCTTGTATGGCATTGTGAGCTTTGTTTCACCCTAATACTTTGTTATTTAATGTTGCATCTTCATGTAAATATCTCCATTATAAACTTCTTGTTTCATAAATTTGTTGTTCTCCCTATTCCAAAGGAAAATACCCCTCAGTTGACTCCTAAGTCAATAAACAACTCATACCATCTTGGCCTCCTAAGAGCCATCTTCCCCATAGGTCTTCTAAGAGCCTTTCTCTTTTCTTGGCCTTTCTAAGAACCATGAATCATAACTTAGAAATAGGATAGAGTTTCTAAACTGTATGTGATACTTACCATGTTAAGTACTCACTTTTTCCCACTACAACTTAGACTTAGGGAGTTCCCTTAAACTCTAAATGAGCTCACACTTATTTCCCCTTGGAACTTTGGCCATAGTCAATGGTTCCTCTCTCACCCTTAGTTAGGTGAACTACGGTTGCTCTGATTCTTTAGTCAGATACGTAGGCACAAGATGCGACGTCTTGGCGAGCAAACTTAGTGTACATACCTAGGTATTTACCTTAGCATAGATATCTTTAGCAAGCAAACATAACATAACACAACTTAAACAAGAGGTTCCTGTAGAGTACTACAGATACTTAGGGTGCTAATACCTTCCCTTTATATAACCAACCCCCGAACTCTAGATCTTCCCCCTTTAGGTTTTTTTAACGATCTTGAACCTTTCCTTTGGATAAATCAAAGTCGGTTGTAAAAGAAATATGATGCAAGTTAATTCATAACTTGTTATTCAATTTTCACCGCAACAGCTAGAATCTAATCAATAACATTTGTTTCTATTTAGATAGACTCTCAAGTTTAACAGAACTTTAATTCTCTAAATTTATTCAACCAAGATTTAGGATTTATTCTGATCAAGTACTTAATGAATCTGTGAAAATCTTCTTCCTGAATATTCTTTCAGCTTCCTGCAAAGCTTTCAAGAAAATAATATTCAGTTCTTCATTGAATCTTTTACATTCTAGATCATTCAATATTCAAATGTTGAATCATTTATAAGAGTTTGAATTCTTCAGATTTTCTGACTTCAACAGACTTCACTCTGAAGTTCAAAATCATAGAACAACAATCTTTCTTCTTTACATGAAGAAGTTCTGAATGAGTTTTTATACGAGAAAGTCAAGGGTGGACCTAATCCGTTTCTTGAAAACATCTCAAAAACTCATAAAGAATTGATCTTCAGCAAACAAGACTTCTTGTTTTCTGATGATTTAACTTTGAGCAAATACGTGGTTCATTCACACGTATCTTCCAAGATTAGCATTCAACAGATACTACTTCTTATCTGATGAATCTATCTTATCAGCTGATTCTTTAATCTTCAATAAAACTTAAGTGAGGAAGTTTTAGTTGTTTGACGATGGCAGAAACTTCCAGAATCAGTGATTTGCTCAAGTACTCAGATTGATTACAATTTTGTACCCAGTCATCTTCTGAACTGTTACATAAATTGTAAGTGGATTTTAATCTCACCCAGAGTATTTCTACGCACCTCATCTGGATCTTTTTCTGATACTGTTAAGTGTTTGATATCCATCAATAACAGAACCGGAGCTCTGATACCAATTGAAGGTGAGAGAAAGACACAAGAAAAGGGGGGTTGAATTGTGTATTTGCTCTTTTGACAACTTTTCGCTTCTTGTCGTTAAAGCACTTAGGACAACATCAGAGTTCGTTGAGAGACTCTGACTGGCAAAGTTACTTTCAGACTTGCTATGCGTGAAGCATGAGAACTAACAAGAGTCTGAACATAAACTACATTTCTCAGAACTTGCAGTGCGGAAGCTTATCAGAGTTAAGCTGCAAGGTTCTGACTTGCTTATGTAAGGTTCTGATACTCAATATAGAAACATAAATTAGAACATTAAGCATAAGAGTAAAGGACACATGATATATCCTAGTTCACAACAAAGGCTAATCCAGTCCACCCTCCTCAGGTGATTGTGCCGGTGACTAACCACTTGCACAGCCGCACTGTGACTAACATGCAATGAACCGTTAAGGGATTCAACTTAATGAATATAACAAACATTGACCTGCAGGTTCCAATCTCGCAAGATCTACTGCTAGGCTTTCACAGCTAGACGTTCATGGATTCGTCGCAATGAATATAACGCTACTGACCCTATTTCAGGCTTTTTCCACAATGACATCTCGCCATTGTCTTCTCAAGTCTCCGGTCACACTGACCACTCAAGGAATCCTAATTCACCAAGAATTAGTTAACAGTAGATTACAAGGATGCTTCTTAACAAGCAGATTACTCCTAAGTTTAAGTACAAAAAGAACACATAAGTGTTCAAGAAAGATGTGAGCAACAACTCCTTGCTATCCTGAGAAACTACAAAGATGTATAAAGATTTGACAGTTGTTGACATCTTGTAGATCTTCTTCTTCGTCTTCTTGGGTGAGCAAGCTTTGAGCAACAACTCCTTGCTTCAGATCTTCAATGTAGTGCTGACGATAAGGTGGTTGATGACTTGACTGATTTGCAATGTTGTCTTCTTCATCAACAGCTTCTGTACCAATTCATTGTTGTTGTTTTGAATGATGATCTTTGAGCTTCAACAATAATGGCCATGTGTAAATGGTGATAGCTTTGGATATTCTAAGTGTTACAACGAGAACTCATCGTTGTTGCTATCTTCACACAATGACTCGATCAATTCTCCTTTGATGGAATGAATCGACACCTTTAGAAGCGAGAACTCTTTCCTTTAAATAGCCCAGTAGAAATATAGCTGTTTGAAACACTGTTGGCTGTTGGAAAAGAGACGTTGTGTAATAATTAGTTGTACTGACACATCTCCTTTTTGCTATGGGAGAAGTGTCGGGATATCTTCTTGAGCAGTGTGTACAGTTGTTCACAACGGTAATATTTTGACTTCCAAACTTCAGAGGCTTCTGATGGTAAATTGATCAAGCATGAGTAGAGCCTTCTTAGCAGGATATCTGATACGTCAAGTCTTCAGTCATTTAAAGAAGTCCATTAGGAATCAGTCTTCAGAACTTCAGCACTTGCCTTTGTGCACGTTATCCTTTACTTCTTCAAGTCTTCCGAAACTTCAGAACTTGTCCATTAGGAATCTGTCTTCAGAGTCTTCAATACTTGATCTTCAGAACCTTAATCTTCGAAACACATAAGTCTTCAGAGTCTTTCTGCACTTGGTCTTCAGAGCCTTCCGCCTTCAAAAATTCAAGTCATGAGAGTCTTCAGTACTTCGGTTCTCTTCTTCAGAAGCTTCGCAATCTTCAGAATCTCGACCACTTTCAGAGAGCATCCAAAAGAGCATTGCATCAGCAATATCGGCATCCTTGGATCTTCCTGATCACGATTAGATACATAAGTGTTCTTGCTTCATGCGACTTGTGTCACACATAGTAACTTCGCATATTATCAATTACGCTCATCTGGCTGGTGCTTGTTGGATCTGATATTTTCTATAATTATGATCTGCACACAACACACGTTAGAACATAAAATGGTTCTTTCAAAATATGTATTTTTATCATCAAAACATAGATTGACTTGTAGAGACAACTCTTGCTCTCACACTGATCACACTGGAAATATCTCTAGATGCGATGAGATGCCACTAAAGGGTATTTTGGAAGTAGAAGTCTTTGATGTTTGGGGTATAGATTTCATGGGTCTTTTCCCATCTTCTTTTGGCAATAAATACATACTTGTCGCAGTTGATTACGTGTCAAAATGGACCGAGGCATTAGCTTCTCCTACTAATGATGCACGAGTAGTCATCAAACTTTTCAAGAATGTTATTTTTCCTATATTCGGTGTGCCGAGAGTTGTCATTAGCGACGGTGGATCCCACTTTATTTCAAATATCTTTGGGAAACTGTTGCTCAAATATGTAGTGTGACACCGAGTAGAAACACCTTATCACCCCTAAACAAGTGGACAAGTTGAGGTTTCTAACAGAGAAGTTAAACAGATATTAGAGAAAACCGTTGCGACTTCTAGGAAGGATTGGTCTGCAAAACTTCATGAAGCTCTGTGGGCTTATAGGACAGCTTACAAAACTCTGATAGGAACCACTCCATTCAAATTAGTTTATGGTAAATCATGTCACCTGCCTGTTGAACTTGAGTACAAGGCTTATTGGACCATTAAGGCCCTAAATATGAATTACATAGCCACAAGAGAGAAGAGAGTTCTGGATATCCATGAACTAGAAGAACTTAGACTAGATGCCTATGAAAATGCCCGAATTTACAAGGAAAGATCTAAACAGTGGCATGATAAACGAATAATGAGACGAGAATTCAACGAGGGTGACATAGTCCTTCTCTTTAATTCTCGACTTAAATTATTTCCAGAAAAACTTCGTTCTAGATGGTCTGGCCCTTTCGAGGATATAAAAGTTTTCCAAAGCGGAGCCGTAGAAATAAGAGGAAAATCCAATGAGACATTCATTGTAAACGGGCAGCGACTTATGCATTACCACAACATAGAAAATAAGGATTTCTGCATAAGTTACAAATTAGAAGAGTTTCCCGCTCTTTCGAAGAAATATCCCGACTCTGATCCAATGTCGAGCTACCGACATTAAACGAAGCGCTGCATGGGAGGCAACCCACGATCTTTAGTTTATATTCTCTCTTTTATTTTTAATTTTCTTATTATAACTATTACTTCTACATTTTGTTTTCATTTTTATTATTATTATTATTATTATTATTATTATTATTGTTATTATTATTATTATTACTATTACTATTATTGTCTATTCTAACACTTCCTTGCGATACAATCCACTAATAGTGTAATCTTTGTCTAATTTCAGGCTAGCATAGCTTAGGATAGCTTGTCACTAACTTAGGAGAATGGAGCCTATTGATGATATGGAGGTTGTCTTTAGGAACGAAGCTCAGAGGCATCGTTTCGAAGTTTTGGCCCAGAGGGAGATGGCATTACCGATTTATCCTGATGGACTCACCTTGACCACTTTAGGAATCTGAGACAATGTGATGTACCTTCTCAACCAAATAGGTTGGGATAACTTTACTGTGAGAAAGAGGTTTACCCCTTACCGTAGGCTCACCCTCCAGTTTCTGAGCTCCCGTTACTATGATTCTAACCGAGGTTTTGGATTTGGCCGAGGCTTAACTACCTTTAGATTGTTTGGAACCAAGTACCATTTCACCCACCACGAGATGGTTGATATTTTAGGATTTCCAAATGGTATTGATGCTTATACCATAACTCTTGATGATGCCTTTACCAACCTTGACCTTGACTACTTTTGGGGAACCATAACTGGAAATTGCCACCCTGAGCCACACACCATGTTTTCCAAGAATATCCATAACCCCGCCATCCGCTATTTCCATAAGATTTTATCCCATACACTGTTTGGTAAGGATGAGAACATTACTTCTGTGTCAAAGGATGAGTTGTTTATAATGTACTGTGCCTCTCATGGAAGACCCGTGAATGCCGCTACCTATATGTTAGCCAACCTGAACAAAATTGCCCATGAGACTCAAGGTACCATTCTTATAGGAGGGTTAGTTACTATGATTGCTGATGCCATTGGCTTGAGATACCAACTTAATTGTATTCGTGCCTTTGGAGGTACCGTCCCATGCACCTGAACTTTTGCTTTAACCGTGCATTATTGCTAATTTAGGACCTGCAGAGTTTGAGTTTCTCATTGATAACCAAGTGGTCCATAACTTCACATTGCCCAACCATGAGAAAACTAATGTTCATAACCGTGATAATTGGCTTTATGATATAGAGGGCCAAAGCAAGTCAGCCACTCCACCTTACAGCCCTCAGCCTTATGAAGTTCGGGATGCCATTCTCCATGATGTTGTTTCTCACATCTCTAGAGCTCATGCTATTAATCTTCCTATTGATGTTGCTGCTGCTATCTCTGCTCTACAGTCTGAGGTCGATTCCCTTAGAGGAGAGATCACCTCTATTCGAGTTGATCTCCTCGGTTTTATGGACGTTGCTAATGAGCAGTTTGATCACTTATTCCAGCAAGTCTATTCGATAAGGCGTTTCACTGAATCTAACATTAGGCGCCGAAATGGCTAGTATTAGTGGATGTAGCGCTATTTCCCTATTTCCTAGTTTGTATTGTTTGTTTTCATCATGTGTCTTTCCTTTCATTGATTGTTTGTATTTACATTACCGTCGAGCCATCGACAAGAACATGTGCTGCAGTCGTTTAATTTAATATAATTTCCCTTTTTCAGTTGTTTTATTTTCATTTTATATCACAATTTTTTTTTAATTTAATGTAATTATTATGTTTCGATTCTAGCCTCATGCAATAATCCTCCAAACAGCAGTAGTATGGCTTTTTAAAACAGAACTGCAGTGATTCTGAACAAAAAAATTATAACCTGCGTGATTTAGCCTAATGGCGTTCACCATTATGCTGTTGGTTTATATGGCGTTTGCCATTGGCTTTAAATTTCAAATATCCAACGTTCAACGCGCATGGCATTCGCCATATGCTTAAATGGCGTTCGCCATATCAGGAAAACAGACAGTTTTCCGTTTTCCAATTTGCCTTTGCGCGTTTTTCCACCAAAATTCATTCAAATCTCTTAACTTCTCCCATAACCACCCTCACTAATCATTATTAGCCCCCAATCATCCAACTTCCTTCTAATCATTATATAACACCATAATCTCCCATTTTTCTCACTTCACAAATCATTCTTCTTCCCTCAAATCATCCATACTCACTCTTTCTAAATTTCCAAATTCCATCCAATTTCATCATGCCTCCAAGAGTATCAAGAGATATTGATTACACGGGCATTACTTTCGCGGAAGGCATCGATGGTGAGAATCAGAAAATAATCTACTGCAAGTTGTTCATGAGGTTGGTCTTTGCAACACGGTATCCCGATACTGCTGTTTTCCGAGACTTAGGCCTATTCGACAGCGTCAACTAGATGCTTAACAACCTAGGTATGTGACACTTCTGTTCCTTAACCAGCCCCACATTCACTAGGCTTACTTACGAGTTTTTGAGTTCTTTTCGATATTCCACTGGACCTTCTCGCACCACTGGCACTGTTGATTTTAGGATGTTTAATAGAAATTTCACACTTTCCCAAGACCGAGTAGGCGCCATTTTTCAGTTGCCTAGTGGGGAAGAATATGCTTGCCAAGCCCCTCTTGATAGCAATTGGGAGCCTAGTGCTCTTGGCTTTTGGCAGCAATTAACCGGCAAAACCGCCACCACCTGGGAAGGTCTTAGAGCCACCGCTATTCATAACCCAACCATTAGGTATCTGCACCATACCTTAGCTTACACAATCTTTGGCCGAGAAAACACTGGGAATGTGAATTCTAAAGATCTCTTCTTTATTCACTGTGCACTTTCTGAGACCAAAGTTAACCCAACATCGTTCCTTTTAGCACACCTTGCATCTGTCAGCGGTAGAGCAGGTGGTCCTATATGTATTGGCGGGTTAATTACCTCTATAGCCCTTGCTTTAAACTTACACAGTGAGTTGGATACTCTTGAGCCTTTAACAACAACCTTTGTTGATTTAGATTACTGCCGTGCCATGCGCTTTATAAAGAACAAACCAGACGGCAAGTATTATTTGATGATTAGTAACAGAGAGGTTAGGGGCATTACTTTACCTTGCGCAACACCCATTAACGTGCGCGTTAGTAATAACTGGATCTTTGATGCTGAGGCCCCTGATCATGATGAGGAGATGGTTGATCGAGGTTATAATAACCTTGTGGGACGAGATGCTCCTTAGAGTGGCACTCGTGCCCGCACTACTGATCCTCCCGAGTGTACACACCACACATGCTTTTTCTGACCATTTTGCAGGTACCTCAGCCGAATACCAGTCCTGCGAGGAGTACGACTACGTCTCCATTTGGAGCTCCCTTGATAACATATTGTACGAGCGTAGGCATCGTAACGATATGGAGGCAGAGCGTGATCTACTACTTTGGAACATGCAGAGGCAGCAGGAGGAACTGAGAGTTGCCATTGACCAGGTCAGCCAGTAGCAGGTTGATTTTGCTTATAGGACTGAGCAAGATATGGGTGACCACATTGAGAAGATGGACGAACTGAGGATGGAGGTGGAAGATATGAGAGAGCTTATGCAGCATGTTCCATAGCCTGGACTTGGTAGAGGATTTGGACGTCATCGCGGCCGAGGCAGGCATCACTGAGCCTCACACTAGGTTTTCTACTCCTTTTTTCACCTTGTACTGAAACATTGAGGACAATGTTTGGTTCAACTGTGGAGGAGGAGCTTTACTTCTTTATTTTTATTTTTCCCGCTTTACTTCCTTTGTTTTTATGTTTTCTAGTTAGTTTTGTTTAAATTGTTTTCTGTTTGTGTGATTGAGTCATATGTGCGCTGTTGAGTCCTATTGCATGTTATTTTTCTTTTTTGTTAGAAAATTCCCTTAAATTTGACCCCCAATAATTTTTTTTCCTTCTGATTCAATGGCATGACACTCTGAGAGTATAGGTTGTTTCTCATTCTTAGGCTATGTTAGATAGACTTGGGAAAGTTTCGATAATATTGGCACCGTCCTAACACCCCAAACTCCCTAAGTATGCGACAACGATTTGAATAACTATTATGTCGAGACTTTGAGTTACGAGTTTTTGTAGTAGCCTCTTGAGTATTTTATACTAGCAGTCAGCACCATCCTAAAGCACACACTAAGTGTTAGAACAAGATTTGGTTCTGCATCTATATCTCTAAGTTTTGATGATAACAAGTAAGTATTTGTGTGAGAACAATTTTGGTACCCTAACGGTTTGTTATTGTGTATCTTTAGCAAACAACTTTGATTCTGACTCTTGAACGTGAAACGTTACATGTTTATGAATATATTGATCTAAATTGCTTCTGCTCAAACTCACGGATGAGAAGCTTCTAAGAAAATTGTATGTTGTTGCTGCAACATTCTCTTGGCTCTTGCTTCTAACGTGTGACTCTGAACAATTCACTTCTGAAGGTTGCTCAAGTTTCCGAAGATTAAACACTGAAGGTTCTAAAAACTCTGAAGAATCTCAAGTCAGATATTGATGCGATCAAGCTTCTGATTGATGATTGAAGTATCTAAACTCAAGCAAAATCAACTCTTCTAACTCATGGTTCAAACAACTATTTATCCAGAAGCCACTGAAGAATAGAAGATAAGAACGAGTTTATACGTGTGAAAAATAGTACATGGTAAAAACCAATATTCCCTCCACTAAGCGGATTTCGTGGAGTAAGGAAATTGAGGTAGTACGGTTCTTGTCCCCTCCGTATCAAACTATTACTCAAGTCACCAGCTCATTCATGAAGAATACCAAATCTACCCTTCAACGGATCTTTTTTACTGGCTATATAAAGACTTGAAGACTTGAAGAATTACTGCAAGCAAGAAAGCAAGCAAGCAAGCTAGCAAGCGAAATAACTAGGACATTTTTACAAGACTGCTGTCTAAATTTCTGCATAATTTTCTTGAAGTGTATTGTACTTTTAACTTGTTTATACCTGCTTGTGTAGAAGAAATTATTGTAAACGCACTTTGTAATCAAATTGTTGTTTGTATTTCCTTAAGGGACCAATTAGGTCAGAATCCTTGAGAAGACATAGACCGTGTGTCTTTGTGGTTTGTTAGTCACCAGCGGTTGCTAGTGCAGTTGTAATTAATTGATTATAGTGGATTGAGTCCTTGTGTATAAGGCGAAATCACCTTCGCGGGTGGACTGGATTAACTTTGATATTTTCAAGTGAACCAGTATAAAAATTGAAGTGTATTTCTCTTTGTTGTTCATTAGCGGTGATTTTTATTGAGTGAGTAAAAAGCTTTTGTTTTTGAAAACCCCAATTCAAACCCCCCATTTCTTGTGTTTTTCTCACCTTCAATTGGCATCAGAGCTCCGGTTCTGATTGTGATAAAATTTTATCAAACACTTAACTGTGTTCAGTACCGATCCAGTGTGTGTGTGTGTGTGAGAGAAACAATGGCGGATGCCGCTATTCCAGATGAGAAAGATCACTACAGTGCCAAACCACCAGTCTTTGATGGTGACAAGTTTGACTATTGGAAATAGAGAATCGAAAGTTTCTTTCTTGCCTATGATGTAGATATTTGGGATCTTGTTGTTGATGGCTACAGTCATCCTATTAATGCTGCAGGAGAAAAAGTGTCAAGAAGTGCTATGACTGATCAACAAAAGAAAGATTATAAGAATCATCACAAGGCAAGAACTATACTGCTAAATGCTATCTTTTATACTGAGTATGAGAAGATAACAAACAGAGATACTGTCAAGTCCATTTTTTATTCTCTAAGAATGACTCATGAAGGAAACGCTCAAGTTATGGAGACAAAGGCGCTTGCCCTAATCCATAAATATGAGGCATTCAAAATGGAGGATGATGAAACATTTGAAACTATGTTTTCAAGGTTTCAAATGCTAGTCGCGGGACTCAAGGTCCTGGACAAAGGATACTCAACCGCTGACCATGTCAAAAAGATAATCAGAAGCTTTCCTAAGAAGTTGAGACCTATGGTAATTGCCTTGAAACTATCTAAAGATCTAAACATTATCAGTCTTGAAGAACTTGTTAGTTCTTTAAGAAGTCATGAGATAGAGCTTGAGGGAGATAAACCTCAAAGGAAAGGAAAGTCAGTTGCTTTGAAATCCAACTCTGAAAAGTCAAGGGCTTATCAAGCTGAGGAAATTTCAGAAGATTCTGATGAAGACTCAGAAGATGATGAACTTTCATTAATTTCCAGAAGGGTCAACAGACTCTGGAAGAACAGATTAAATGGTCAAGGAAAGTTCAAAGGAGCTAGAAGGACTGCCGGTCATTCTGACTCAACATCTGGACAAAGGAAGTCGAGTTCTGTAAAATAAGTTATTTGCTATGAATGCAAAGAGCCAGGTCATTACAAGAATGAATGCCCCATGCTCAAGAAAGACAGAAAGCATAAAAAGAATTCTGCCAAAGGTAGGAAAGGACTCATGGCTTCCTGGGATGACTCTGATTCAGAAGAAGAAGATTCTAAAGAAGAACAATCTAATGTTGCATTGATGGTAACAACCTCTGATGTTGAAGTCTCTAGAGAACCCGAAGACAAAGTAACATCAGACTCAGAAGCAGAATCTGATCATGATTCTGAAGAGGTATTTTCTAATCTCTCTCGTTCTGATTTAGAATCATGTCTTTCTGAAATACTGGAGAAGTATCAAAGTCTTCAAAGCAAATACAAAGACCTTAAACAAGTCCAAGTAATTGCTTCTGAAACTTGTGAGAAGAATGAAGAGAATATTTCTTCTTTAAATGAAAAAAATATTTTCTTTAGAAAGTACAAATTCTACTTTGAGAAGTCAAATCTCAAAATTAGAAGAAGAAATAGGTCCAGATGCTTCCGGTACCAACTGTGTATTTAGATATGACAGAGCTTTTCAGCACTTTCTGACTAAAATTATAGATAGAAGTAAAATTTCTTCCTTAATCTATGGAGTTAGTAGAAATGGCAAGAAAGGTTTAGGTTGTACATATACCTCTAAGATTGATGAAAGTATCGTGGTAAAACCAAAACCTCTCTTTAAGCACTTTGTACCTGCTGGCACAAAACCCGTTTATTCTGAGCTTGCACAGAAACCTCCACCGACAGAAAAATTTGTTTCTAAACCTAGATGTCATGCACAAATTTCACTTGATTATCCTGTTGCACATAAACCCAAAGTTGTTAAATACTCTGGGAAATCTAACAAAAAAGGACCCAGAAAGTGGGTACCTAAGGAAAAGATAGTTTATGTTGCAGACATCCTTAGCAGCTCAATTTAAACACCAATCATGGTACCTGGACAATGGTTGCTCGCGACACATGACAGGAAGAAGGCAAATGTTCCAAATTTTGGAACTTAGGCCTGGAGGCTTCGTTGGTTTCAGAGGAAACCAGAAAGGAAAAATTATTGGCTCTGGAACTATCGGTAATGGTAAACTTCCCTCTATTACTAATGTTCTTCTAGTCGATGGTTTGATGCATAACTTATTGTATTTCAGTCAGCTTAGTGACAATGGTTATGATATTATCTTTAATCAAAAATCTTGTAAGGTTGTCAGTCACAAAGATGGCTCAATCCTTTTTATCGGAAAAAGGAAAAAAATATTTACAAGATTAGACTTTCTGATCTCAGTGAACAAAATGTCAAATGCTTAATGTCTGTTAATGAAGAGCAATGGGTATGGCATAGTCGTTTAGGCCATGTTAGCATGAGGAGGATTTCTCAGCTAAATAAGCTTGAACTGATCAGAGGCTTACCAAACCTGAAGTTTGCTTCAGATGTTCTTTGTGAAGCATGTCAGAAAGGCGAGTTCTCTAAAACTTCCTTCAAAGCAAAAAAATGTTGTTTCCACCTCTAGACCGTTAGAACTTCTACACATTGATTTGTCAGGACCAGTGAAAATTACTTCAATCAGTGGAAAGAAGTATCGATTAGTTATCGTTGATGACTATAGTCGTTGGACATGGGTAAAGTTCTTGAAACACAAGGATGAGTCGCATTCTGTGTTCTCTACCTTTTGCTCTCAAGTGCAAACAGAGAAGAATTGCAAAATAGTCAAAGTCATAAGTGATCATGGCGGAGAATTTGAGAACAGATACTTTGAGGATCTATTTGATTCTCATGCCATTTCCCATGATTTCTCCTGTCCTAGAACCCCACAACAAAATGGATTTATAGAAAGGAAGAATAGGACTTTGCAAGAAATGGCTCGTACCATGATCTAAGAAACTGACATGGCTAAGCATTTCTGGGAAGAGGCAGTAAACACAACATGTTACATTCAGAAAAGGGTTTCTGTTAGACCTATTCTGGGTAAAACTCCATATGAATTGTGGAAGAATAGAAAGCCCAACATATCTTATTTTCATCCTTTTGGTTGTACATGTATTATGTTAAACACTAAGGAGAATCTTGGCAAGTTTGATTATAAGGCTCAAAAGTGTTTGTTGTTAGGATATTCTGAACGCTCAAAAGGCTACAGAATCTATAACACAGAAACTTGAAGAAATAATTCATGTTAGATTCAATGATAAGCTTGACCCTGAAAAGTCAAAGCTAGTTGAGAAACTTGCAGATTTAGAAGTCACCTTCTTAGAGCCTAAGGATAAAGACTTTGGAGATAAAGACACAACTGCTAAAACTAAAGACTCAGAAACAACTCAATCAGAAACTATTGTTGGTCCATATCATCAGAAGAAAAGAAGACCAAGAACTTCTCATTCTGAAGAATTGATTCTGGGAGATAAAGACGCACCAGTCAGAATCAGATCATCATTCAAACCTTCTGAAGAAACTCTTCTTGGCATGGTCTATCTCATCGAACCAACCTCTATAGATGAAGCTCTTCAAGATAACGACTGGATTCTGGCTATGGAAGAGGAACTCAATCAATTCACCAAAAATAATATTTGAGATTTTGTTCAAAAACCAAAAAGTATCCACGTCATTGGAACCAGATGGGTATTCAAAAACAAGATCAATGAAAAATGTAGGGTCACAAGAAACAAAGCAGCACTAGTAGCACAAGGTTATAGTCAGCAAGAAGGAATAGACTATACAGAAACCTTTGCACCAATTTCCAGGTTAGAATCTATTCGTCTCTTAGTTTCTTTTGTTGTAAATCATGACATCACTTTATATCAGATGGATGTAAAAAGTGCATTCTTAAACGGGTATATTTCTGAAGAAGTGTATGTGCAGCAACCTCCTAGTTTTGAAAGTTCTGAAAACCCAGATTTCGTTTTCAAACTTAAGAAATTGTTATACGGTCTGAAACAGGCTCCCAGAGCTTGGTATGAAAGGCTAAGTCACATTCTCTTGGAAAATAACTTTACCAGAAAAAAAGTGGATACAACACTCTTTTGCAAAACCTATAAAAATGACATTCTGGTTGTGCAAATTTACGTTGATGATATTATATTTGGTTCTGCTAATACTTCCTTGTACAAGGAATTTTCTAAGTTAATGCAGGCTGAATTTGAAATGATCTTGATGGGAGAACTAAAGTTCTTTCTGGGAATTCAAATTGATCAACGAACTGAAGGAACATATATTCATCAAAGCAAATATACCAAGGAACTTCTGAAGAAGTTCAACATGTTAGAATGCAAGCCAGCAAAAACTCCAATGCATCCTACATGTATTCTGGAGAAAAAAGAGGTAAGTGGTAAGGTAGAACAGAACCTATTTAGAGGTATGATTGGATCTCTCCTTTATCAGACTGCTTCTAGACCAGACATCCTCTTCAACGTATGCATATGTACTCGTTTCCAATCAGATCCTAGAGAAACTCACTTAACATCTGTTAAGAGAATCTTTAAGTATCTGAAAGGTACTTCTAACCTTGGGTTATTCTATAGAAAATCATCTGAGTACAAATTGGTAGGCAATTGTGATGCTGACTATGCTAGAGACAGAATAGAAAGAAAAAGTACTTCTGGAAGTTGTTAATTTCTGGGAGATAATCTGATCTCATGGTCCAGAAAAAGATAGTCCACAATTGCTTTATCAACTGCTGAAGTTGAATATATTGCAGCTTTCGGATGTAGCACTCAGATTCTCTGGAAGAAAAGTCAATTAGAAGATTATCAGATTTATGAGAGTAACATTCCTATCTTTTGTTATAATACTTCTGCTATTTGTCTATCCAAGAATCCTATCCTACATTCTAGGGCTAAACATATTGAAATAAAACATCACTTTTTACGTGACTATGTTCAGAAGGGCATTTTTGATTTAAAATTTGTGGGTACAGACCACCAGTGGGCTGGTATTTTCACAAAACCCCTTGCTGAAGATAGATTCATATTCATTCTGAAAATTTTATTTATAAAACCGTGTCCATAATGAGTTGATGAAATTTCAATGTGTCAAGTTACCAGAAGTTCTGAAATAAGATTCTGATGAATTTACTTGTTTATTTGTTTATTTTATTTTTAAATTATGCGTTGGCTTCTGAAACATAAGTTTTCTGAAGTGAGGGAGGTTCATGAATTAGAACGTTTATTTTCAGAAGGAAATCCTTTGATTTGTCTTCTGGATTGTTAATAGTTACAACATTAATTATTGTATTTTCATCTGAGAACGTGTGAACGATAGTAGTGACAACTGTCCCATTTGATGAACATGCATAATCATGATTTGACGCATTGGGTTTCGTAACCTTCTTGAGAATAGGTTAAATCTTTACGCCTTCCCCCTGTAACTGTGCATTCATCAGACTTATGTGAGTTAAAGATTTCTTGAGACTAAGTATTTCTCTTCTCAATCTTTATTCCATGTCAGATTTCTTTTGCCACCTTTAAGTACACATATATTAGTATTTATTGACTGATGTGAAGACTTGAATAACGTATACTTATTCTGTGACCTTTTGGATATTCTCTTTAATAAGAGACTGCTACACTCATTTCCCATTCTTTGATATCTTTGTCTCTTACTCTGCTTGTGTCCTACGTCACTTGTCTGGGAAATGATGAATTTTTGTTTCAATTCATCTAAACTTTATTTCCATTTATTGTGGATCCATTACTTATATATATATATATATATATATATATATATATATATATATATATATATATATATATATCAAGTTCTTCCTTATTTCTCTTCCTCAGTCTCTCAAATCTTCCTTATCCTGTTTTTGTCACTATGTCTCTCAAAACTTTTTATGGAAATGAAGAAGTCTTGGAAGTAATCACTGAGAAAAGGCCTAACTTTCCTAGACTTAGACACTCGGGTTTGAACATAACTAGAAGCATGCAGATTCAAGGATGGTTTGGTTACTATGTAATCTTGCACGGACATCTATCCTAACCTTGTGAAGGAGTTTTGGAAATATGCAAGGGTTGGCGAAGAGGACAACACTATCTGGTCTTCTATTTATGGAGTTCCTTTCATCATAACACCTACCTCCATTGCTGAAGCCATCAACTGTGTCCAAACTGGAGTCACCGTAGAAGATTTTAATATGAACTACACCTTTGTTAAGAAACTCATTGTCATTCATGATGATTCTTTTCCCAGATATGAACCCAACAATCCTGAAGGGCTCCTTCCCACTGCTAAAGTGTGGTTCAACTCCTGCTAACCAACTTTCGTACTCGAGGAGTGGCCAAAGATGTTATGTCTCATGATGACAGACTCTTTATCTACTTTCTGATGTATAACATCCAGGTCAACCTGCCTCAAACTATCTTTAATCATCTGAAGTATTCTGTTGAAGTTTCCAGAATTCAGCATAAGTCCTTCATTCCTTATGGAAGAATTCTGTCTGAGCTGTTCTTCAAGGCTGAAATCATTGGTTTAGCCAAAAGGCTTAGACCATACAATACTGTGATTGAAGAAAGATGTGAAAGAGTTGGTGGTATCAGAATCTCTTCTCTCAGTTTATGTGTTTTATTAACCATCTTGTGTGTGTGTCTTGTCTGTCTTTTGTTTGATCATGTCCTTGTAACTCGGTTGAACTTCGTTAATCTTAAATGAACTTCTTTTCGGTTGGATATGATTGACGTGGCTTATGATATACTAAGTCTCAGAATCTTTAGACCCACATATTATCTTTTTGTTGCATCTGATCGCATGTTATTGCATATTTTCTTTTTGATTGCTGACAAAAATAAGGAGAAAGTATTGATTTTGATATACCTAGTTTCTCTTGAATCAACCCCAAACATTTAAAGTATTTGAACTAACCCTTGTTTAAAAGGATATTATGTTAGAAACACCTGAAAAATCAGAACAGAACATATGAAGCCCAAACTCTGAAGATATGCTAGCTTCTTAAAATTCTTAATCATCTTGAGTGAGAAAAAACTTCAAAGATTATTCAAGTTTATCCAACTGATCAAAAGTAAAACTCATCAGAAGTTGATATGTGTTGCTGTGTGTTAAATCCTTGTTAAAATGCTTAACAACAGTAAGGACAAGTTCAAGAAACTTCTGAAAGATAAACCAGTTCTTTTGAACAGTAGGTTCATCTACTCCAACAAAAAGGTTAATCAGGGAAGTGTTCTTTCATTCTGATTATCTTTTTAGAGTTTCTCATCTTAGGGGGAGCTTTGTGCTTCTTTCTGATATATGTTTTGGTGATTACCCGACAAAAATTGTTCATCAAAATACAGTTTTTTCATCATAAAAAAGGGGGAGATTATTAGAACAAGATTTGGTTCTGCATCTGTATCTCTAAGTTTTGATGATAACAAGTCATTATTTGTGTGAGAACAATTTTGGTACCCTAACGGTTTGTTATTGTGTATCTTTAGCAAACAACTTTGATTCTGACTCTTGAACATGAAACATTACAAGTTTCTGAATATATTGATCTAAATTGGTTCTGCTCAAACTCACGGATGAGAAGCTTCTAATAAAATTGTATGTTACTGCTGTAATGTTCTCTTGGCTCTTGCTTCTGACGTGTGACTCTGATCAATTCACTTTTGAAGACTGCTCAAGTTTCCGAAGATTAAATGCTGAAGGTTCTAAAAACTCTGAAGAATCTCAAGTCAGATATTATGTGATCAAGCTTCTGATTGATGATTGAAATTTCTAAACTCAAGCAAAATCAACTCTTCTAACTCATGCTTCAAACAACTATTTATCTAGAAGCCACTGAAGAATAGAAGATAAGAACGAGTTTATACGTGGGAAAAATAGTACATGGTACAAACCAATATCCCTTCCACTAAGCAGATTTTTTGGAGTAACGAAATTGAGATAGTACGATTCTTGTCCCCGCCGTATCAAACCGTTACTCAAGTCTCCAGCTCATTCATGAAGAATACCAGATATACCCTTCAACGGATCTTTTTTACTGGCTATATAAAGACTTGAAGACTTGAAGAATTATTACAAGCAAGAAAGCAAGCAAGCTAGCAAGCGAAATAACGAAGAAATTTTTACAAAACTGTTGTCTAAATTTGTGCAGAATTTTCTTTAAGTGTATTGTGATTTTAACTTGTTTATACCTGCTTGTGTATAAGTAATCGTTGTAAACACACTTTAAATAAAACTGTTGTTTGTATTTCCTTAAGGGACCAGTTAGGTCAGAATCCTTGAGAAGACATATAATGTGTGCCTTTGTGGTTTGTTAGTCACCAGCGGTTGCTAGTGCAGTTGTAATCAATTGATTATAGTGGATTAAGTCCTTATGTATAAGGCAAAATCACCTTGTCGGGTGGACTGGATTAACTTTATGATTTTCAAGTGAGGCAAAATCACCTTGTCCTTTATGTATTTCTCTTTGTTTTTCATTAGCGATGATTTTTATTGAGTGAGTAAAAAGCTTTTGTTTTTTAAAACCCCAATTCAAACCCCCCCTTTCTTGTGTTTTTCTCACCTTCACTAAGTAATGAACTAATGCAAATACGTGTTTGATCTCGAAAATAACATTGAGTTGAATGATTTTATAGAAAAATCGAATGAAAGGATATGATCCCTCTAAGTTAGGTGGTCCTCACCAGGCCATTTAGCCTAACAGATCAGACTCTTGCAATTCGAAAGAAAAAGAAAAGAAAAGTGCAAAAATTAGATATTGAGATCATTAAACACTAACAGGTTCACTTACCATGTGAGTACGGGGATAACGGGCTTAATGTGATTGCGCGAGAATGAAAAAGAGGTTAAAAAGAACGAAGAATGTAGGTCGAGTTATAATGGCATGATTCGGATTGATATTGCATAGAGGGGAGTTTTTGTCTGCAAAATGTGGATATGTGTCATTACGCTGCCCTTCTTATCAATATCTAGTACCTATCCATTTAGCGTTAGCCTAGCAGCCTCGTACCTTTTAGAGTTTTGTCGTGCCTATGTTTCAGACGTTGTGCCTACTATTTTCATAGCGTTGGGGGATTGCTTGAGGACAAGCAACAGTTAAGTGTGGGGGAGTTTGATAACGAGGAATCATACCATGTTTTTAGGCCTATTGCACACATGTTTTCGTCCTTATTTTATTATGTTCTGTCACTTTTACTTTGTTTTTGTTGTTTTGCAGTTGTCGGCCCCATTCGTTTTGGATTTGGGAGAAAAATCGGAAAGAGGAGCTAAAAGAGAAAAAGAGCAGCAAAAAGTGAAGATTCTGCCCATTCTGCTGATATGGCGTTCGCCGCCCCAGATGGGGCTCGCCATTATTTTGCAGATGACAGTTCTGCATCAGAGGCAGTTTTCAAGCAATTTCTGCCAACTGTTTTTCCCTCCATTTCTCTGACACGTCCAGAGTAGTTGCCAGGGAGGTTCTTTCTATATATAGACCCTCTGGGGTCAGTTTCCAGGGATCCGAGACATGCGGAAGCGCTGCAGATTTTCCGTCTTAGTGTTTAGGCATAAATTACTTCTAAAAGTGACAATAACTCACATCGAGGGATTGTCGTAATTGTTATTGTTTTCCTTTTTTTTCATTTGTTGTACTCTTGGATCGCAAACGAAGCCTGCCGACATTCTAATACAAATTCCGTTATTTAACTTTTAGGTTTTTCCCGTTTATTTACTTGTGCTTTTTATTATTTTAAATACCGCTTAACATGTTATTTGTAAGTCTAATTGTTGTGAACATGTTAGTTTTAGATAAAATTATGACTTGTTAAATTACTTGAGTTCGGCGTATGAGGACCATCGTTACCAACGAGACTTAGTAGAAATGTTAGGTGTGAAGTTATGATTATGTGTTGTTTTGGTTGTAGTTTCCATTTTGCATGATATATTGTTTTGGCACGAGAGTGAAAAATAAACCAAGGTTCAGGCCGATAGCGCGAGAGCGTGAGGAATGAGCCAAATAGTGGAAACTAGAAAACGATCCTAAAAATAGCAAGAGCGCTTTAGGCATCGTTTATAATCATATTGACTTTCAAAACACGCTTTTAAACAAGCGAGCAAGACCAAAATCCTGTGGTTAGGAAGTGTGGTTCTTGTCAATAGCGCGGGAGTGTGAGACGGAGTCTATAAGTCGATTTCTACGGAACTAGATTTAATCGTGATTAGCACAAGAATTCTACAACTCCTTTAGGAACACAAAATTCATATTCCAGACTCATTTCTTCATTGTTTTCAAATCATAACAATTAGTATCTTTATTCCCGTTCTTATCATTTTAACCCTTAGCTTTAGCTTTGCACAGTAACAATAGATAACATTAGTTTGATTATCAATCCCTGTGAGTTCGACAACCTTTTAAAACTAAACGAGCAACTGTATACTTGCAGTTATTATCCGACAGACACGTCAGTGTTGCACGACCACATGGTCTTCAGAGTCTTCAAAACTTGATCTTCAGAATAATGAGAGCTTGATAAACCTTTAGAGGAATTTCTATTAGAGTCACAGTCAGAAGCTTTAACACAAACGTACATCAAAATTGTTGTTTAAAAGCATTCCAGAACTTGACGTAATCTTGTAAAACGCACTTTTGTACCTCCTCAGAGTCAAAGTGTGTTGCGTCCAGAATCTAATGACATCACACGCCAAATCCTCAAAGTCAGAACCTATTAGTAAAAGTTACACAGTAGACAAAACTATTATGGGGCAAAATTATTCTCTAAGAAACAATGTACTGTTATCATCAAAACTAAATGCCAGATGTAGAACCAAATCTTATTCTTACACAAAACAAAAATGACATCTAATATTTATAAATTTATTTGCTTTCCGCTGCCTTATTGTTAAAATAATTTTTAGGAATGTTCTTTTATAGATTATTTTGGCTTAATTGCAAATTCGGTCCCCTTATTTTCATTTTTTTTAGTTCTGATCCCCCTATTTTAAAATCTGAAATTTGTGTCCCTCTATTTTCAGTTTTTTTGAGTTTTAGTCTCCCTATTTTAAAATCCGAAATTTTTGTCCCTCCATTTTCATTTTTTTTAGTTTTGATCCCCTTATTTTTATTTTTTTAAACTTTTGGTCCCCTTATTAAATTAGTTCCATATTGGAAAGGGGGACTAAAATCCAAAACAAAACTTAAAATAGGGGACCAAAACTTAATAAAAATGAAAATAGAGGAGCCAAAATTCTGGATTTTAAAATAGGGGGACCAAAACTAAAAAAAAACTAAAAATGGAGGGACAAAAATTCCGGATTTTAAAATAAGGGGATCAAGACTAAAAAAAATGAAAACAGAGGGACCAAAATTGCAATTAAGCCGATGATTTTTTTGTTAGTTTGTTAGTAAAGTTCCATTTGAATCTTTATATTATTATTTTCACAGTTCTATGAATTCCAACGAGAAATAAAAAAACGCACCTAGATCCATAATGCCAAATTATATTATTGATTTGAATTATTTTCTCTTCTCTTCCTTTTACCTTGACGTATCCTTGATGATGAAGATACAATGTAACACCTCATATAATATATATCTAGAATAATATCATACAAGCGTTATTATTTGGTACTGACACAATCAACAGTGCTTACTGGCATAATTTACATACTTGACCATTTACAAAACATAAAAGGCAACACATGGTACAAGATATGGAATGTGCCAAAATAAAAATGTAACACCCATATATAATATATGTCTAGAATAATTCATATTATACATGGTTGCAAATTTGGTACCGAAATATACATAAGTTCCTAGTGACACATTATACATATTACATGCCCAAAATACCAAAATACTGAATGTGGCATAAATATATACAAGATTTCCAAAACAACTACGAACTAGATCATATCAATGATCTCAAAATGGAATCTTCGTAGCGGAAAAGCCATCCAAAAAGCTAAGACAAGTAAGGATATCAAACTGCTTTATCCTTACCCTTCACAGAACCGGAACAACTTGAAAAATAATCAATAACATGGGGTTAGATAATAATCTCAGTGGGTTACCTATCTTATGGATTCTCTCGGCTTTACAAGGTTCTAACCAATCCTAACTCAAGTCAAAAAGGGAAGGGACAAGACTTGAGTTCATAACTTCACACTATATGGAAACATGTTGCTTGAGTTCAACAACTCAAACTATCACTAATCAGAAACTATACCAAGACATCCCCTTTTTCTCGTCCTCTCCTACGTCTAGAACTATCGGCACGGGTCATGGATCCTTGTAGCATACTTCGACTTCATGAGCATTTCAAGCTCCTCTATGGGACTTTAACCCACTTGGTTGAACATATGGGACTTTAACCCACTTGGTTGCACATATGAGACTTTAACCCATTTGGTTGGACATATGGAACTTTAACCCACTTGGTTGCACATGTGGGACTTTAACCCATTTGGTTGGATGCAAAGTATCGGTGCCTTCGTCCCAATCTTACCCTATACGAGTATCAAGACTTGGAATGGCATAATTAAGAATTCTTTTCGACTACGTGATCTCATACACAAGACTGATTGTATTCGACAATCATAAGGCCACATATGCCTTATTCTCAAAGTAAAACAAAATCAACACATGTTCCATATAATGTCTCAACTCTCCACTAGACAACTACTTGTCAAGGATGCACACCTAAGCATCAAATGCACAAGCATTGTCATCTAGTTATCTATCAACTCCTAGTTATATCCCTAGGTCATTCCATTGGATTGTGATAAGTTTTCCTCACTTTTCTTAATACTTTTTAATCATATAAACATCATTTAGTAAATCCACAAATCCACATGCATATTACTCATCATAATCAATGTAAACAATATATAGTAACCACAAACGTGCATGTGAAACAACCAAGCAAGCATCAAAAGAAAGTATAAAAACATTGCCAGGTTCGCAGTGCGAGGGCCAGGCGAGGCCCCTTCGCCTTGAGTTCGCTGTGCGAACTCTGGGCAAGGCTGGAAAAATAATGGCAGTGGCAAAAGCCCTCAGTGCTCGCTGTGCAAACACTGGGTGAATTTTTGCCTTCGTATCACTTTCGTTGGCAGTGCGAGCATGATAGACTGTCACATTTGCCTGCAGTTCGCTAGAGCTTGTAGTGTGAACCTTGTGATTTATGCAATCTATCCAGCAGAATAAGATAGTCTCAAGGGGTTTTCAAACCCCACTCTTACCCAAACTCAATCCATCATTAATGTTAACATATTCACATATGAAACAACATTTTAAACCATAATCTCACATCAATATCATGAATATAACATGAATCATATATTTTCCATGGAAATGGAACAAGAACACCATAACCTAACTTTTCCCATTCTAACCTTGAGTTTCTACCTAGAACTCACCTCTAGATGATGAAGAAGAAGTTATTGATGATGAAGATGAGATGATTTGAAGATGAAGATGAAGTTTCCTCTTCCTCTAGGGTTTTCTTCCTCTTCTCCCTTCTTTCTCTTCTTTCTCTCTATTCTTCTTTTCTTTCCTTTCTCTTATTATCTTTTCTTTTCTTTTATTCTTCTTCTTACCACTTTTCCAACAAAATAGGAAACAAGAGGCACATGGAAGTGACAAGGAAAGTCAGTAAGACTGACTTGGTTTAATGTCCAAAATTAAGGGTATCCAAAATGTCTCTATTGTACTAATTAATAAAACCTCAGAGTCAGATAATATTAATTAATTCAACTCTGAGCTCAACAGTTACTCTAATTATCTCTACAGGTAACTCTCAGAGCACACCGGAGCCCAGTTGATCCAAATAATATTATTTAGAGCATTTTAGGAGATACGGGGTATTATATCCCCCCTTAAATAAAATTCTTCCTCAAATTTAAATATTAACTGAAAAAGATGAGGGTAAGTATCTCGCATCTCGGAATCAAGCTCCTAAGTAGCATCACCCGAATGTGTCTCATCCCACTTAACCTTAACAAGAGGAATTTCTTTGTTTCTCAACATCTTAGTTTCTCTCCCCCATAACACGGTTTGGTAGAGGTTCAAAAGTCAAATCTGCTTCTAACTCAATTGTGTCTGGTAGAATTGGTTGAAGAGGGTCAGGAATAAACTTCCAGAGTTGAGGCACGTGAAAAACATCATGCACCTCAGATAGAGAAGGTGGTAAGGCTATTCTATAAGCTACTTCACCAATCCTCTCTATAATATGATATGGTCCCATGTATCTCGGACTTAACTTCCGCGACTTAAACGGTCCTTTCAATCTTAACCTTGGAGTAACTTTCAAGAATACATTATCACCTTCTTCAAATTCCAAAGGTCTCATTCGGTTATCCACATAGCTCTTCTGGCGGTCTTGTGCTTTATTAACCTTGTCGCGAATCATTCTAATCTTTTCTATAGTCTCTTGAACAATCTTCGGTCCTAAAATCATTTCCTCACCAACTTCTGTCCAACACAAAACATTCTACATTTCTTTTCGTAAAATGCTTCGTAAGGAGCCATACCAATACTCGCTTGGTAACTATTGTTGTAAGCAAACTCAATCAATGGTAAAAGTTCCTTTCAATTTCCTCTACTTTCAAGCACACTAGCTCATAACATGTCTTCCAAATTTTGTATCGTATGTTCCATCTGACCGTCCATTTGAGGATGAGTCGACGTGCTCAAACACAACCTTGATCCCATGGTTTATTGGAAAGCTCTCCAAAACCTTGAAGTAAACTTTGGATCTCTATCAGACACTATGCTAGATGGAACACCATGAAGTCTCATAATTTATAAAATAAACAACCTTGCAAGATGACTTGCCTTATAAGCAGTCTTTAGGACCAAGAAATGTGTGGACTTTGTCAACCGATCTACAATCACCCAAATAGAATCATAACCACCTTGTGTACGAGGTAACCCAACTGCAAAGTCCATTAAGAGGCTATCCCATTTCCACACTGGAATCTCTAACGGTTGCAATAAACCACCCGGTCTTTGTTGTTCAATCTTTGCCGGTTGGCACACTACACATTCCGACACATACACCGCAATATCTCTTTTCATCCTGGACCACAAATAGTCCCTTTTTAAATCTTGATACATCTTTGAGGAACCAGGATGTATAGTAAAAGCACCTTTATGAGCTTCCTCTAAAATATTCCATTTTAATACCGTGTCATCCGGAACACAAATCCTTTGATTAAATAGAATAACTTCATCTATGGCTCGTGTGAAACCCGGTTGAACCAACATCTCTTATAACTTTACATCTATCACTTGTACTTGTTGGATTTCATCTCTTATGGTAGAATTAACATTCAAGTTTTCCATTATCACACCATCAGGAGTCCAAACAAATTGAAGATTAAGATCTCGAAACTTTTCCAACAATGCATACTCACACATCATCAGCTCTTCTTTATGTACTTCCTTCCGACTTAACGCTTCTGCTACCTTATTTGCTTTACTTGGATGATACTTCAATTCAAAGTCAAAATCCTTCAAATACTCCATCCACCTCCTTTGACGCATATTCAATACTTTCTGATAAAAAAAATACTTTAAACTCTTATGATCACTGAACATCTCGAAATGTACTCCATACAAGTAATGACGCCACACCTTCAGTGTAAAAACCACAGACGCTAACTCCAAATTATGAGTTGGATAATTATCTTCATGAACCTTCAACCGACGAGAAGCATAAGCTACAACCTGACCATCCTGCATTAACACACCTCCTAATCCCCTCTTAGAAGCATCACAAAATACTTCATACGACTTGTTAGGATCGGGAATAATAAAAAAAGGAGCAGTCGTCAACCGTTCATTCAAACTCATAAAACTTTGCTCACAACCCAAATCCCAATTATAAAGAAACTCTTTCCGAGCAAGTCTAGTCATGGGTAGAGCCAATTGAGAAAAGCCTTTATGAACCTTCTATAGTAACCTACCAGTCTTAAGAAACTTCTGACTTCTGAAGCATTCTTCGGTCTTTTCCAATTAATCACCACTTTAACTTTTGACGGATCTACTGCCACTCCTCGTTGAGATATAACATGACCAAGAAATCTAACTTCTGTCATCCAAAACTCACAATTGCTTAACTTGTCAAAAAGTTGTCTCGCAATAACGACCATAGTATAATAATATAGTTAACAACAACCATCACCCGAATTGTTCTTGTAATACCCCATAATTTTTGCGAACATTTTGGATAATATTATTATGATCAACTGGGTTCCGGTGTACTCTGAGCAATTAATGGATGAAATAATTAGAGTAAACTGACGAACTCGGAATTGATTTGATTAATATTATTTAACTTGGAGTTTTATTAAATTGGTGCATTTGAGATAATTTGGACAATTAGTAGTATTACTAATTAATATTTTCTCTATATCTCTTTTTCCTTTCCATTATTTGAAGTTGGTAACTTTTGAGAGAGAAAGTGAAGAGAAGGAAAAAGGAAGGAAAAGTAAGGAAAGGAGAAGAAAATTCTCAAGAGCTCAAGAGATTGGATCATCAACCCATCTTCATCTTTTTCATCTCAGCTTCATCATCCTCATCTTGTAATCCAGGTGGATTCTAGTTAGATGTTTTATAGTAGTGTTTTATTGAGTTTAGGGATAGTTTTGATATTGTGAGAAATGAGAAATTTTGCACTAAAATCATGTTTTAATGTTCCTTATGATTAATACATGTTAGATATGTGTTGTTGTGTATCCAATTGGTATTTTTATGGTGTTTAGAAGTGAATTGGAAGGGAAAATGGATCATTTTCGCATAACCCATTATGCAGGAAAAATTCTGGTTTTCACGCTGCCCATACGCGTATCACTCAAGGCAATACGCGTATGGCCATGAAGAAATGTGGGCAATACGCGTATGGGGTTCCATTTTCTCGGCCATCTGCCCATTTGCGTATTGGTACGCGTACGGTCTTGGGCAATACGCGTATGAGGTAGGGTAGTACGTGTATTGGAATTTTAAATGGAATTTTTAAGGGAAAACAGCCTCTGCCCATACGCGTATCACTTTGGGAAATACGCGTATGGCTGGGCAAGCCAGCTGGGCAATACGCGTATGGCACAAGGCAATACGCGTACGGCCAGTGAGAGTGCAGACTTGTGTTTTTTGCGATACCTTTTCTCGTTATTTTCCATAACGCGTGTCCGATTATCCATTTTTAACATTCTTGATATCGTTGGAAAGCTAATAGAATGTACTTTCTTATTAAAATGGTTTTGAGATTGTTGGCCGATTTAATTATGTCGAAAATTTGGAATAGTGTTGTTTTGTCGACTTTTATCGTTTAATGATGTGTAATTGTTATTGAAAATGCATGCTAAAATATGAAACAGGTAGAGTGAGGAAACCTTAGTGCAATAGGATGACTTAGGGAATGGTGCGACAATGCTTATGCATTGGTACTAAAGATTTATCCTCGATAAGTATTTTATTAGGTGAGTAACCGTGACCCGTGTTTAATCTCCTTGTGTGGGATGGCCGGGGAAAGTTACGTGGTGAGTGGTATTAGTGACCCGTGTTTAATCCTTTTGTTGTGGGATGGCCGGGGAAAGTACCGATAGTAGATAACTGTGACCCGTGTTTAATCTCTTTGAGAGGGATAGCCGGGGAAAGTTATTTGCGTTAAGGATCCGTGACCCGTGTTTAATCTCCTTGGGTGGGATGGCCGGGGAAAGATTCCTTAGCTAGTTGGCGTTGGTGTCTTACGTGATGTTTTCTCTAGTTAGAGATAGTTGAACTCAAAGTCTAGTTCCTTTTCCCCCGACTTGAGTTAGGTTTTGGTTAGGACCTTGTAAAGCCGAGAGAATCTATAAGATAGAGGACTCACTGAGATTTGATGTATCTCACCCCACTGTTGTTGTTTACATCACAGGTTCTGCAGGTTCGGCGAAGGGTAAGGACAAGGTTGTTTGACTTTCCTTACGGATCGTAGCTTTTGAGTGGCAAGGCTTCCGTTGTGAAGATTTTTGAGACCATTATCTGATCTAGTTCTTAGTATTTGTCTTTGGAACATCTTGTAGATATACTATGCCGTAGGTTTTTTTGTATTTAGGCTTTTGGGCATGTATATGTATAATGAACTAATTGTATATTTTAGTACCAAACGTATTATTCATGTATAATATATGCTTTGATGGATGTATATATATATATATATATATATATATATATATATATATATCTGGGTGTTACAGTTGGTATCAAAGCAGGTCGTATCCTCGACCTAGCCATGAAATAGAATAAGTTTTCTTTCCGTTTCATATGCGTGGTGTCGCCTTTGGTCTTATGTGTTATATTTATGGTATTGAGTATGATCAACTTAATCCTATCTGTATGACATCCAGGAACATGGCTGATAGGCACAGAAACAACCGTGGTAGGCCCCGAACTACTCCAGCTGGGACAAATCCGCCGGTCGACGATGGGAATGCTCCTCTGTATCAGTTTATGCAACAGATGCAGCAACAACAGAATCAGTTTATGCAGCAAATGGTTCAACAATTCAATGAGGGTCTGCATCCTCAGGTGGTTGTTCCAGAAGTGGTATGTGGGACTTTCCGGGATTTCTCCCGCATGAATTCTTCGGAATTTCATGGCGAATTAGATCCTGTAAAGGCTCACGAATGGATTTCAGGTATGGAAAGGATTTTCTTGATAGTGCCTTGTACCGAGGAGAATAAAGTGGTTTTTGCTTCGCATTCCTTGAAGGGTCCTGCCATGAGATGGTGGGAGAGTGCGTCGGCTCTTATGACTATTCAGGGTGTGCCCAAGGTCTGGGAACAATTCAAGGTAACTTTTATGGAGAAATATTTTCCTAGCTCCTTGCGGACTCAGAAAGAGTTTGAATTTCAACAGTTAAGACAGGGTAATATGTCTGTGGCCAGTTATGCTGAAAAGTTTGAGAATATGGCTGCTTATTCTAGGCAGACTATGTATGCTCTGGATGAACGGTGGAAAATAGTTCAGTTTCTTTTTGGACTAAAAGTGAAAATATCTCATAGTGTCTCTCAGAGGGAATTTACTACTTATGCAGAAGTTCTAAGACAATGTTATGTGGCGGAGCATAGTTTGATGAAAGTGCAAGCTGAAAGTGTTGCAAGTAGAGTAAATCAAGGTGATCGTGGAAGAGCAAGTCAACAGTTTGGGCCAAGATCACCAGCTTTCAAAGGAAAACAAGTTGTTAGACCTAACGCTATTCCTTTGTGCAAAGTTTGCAACCAACGTCATTTCGGGAAGTGTGCAGATAGGAGTATTAGGTGTTATCATTGTAATGAATTGGGACATATGGCTAGAATGTGTTCTCGGAATAGAAACCAAGTGTAAGGACGGAATATCGGGAGGGTTTATACCTTAGATGCAAGGAAGACAAAGAATGATAACTCCTTGATATTGGGTACGTGTTTCGTAAATGGACATCCTTGTTTTGTTTTATTTGACTGTGGGGCAACGCATTCTTTTGTGTCAACACGATGTGTGAAACGACTTGGGTTGCAAGCTGTTCCTTTATTTCCTCCTATGGTGGTCACTACCGCCATGGATGAAATGGTTGAGACACCATTGATGTGTGAAAATTGTGTTTTGTCTGTGAATGATAGAGTTTTCCAGATCGACCTTATCTGTTTACCGCTTAAGAAAGTTGATGTCGTTTTGGGAATGGATTGGCTTTCTGCTAATTCGGTGTTTATTGGGTGTGAGGAAAAGCTAATCATTATTCCATCCGATGAAGCCACTCCAACGGATGTGTTAACTACTATTTTGGAAGGTACGGTTGGAATGATTAATTTCTTGTTTGAAAAGGAGAAGTCTATTCTGTTGGTTCTTACTAAGGAGGAGAGTAGCAACCTTTAAATTTTGAGTATTCCGGTAGTTTGTGAGTTTCCGGAAGTTTTTCCCGAGGATGTCACTTCTCTTCCTCCGGAGAGGGAAGTGGAATTCTCTATTAACCTGATACCGGGAACGGCTCCAATATCCGTTTCTCTGTATCGGATGGCACCACTCGAACTAAGAGAACTAAAGGATCAATTGGAAGAATTGATGGCTAAGCATTTTGTTCACCAAGTGTTTCGCCCTGGGGAGCTCCAGTGTTATTAGTAAAGAAAAAGGATGGTGGAATGCGATTGTGTATTGATTACCGTCAGTTGAATAAGGTCACCATCAAGAATAAATACCCTTTACCAAGGATAGATGATCTGTTAGATCAATTGAAAGGAGCCTGTGTGTTCTCGAAGATTGATTTACGGTCGGGTTATCATCAGATTCATGTGAAGAGTTCAGATGTACCAAAGATTGCGTTTAGAACCCGTTATGGTCATTATGAGTTTTTGGTGATGCCTTTCGGTGTGACGAATGCTCCGGCAGTTTTCATAGATTATATGAACTGGATATTTCAACCTTACCTGGACCAGTTCGTGGTGATTTTCATTAATGACATTCTTATTTATTCTCGTGATCCTCAAGAGCACGGAGAACACCTAAGAATTGTTTTATCCATCTTACAAGAGAAGCAACTTTTTGCTAAGTTAAGTAAGTGTGAGTTTTGGATGTCTGAGGTTAATTTTCTTGGTCATGTCATATCTCAGGGAGGTGTAGCAGTCGATCCATCAAAAGTTGAAGCAGTGATTAATTGGGAGAGACTGAAGAATGCTTCTGAGGTTAGAAGTTTCTTGGGATTGGCAGGGTATTACAGAAGGTTTATCAAAGGTTTTTCGCAATTGGCGTTACCAATGACGAGACTTACCCTAAAGGATTGTTCGTACGAGTGGGATTCGGCTTGTGAAAGAAGTTTTATGAGTTTGAAAGAAAGATTGACGACCGCTCCTGTTTTGGTTATTCCTGATCCTAGCAAGTCGTATGAAGTATTTTGTGATGCATCGAAGATGGGATTATGAGGTGTTTTAATGCAAGATGGACATGTTGTGGCTTATGCTTCTCGACAGCTGAAAGTCCATGAAGAGAATTATCCAACGCATGATTTAGAATTGGCGGAAGTTGTATTTACTTTGAAAGTGTGGCGTCACTATTTGTATGGTGTACGTTTTGAAATGTTTAGCGACCACAAGAGCTTAAAGTACCTCTTTGATCAGAAAGAGTTGAACATGCGTCAAAGGAGGTGGATGGAGTATTTGAAAGATTATGACTTTGAGCTAAAATACCATCTGGGTAAAGCCAATAAAGTGGCGGATGCATTGAGTCGGAAGGTGTTGCATAATGCCGAGTTGATGATGTTAGAGTATACTTTATTGGAAAAATTTCGAGATCTAAATCTTCAATTTGTTTGGACTCCTAATGGTGTGATGATGGGAAATTTGAATATCCATTCTACTCTTAGGGAAGAAATCCAACAAGAACAAGGGTTAGATGAGAAGTTACAAGAGGTATTAGTACAACCGGGTTTTGTGGGAGCTACCGATGGAATTATTTTGTTTAACCAAAGGATTTGTGTTCCGGATAACACCGAGTTAAAAAGAAGGATTTTGGAAGAAGCGCATAAGGGTGCTTTTACTATACATCTGGGGTCTTCAAAGATGTATCAAGATTTAAATAGGGACTATTGGTAGTCTGGGATGAAGAGGGATATTTCAGTGTATGTGTCGGAATGTGCGGTGTGCCAACAAGTGAAGATTGAGCACCAAAGGCCGGGTGGCTTGTTGCAACCTTTAGAAATTCCGGTGTGGAAATGGAATAGTATTTCTATGGACGTCGCCATTGGACTACCCCGTACTCAGGGTGGCTATGATTCGATTTGGGTAATTGTGGATCGTTAACGAAATTCGCGCATTTCTTAGCTGTGAAGACTACCTACAAGGCGAGTCATCTCGCAAGGTTGTTCATTTCGGAGATAGTGAGATTGCATGGTATTCCTACTAGTATCATTTCGGACAGAGATCCAAAGTTTACTTCCAGATTCTGGAGAGCTTTTCAACAAGCTATGGGAACGAAGTTGTGTTTGAGTACGTTGAATCATCCGCAAACGGATGGTCAGACGGAACAGACAATACAAACCATGGAGGATATGTTGAGAGCTTGCGTACTTGAAAGTGGAAGAAATTGGATAGAACTTTTGTCGTTGATCGAATTCTCTTATAATAACAGTTATCATGCGAGTATTGGTATGGCACCTTATGAGGCATTATATGGGAGGAAGTGTAGGACACCTTTGTGTTGGGCAGAAGTTGGTGATGATAGGATGTTGGGACCCGAGATTATTCACGAAACTACGGAGAAGATTAGGATAATCCGTGATAAGGTCAAACAAGCACAAGATCGTCAGAAGAGTTATGCGGATAACCGTAGAAGACCTTTAGAATTTGAAGAAGGCGGTCACGTGTTTTTAAAAGTTACTCCGAGATTGCGGTTGAAAGGACCATTTTGGTCGCAGAAATTAAGTCCGAGATACGTGGGACCGTATCAGATTTTGAAAAGAATCGGTGAAGTAGCTTACAGATTGGCCTTACCGCCTTCTCTATCAGAGATGCATGACGTATTTCATATGTCTCAGCTTCGAAAATTTGTCCCAGATCCTCTTCAGCCAGTTTTACCAGATACAATTGATATAGAAGCAGACTTAACTTTTGAACCCCAACTGAGTCGTATTGTGGGAAGAGAAACGAAGGTGTTAAGGAACAAAGACATTCCTCTTGTGAAGGTGCAATGGGATGTGACGCATCCGGGTGATGCTACTTGGGAGCTAGAATCGGAGATGCGGGATGCTTACCCTCATCTGTTTAGGTAATCTTTTAAATTTGAGGATGAATTTCTATTTAAGGGGGGGAGGATGTAATACCCCATAATTTTTGCGAACGTTTTGGATAATATTATTATGATCAACTGGGTTCCGGTGTACTCTGAGCAATTATTGGATGAAATAATTAGAGTAAACTGACGAACTCGGAATTGATTAGATTAATATTATTTGACTTGGAGTTTTATTAAATTGGTGCATTTGAGATAATTTGGACAATTAGTAGTATTACTAATTAATATTTTCTCTATATCTCTTTTTCCTTTCCATTATTTGAAGTTGGTAACTTTTGAGAGAGAAAGTGAAGAGAAGGAAAAAGGAAGGAAAAGGAAGGAAAGGAGAAGAAAATTCTCAAGAGCTCAAGAGATTGAATCATCAACCCATCTTCATCTTTTTCATCTCAGCTTCATCATCCTCATCTTGTAATCCAGGTGGGTTCTAGTTAGATGCTTTAGAGTAGAGCTTTATTGAGTTTAAAGATAGTTTTAATATTGTGAGAAATGAGAAATTTTGCACTAAAATCATGTTTTAATGTTCCTTATGATTAATACATGTTAGATATGTGTTGTTGTGTATCCAATTGGTATTTTTATGGTGTTTAGAAGTGAATTGGCAGGGAAAATGGATCATTTTCGCATAACCCATTATGCAGGAAAAATTCTGGTTTTTACACTGCCCATACGCGTATCACTCAAGGCAATACGCGTATTGGTTAAGGCAATACGCGTATGGTCATGAAGAAATGTGGGCAATACGCGTATGGGGTTCCATTTTCTCGGACATCTGCCCATTTGCGTATTGGTACGCATACGGTCTTGGGCAATACGCGTATGAGGTAGGGTAGTACGCGTATTGGAATTTTAAATGGAATTTTTAAGGGAAAACAGCCTCTGCCCATACGCATATCACTTTGGGCAATACGCGTATGGCTGGGCGAGCCAGCTGGGCAATACGCGTATGGCAAAAGGCAATACGCGTACGGCCAGTGAGAGTGCAGACTTGTGTTTTTCGCGATACCTTTTCTCGTTATTTTCCATAACTCGTGTTCCGATTATCCGTTTTTAACATTCTTGATATTGTTGGAAAGCTAATAGAATGTACTTTCTTATTAAAATGGTTTTGAGATTGTTGGCTGATTTAATTATATCGGAAATTTGGAATAGTGTCGTTTTGTCGACTCTTATCGTTTAATGATGTGTAATTGTTGTTGAAAATGCATGCTAAAATATGAAACAGGTAGAGTGAGGAAACCTTAGTGCAATAGGATGACTTAGGGAATGGTGCGACAATGCTTATGCATTGGTACTAAAGATTTATCCTCGATAAGTATTTTATTAGGTGAGTAACCGTGACCCGTGTTTAATCTCCTTGTGTGGGATGGTCGGGGAAAGTTACGTGGTGAGTGGTATTAGTGACCCGTGTTTAATCCTTTTGGTGTGGGATGGCCGGGGGAAGTACCGATAGTAGATAACCGTGACCCGTGTTTAATCTCTTTGAGAGGGATGGCCGGGGAAAGTTATTTGCGTTAAGGATCCGTGACCCGTGTTTAATCTCCTTGGATGGGATGGCCGGGGAAAGATTCCTTAGCTAGTTGGCGTTGGTGTCTTACGCGATGTTTTCTCTAGTTAGAGATAGTTGAACTCAAAGTCTAGTTCCTTTTCCCCCGACTTGAGTTAAGTTTTGGTTAGGACCTTGTAAAGCCGAGAGAATCCATAAGATAGAGGACTCACTGAGATTTGATGTATCTCACCCCACTGTTGTTGTTTACATCACAGGTTCTGCAGGTTCGGCGAAGGGTATGGACAAGGTTGTTTGACTTTCCTTACGGATTGTAGCTTTTGTGTGGCAAGGCTTCCGTTGTGAAGATTTTTGAGATCATTATCTGATCTAGTTCTTAGTATTTGTCTTTGGAACATCTTGTAGATATACTATGTCGTAGGTTTTTTTGTATTTAGGCTTTTGGGCATGTATATGTATCATGCGTTTACTAAGAACGTATTGTATATTTCAGTACCAAACGTATTATTCATGTATAATATATGATTTGATGGATATATATATATATATATATATATATATATATATATGGGTGTTACAGTTCTTTTTTTCACAAAAAAAAAAAAAAATTAAGAGCATAAATATCCCCCAATTTTGTAACGGTTCTACATAATTTCAAAGTTAATTGTCAGAAATTTTGGATAATCCAAAAAAAGATCGTTCTTTTGTGCCAGTGCGTTCTCTAATGAGCAATTATGCATTTGCCAGTTGGATATTTATATATTTATTTAAGTGGCAATGGATATGAAAGTAGAGTACATTGGAGAACTTGTTGGGATCTATTTTAGAGTTTTTGAGAGTTGTATGGATATTTAAAAAATGTAGTTGAATTGTTTAAATAATTTGATATTTTGTGCTTTCATCAAATATTCAAAAAAATAATTTTAATTTATTATAATAATGAATCTAATATAAATGGTACAATTAATACTAATATGTTATCATAAGTTTAAAATTTGATATCATGCAAATATTCTAAACAAAAAAATTTCTTTTTTTAAGCAATAATAAAATATAAATTGTATATATAATGATTGATATATTTTATGATATATTAAAGTGCAATCAAAATTCAACTGGATCTTATATATATATATATATATATATATATATATATATATATATATATATATATATATATATATATATATATATATATATATATATGGTATAAACATTTAAAAATAAATTCCACTAAAAAATTTTAAATTTTTTAAAACTTATAGATTGATGTAAATTATATAAATGTATAGTATTAATTAAATGTGTATTCATTAATTTTAATAATGAAAATAAAGTGATATTATATATTTCTACTAGTAGGAAACCCGTGCGTCCGCACGGGTTCTGGTGTGGACTGCGCATACGTCACCAGTTAGGTTATGGAGAAAAAAAATGAAAAAATTAATATTTTTGTTTTGACACTATTTAGAAATAAATTTGAATAAATAGTAAAGATGATTTTGTTTAAAAATAAATTTAAATGAAAATAATAAGTCTTGTTTTGACATTATTTATAAAAATATTATAATCAATAGTAAAGTTTTTCCCGTTTGTAAAAATATGAGAATGAATATTTTTATTTTGTGAAAATGTTTATAAAAAAATTGGAATCAGAAAATGTATGTTATTTCGTTTAAAAGAATTAAAATGTTTCTCGAAATAAATTTTGTATTTTTTCCCGTATATAAAAATTAATTGTTTTTTGAAAGTATTTATAAATATATTTGAATAAATGGTTAAGTTTTTCCTAATTATAAAGTATTTAAATTAAAATATTATTTTTGTTTTGACATAAGTTATAATTATATTTGAATCAAAAGTAAAGTTTTTCCCGTTTATAAAAAAAGTTTATAAGAATAATATTAAATTTAAGTTTAAATAGTAATAAATGTAGAAGATGAAATGTAAACCAAAATATGTAAAATAATATGATTTCAAAATAAGACAAATATTTTATAAGAGAGAATACAAATTTAGAGAATCAAGTCTATATTTTATATTATATTTCGCAAATTGTTTTGATATATTTAAAAAAAAATGGTCGATAAAATTCTATTGTTCAAAATTTGGATAAGTAGTAACGTTGATCCCGTTTATAACAATAGTGTTTTTTCCCGTATATAAAATGTTTTTCCCGTTTGTTTTGACAATATTTATAAGTTATGTTTATAAAAATAATAAGTAAGAGTATGAGAGTCAACACGGGTACTGGTGTATTATACGTGCGTTCACTACACATATGTTTCTAAAATATAATAAGAATAAAAAACAGAAAGACAATATTATTTAACCAATAAATTGTATTATTTAAAAAAACATATATTAAATTATATTTGGAGTATAAAGTGACTCTCAGGGTTAATGATTTGTTTTTACAGTTAGTCCAAAAAATATTTTGTATTGTTTTATCCACTCAAAAATCAATAAATATTTATCATATATCATTCTTAGAACGAATATTTTTTTATTATATAATTGACCTAATAATATTAGCAATTTATAATACAAAACAAATGACCTGAAATTAGTATCCGCGTGTTCACAAAAATCAAATAAATTTGAAGTCAATGTCTTGAATAAATAAAAGTATAATCTCAAACACGATTAGTAATTAATATTTGAATCAGTAGTATTTTAAATTCTAATGTTGACAAACAAATTGTATGATTAACAAAAAATATCATACAATTTTGATACTATTTATTCATATATTATTTATGTTTCGTTCTATTAGTATTTATATTGAAGTTCATTTAATTCATTTAAATTGTATGATTATTTTGTACCAAAAAGTTTCGTATGATTATTTATTTAATTATATAAATTGATTATCTTCTGTTTATATACATTTTAAAAATTTGACGCCAATAAAATGTGCGATTCTTCAATCAACTCATAGATTAAAAACTCTACACTATTTTATGTATTGTAATAAACTATCTTGTTCCCGTTTATAAATATATAATTGTTTTTTTATGCGTTTCTCATATTTAATATTAAATAATTCTTTGAGATATTAAAAAATAATAAGGTAAATTATGTATCATGACAATTTAGATTAATACTTTAGAACATAAAATGTTTTCACCTTTTGCATAATTTTTTTTTGTTGAAAATCCCAGATAGGATACACCCACCTATTTTTATGAAGGTGTGTTTTAGCAAGCTTTAATTAAAAAATGGTTAAATGTACCCTAAGGTGCATGTTACTAAAACACACCTTCTAAAAAATAAATGGGTGCAAGTTAGCATTTGCTTTAGGCATTTTTTATAATACACCTATTTATTTTTTAGAAGGAGTGTGTTAGCAATTAATAACCAAAAACTCATTAAATACACCCTAAGGTGCATGTTGCTAAAACACACCTTCATAAAAATAGGTGGGTGTATCCTAGCAAAACTCATATATATATATATATATATATATATATATATATATATATATATATATATATATATATATATATATATATATATATATATATATATATATATATATATATATATATATATATTAAACTAATTAGTATTATGAATTATGATTATAATAACCATAATTAAAAATAAACACAATCTCTATCCAAAATAAGGTGTGGATTTGGACTTAAAAAAAAATGAATGTTATTTTTGTTATAAAATGATTTAGACAACAAAATTAATCTGTATAATAATATTATGCACTCGTTAAGCGGTTCAGTGGCTTCTTCTGAAACTTCTTCTCTCTTTCCCACGATTCAAACTCATTTCCTGTTATTTCTTGAAAGAGCCTCACAAACTCTGTAACCACATTGTCCTCGTTCTCGCACTCTTCTCATCGCTCTCATGCGTTTGGATAGTAAATGGCTCTCTGGGACAACCTGCAATTTGGTATCTTTGTAGACCCCTCTCTCCCCATAAAGCTTGAGCTGTTATGACTGACAAAATTTTATCAAACATTGAACATATATTCTATAAAATAATGAAAAAATCATTAAGAAATAGCAAATTATAGATAAATCAAGCCATTGCAGGTTCTGCAACAGACCCAGACCTGAAGGGGTGTTTCTCTCCTAGCATTACTCAAAAGTAATTTCAACCATTAACATTTACCTTCTTATTTTACCTTCTTATGTTGCTTCTGGTACATGGCAGTCCAAGTAAGCTTTGACGGCTTCAACTTGAAATACAGATGCAAACGACTCGCTGGGACAACAATCAGTTGCATGACGTATCTTTGTAGACCCCTCTCTTCCCATAAAGCTTGAGCTGTTACTCATTAAGAAAGAGCAAATTATAGATAAATCAAGCCATGGCAGGTTCTGCAACAGACCCAGACCTGAAGGGGTGTTTCTCTAATAGCATTACTCAAAAGTAATTTCAACCATTAGCATTTACCTTCTTATGTTGCTTTCGGTACATGGCAGTCCAGGTAAGCTTTGACGGCTTCAACTTGAAATACAGATGCAAACGAATCTCTGGGCCAACAATCAGTTGCATGACACAATAGCTGGAACATATCAACAACACTAATTAGCCATAGTTTTCTTATAAATTTCAAAATAGCAATTGAAATTTGATAGTATTATTACTCATTAAGTTTTCTCCCTTGATCACAAAGGGAGAAGGCGCAGTTGTACAATAACAATTTCTCAAGAGGCTTATGAACTTAAAAACAGAAAGCAAAATTAATCAGAGGGGAATGTTAACCGATAGAAGGTCCACTCCTTCAGGTGCCAAAGAGGGCACAACTCTTGTCAACTTCTAAGGCTCCCACCTTTGGTAAACATGCCAATCATACAGAGAGCTAACTCTTGGCCATTGCTGCTCCGTTGGAGTCCCCCAAACCCTTAAAAATGAAATTAGTAAATAAGTAAACACAACAGTTAAATTGAGAATGAGAGAGAACATGAAAATGTGACAAACTTGTAAATACAAAAACAGTTTCAAACAGTGAAATCAGAAGAGAAGGTGAACAAATTTTCTATTAGTTTTATTAACAAATCACGAAATCCAGAAAATCAAGGAAACAAACCTGAAAACTCAACAATATTATACCATATTCATTCAATATTCAACCGAAATCCAGAAACTCATCACTCCCAAGAACATCATAAACAAAAAACACATAAACTCAACAAAATAACGGAGCAGAAGTCCGTTGACAATAGCAATAGTTTTATTTTTATCACAGTTACCTGCAAAAAATGAAAATAAAACTTCAAAAATCAAAACCCTAAAGGAAAAAACTCAGATCTAAGATGAAAACTACAAATCGAACAAAAACTTAGATTTGGATTTAGACGAAGCAGAAAAAGGAGCAAGATCTCTTCATCATCACTCGGTATCAACAAAAAACCCCAAATCTGAACAATAAGAACCTATCTGAACCAAAAACCATACAAACAATGTTAGTGATGGTGGCGGCGGTAATGGTGATAGTGGCGTCGTCGACATGAAATTTGAAGTGGTAATCAGAGATAAGAGATATCATAGAGAAAGAGAGAAAGTAAAGAAGAAGAGGAAGATGAAGAGGAAGAAGGAAGGAGAGAAAGAAAGACAGAAAGGACGTGAGAGAGCGAGAGTTAGAAGTAAATGTTTGTTAAGTGGCAAAATAGAAGTGGTCTAAAAGGATGACACGTGTCCCAAAGGGTTCAATGGTAATTTCCAGAGCCTTAAATTTTCTTATATAGGTAGATATGGTATCGGCCTCATAATAATCTCAGAGTGTTAGACGCGTCTCGTTGCCACTAGACTCCCTCAAATTCCCTCTTATCTCTTCTTTCCCCTAGATACACAAAATTTCTATCATATTCCTCATTTACCATGTTTCCTTATCTCTCCTAAATTTTATCAACTCCACTTTCATTTTTCTTCATCCACTTTCATCTCCAAACTCTGTCTTTCATTCCAATATTTACCTAACCCTGAAAACCTAAAAAACCCAGTCCTCAAAACCTAAGGAAAAAAAAAACATATCTCCAAAATCCAACAAATTAACTAAGCATCAATTCATCACCAAACTCTCAAGAATATCACTAACATAATCACTTCAATCTTCATCCACAACCTTCATCCAATCACATTTTCAAACTACAAACTCAGATTTGCTAAAATTGTATAAGTTTTATTTTTTCTACAAAAGAATAATAAGTTATTAAACACTATAAAAATCAAAAGTCAAGGTATAAAAAAAGTAATTGTATGAAGTAATTATGTTTTCTTATCAGTGTTATTGTTCTTCTTCTTATAAACTAATGTTAGTGATGGTAGAGTTGAAGATGTGGCGAAAAAATGGAAAAATGAGTGAAAAGAAATCAAGATGGACTGATTAGAAAGAATAATGTTTTTGAAGAGTGTTATAGAGTGTGTAGTAGGGTGTGTTGGAGAGTGTAGTAGAGAGTTCTTGAGGAAAGAAGTGACATGTTGTAGAGTGTATTAGGTTTTCGGTTAGATTTGGACGCAATTACTTTTCTTATATTATAGATTCTAAACATAGTCATCACACACAATAAAAATTGTCAGTTCTCCGATCCAATTTTTAAGACAATATCACAATGTCTCCAAAGATCATATTTCCTACCATTATACTTGATGTTTCAATCTTATATCATAAGTATATATATTTTATTAAAAATATCAAATCAATATCTTTAATGAACTAAAATGATCAAATCATGACACTTATAAGTAATTCATCATTTTTGGGGATACACATAATAAACATAATATAGATAACAAAAACTAATTAGAAATATAATCACAAGTATCATATTATACAAATTTTAAACTATATACATATACCGATCATAGTATAATAGTATAGTTAAAAACAATGTTCACCCAAATTTTTTTTTTTTACAAAAGAAAAATTAAGAGCATAAATATCGCCCAAGTTTGTAATGTTTCTACACTATTTTTAAAGCTACTTGTTAGAAAATTTGGATAATACATAAAAAAGTATTCTTTTGTACCAATGTGTTCTCTAATGAGCGATTCTACACTTGCCAGTTGGATATTTATATATTAATTTAAATGGCAATGGATATGAAAGTGGAGTATATTGGAGAATTAGTTGGTATCCATTTTAGAATTTTTTAGAGTTTGATGAATAGTTGAAAAATGTAGTTGGGTTGTTTAAATAATTTTATATTTTATGCTTTCATCAAATATTCAAAAAATTATTTTAATTTATTATAATAATGGCTAAAGTATAAATGGTACAATTATTACTAATATGTTATCATAAGTTTAAAATTTGATATCATGCAAATATTATAAATAAATAAAAATCTTTTTTAAGTAATAATAAAATAAAAATTGTATATGTAATGATTGATATATTTTAATATATTAAAGTGCAATCAAAATCCATAGTTTAGATGTCTAATCAAAATCCGGACCGCATTAAATTAGAAAATATATTGGTTCAAGATTTTGATGTCTAACCAAAATTCAACTGGATCTTATTAAATATTAATGTTAAATAATATATATATATATATATATATAGGGAACGTATCATATGAGAATGTTATTTTTACGTGAGAACAAAAGAATAAATATGAACCATTTGATTTTAAAATAAATGGTGGAGATTATGTGTCAGTTTTTTTTCTCTCCTCCATCATAGGATATATACTCACATAAAAATGACATTGTCATAGGATATGTACCATATATATATATATATATGGCTTATTTAGTTCCGGAGTCCTTTAACTTAATTTTAATTTTCACTTTAGTCCCTTATTTAATAAACGTTACATTTTAGTCTCTTAAAAACCATTTCGTTAGCCAAATTAATCATTTCCGTTAAATGTTGAGAAAAAACTTTACGTTTGGATGATGTGGCATGACATCATGACAAAAATCAAAATAATGAGTCAGTACTTTTATTAAGGGACTAAATCGAAACCTTATAATTAGTTAAGGGACTAGACTTGGACAATAATCAAATTGAGATTAAAGTCATCCGAATAAAATTTCATAATATTTTATCAGACCATAATTTGTTATTTATCAAACCAGAATTTTGTATCAACATAATCTTGAATTTAATGACATTAAATTATAATTTTGTTACATTATTTGATTCAAACTAAAGTCACTAAACTAAAATGACATTAAACATGTTCCAAAATGACATAAGATATACAGAAACACAACTACAAAATATCTACACAAGCACTATTACAAATTTTGATAGGGCCAATATACATTCCCATCATTCAATAATAATCAAGCTCCCTAAAAAGATAAAAATGTTGTGAAATTGAAGCTTCAGCCACTTGTATGTACCATTGTTCCTCGTTTTATGGTAGTAGCACCCTTGATTTTCTTTTTGCCCATTTTGCATCATATATATCTGGCTTTGGGGTAACATCCTATATGTTTCAAAAAATAACATTAAAAAAAAAAAGATAATGAATCATAGTATATTAGTAAAACCATCATAGCAATTCATAAACTTCACACTAATATAAAAGTCTGAAAATTCTAAACAAAGCTTTGACAGAGGTTTAGCAACTTTAAGATGTAGTTTTAAGTCTAGACAAAGCTTTGAGAGTGGTTGAGCAATCAATGCTTATTGCACAAATCACTAGCATTATTATTAATAAATTGTTGCATAATACATTGACAAGAGGAATTAAATTGTAATAACTCAAAGTTAATAGCACACATCACTATCATTAATACATTGTACCAAAACAAAGAAGAATCATAACAACACATAATTAGTCCCAAACACAACGCTAAAGAAGAACAGATTTTCCAAGTAGTTCTGTAACAAAACAATAGAAGAACAAAATAACTTATGAGATTTGTAGTATCAACATCAACTCTAGCTCTCCTGAATTCATAGTATCAACAAATATCTAATACATAATTAACATTCAAGTTCATAAAAACTGAAACAAAATACAAAGTACAAAAAATACGAACAAGAACAATACCCTTTTTCTAGATCCGAAGAAAAACTCATAAAAACTGAAACTTTGAAATCCAAACAAGATCTTTCATCTAGACTTCTTGCAAAATACCAGATTTGTAAGATCGTATTCCATTAAATTACTAACTGCATGTTGAAGACCCAAAGTTAGAATCTTTGAAAAAAAACATTTGAACCCTATAAATAATTAAAAAAACATAACAAAAGCGAGAAAAAAAATGTAATTAAAATTTGTATGATGATTGAAGAAAAAACAAACCTTTGGGTTGTTGTTGAGGGTCTAAAACGTTGTTTTAACCAAATAGAATAATCTCAAAAGAAGAAGAGAGACAAAAAGGAAGTTCTAGATCTACCAAACCTAACAATGTCTTTAACATAAGTTAACGGAAGAGAAGATAAACAGTTAAAAAAAACTCATGGGTATGTCTTCTAGGGTTTTGTTGAGTAGAGAGAGTGAAAATGAAATAAAGAGTGAAAATAAAATGAATCCATAAGATTTCAGCTTCTTTTCTTTTTCAATTTTTAATTTTAAATCATTATTTAATAAAAAATTCCATGTCATCTAACCTAGCACCAGCTGGAGTGCCACACATACATAAGTTAACGGAAGTTGATCCAATTTAACAGATAGGATCAATATGATTAACGGAATGGTACTTAAGGGACTTAGAACGAACGTTTATTAAATAAGGGAATAAAGTGAAATCTGAAATTAAATTAAAGGACCAAATGATGCATTAAGCCTATATATATATATATATATATATATATATATATATATATATGGTTGATATCCTATGAGAATGTCATTTTTATGTAAGAACATGAATGAATCTGAATCATTAGATTTTAAAATAAATGGGGGAGATTATGTGTGATTTTTTTCTCTCTCCTCCATTAATGATGGAGAAGAGAGAAAAAAACTGACACATAATCTCTACCATTTATTTTGAAATCTAATGGTTCAGATTTATTCTCATGTTCTCACCTAAAAATGGCATTCTCATATGATACGTTATATATATATATATATATATATATATAAGGTATCTGTTGTATTTTTGAACATGCGATGCGTTTGGGTATTTTTTGCACCACAAAAGTACCCTTTAACATTCGAGAATGTAAATCACTCATTCAATAAAATATCAGTTTTGAACATTAGGTACCCATATCATCTTAGATTCTCTATTGTTAGTTTCATAAATATTCTTATTATTGGACTTTATATTAGGGAGTCAAATTTTGATGGAGCAGATGAATTTTTCATTTTGTGCTCACAATTTTTTTTATAAAAATATGAAGGAGTATGTCCTTTTTTCTCATTATTTTTCTTAATAAAATAGAACATGACAATATGCACCTATTTATTATAGTAGTCGCATTTTAAGGTTTTGCAATGAGAGGTGGATTTTGCATTACAAGTGTTACTAAATGTCTTATTGTTATTGTTGGGTTCACACCCAATACCGGCTTTATTGTAGGAAGCTCTTTGGTTTCCCAAAAAAAAATATTGAAGTTGTCTCTTCTTTTGGTGAACTTGACAAGTGTCTTTTAAATATCATAAATTTATTTTTTTAAGTATCACTTTCATTGCACTTGATAGGTTCATCTTCTTCGTTAAAAGTGGAAGAGTTTTGGACTTGATCATTTATCTTTCTCTAATAATTTCTATTTATTTCTCAAAGTTTTGATTTTAGATTCAAGAGAAGAAATTGTTAGAACAAGATTTGGTTTTGCATCTATACCTCTGAGTTTTGATGATAACAATGGAGTATTTGTGTGAGAACAATTTCGGTACCCTAACGGTTTGTTATTGTGTAGCTTTAACAGGCAGTTATGATTCTGACAATATAACATGCAATGTTATCAGTTTCTGAGCTTTGTGTTTTGAAATTCACTTCTGCCCTAATTCACTCCTAAGAAGCTTCTAGAAAGACGTTATGTTGTTGCTGCAATGTTCTCTGTTTCTGCTTCAGGATGTGAATCTAATCATCAAGCTTCTGAAGAATGGCAAGCTTATGATGTTTTGTTACTTAGCTGAAGATCTAAAGCTAGACACTGACGTTGTCAAGGTTTTGACTGAAGATTCTAAAGATTCTGACTTCAGCTCTGAGATGCTTCTTTTCAAGCTTCATCAACTTTTCACAGAAGCCAATGAATTTGAAGATAAGATCAAAAGGATACGTGATCAAATAGTACATGGTAAAAAAAATCCTTCTACTAACCTAAAATTGTGGGCTAAGGATTGTACTATTTTTCACACTTGTCACTAATCTATTAGTAGATAAATGCATTTTTTTGCGTATTCCTGATTTTCCCTTTAACGGTTCATTTGTGTATTTCTACATGGTTGTTTCTATGTGAAAAGAACTTAACTTTGTGCTTTCTTTTATTTAAGTATTTGTATTTCATTTGTGTAAAATCTGCTTGTGTAGAAGCAACTTGTAACACAAATCTTTATTCAAACTTGTTGTTTGTATTTCCTTAAGGGACCAGTTGGGTCAGAATCCTTGAGAACACTTTGACAGTTTGTCATTGTGGTCTGTTAGTCACCAATTGATTATAATGGATTAAGTCCTTGTGTATAAGGCGAAATCACCTTGGCGGGTGGACTGGATTAACTTTGATTTTCAAGTGAACCAGTATAAAAGTCCTTGTGTCTTTCTCTTTTCAATCTTTTGATTGAGTTTTTTTTTTTGAGTTGGTCGAAAAAGCTTTTGTTTTAAAAACCCAATTCAAACCCCCTTTTCTTGTGTTTTTCGCACCTTCAATTGGCATCAGAGCTCCAGTTCTAATTGTGATAAAAGTTTTATTAACAATTCACCATGTTTAGTATCGATACAGTTTGTGTGTGAGAAACAATGGCTGCTGCTGCACATGTTGCTAACAACAATGAGAAAGATCACTACAGTGTTAAACCACCAGTCTTTGATGGTGAAAAGTTTGATTATTTGAAAGACAGAATCGAAACTTTCTTTCTGGGATATGATGTTGATATCTGGAATCTTGTAGTCGATGGTTACGTTCACCCAGTTGATGCTGCAAGAAATAAAGTAGCAAGTGCTATGACAGATGAATAAAAGAATGATTACAAGAATCATCACAAGGCTAGAACGATATTGCTTAATGTTATCTCTTATACTGAGTATGAGAAGATAGCAAACAGAGATACTACTAAGTCTATTTTTGATTCTCTAAGAATGACTCTTGAAGGGAATGCTCGAGTAAATGAGACAAAGGCTTTGGCCTTAATCCAAAAATATGAGGCATTCAGAATGGAAAACAATGAAACTGTTGAGACTATGTTCTCAAGATTTCAGATGCTTGTCGCCGGACTTAAGGTTCTAGACAAAGGGTATTTCATAGCTGACCATGTCAAGAAAATCATCAAAAGTCTCCCCAAAAAATGGAGACCAATGGTAACTTCCTTGAAGCTATCTAAGGATCTGAATAGTATTAGTCTTGAAGAACTTATTAGTTCTTTAAGAAGTCATGAGATAGTGCTCGAGGAAGATGAACCTAAGAAGTGAGGTAAATCTGTTTCCTTGAAATCCAAGCTTAAGAAGGCAATGGCTTATTAAGCTGAGGAAGAATTAGAAGATTCTCATGAAGACTCAAAAGATGATGATGAGTTATCGCTAATCTCTAAGAGAGTCAACAGACTCTGGACGCACAGGAAAAATGGTCAAAAGATGTTCAGAGAAGCTAGGAAGACTGCTGGTCGTTCTAATTCTTCATCTGGACAAAATAAGTAAGGTTCTGGTAAAGAGGTTATACGTTATAAGTGCAAGGAGCCATACCACTATAAGAATGAGTGTCCTAAATTGAAGAAGGACAAAAGGCCTAAGAAGAAATTATCTAAAGGCAAGAAGGGGATTATGGCTACATGGGACGACTCAGAATCAGAAGAAGAAGATTCTAAAGAGGAACAAGCTAACATTGCATTGATGACAACTATAGTTGATCCTGAAAGTTCTGAAGAACCAGAAGATATAATGTTGCTAGAATCAGAATCAGATTCCGATTTTAAAGAGGTATTTTCTGAACTATCTCATTCTGATTTAGAGTCATGTCTCTCGGAAATGCTGGAAAAGTACCAAAGCCTTCAGTGTAAATATAAGGACCTTAAACAAGTCCAAGTAGTTGCATCTGAAACTCGCAGTGAGCTTGAAAAGGATATTTCTTCTCTAAATGAAAAGAATTTTTCTTTAGAAAGTAACAACTCTAGTTTGAAAAGCAAATTTTCAAAACTAGAGGAAGAAATAGTCTTAGAAGTTTATGGTACTGATTGCGTCATCAGATATGATAGATCATTCTAGTACTTTCTGGCTAAAAGCATAGATAGAAGCAAAATGGCTTCCAAGATCTATAGAGTTACCAGAAATGGCAATAAAGATTTAGGATGTACAGAAACTTCAAAACCTGACGAAAGTCAGAATGTAAATCCGAAACCTCTCTATGAGCATTCCGTGTCTGCTGGCACTGAGCCTGACTGTTTTAAGCTTACACTAAAACCTTCATAGACACATAACTATATTCTAAAACCTAAGTATCATGCACAAATTCCACTTGACTATCATGTTGCACAGAAACCCAAGGTTGTAAAAAACTCTGGGAGAACTAACAAAAGAGGACCCAGAAAGTGGGTACCTAAGGATAAGATCATTTATGTTGCAGACATCCTTACCAACTCATTTGAGACACCAATCATGGTACTTGGATAGTGGAAACTTGCGACACATAACAGACAGAAGGCATATGTTCCAAGATTTGGAACTTAAGCCTTGAGGCTTCATTTGTTTTAGAGGAAACTAGAAGAGAAAGATCATTGGCCATGGAACTATTGATAATGGTAAGCTTCCTTCTATTACTAATGTTCTTTTGGTCGATGTTTTGATACATAACTTATTGTCTATCAGTCAGCTTAGTGACAATGGTTATGACATCATTTTTAATCAAAAGTCTTGTAAGGCTGTCAGTCAGAAAGATGGCACAATCCTTTTTAACGGAAAGAGGAAAAACAAAATTTATAAGATCAGACTTTTTGAATTTAAAGAGCAAAACGTAAAATTCTTAATGTTTGTTAATAAGGAGCAATGGGTATGGCATAGACGTTTGGGCCATGTTAGCATGAGGAGGATTTCTTAGCTAAATAAGCTTGGATTAGTCAGAGGCTTACCCAACCTGAAGTTCGCTTCAGATGCTCTTTGTGAAGCATGTCAGAAAGACTCCTTATGACAGAACAAAATCTTTATTAGACCTATTTTGGGTAAGACTCCCTATGAATTGTGGAAGAATAAAAATCCCAACATTTCGTATTTTCATCCATTTGGTTGTGTTTGTTTTATGTTAAACACTAAAGATAATCTTGGCAAGTTTGATTCTAAGGCACAAAAGTGTTTATTGTTAGGATATTCTGAACGCTCAAAAGGCTACAAAATCTATAACACTGAAACACGAATTATTGAGGAATCAATTCATGTTAGATTTAATGATAAGCTTGATCCTAAAAAGTCAAAGCTAGTTGAGAAACTTGCAGATCTAAAGATCACATTCTCAGAATCCAAGGATATAAAGACTCAGAAGGCAAAGATAAGGATGTTGAAGTAAAAGACCCAGAAATGACTCAACTAAAAGCTATCGTTGGTCCATATCATCAAAAGAAGAGTAGACCAAGAACTTCTCATTCTGAAGACTTGATTCTGGGAGATAAAGATGCACCAGTTAGAACTCGATCCTCATTCAAACCTTTTGAAGAAACTCTTATGGGTTTGGTATCTTTGATAGAGCCAACATTTATTGATGAAGCTCTTCTGGATAATGAATGGATTCTGGCCATGAAAGAGGAACTGGATAAATTAACCAGAAATGACGTTTGGGATCTTGTTCAGAAACCAAAAGGTGTCCATGTCATCAGAACCATATGGGTATTCAGAAACAAGCTCAATGAGAAATGAGAAGTCGTCAGAAACAAAGCTCGATTGGTAGCACAAGGTTATAGTCAGCAAGATGGGATAGACTATAAAGAAACCTTTGCACCAGTTGCTAGGTTAGAGTCTATTCGTCTTTTAGTTTCATTTGCAGTCAATCATAAATTCATTTTGTATCAGATGGATGTTAAGAGTGCATTCTTAATGGGTATATTTTTGAAGAAGTGTCTGTGCACCAACCCCCTGGCTTTGAGAGTTCTGAAAACCCAAATTTTGTTTTCAAACTTAAAAAGTCGTTATATGGTTTGAAACAGGCTCCTAGAGCTTGGTATGAAAGACTAAGTAACTTCAATTTTGAAAATAAGTTCACTAGGGGGAAAGTGGACACAACACTCTTGTGCAAAACCTTTAAGAATGATATTCTGGTTATGCAAATTTATGTTGATGATATTATATTTGGTTCTTCTAATGCTTCATTGTGCATTGATTTTTCTAAGTTAATGCAAGCATAATTTGAAATAAGTCTAATGGAAGAACTCAAGTTCTTTCTGGGGTACATATTGATAAGCGATCAGAAAGAACGTACATCCATCAAAGCAAGTATACAAGAGAAATTCTGAAGAAGTTTAACTTATTAGAATGTAAGCTAGCAAAAACTCCAATGCATCCTACATGCATTCTAGAAAAAGAAGAGGTAAGTGGTAAAGTAGATCAGAAGCTATTCAGAGGTATGATAGGTTTCTCCTTTATTTAACTGCTTCTAGACCTGATATTTTATTCAGTGTTTTTTTGTGTGCTCGCTTCGAATCAGTCCCTAGGGAGACTCACTTAACTTTTGTTAAGAGAATCTTTAGGTATCTAAAATGTACTGCTAATCTTGGTTTGTTTTATAGAAAATCAAATGACTACAAGTTAGTAGGTTATTGTGATGCTGACTATGCTGGAGACAGAATAGAAAGAAAAAGTACTTCAGGAAGTTGTCAATTTCTGGGAGATAATCTAATCTCGTGCTCCAGCAAGAGACAATCAACAATTGCGCTTTCAATAGTTGAAACTGAGTATATCGCAGCTTCTGGATGCAACACTCAAATACTCTGGATGAAAAGTCAGCTGGAAGATTATCAAATTTTTTAGAGTAAAATTCATATCTTCTATGATAATACTTTTTCTATTTGTTTATCCAAGAATCTTATCTTGCATTCTAGGGCTAAACATATTGAGATTAAACATCATTTTCTACGTGACTATGTTCAGAAGGGTATTTTCTATTTAAAATTTGTTGATACAGATCATCAATGGGCTGATATCTTTACAAAACCCTTGCTGAAGATAGATTTGTTTTCATTATGAAAATTTTGTTTAGGAACTCTTATCCGGAATGAAAAGATGTTATCAGAATGTTAAGCTTTCAGAATTCTCGATTAAGATTCTGAAGATTTCTTGTTGTTTGTTTGATTCTGAAACATGAGCTTTCTGAAGTAAGAAAGTTTCATGAATCAGAAAAGTTCTGATCAGAAGCAATCATATTGATTTGTCTTCATGATTTTGAACAGTTACAACATTTAATGGTTGTCCTTTCGTTTGATAACATGTGATATTTAGTGGTGACAATTGTCCCACTTCCCGAACATGCGTAATAATGACGTGACACATTGGGTTTAACATTTCTTGGAACTAGATTAAATCTTTACGCATTCCCCTATGTCTGAGCATTTATTAGTGTAATTATTGTAATTATTGCTAAAATGTTTATATAAACCCACTTCACTCACATTTCACACTACGCTCACGTTTACCTACACACACTCTCTCTCTCTTTCTCAAACCTGAAACTCTTCTCTGCAATTGTTCATCTCCTCAACTTTTAGCAATGGCTGAAAATCAACAACAACAACAATAACCCGGTGCTAGTGAAGAGCAACCAATCATCACCCTCAATACTCTAGTAGAAGAACTGATGCTCCTGTGTGAAACCATTGTTGATTTCAAAAACCTGAAGGACAATGGTATTAATCTTACCGGAAATTTGGAATGTCAAGGTTAGAATACCATTTTTGAAAGGCTAAAGGATCCAATTTACCCAGTTCTTGTCAAGCAATTTTGGATTCATGTTGTGGCTAAAAAGGAAAATATCACCTCCTACGTCTTTGGCAGAAAACTTGTGATTACGGAGAAGACTATTATTGATTTGATCTCTCATAATGGTAGTGGAAAAAGGGTTTTCTACATCGAATTTAATGCTAGGAGAAAAGCAAAGGTAACATCAATAATCTTCAAGGAAATAATTGTGTTTGAGGAAGGAAATGGTCCCAGTGCTAAGGATTTGATCGATACCTTAAGGGTATAATTCAAGATTATTTTGGGTTGCATATATCACCGACCTGGCACCAACTCTGCTGATTACATCAACACCTCCCAAAAGTTCATGTTATTCTTTTTGGAGAAAGGTATCAAGATTGCTCTCCCAACGATTTTGTTCAAACAACTAAGGGATTCGATTGTTGAATCTAGAACTTTAAACTCTTCTAAAAAGGGGAGGTTTATCCTTAATGGGAGATTGACCTCATACATTCTTGTTGAGAATGGCCTGGTCGAAGATCTTCTGGTTCATGGGTTTACATCAGAGCTTATAAAACTTGCTGGGAAAGTTTTCTAGGGAAAGAATCTCAAGAGCATGGGTCTTATTCCCAAGGTCATTAAGCCAATTAATCTTCCTTCCAAGGACGATATCTGTGGAATAATGATAGCTGTTGAAGGCTTCCCATTATTCTATAATATTGATCCTCAATAAGTGTTGACTCTCTACATTGCTAGTTGTTTGGATGAAGGACTTGATGTCTGGGCTGACCCATCCAACCTTCCATATACTCTTCCAGATGTTCATGGCAAAAGGAAGAAAGCTAGTAAGAAGAAAAATGTTGATGGAGAAGGAACTTCTGGACCATAGAAGAAAAAGAAGAAGGTGTCTTCATTTCTAAAAGAAGATGAAATCCCTATCAATGAGTGTTAGAAAGCTATGCTTCTGATGGATACTTCTGGCATTGCTCATCAGTCATTCGAGGATCCCAACGCACTTATTTCATGTAAGTTTTCTAGGGACATAACTTCTTCTGTTTCTGATTCTATTGATTCTGCAAATGTCTTACCAATACCATCTCTATCTCCATCTCTTTCTATTCCTAATCCAACTCCACGCCCACCATCTAAAACAAACTGTTTTAGAACCATTTGCAGAAACTCCCATAGTTTCTAAAGAACAATTATCTGAACAAAAACTTCGTGAACAACAAATTCAACTAGTTTACATAACCACTTTCGAACGTCATCCATCACCTCGACTATCACCCATCTCATCACCAGTTACTTATGCTCGCCAACCAGAAAATCCAAATGAAACACCAGAAAATCTCCTTTGAGAGATTCTGGTGACCAAGAGTCTGAGGGTACTTCCAAAGGCTTGTTTGATTTTGAACCAGAACATAACATCTCTAATTTTGATGATGAACCAAAACCTTTCTTTGGCCCTCACGTAATTTTTGATGTTGAGCGTTATGTTGACCTCCCCCATATGATCATTCCCAATGTTTTTAGCCCTGATCCTCACCCTACCATAACTAATGTTTCCATCAAATATCCTAGCCAACCCAAACCTAAAAAATCTAATGTTTGTAAGATTCTGAGGAAATTTTAATCAGATTCAAAGAGGTGTCTTCATACTCTATGTGGACGAGTGTTATCTCCGCTAATCCAATAGGCAGTGATTTAGTCTGGGAAACTTATAAGGAGTAGGTTAATTCCAAAATCTCTAAGCTGAAGAATTTTGGGTACAAGATTTCTGAAGGAAACTTCTTTTCAAGGTTTATACCTGCTATGGAAATCCTAAAGTTACACTGTAACCCATTATGTCTTCCGGCTCCTGAGACTATGGAAGAAGCTAATGGTACAGAGGAAGCTTCTGCGCTTTCAGATGTTGTCATGGAGGATGTTTCTGCTCAGTTGGACAAGGGCAAGCAAGTTATCTCCGAAGACCCACAGGAAGCTGAAGACAACGTGTCAGAACAACAAATTCTTGTTTCTGAAAATCAACAAGCTGCTGGAACTTCTTCTGGGGTAATTCCTGAGATTCTGAGGACTCTTGATGAGATGAAAAAAGGTTATGCTTTGGTTAAACAACGCTTGGATAAGCAGGATTCTATGTTTGAACAGATTCTCTCCACACTTCCTCCTCCACATAACTCAAACACTTAGTTTTCAAAATTTGTTTATGCACTTTCTGTGTTATTTTGATTTGGTGTTTTTTGTCTCTGTTATGATTATCTTGTACTCTTGTGCCTTCGGGAAATTATCAATGAATTATTGTTTCTCTTCTTTATTTTGTTTTCTCTATGTCTTTTTTGATTGATGACAAAGGGGAGAAACATATTGATTTTGATATATTTATGATCCTGAATCAGAACCCGGACATTTTTTTCATGTTTCTACTAACAACTACTTCAAAGATACTTTTGTTAGTTGTGTTTTAGGGAAATTCAAGGAAATCAAAAGCTCTTGAAAGACTTTCAGATCAGAACTTAAGTTACCAATTTATGTTGAAATAAGTTTAATCTCTAAGTCTGAAGGTTCAACTTCACCGTTTGAGAAAAACTTTCAACAAGATATAACCAGGATTATGTTATGAGGTTTTTAACCAAACTCTGAAGCTATTTCAACAAGTAAATTTCATCAGAGTGTTGACCTTGACAACCAGTGTTCTGGATTAGTTCAATCAACTTCTGAAGATAAACCACACTCTGATAGAAGATCATTCTGGTTCTACAAAAAGATTTATCAAAAAAGTGTTCTTTCATTCCGATTTTATTCTTTTAAGGATTGTACATCTCAGGGGGAGCTTTGTGCTTATTTCTGATGAATCCTTCTGTGATTTCCCCGTACAAATTGTTTATAAAAATACATGGTTTTTCATCATAAAAAGGAGGGATTGTTAGAACAAGATTTGATTTTGCATCTATACCTCTGAGTTTTGATGATAACAATAGAGTATTTATGTGAGAACAATTTTGGTACCCTAACAGTTTGTTATTGTGTAGCTTTAACAACCAGTTCTGATTCTGACAATATAACATGCAATGTTATCAGTTTCTGAACTTTGTGTTCTGAAATTCACTTCTACGCTGATTCACTCCTAAGAAGCTTCAGGAAAGACGTTATGTCGCTGCTGCAATATTCTCTCCGTTTTTGCTTATGGATGTGACTCTGATCATCAAGCTTCTGAAGAATGTTAAGTTTCTAAAGTTTTGTTACTTAGCTGAAGATTCTAAATATCTCAAGCCAGACACTGACGCTGTCAAGGTTCTGACTGAAGATTCTGTATATTCTGAAGATTTTGATTTCAGTTCTGAGATTCTTCTTTTCATGCTTCATCAACTTTTCATCAGAAGCCAATGAATTTTAAGATAAGATCAAAAGGATACGTGATCAAATAGTACATGGTACAAAACAAAAATATTCCTTCCACTAACTTGAAATTGTGGGCTAAGGATTGTACTATTTTTCACACCTGTCACTAATCCGTTAGTGGACAGCCGCATTTTTTGCGTATTCTTAATTTTCCCTCCAACAGTTCCTTTTTCATTCTATATAAAAAGGACTTGAAGACTTGAAAAAAAAAAGAGGAGGCAAACTTTACAAGACTGTTTCTACGTGAAAAGCTCTTAACTTTATGCTTTCTTTTCTTTAAGTATTTGTATTTCATTTGTGTAAAATCTGCTTGTGTAGAAGCAACTTGTAACACAAATCTTTATTCAAACTTGTTGTTTGTATTTCCTTAAGGAACTAGTTGGGTCAGAAGCCTTGAGAAGACTTTGACAGTTTGTCATTGTGGTCTGTTAGTCACCAGTTGTTGCTCGTGCGTTTGTAATCAGTTAATTATAGTGGATTAAGTCCTTGTGTATAAGGCGAAATTACCTTGGCAGGTGGACTGTATTAACTTTGATTTTCAAGTGAACCAGGATAAAATTCCTTGTGTCTTTCTCTTTTCAATCTTTTGATTGAGTTGTTTTTTTAGTTGATCGAAAAAGCTTTTGTTTTAAAAACCCAATTCAAACCCCCATTTCTTGTGTTTTTCGCACCTTCAGAAATAGTATCCTTGGATATATAGACAATTTGTTTCAGTTTACTTGATTCTTTTGTTAGCTTCTTACAAATATGAAAAAGATCATGGTAAAAAAATTAAGAGGTTACCTCATCCTCTTTATGATTTTCTATGAGACAGATGTTGGCTTCTCCTTCATCATCTGAAGATTCCATATCGTTATCCTCTCATACGATGTAAGTTTTTTTGCCCTTTTTCCGAGGTTTCTTAGATTTCTTTTGATTTCGATTGTGTTTTTTTTGCTAAAGGACAATTTGGCCTGATGTGCGCTTTCTTTCCACATAGGTAGCATTTTGAAGTGAATGACATTTTTCCCTCATCTTTTTATTGTTTCTCATACCTTAGGAATATTTTGAAGTTTTTTTTACTATAAGGGATATGTCACCATCAGATTTGGAATCTTCGGATTTGAGCTTAGACTCTTTATTTTCTTTTCTCCTTACTAATCTATGGCAAGCCTCTTCTATTCCATATCGTTTTCCTACAATTTTTCAAAAAGAGAGAGAGAGAGAGAGAGAGAGAGAGAGAGAGAGAGTGTGTGTGTGTGTGTGTGTGTGTGAGTGTGTGCGCGCGCGCGTGCGGGTGTGTGTGTGGGGGGTACCCATGTTGTTAAATCCCTAGATTCACAAATCACAGTGATTTTAAGTTGTCAGCTATGGTTTAAGCATTTAAAAATTTTCCCAACAAATTTATCATTTGAAATTTTTTTCCTCAAAGTTCTCATATGACCTGTGATATGGGTAAACTGTGTCTGCATTTGATTTATTTTCTTTTCGTGTTTCATTCTGAAAAGTTCATACTCGTGAGTTAATGTGCCCAATATTGTCTTCTTTACATTAGTAGCTCCTTCCTGGGTAATTTGGAGGATGTCCTGCATTTTTTTTGTAGTCTCATAGTGAGAAAATCACAAAAGTTAACCGCAAAAAGTTCATACTCATGAGTTAATGTGCCCAATCTTACCCTCTTTACATTAGTAGTTCCTTCATGGGTAATTTCGAGAATGTCCTGCATTTCTTTTGCAGTCTCGTAGTGAGAAAATCACAAAAATTAATCACTATCAAGACCGAGAGTTGTAGTGATAAAAGTTTTTGCCTTCAAACTGCAATGCACGTTTTCTTTATCATCTTTGGTCTAATCCTTTTCAGGTTTGTTTACAACACCATAGACTTCATCTGTATGAACAAATGGACCTTCCTTCACAACCTTCCAAATACCATGATTCATCCCTTTTATGAAAAACCTCATTTTATCTTCCCAAAACTATACCCTTCTCCATCGAAGGATGTGCGCTTGTTTAGTGAATAGCTTGAATTCATTTTTCTCCTAAGAATGTTAGCCTTTAACAAGAGATAGGCTCTGATGCCACTTGTTAGAAAAATGACTCCAAGCACAAGAGGCATGGTGAATTGTGGTATTTAAAATTCACAATTTAGAGGTTTTATTACTTAAAGGCAAATTGTGTTAGTGTTTTCAAGATCATAAATAAAAGCAATGAAAAATAAAATAGTAAAGTAAATAACCTGAATTTAAGAGAAAGAGATGACACTAGAGAATTTATCCAGGTTTGACCAAACGTTGGCCAAGTCTTGTACCCAAGAAATATTTTGATATTTCACTATAATATTGAGCTTTTACAAGTTAAGCTTACGAACCTTTGATGTAAGAGAATTGAGATATTTTACACTGGCTTATCCCCCCAACCAAAAGAGAGATTTTGCAGGCTGATCTCAATAATCAAAAGAGATATTTTACGAACCTCTGAAGTCATAGGCTTTACTTTGTAACAGTTAGTGGACCTCTTTTATGGGGCTTTGTCTGGTCTGGAACCAATATAGAGGGCGTTATTAGAACATCCTTCTCTATTTAGGGATAGTGATATGGGTCGGCGGAATGATCGAGATCATGCAGTCCCCTTTAAGACATCTCCTCTTCATTATCAATAATTAAAAAACCCCGACTATGAGTTCTAAACTTTCACAAGATTCAAGGTACTTAACGTTATAATTACTAGGTTCCTCGTCGTTCACTTAAGTACTCCCCAACCATTTCTAAGTTTACCACAAGTACCCTTGGGAAAGCAAGGCCACAATGAACCTCCCTAATATCAACCCTAAATGGGTTGGCTCCCTTATCTTCCTTTACGGGAGCTTCTAGGTTCTTGTCGCCTTGAAAACCCCAGGTTTATCACCGTCATCATCAAAACTCTTATTAGAATCAAAGTTATCACTAATTTCTATGAACCTTACAAGAGGAGACAAATTTACAGTAAAAAAATAGAGGGAAGTCTCGATTATAAAATAAACGCTTGAACGAACTTGAGATTAACCTGCCATTTGAGTGCACACGAGTGTTCTAAGTGGCTTTGTCACTCCCTACCCTACCCTAGGGACCTAGAGCCACATGTAAGATTTGTGTAGCAAAATATTTCAATTACAAAATAAATATTTAAGGTGCATGTACCTGAAGCCACCTACTCCTACACAACAAACTATTTTTCTCCCCTTCTCCAAACTGAAGACATGCCTTGGAAACCTAGGGCGGTGAAGACGAACGGCCCGGAGGCCAACCCCAAATCCTCTAATGCAATCATATCTTCTTTGGTGACAACAAGGACTTGAGGAGAAACTTTTCAAGGCTGGCCAAAGGCATAGTAAAACTGGCTCAATTACAAAGGCTCAATCCATAACATACTCACAAAACACTGAGCGAACAATTAGAACCTTGTCAAAGAATCAGACACTAGATTCAGGCTACCGAGGCATCAACCACCGTCAGATCCGATCAGACGACTCACCGTGACACACACTAGATTAAATACGGATGATATAAACTGTCTGTCATATATAAGCCCTGCCACGCACTATAACAAGCAATACTACGAAAAACCCATTTAGCAATAGTTGGGAATGACATATAATGACGTGGGCGAAGGCGTTGTTATGTAGATTGTTGTTGTAAGTTCGCCGTTTCTACAACGGTCTGGAAACCGTTGTTGTATTCTGGAAGCGCGTGTTATATTGCAATGGTTAGGTATTTCAACTGTTGTAATATCAATTAACTATATTAAATACAAATGTATATTGCTTGTTTTACCATACACCTAATTAAAGAAATACAACCATTAAAATTGGTAAAGAACTATATAATCTGAAAATTTAACTGTTCTTGAAAACCAACTTAAACACACCACTGTTTTCCGAATTGCATCTATTTCATTCGGCACATTTTATGTCCCTTAACATAAAATTTATGGTTCAATGGTCGGTTTCCTTCAATCCATCGATATCTTTTATTATAGTTTACCTCATCATCGCCAAAAATCATCGTGATTTTATCATCATAACAATCATGATTTAACAACCACGATGATTAGTGACGACGATGAGGTAAACTATAAGAAAAGATATCGATGAATTGAAGCAAACGGACCATTGGACCATAAGTTTTATGTTAAGGAACATTAAATGTGCTGAATGAAATGAATGCAATTCGGAAAACATTGACATGATAAAGGTTGGTTTTCAAATACATCCTAATTTTCAGATTATAAGTTTCTATATCAATTTAATTGATTGCATTTTCAATAAAAGGACAGTGAAACAAACAATATACATAGTATACAATAAACTAAATTTCATATACAATATCAGAATGAATTCATATATATGTACCTTATCAGAATGAATTCATATGTATGTACCACCATCATCATCACCATGTGAAACAAACTCTAAAAAGTGGGAAGCAATGAAGAAAATTAGTTAGTATTCAATTTAACTATATACAATATACATAGTATATATATAATAAACTAATGTTCTATATCAATTTAACTGATTGCATTTTCAATAAAAGGATAGTGAAACAAACAATATACATAGTATATAATAAACTAAATTTCATATACAATATAAGAATGAATTCATATATATGTACCTTATCAGAATGAATTCATATATATATATATGTACCACCACCATCATCACCATGTGAAACAAACCCTAAGAAGTGGGAAGCAATGAAGAAAATTAGTTAGTATTCAAAACAAAACAACCAAAAGTTGAAACAAAACCCTAAGAAATGGGAGTGTACCATTAAAATGAAGTTCACCTTGCTTGTGAAGCATTGAAGTCGAATCTGCACAAAATGAGAACAATCAACAAAAACAACATGAAGCAAACGAGATAATGGGAACTATCTAACAAAAAGATTGAAGTAGAAGACTACCTTATTTTCCATAAACAATATGTACATTACGCTTGCTACCGCCAGCATCATCACCATGTTCATCTAGTTTTAGATTCTGCAAGAAGAACTACAAGGAGGAAGAAGCTTAAATCAAAAGCTTCATACTTCTTGTATTTCTTCTCGCGGATTCTATAAAAAGATGAAGTTTGCTGCCAAAAATGGGTGCTAGGGTTTCGCTGTGAAGGAAACGACGCTACTGTCAATAATAGAAAGTTATTTCCCTTATATAGGTAAATATTTCACAACAGTTTTCTAAAATAACCGTAATGATAAGTATATATATTATTTTAATAATATCACAATGGTTAGTTATATTAACCGTAGCGATAACCCTTCTAATTGGTACAAGGTTTGACTCTAGGCAACAACATTTTTCTATAATTACGTAAAATAGAAAAATGTTGTTGCCTAGTATAAGGGGTATCGCTATGGTTATTATTACTAACCGTTGTAATTGTAACGCCCACATATACATACATACATCAAAGCATATATTATACATGAATAATACGTTTGGTACTGAAATATACAATAAGTTCCTAGTAAACACATTATAGGTATACCTGCCCAAAGACTAAATACAATTAACTACGACATCGTATATCTACAAGATGTTCCAATGACAAATACTAAGAACTATATCAATACAATGATCTCAAAATAAAACGCCATAGTGGAAGCCATGCCATCTCAAAAGCTACGATCCGTAAGGAAAGTCAAATAACCTTGTCCGTACCCTTCGCCGAACCTGCAGAACCTGTGATGTAAACAACAACAGTGGGGTGAGATACATCAAATCTCAGTGAGTTCGCTATCTTATAGTCCTCTCAGCTTTACAAGGTTCTAACATCCTAACTCAAGTCAAAAGGGAAGGGAAAAGACTATGAGTACGCATACGCCATATAAGCATTCACACTTGTGAGCCTGTTACAATAATACCAAAGTAAATCCTGAGCCTGTTAACTCAAGAGTCTCGCTAATCAATAACCGTACCAAGGCATCCCCTGTTCCCGTCCGCTTCTACGTCTAGAAGATGACCCGAGTCATGGATCCTCGTATTTACTTGGCATACAAATTGGATTCGGGATCATCGGCCTGTTAACCGTGAACCGTCACTTCTCATGGCCTGTTAACCATCACAAGTCTCTTTACCCGTAGGCTCCAATCGTACTATATGCGGGAATCAAACCTGCCAAGTAATTGTGCATACGTTTCAGAGGAGGTGCTCGAGTCTCATGAAACTACACCGCAAGATCAATCGGTTATGATTACTAGACACACGCCTCGGCCTCTTATGCACGAGCGTTGTCACCATGTCATTTACACACTTTCGATATCATTACGGTAATGTTCCTCACTCTACCTATTCATATTTTAACATGCATACATATTCCAACATGTTTAACAATAATAACATAGGCATGTAATCATCAATCACATAATGGAACACCAAAATTTAACATACCACAATTTATACCAAATTACAGTTCCCTCCTATTCATTTAATTGGGCAATAAACGGATGTTTCTCACTACCATCAGCTAGAATATGTTCTTAGCTTCACAACGATACCAAGAATACGCAAAACGGATAACCGAGTCAAAAGTTATGCAAGAAACAAAATTGATGTTCTGCTATGTTCGCATTGTGAAGAAGCCATCGAATGTTCGCTACTTCATTCGTAGTGCGAAGCGTCCAGCGAACGCCTAGCCAACACTTGTTCGCTGCACCATTCGCAGTGCGAACGTTGGCGAACTAAGGCAGTGGCAAAAACAACGTAAGGTTCGCAGTGCGAACCACTGGCGAATGCTCGCCTTCGCATTTGCAGTGCGAGCTGCCAGCGAGTGCACGATTTCCCCCTTCGCTGGGGGATTCGCAGTGCGAATCTGGGAATTTCAGAAAGTTCATTAGTGTAACAGCTGATCTCCCAAGGTTCCAAAACCCCACCAAAACATATCCAAACATCCCACAATCAAACATAAACGATTCTACACTCATATAACTCATACTACTCAGTTTATAACACATTTCAACCGTTAATTTTCAAGATTTTCCTATTTAACCAATTCTTTTACAACTCTAACCTAAGTCTTAGAATCCAAGAAAATCTAAAACAAAAGCATCTATCTAGAACCCACCTTGAGTAGATGAAGATGGTGAAGATTATTGGATGAAGATTTGATGATGTTCTTGATCTTGAGCTTTCCTTTTTTTCTCTTCCTTTCCTTCTCTTTTCTTTCTCTCCACTTCTTTCTATCTTTTTCTCCCTTTGCTTCTAAAGAGGAAAATGAGAGGAAAAGGAAATGATATAGTCAAACATCATCAAATATCAACACTACTAATTGTCCAAAAAGTCTCCAAAGTCCAAATATTTAAATATCTCAGAGTCAGATAATATTAATTGGATTTACTCTAAGTTCAATAGTTACCCTAATTATCCCTGCAGATAATTTCTCAGAGTACACTGGGACTCAGTTGATCACAACTAATATTATCCAGAGTAACAGAATTTACGGGGTATTACATCCTCCCCCCCCCTTAAATAGAAATTCACCCACGAATTAAAAACAATTACCTGAAAAGATGAGGATAAACCTCCCGCATCTCTGATTCCAATTCCCAAGTTGCATCACCCGGATGCGTCTCATCCCACTGGACCTTAACAAGAGGAATCTCTTTATTCCTTAACACTTTAGTTTCTCTTCCGGTGATACGACTCGGTTGAGGCTCAAAGGTCAAATCTGCTTCTATCTCTATTGTATCTGGTAAAATTGGCTGAAGAGGATCTGGGACAAATTTCCGAAGCTGAGACATATGAAAAACGTCGTGCATCTCCGACAGAGAAGGCGGTAAGGCTAATCTGTAAGCTACTTCACCAATTCTTTCCAAAATCTGATATGGTCCCACATATCTCGGACTTAACTTCCGCGATTTAAATGGTCCTTTCAACCTCAATCTCGGAGTAACTTTCAAAAACACGTGATCGCCTTCTTCAAATTCTAAAGGTCTTCTTCGGTTATCCGCATAACTCTTCTGACGATCCTGTGCTTGCTTAACTTTATCACGGATCATCCTAATCTTCTTCGTATTTTCGTGAATAATCTCGGGTCCCAACATCCTATCTTCACCAACCTCTGCCCAACACAACGGTGTCCTACACTTCCTTCCATACAACGCCTCATAAGGTGCCATACCAATACTTGCATGATAACTATTATTATAAGATAACTCAATCAATGGCAAAATTTCTATCCAATTTCCTCCACTTCCAAGGACACAAGCTCTCAACATGTCTTCCATGGTTTGTATTGTCCGTTCCGTCTGACCATCTGTTTGTGGGTGATTCGAAGTACTCAAACACAACTTCGTCCCCATCGCTTGTTGAAAAGCTCTCCAAAATCTCGAAGTGAACTTTGGATCTCTATCCGAAATGATAGTAGTAGGAATACCATGCAACCTCACTATCTCCGAAATGAACAGCCTTGCGAGATGACTCGCCTTATAAGTAGTCTTTACTGCCAAGAAATGAGCAGACTTTGTTAACTGATCTACTATTACCCAAATCGAATCATAACCACCTTGCGCACGGGGTAAACCCACCGCAAAGTCCATCGAAATACTATCCCATTTCCACACCGGAATTTCTAAAGGTTGCAACAAGCCACCCGGACTTTGGTGCTCGATCTTCACTTGTTGACACACCGCACATTCCGACACATACACCGCAATATCTTTTTTCATCCCGGACCACTAATAGTCCCTCCTTAGATCTTGGTACATCTTTGAAGATCCCAGATGTATAGTAAAAGCACCCTTATGTGCTTCCTCCAAAATCCTCCTTTTTAACTCCGTGTTGTCCGGAATATAAATCCTTTGGTTAAATACAATAACTCCGTCAGTACCTCGCACAAAACCCGGTTGCAATAACACTTCTTGTAACTTCTCATCTAACCCTTGCTCTTGTTGAATTTCTTCCTAAAGAGTAGAAGTGATAATCAAATTTCCCATAATCACACAATTAGGAGTCCAATTGAATTGAAGATTTAGATCTCTAAACTTTTCCATTAAGTCATACTCTAACATCATCAAGTCGGCACTGTGCAACACCTTCCTACTTAAAGCATCCGCCACCTTATTCGCTTTACCCGGATGGTATCTTAGTTCCAAGTCATAATCTTTCAAATATTCCATCCACCTCCTTTGACGCATGTTCAACTCCTTCTGATCAAAGAGGTACTGTAAGCTCTTGTGGTCACTAAACATCTCAAAACGTACACCATACAAGTAGTGACGCCACACCTTCAAGGTAAATACAACCGCCGCCAATTCTAAATCATGCATTGGATAATTCTCTTCATGGACTTTCAGCTGTCTAGAAGCATAAGCCACTACATGTCCATCTTGCATTAACACACCTCCTAATCCCATCTTCGAGGCATCACAATATACCTCATACGACTTGCTAGGATCAGGAATAACCAAAATAGGAGCGGTCGTCAATCTCTCTTCAAGCTCATAAAACTTTGCTCACAGGCCAAATCCATTTCATACGAATAATCCTTCCGAGTAAGTCTCGTCATCGGTAAAGCCATTTGGGAAAAGCCTTTAATAAACCTCCTATAATAACCTGCTAGTCCCAAAAAGCTTCTAACTTCAGACGCATTCTTCGGTCTCTCCCAATTTATCACTGCTTCACTTTTGATGGGTCAACCGCTACACCTCCCTGAGATATGACATGTCCAAGAAAATTAACCTCCGACATCCAAAACTGTCACTTACTTAACTTAGCAAAAAGTTGTCTCTCTTGCAAAATGGATAAAACGATTCTTAGGTGTTCACCGTGCTCTTGAGGGTCACGGGAATAGATAAGAATGTCATCAATGAAAATCACCACAAATTGGTCCAAGTAAGGTTGAAATATCTGATTCATATAATCCATGAAAACTGCCGGAGCATTCGTCACACCGAAAGGCATCACCAAAAATTCATAATGACCATAACGGGTTCTAAACGCAGTCTTTGGTACATCGGAACTCTTCACCCGAATCTGATGATAACCCGACCGTAAATCAATCTTCATGAACACACAAGCTCCTTTCAATTGATCTAACAGGTCGTCTATCCTTGGCAATGGGTATTTGTTCTTGATGGTGACCTTATTCAATTGACGGTAATCAATACACAACCGCATTCCACCATCCTTCTTCTTTACCAACAACACCGGAGCTCCCCAGGGCGAAACACTTGGTCGAACAAAATGCTTAGCCAACAATTCTTCCAATTGATCCTTTAATTCTCTTAATTCAAGTGGTGTCATCCGATACGGAGAAACGGATATTGGAGTCGTTCCCGGTATCAGGTCAATAGAGAATTCCACTTCCCGTTCAGGGGGAAGAGAAGTGATATCCTCGGGGAAGACTTCAGGAAAGTCACAAACTACCGGAATACTCACAACTTGACGGTTACTACCCTCCTCCTTAGTAAGAATCAAAAGAACATATTTTTCCTCCTCAAACAAGAAATTAATCATTCCAACCGTACCTTCTAAAATAGTAGTTAACACATCCTTCGGAGTAGCCTCGTTGGACAGGATGATAATTAACTTCTCCTCACAACCGATAAAAACTGAATTAGCAGAAAGCCAATCCATTCCCAGAACAATATCCACTTTCTTAAGCGGTAAGCAAATCAGATCAATCTGGAAAACTGTTCCATCCACAGATAAAACACAATTTTCACACATCAACGGTGTTTCAACCATCTCATCCATGGCAGTAGTAACCACCATGGGTGGAGACAACGGAACCGCTTGTAACCCAAGCCGCTTTACACATTGCATCGATACAAAGGAGTGTGTAGCTCCACAATCAAATAAAACAAAGCAAGGATTTCCATTCACAAAACACGTACCAGCAATCAAAGAGTTGTCACCCTTTGTTTTCCTTGCATCCAAGGTATACACTCGCCCGATATTCTTTTCTTGCATCTGATTCTTCCTCTGGGGACAATCCCTCGACAAATGACCCACCTTATTACACTGATAACATCTTATTCCGTCCAAACTGCACCTACCAAAATGATTCTTACCACAAGTACGGCATACCGGAGGCACACTAGTCCTGGAACTCTGAACTTGTTTCCCTTTGAAAGATTGTTGTCTTAGTCTAAATTGTTGATTCGACCGCCCACGATCACTTTGATTCCCCCTACTTAACTCTCCTTCTGCTTGCACCTTCTTTAAGCTATGCTCCGCCACATAACACTGTCGTAACAATTCCGCATAGCTAGTAAATTCTCTTTGAGACACACTATGTGAAATTTCAGCCCTTAAACGAAACAAAAACTGATCAATCTTCCACCTTTCATCAGGAGCATACATGGCTTGTCTAGAATAAGCAGCAATGACCTCAAACTTTTCCGCATAAGAAGCCACCGTCAAGTTACCTTGTCTCAGCTGCTGAAATTTGAATTCTTTTTTAGACCTTAAGGAACTTGGAAAATACTTCTCCATAAAAGTTATCTTAAACTGCTGCCACACTTTCGGTACCTCTTGAATCGTCATCAAGGCTGAAGCGCTTTCCCACCATCTCATAGCAGGACCCTTTAACAAGTGAGAAGCGAAGACAACCTTATTTTCTTCACTACACTGGATGATCAAGAAAATCCGCTCCATACCGGATATCCATTCATGAGCCTTTACTGGATCTAACCCTCCCAGAAACTCCGGAGGATTCATACGAATGAAATCCCTAAAGGTTCCCCCTGCAGCTTCCGGAACAACCACTGGAGGATGCACACCACCAGTCATTTGTTGTACCATTTGTTGCACAAACTGATTCTGCTGTTGCTGCATCTGCTGCATGAATTGATACAGAGGGGCGTTTCCTTCGTCCCCTGGCAGATTTGTCCCTGCTGGAGTAGTTCTCGGTCTACCACGGTTGTTTCTGCGCCGGTCGGCCATGTTCCTAAATGTCATACAGATAAGATTAAGTTGATCAGGCTCAATACCATAAATATAACACGTAAGACCAATGGCGACACAACACATGTGAAACGGAAAGAAACACTTATACTATTTCATGGCTAGGTCGAGGATACGACCTGCTCTGATACCAACTGTAACGCCCACATATACATACATACATCAAAGCATATATTATACATGAATAATACGTTTGGTACTGAAATATACAATAAGTTCCTAGTAAACACATTATATGTATACCTGCCCAAAGACTAAATACAATTAACTACGGCATCGTATATCTACAAGATGTTCCAATGACAAATACTAAGAACTAGATTAATACAATGATTCCAAAATAAAACGCCATAGCGGAAGCCATGCCATCTCAAAAGCTACGATCCGTAAGGAAAGTCAAATAACCTTGTCCTTACCCTTCGCCGAACCTGCAGAACCTGTGATGTAAACAACAACAGTGGGGTGAGATACATCAAATCTCAGTGAGTTCACTATCTTATGGTCCTCTCGGCTTTACAAGGTTCTAACATCCTAACTCAAGTCAAAAGGGAAGGGAAAAGACTATGAGTACGCATACGCCATATAAGCATTCACACTTGTGAGCCTGTTAACTCACAATAGTACCAAAGTAAATCCTGAGCCTGTTAACTCAAGAGTCTCGCTAATCAATAACCGTACCAAGGCATCCCCTATTCCCGTCCGCTTCTACGTCTAGAAGACAACCCGAGTCATGGATCCTCGTATTTACTTGGCATACGAATTGGATTCGGGATCATCGACCTGTTAACCGTGAACCGTCACTTCTCATGGCCTGTTAACCATCACAAGTCTCTTTACCCGTAGGCTCTAATCGTACTATACGCGGGAATCAAACCTGCCAAGTAATTGTGCATACGTTTCAGAAGAGGTGCTCGAGTCTCATGAAACTACACCGCAAGATCAATCGGTTATGATTACTAGACACACGCCTCGGCCTCTTATGCACGAGCGTTGTCACCATGTCATTTACACACTTTCGATATCATTACGGTAATGTTCCTCACTCTACCTATTCATATTTTAACATGCATACATATTCCAACATGTTTAACAATAATAACATAGGCATGTAATCATCAATCACATAATGGAACACCAAAATTTAACATACCACAATTTATACCAAATTACGGTTCCCTCCGATTCATTTAATCGGGTAATAAACGGATGTTTCTCACTACCATCAGCTAGAATATGTTCTTAAGATCACAATGATACCAAGAATACGCAAAACGGATAACCGAGTCAAAAGTTATGCAAGAAACAAAATGGATGTTCTGCTATGTTCGCATTGCGAATAAGCCAGCGAATGCTCGCTACTTCATTCGCAGTGCGAAGCGTCCAGCGAACGCCTACCCAACACTTGTTCGCTGCACCATTCGTAGTGCGAATGCTGGCGAACCAAGGCAGTGGTAAAAACAACGTAAGGTTCGCAGTGCGAACCACTGGCGAATGCTCGCATTCGCAGTGCGAGCTGCCAGCGAGTGCACGATTTCCCCCTTCGTTGGGGGATTTGCAGTGCGAATTTGGGAATTTCAGAAAGTTCATTAGCGTAACAGCTGATCTCCCAAGGTTCCAAAACCCCACCAAAACATATCCAAACATCCCACAATCAAACATAAACAATTCTACACTCATATAACTCATACTATTCAGTTTATAACACATTTCAACCGTTAATTTTCAAGATTTTCCAATTTAACCAATTCTCTTACAACTCTAACCTAAGTCTTAGAATCCAAGAAAATCTAAAACAAAAGCATCTATCTAGAACCCACCTTGAGTAGATGAAGATGGTGAAGATTATTGGATGAAGATTTGATGATGTTCTTGATCTTGAGTTTTCCTCTTTTTCTCTTCCTTTCCTTCTCTTTTCTTTCTCTCCACTTCTTTCTATCTTTTTCTCCCATTGCTTCTAAAGAGGAAATGAGAGGAAAAGGAAATGATATAGTCAAACATCATCAAATATCAACACTACTAATTGTCCAAAAAGTCTCCAAAGTCCAAATATTTAAATATCTCAGAGTCAGATAATATTAATTGGATTTACTCTAAGTTCAACAGTTACCCTAATTATCCCTGCAGATAATTTCTCAGAGTACACTGAGACTCAGTTGATCACAACTAATATTATCCAGAGTAACATAATTTACGGGGTATTACAGTAATATTATAACCCTTGCTCTTTCCAGAGTAGAGAACACTCTGGCCATAATGATTTAAAATTTTCTCCGTTTTTCAAAAAATATCGTTCAAGAATATCAGTCATTTACAAGTTATCATCATTGCAAGCATTAAACTATCAGACTTTTCATCTTCAACCTCATCTATAAATAGACAACTTTACATTTCTTCATAATATATTCTTCGTAACAATGAGTTATACAAATGAGAATGTTAGAATCACCAATGAGGAACGTCAGACGCCAATAGAGGAGGTCCAACCAGCGGCCAGGGATGCCTTAAGGGTGAGGAAGGATAAGAAGAAGAAGAAGCTGAAGAAGAAAACGATAAAGAAGAAAAAGAGAACAGTTTATTATGATTCCGATGAGGGAGTGAGGAGAGAAGTCTGGATTTTGAAGATGCATTTGCAGCAATGAGCTCTGACATTGATTAATATATGTAATATGATTATCAATGTACTCTTTTTAATGGAATCTTAATAAAATGTTATTTTATATATGTTCATCTCTTACAGTTTTATTTTTAAAGTTATATATACTATTCTCTTGCACTTAAAAACACTAACAAAAGAAATAAAATATATGTTTAAAATAAAATAGTTGCTGGAAATCGAAGCTTGTTACATGTATTACAACGGTGTTTTAATACAACCGTGTTTAAAATGTAAAAATATGAAAAAATAAATGTAGTAGCTGGGAATCGAAGTTGTTACACAACTTATATTACAACGGTTCTTTAGTACAACCGTCGTTAAATATGGCGTTATAAATTTTTTAACTATTACAAAGTTGGGATACGAATCCGTGGTAAACTTGGCGTCGTTAAATGAGTTTTTTGTAGTAGTGAAATATTATCCACACTTACATTTTGGATTAACTCACTGATTTAGACGTTGAAGTGCTACTTTGACAGGTACACTCCGCTCCACAACACCAAAGGTTATTGTTGTCATACCGGAAGGACTTTCTCCTTCGTCTGACCAATCTCTGGTTCCGTGACCAAAACAATTATATATTATAAACAAACAATAGTCCGGTCCAACGCCAAAACGCTTCTCGAAGAATGTGGTTTTCAACGTTTATATATTAACAAATTGCTTGATGTACCTAACTTAGATACTTTGTCTGATATCCCAGTGAAGCACCGGCAAAAGAAATTACAACGCAGATATCAGTTTTCATTTGACATTATTTAGGATGAAAGCAATGTTGGCAATAGTTCATCTAAAGAAACTATGCATTGCAATTAAATACTCTAATATCATAACTATGGCACAATTTATTGTAACACAAGCAATTGAGAGAACCCCTAAAGTGATGTGCTATGAGTGGAGTTTGATTCAGTGATGAAAATACTGTCCTCGTGGTCATCAACAATAGCTTGAAGTAATCTAGGAATTGGGGGCAAATTCACATCCAACACCCCTTCAAGCATTTGAACTACTTGACCCATGGATGGCCTATGAGTTTCATCATCTTGAATACACCAAGTAGCAACTTTTATGACTCTAGTGATCTCCTCAACATCACCATCACCCTCCAATCTTGAGTCTAGTAAGGAAATCACATTCCCACCTTGGTGTAATATGTATGCAGCCAAAGTAGGAAAGAAACTAACTTGGCCATCTTTATAAGGATCAGAGTTTCTTCTTCCCGACACAAGCTCAAAAAGCACCTTTCCGTAGCTGTAAACATCGGCTTTAGCAGTTATAGCCACCCCTGAAATCCATTCTGGAGCTAAATAGCCTAGTGTTCCTCTGATGGTAGTTAGAACCCTGCTGAAGTCCCTTCCAACAACCTTTGCAAGGCCGAAGTCTGCAATCTTTGGACGAAATTCAGAATCTATGAGGATATTTTCTGGCTTCACGTCACAGTGAATGATACAGTCTCTACACTTGTCATGAATATATGTCAATCCTCTAGCTATTCCAAGAGCAATTTGGAATCTTACTTTCCAATTCAATGCCTTGGAGTTCTTAAACAGATTTGAATCCAAAGACCCGTTCGGCATGTAATCATAAACCAGAAGCCTTTTATTTCCTTGGGAACAGAAACCACGAAGCCTAACAAGGTTGACATGCTGAACAATCCCAATAGTACTCACTTCTGTTCGAAACTGCTTCTCGCCTTGGCTAATGCTTTCAAGTTTCTTCACTGCTATGACACTTGAATCAGGTAATATTCCTTTGAAGACAGAACCAAAACCTCCTCCTCCGAGTTTCTCTGAGAAATTCTTTGTTGCATTTTCCAAATCTCTGTACGCAAATGCTATCAACGAGCCCTCCACGGAAGTTGTTGCTCCAGCTAGTCTGTTTCTTCGCCTAAACACAAGAATTAGAACAAGAACAAGGAGAATCACTATGCCACCAACAGCACCACCAACAATACCAATGGTTGTTCCTTTATTACTTTTTGAATCATGAAACTCAGATGCTGCAAGTTTGAGAAACAATGTCTGTCCATTACTGTCATCTTCAGAGAACTGTTGCAGATTCAAGAGTTCTCCCCTCCAAATGAAGCAACCGCTACTGTTATAAGCATATGCAGTGCAAGAACAGTTACTTAAACACGTTGACTCACATTCCTCACTCAAATCAGCTTCCACAACAGGCTGTGCACGTTCAGGCAAAGCCAAATTTGATTTGGTTAAGAACCTATCTTTGGCACCACTAGAAGGATCAGATGATACCTCACATTGAAATTTGTTTGTTTTCACACACCCATGTGAGTAGTCACCAAGATCCCAATCAGATTGTGACTTTGGCTCATAACCATTCAAACAATTGCAGTATGGCTTTGAGATCTCATTGCAGCTACCAAATGCACCACAGAAAGCATAAACCTCACACTGTCCTCTTGGTTGCGACCAAAACAAATTCCATTGCTGAGTACTTTCGAGCCAAGTAAATTGCTTGATCTGCCCCGACACATCCAATACGAAACGGGTTATAGTAGAATTGTTCTGCAAAGAGAAGGTAAAGTAGCTCTCGTTATCGTTCGACACAAAGGCGAAATTGAAGATGTGGTTTGACCACATTATAGGAACCATGATGAATATTTGGCCATTCCAAGAACCACTTGTCCAATACTGTTGAGTGTTATTCCAAAATATCAAATATGAATTGGTTCCATTAGGATCTAGTTCAAGAGAGAACAAACCAGATGCTGGATCTTCGGTGTTCTTCCATGCAGTAAGATTCTGAGTCTTATTTGTTATCTTATCAAGTTTAAGTTTGGCACCAGGAAGCCATGTATCTGTTGGAAAATCAAAACTTTGCCACAAAGCTTCTGATGCTGATGCATTAGGCCTATTACTTAGTATAAGATTACCACTATCTAAAAGGACAGCAACTACAGAATTTGAACTAGTAGAACTCAAATTTGTTGACCAAACTAGATTTTTAGACGGATCCAAGAGAACTAAATTACCATCAGAAATAACTAACTTGGAAGCACTTTTAGGAGAAACTGGGTAATCTCTATTAGCTACCCAAACATATGTCCTTGTAGATATCTTTTTGTACCACATGCCTATGTAGTAGTTGGAGGAATTACCTATATTGAAGAAACCCAATTCAAAGTTGCCATCTTTGGAAACAAGAGTTTGATCACCGGAGAGAGGTTGGGTTGATGAGATGATGGTCAAAGCCGAAAGTGGAGGAGGGTAGGTGTGCAAAGAGAAGGAGATGGTGAGCAGAAAAAACCAGAACAGTGATTTTTTCTTCATGATGATAAGTGATTCAAAAATGTGTCTAATGAATGACTCGGTCTGTTGAAGTGAAGATGATATGATAAATTCATATAGGCTATTGTTTATTCAATATTCATACTGCAAGACGGCTATTATTTATTCATATTGACGGCTACTATTTATTCATATTACAAGACTGAAGGTGCAATATCATCACCAAGTTCAACGAAGCATTTCTTTTACAGGTAATTCTATTCTTTTAAGTTTTAATGATTTATTTTTTAAAATTGATTATTTATACTATTTTATAATTTCTTTACTATTAATTTTATTTTTTAAATGTTATATCGTCTCTACATTATATATTTATAATAAATTATACAACATTTTAATATAATTTTTTTAATTTATGCAAAATCTTAATAACTTTTTTTTATTATTTATTTTTTAAAATTATAATTTTCTGTTGCTATTGTTTTATAATATATTAATTTTTCAAATTTTATAAATCATATAAATTTATTTTTTAATTATTAATTTGTTTATAATTTTATTTTTTTAATTACTTATTATCTTTTAATTTTTTTATACCGGTTCAACTTTAATGTTGTCTATCTGGCTCAAACTCAACATTACGGATTTGATCAAGAACAGAGACAAATTTCAGGTTTTCATTTTTTTTATATTTTTAATATGTCTTCTAAATTGCCTCCAAAGATTAGAAAGTTTGATTCTGGATATGAGAAACGTAAAAAAAAAGAAAAGACTCGATGAGTTAACTCAATCTCAATTAGGAGCTCTTGATAAATTCATAATAAAAGAATCAAAAGTTCCGGTTGAAAATCAGAATGTTATTAATGTTGATGTAGGCATTATTGAAAATGTGGTTACTTCAGAACATATGGAGAATAATATTGATCTTAATGATGCTACTGAAAATATGGAGAATAATATTGATGTTAATTGTAACGCCCCAGTTTTTGTCAGTTTTATTTAATCGAGTCTATTTGATTATTTTATTATTATATTATTATATTATTTTATTCTTGACTTTTATTTGGCAATATAGTATTTTTCATCGATGTTTATGTTTTATCGCATTTTGAGAGCGTTTGAGAGATATTTGAGCTGAGGGGTATTTTGGTCTTTTGCGTGGGTAAGTTTTATGTTTTTATATAAATAGAAAGAAAAGAGAGAAAAATAGGAAGGAAGAGAAAAAGAGAAAGAAAGAAGGAAAAGAGAAAAGAAGAGGAAGAAGAGAGAAAAGAGGAGAAAATGGAAAAAATCGCGGGAACTCCGTTTCAAGCGCGAATAATCGGGTAAGGGTGAGAAGTTTCAATTATATCTTGCTTGTGTATGTATATGTGTATGTTTTCTTGATTGTTTTGGATAGTTTCATATAGTTTTCATTTTAGGTCGAAATGAGAAAAATGGTTAGAAATCAATGTTTTCACGGACGAAAGTCGGAATAACTCGCGTAGTAGAGTCGAGTGATGTTGGGTCGTGATTTAGCGTGATCGTTTGATTGAATTTGGTTGAGTTTGATTGAAACCTAACTTTTGAAATTTGGTAGAAAATGGTGATTTTGTGTGAATTAATGTTTGGACGGTTGAAATGTGGAATAAGTTGTGTAGTGTAGTCGGGTAAGGTTTGGGTTTAATCAGGAATGGTGGTTTGCGTGTTTTTTCCGCGGTTTCGATCGAGTTCGAATTTAGAATTCAATGATAAAATTATGTTTTAAAATATGTCAAAAATGGAAAAAATGTGTTGGATGGCTTTTTAATAGTGAAAATATTGTAGTACGTCGAATTCTGAGATCGCAGCTTTTTACGGAATCGAAAACGGATGTCCGGAAGTCTAAAAATGGTGTTTTTAAGGCTGAAATTCGTAGCAGGTTTCGCGCTCAGCGCGCAGGTCGGGCGCTCAGCGCGCAGGTCTAGGCGAAAGGGAAAATTTCCGAAACTTTGAAAATTCATAACTTTTGATCCGTAAGTCCGTTTTGGTCCCCGTTCGAAGCGTTAGAAAGCTTATGAAATGTTCTTTCTTGTAAAAATGGTTTTGGGATTACTGGATGATTTATTTAAGTCGTGGTTTTGGAAACGTGTCGTTTTGTCGACTTTTCCCGTCGTATTTGTGTGCGATTGATGTGGTATCATGTTATATGCTTTCGTTATATAACGTATCGCTTGTGTGCTGTTATATGATGTGAATACATGTAATGAGATGTTGTGATAAGGTGTTGTGATGCGAGGTTGTGATAATGTTGTTGTTGTGCGATAAATACATTGTTTGATTGAATATCAATGTACGTGGTTATGATGTTGTGTTGGTTCGTGGTTTGTTGTTGTGGTTTATGAAATTCATTGCTTATGTGAAATTCAATGTGTGTTTTGGATGTGAATCATACAATAGTGCATTGAAGTGAATGTATATAGATTGTATGTGATTGTATGAGATAAATGCATGAATACATTGTGAATATGTATGCATTTCAAGAATGTCTTGAGTCATTTTGTATGTGAAGCATAATGATGTACATTCTTGTGTTGAGTGATTCTAATGAGAATCCGTTGTAACGTCGTGTGCCTATGTGAGGTGTGAGTGATGATTACAAACGATTGTGTGCCTAGGTGAGGTGTGAGCAATCAGTATGTTGTGATGATGGGTTGTGGCCTTATGGCCAATATGTGCATTGTTTTGGATTGGACCTCGATGCATGATTAATGATGTTGTTGTGTAGTAAATTACATTGTTTATATGAAATTCAATGTATCTTGTGTGGTGACCTTTATGGTTTGAAATGCATTGTTTGAATTGATTTGCAATGCATGAGTGTGATGATGTTGATTAATTCATATGGTTGAATTGTGAATGTATGGAATTGATGAGTTGAAATATATGCATGATTATGGTTGCATATATGTGTGAAGATGCATTTGATTGTCATGAGTTCTTGTGTGTCAAGTATCATGATATGCATCTTGTACGTCGTGTGCCCATGTGGGGTGTGAGCGACAGATTGGTTCCAGAGGGAATCCGCTATAACGTCGTGTGCCCATGTGGGGTGTGAGCGATGATTATAGACGATTGTGTGCCTAGGTGAGGTGTGAGCAATCGGATTGTGTGCCTATGTGAGGTGTGAGCAATCCATAAACATTATGTGCCTATGTGAGGTGTGAGCAATGGGTGAACATCGTTGGCCTGACGGGGTGTTACTTGTAGTAACAAGCGATGATTCCAGCAGAGTTCCTGAGTGAACTAGTGATTAGAAAAGTTGGAAGTCGGTACCGCATATGCATTTGCATAGAGTCGTTGTGTCGGTCTCTTTGCATCTGCATGAATTATGATTGCATTGTTCATATGTGGAAAATCATGATTTAATTGATTATGTGTGAGACATTGTGATATGCATTTGTGATAAATGTATAGTGCATGATTAATATGCAATTGGGAATGGAGTAATTATGTGATTGAGCTTGTGATAACATATGTGAATTGATGTGCAGTCGTGTTAAATGCATTGAATTATGAATTATATGTTTTGTGTATAAACATATGCATTATGTGTGAATATGTGATTATGTCGGTATAATTGATATATGTTATACTTTGTGGTGATGTGGTGGCGTGGTTCCATATGTCATAATCGTGGTTGGATGTTGTGTGATACGTTTTGTATTGGTGGCATGCTATATGTGTTAGTATGTGATGTATGTGGTGAGAAATATTATATATGTGAATTTGTTTGTGTTGTGGCATATTATTATGCAATCTTGTTATAGTTGTTATTTCTCACCCTTCTGCTGGAATATGCTTTTTATGGCATAGTGCAGATTGTCAGCTTTAGAGGCGTGGAGGCAAGTGGAAGAGTTAGATCTTCGTTTGCTTAGGTCTTGGTGTCTGCTCTGATACGTAGCACGGGAGTCGGGGAACGATTATGTTATATACGTATATAATTGTGGAATATATTTTTGTATTACTCGTGTATGTGTACTTTGACGTTATAAACCATTTATTTTGTAAAACAAGTCAGTTATGGATCTTCCGCTTTATTTCATAATTGACATTTCCTTTATTATGGAAAAAGTTTCCCCTTTGAGGGTACTCTGTTTTATGCTATGTATCAAATTTATGAGCAGGGATGATGTTTTGTTTATTTAAATGTGACATCCTTGTTTCTGTCGGAAAAATAAATTTTTAGTTACTCTGATTTTATTTATGTATTATTTATTCGCGATGGGAATTGGGGTGTTACATTAATGCTACTGAAAATGATAATTTAGATGCTGAAAAGATTAATGTTGATAATGTTAATGACAATGGGAAAGTTATATTTGATCCAAGAACTTGGGATTCTCTTGAGTCTAAATTCATTGATTTATTAGCTATGAAAGGTCCTAAAAGAGATTTAACTATTGTGAAGGATCCTAAAGATAAATCATCTAGACGCTTTACGGCTAATTTGTATACTAGAGTTTTATCAAATGGAGAGAAGTGTGATAGAGATTGGCTTGTGTATTCAAAAGAGCTTGATAGAGCATTTTGTTTTTGTTGTAAGGTTTTTAAAAAAGGGATTGGTAAAGGTCAATTAGCAAATGAGGGTTTTGGTGATTGGGCACATGTTGGAGAAAGACTTAGAGAACATGAAATTGGAATGGAACATGTTAAGAATATGACTACTTGGTATGAATTGCGTCAAAGGATGCAAAACTTCCAGACTATTGATAAAACATCTCAAAGATTGATTAACAAAGAAAAAGATCATTGGAAAAGTGTTTTAAAAAGAATTATTTCAATAGTGAAATTTCTTGCTAAACATATTTTGGCCTTTCGTGGTTCTAATGAGAGATTGTACCAAAATAGCAATGGAAATTTTTTGGGCTTAATTGAAATGTTAGCTGAATTTGATCCAGTAGTTCAAGAACAAGTTAGACGTATTACAAATGATAATGTTCATGTTCACTTTCTTGGACACAGCATCCAGAATGAGATAATACTTTTGCTTTCTTCTGCAATTAAAACTGAAATCATTAGAAAAATCAAACAAGCAAAGTATTTTTCAGTGATACTTCATTGTACTCCTGATGTTAGTCACCAAGAGCAAATGTCTTTGATAATACGATATGTGAATGTTTCATCAAATTCTGTTAGCGTTGAGGAATCTTTTTTAGGATTTCTAAATGTTGACGATACAACTGGTCAAGGGCTTTTTGACGTGTTACAAAATGAGTTGAAAAAGCTTGATCTTGACCTATTTGATGTGCGAGGACAAGGATATGATAATGGGTCAAATATGAAAGGAAAACATCAAGGGGTACAAAAGAAATTTTTAGACATAAATCCGAGAGCCTATTATACTCCATGTGGTTGTCATAATCTTAATTTGGCTTTATGTGACACGGCTAACTCATGTATTAAAGCTAAAGATTCTTTTGGCGTTGTTCAACGCATTTATACGATTTTTGCCAATTCCATTAAGAGATGGCAAATTTTGAAAGATAATATAAAAAGGTTGACTCCAAAATCATTGTCATCTACTCATTGGGAGAGCCATGTAAATAGTATCAAAGCTATAAAATCTCAAATGTCAGATTTTAGGGAAGCATTGCTTCAAGTGTCAGAAATGGATCTTGATTCTAAAATAAGAAGTGAAGGTAAATCCTTAGCAACAAATGAGCTTGGTGATTTTGAGTTTTTAATGAGTATAATTATTTGGTTTGAAATATTATATGCAATTAATTCAGTTAGCAAGCTTTTACAATCAAAGAACATGCTTATTGATGTTGCCATGGAAAAAATAACGGGGCTGATTTCATATTTTGAGAGTTATAGAGAAAGTGGTTTTGATAAGGCCTTGGATTATGCTAAAGAAATTTCGATTGAATTGAATATTGATCCAGTATTTCCTCAAAGGCGTTTAATTCGAAGAAAAAGACACTTTGATGAGAATTTGAGTACTTCGTCAGTTGAGTTGTCTGAAGTGGAATCTTTTAGAGTTAATTATTTTCTCTACCTTGTTGATCAAGCCATTGTATCTCTTAAAAAGAGATTTGAGCAGTACCAACAATATGAAAGTGTTTTTGGCTTCTTGTTTACTTCTCATAAGTTACAATCATTGGACGATGCAACTTTGGAGTCTTGTTGTAGTCATTTAGAACAGAGATTAAAACATAATGATCAATCTGATATTGATGGAAGAGAACTATGTGTGGAGTTAAAGTTACTAAGAAATTTCTTGTCTGAAGAAATAATATGACCTATTGATATATTAAATTTTTTGAAAGGAATGGATTGTTTTCCTAATACAATTATTGCATATCGAATTTTATTGACTATTCCTGTAACAGTTGCTTCTGCCGAAAGAAGCTTTTCAAAATTAAAGTTGTTGAAGTCATATTTGCAGTCTACCATGTTACAAGACAAACTTAATGGCTTAGCACTAATAGCAATTGAGAATGATATCTTAGAGACAATACAATATGAGGATTTGGTTGATGAATTTGCTTCAAAAAGTGTTCGAAGGATGACTCTTTTTATGTAAACAGGATTTTAATGATAATATTTATTTGAAATTGTATTTTGATATTATTGATTAAGATACAGTTTTTTTTAATGATATGTACATGGATAGTTGATTTTGATGTTATTGTTGATATTTACTATTTAATTAGAGAATAGTTTAATTTAAATTTTTTATATTTTTATTTATGGAGAGCCTATTTTTATTATTAGAACAGGGCCTCTAAATTGTTTGAGATGGCCCTGCCTACTATACTTGATGTTTCAATCTTATATCATAATTATATATATTTCATTAAAAATATAAAATCAATATCTTTAATGAATTAAAATGAACAAAAATCATGACACTGAGAAGTAATTCATCAACTTTGAAGATACAACATAGTAAACATAATATAGATAACAAAAACTAAGCAGAAATATAATAACAAATATTATATTATACCAATTTTAAACTATATATATATATATATATATATATATATATATATATATATATATATGTGACAATCAATATGAAAGTGGAGTATATTAGAAAAGTTTTTGAAAATTGTATGAATATTTGAAAAGTATAATAGAGTTGTTGAAATAATTTGATATGTAATATCTAATATCTAACTATTAAAAAAATCCTCACTAAATATCAATTATACCCTTTTGACTCTAAGTTTAAACTTTTTTAATTTCAGGGTTATAAGTGTTTAATTCCATATTGCTGCAATATCATATATTTGGCATTTATTGTGTCTGATGTGCCACTCTCAATTATTTGTAATATTTTTTTGTTAATTTGTAATATTTTTTGTTAATGAGCCGTCATTGAGAATGTAAAATATACGTGGAAAACATCAACACATTTTTTTTAAATAAAGAATATTTATATATCTCAAAAAAATACAAAAGTCCAAAAGGCGACCCAATAGGTCCATCCAAACACTCAAAGATAAGCAAAGTCCAACAATGGACTAATTACATGAGCAACTTTGCTAAATGACTTATATACTTAGCCTTTTGCCATCCTATAAAGACTATGCAATCCTTAATGTTTCTAATAACACTATCTTTGTCACATTGACCATAAAAAATAATTCTATTTCTGATCGTACCTGGATCAGACAGTATTTGGTGGCCAGCAACGTCTTGTGAACTTCAGCTCAGGTGAGGTTGAAAGACGGCGGGGGAGGGGGGGTACCTGCAAGGTACTCCGACGCTCAAGTAAGTCAAAGGTCAAGTAAAAGCAAGTACAAGGTTAGAGTGTAAGAGAGTGTGTAACCTGACCCTCTCAAGTGAGAGGGTATTAATAGAGAGCCCCCGGCGCGGGCCAACAGTCACTAGCACTGGGCTGGATTGCCAGGCCCAATCCAAGTAACTGCCAGAGCTTATGTGGCATAGTGAAGACCGGCACGTGGTCTTCGCCCTGGGGTAACCGCTCCTAGATCTCCGGAATTAGGGCAGACCAATTCCATCGGGAGTGGACGGTTACATGAGAACGTGTCCTCGCGGGGAGGAGTTTTGCGTGTCGGGGAGAGACGTGTTCTCGCAGGGAGGATATGTATAAGGAGATGGCTCCTCGAGGGGGGAGCACCTGAGTGTCGAGGAGGAGCGAGCCCAGAGAGGCTTAGCGCCCTGTCTGATGCTCTATGTCGTGCGTGTGCCTGACGATGTTGAGGAGGGGCATGAGCTCGACATGGGTCGTGCTAAGAGGCCTTTGTTGGGCCATCCCAGGACATGTGGGTTGGGCCTGCTCGATTGAGGGGCAGACCCCGACCCAGTCCAGAATAATTTCTATAATTCCAAGCACCATAAACTACTTCTGTTGCAGTTAGTTTCAGGAACTCTTTTCTCCACCCTTTGCCCTTTGTAGTCCTCACCAACCAAGGCAACTCATCTTCCCAATTCTTCGGTTTGTGATGGATCTCTAACCAGTCGAGGAAATACTCCCAAATACTTCTTGTATCTTTACATTCGAACAACAAATGATCTATAGTCTCCTCCTTGTCATTGCACAAACTACATTTATCGTCGTGACCTAATCCAAGCTTCTTCAATCTAGCTTTTGTGGCAAGCCGCCTATGACATGTCAGCCACATAGTTTGCACAACCCTTGGTCTTGCCAGGTTATGACAAATCAGTGAGTGCCAAGTTACTGAGTTGTTATTCTCGACTAGCAGCAAATAAACCTTCATCATTAGGAACTTCTTCCTGCTTATCATGTCATCCCACAAGTTCTGCATACCATTTATTAGTTGTCTCTGTTGGATGATGTTCTTCAGAATCCAAGAGCACTTGTTATCATCATCAGCACAATTAAGAACAGGTTGGCCTTTTAAATAATAACTATGGACCCATTTGACCCATAGGTTATCACTTTTAAGGCAGATGCTCCACAGACACTTCAACATTGCAACACTATTCCAAATCTCAAGATTAACTATGTTTAATCCTCCATTTTTTTATAGGGTTGCACGTCTTTTTCCAAGAAACAGTACTTTTTCTACTAACCCCTTCTTTGCCAGTCCAGATAAAAGAGCGACATATTTAGCATCTATCTTATGAAGAACCATTTTTGGGAGAGGGAAGCAACTCATCCAATAATGGGCTATGGCCTGGGAAACACTCTTGACCAATTGAACTCTTCCTGCTTCACTAAGTAACCTAGCTGTCCAATGTTTAATTCTTGCAGTGATTTGTAATTACTTGAAAAATGAAAAGTCTCACAACTTTCCATGCTTCTAATCAATTAACATTGCAATCATCTTAAAATTCTCTCTCTTACATGCTTCTTCATCTCCTCTCACATTCAACTCAACTCACCTAAAACAACTAAATAACTTTTGTCTCATCTCCAATTTGCAGAAACGAAATCAGCCTTAAACATCAATGCTCAATGGTATTCACTCATAATCATTAATCCAACATCAAATAACAACAACATCAAACTCTCAAACCTAAAACACCACAATCTTCAAGTCACGACAAACACAACAATTGCAAAGATCAAAATAAAAAGAGAAAAAAAGTTGGATAAAAAAATTAGAAACAGACGCAGTAGAATCTAACAACAACAACAGAAGAAGAACAAGAAGAAGCGGATTTCGAAATTGGAAAAGGAGCGAACACTTGCCTCGTCGGATTTTTTGATGGAAACGCAAACACCACCACCTGATCTGCACACTTATGATGCCTTCACCGTCGCCGCCATATTCCAAATCCGCCGGCAACCGTGCGACCAATTCGCACGCCTTCCGCCTTTAGGTACGCCGTCTTTGGTTTAGATTTGAACACTTTCAATTACTTTATCAATAACGGTTTTCATGTTATTGTTGATTTATGGCCTAAGCCTGCTCTTCTCGCTTGCAAAATCATCGTTGTTTATGGTGTTTTTGAAACCGCTCTTCAGCTTTTTCTCAATGTTAAAACTGTCTACAGCCCAATTTCTCCAACCAACAATCAACCTGTTTATAAGGTTTGTTTCTCTTTCTCTTTCTTTTTGTTAATTTTTTCTTAAATTATGATAATAAATTAATTTGTTTTTACATTTTTCCATGAAAATGGTGTTGCTGCATACTTAGTCACTTTGGTTTATTTACTGTTAAGATTTGGCCAGTGCAGTGAAAAATATGGGTGCCCTTAGATCATTTAAATGGTATACCTTTGATCAAATGATGGAAGATGAAACTTCTTATTCTTAGGTTGAACCATAAAAAGCACTATGGTGTAAGGGAAAACAAGTTGTAGTACAAGAAATAAAGAGAATGAAGATTCTAAGTAAAATTCTCCAACTTATGTTCGTTCAAGTAAGTAATTGACTCTTTGTTATTGAGTATAAATTCTTAAGATAAAGCCAAAATTTGTTAATAGTTAAGATCTGCATTGGATCTCTTTCAAATTTTTCTACCTAACATGATGGAGTGGATTGACAAGTTTATTCAAATTTTTCTACCTAACATGATGGAGTAGATTGACATGTTTAATATTTGAATTTTAATCTCTTTTTTTTAATTGTATTTGTGTATCTACTTACTACCTACTACTGTTACATCTGTTCATGATTTTTTATTTCATGTATTTGTGTTGAGTAGTTTATATAAGCAAGCATTTTACACTGTTAATGTGTGTTTTTACTGCTCTTATGGAATACTCTATTCATCTGAATTGCAGAAGTCTGAATGTTTTTCCCATTTTTATATGCTCTTATCTAGGTAGTGGTTACAAAAGTCTTGGGCGGTACATTGCAGTTTGGTTTATTTACTGTTAAGATTTGGTCAGTGCAGTGAAAAATATGGGTTCCCTTGATCATTTAAATGGTATACCCTTGATCAAATGATGGAAGATGAAACTTCTTATTCTCAGGTTGAACCATAAAAGGCATTATGGTGTGAGAGAAAACAAGTTGTAGTACAAGAAATAAAGAGAATGAAGATTCTAAGTAAAATTCTCCAACTTATGTTAGTTCAAGTAAGTAATTAACTCTTTGTTATTGAGTAATAATCAATAATCAATATTTGTATATCAGACTACAGAAAAAGTAATTGTGAGAAAAGAGAAGCATTTGGATGAAGAATAAGTTGGCAAGAATGAAGAAATTATCTACAAAATTGAAATTCCTGCAAACATGTAATCCCTCTGCAAACAGGTAATTCCTTTGGTTAGAATGTAAAATAGAGAGATGAAGGTAAGTAAAGAAAGGAGAATGAAACGAAAGGGAGAGGGATGAAGTATAAATGAGGGTCTAAACAATACTACTTGCCTTTTGATTTTTTTTTTGACATTTGATAAAGTTTCTTGTTTGCTGCAGTTATAGTACTACAAATAGAAAAAAGGTCTAAACAACATGCTTTTGTTTTTATTTATCTTTCAAGTATTTTTAAGGGTGTTTGTATCTGAAAGTGCTTTTAGATTTTTGAGTATTATTTTATTAAATAAGATTTGGGATCAACTTAAATTTTTTGTACTACTCACTGGTTTAGATTCTACTAATTTTTGTTGTCATCCACCAGATTTTTGAAATGGGAAATGCTAACGAGTGCCACTGGGCACTGGTTAAGATATTAAAATGGTAAGTTGAGCATTATTTAAGAGATTAAAAAAACATGTTTTTTCTAAATATATGTGTATTCAATGCATTAAAAACATTTATACTCAACTTATTTAAAGAAATATTGTGTGTATTCAATGAATTGAACCTAACAAATATTCTTTATTTATAATTCTTAACCAGTGTCCCGGGGCACTGAATAGCATGACCCTTTTGAAATTGATTTTGCAGAAAGTTGGAACTAAAATATTCATGAGGATGACGTAAAAAAATGAAGTCACAGATGATAATGATTTGGAGAAAAGTGTTGAAAATATTAGCTAGATGCAGTCCTTGAAAATGGAAGTCCTTTAAAATTGAAAATTTTTTGAAATCTTTGAAAATTATAATCAATAAAAATGAGAGAGTTAATAGTTATTTTCAGTAACTTTTTATTTGTGTTATTTATATAAATATTTTGTTTTAATTTTGTTCATAGTTATAATTTATTAAAAAATTAAAAACATATTAATTAATTCTCTGGTATATGAAAAAGTTTAAGTAAAAATAAATAAATTCCCTAAGAATATGATAAAACAGATTTGAGTTTAAAATTTGAATAATTGTAATTAATGGAAAGATATCTCTAAAATAAATAAAAAAGGAAAGATATAACGTATAATCTACTTTCATAACTATTGTATTTAATATTTGAATGTTTTCAATTTTTGTGTTTACTATTTAAAACCTTACCATTTAATAAAATATTATTTAGTTTTAAATACCTAATGGACCTAAATAATAAAATTTCATGTGATAAATTTTTATCTGACAATTATAATTTTATATTAATTTTCTTTTAAAAAATATATATTTGATAATTTAATATCATAATATAATTGTTAATTTCATTTTAATAAACACATTATTAACTTATAATATAATTTTTTATAATAATATAATTGTAATATATATATATATATATATATATATATATATATATATATATATATATATATATATATATATATAAAATAATAATAATAATTTAACATTCTTATACAATTGTAATTACTAATTTATTAAATTTTTTAATGCCATATTTAAACAAAAATTTAAATCTTCATTCGTTTTATTTGAAAAAATTAAATGAAATTAAGGTGAATTGTGGGATTTGATTTAAAAGAGGAATCAAATCTATTTATAATCCTGTCTTTTTTCTCTCTATAATCATGTTTTTTTTAATAATAGACCTGTACTCTTTTACAAAAAAAAAAAAAAATTACATGTCATTAAAATACATGTGATTTACATCTTGATTGTACTTTATTTTAAAAAGTCAAAGAGAAATAAATGTTATTATTTTTGTTTGAAAAATGCTTGAGAGTACAAGACCAAAACACAAAAATCAAATCATACCATTATTTTTTATTAAAAACACTTTATTGGAATTTTTTTTTTGAAATAACACATTTTTTCAATAAAAATGCCAAAAGAACCTAACTTTTAAATTATTTACGAAAGTAGCATGTTTTAAAAAAAAATTCACATTGATGCGGCATATGATAAGGCAACAGCATTGAAATTCAAAATGCATTGAACTGAGGCACCATATTATATGGCGACACTATTAAATTTTGCCCTAATATTTTCATAGGAGGCACCATATGATATGGCACCTCGGTTCAATCCTTTTTTTTTATTAATTATTATTTTAATTAGGAAATTAGGAAAAATTAAAATAATAATTCATAGAAAAATTAAATATCAATATTTGCATTATAAAAAAGCGTACAACAGAAGAAAAAAAATTCAATGTCCGACCCTATCAAAACGTCCACCGGTTCCACATGCCGGTGCATTTGCACGGTGTCGAGGTCTACCACGATTTTGTTGAGGTGTTTGTGGCCTTTGCGTGTTGACCTGTGGAAGAGGTATTTGTTGAAATGGTCCCGGCGTATCAGACAAATTTTGAAGCATCTGTCCCCAATAGCCGGGGGTTGCTGCCAACGACGCTTCCGTAATTGAGTTCCATGCCCATGTTTTCGTAGTTGGGACAGGGGGTTGGGTTGGGTGTGGACGGTATGGTTGGCCGAATTGGTACATTGAATCGTTTTGGAAACGATTCAATGGTTGTTATGGGGTTTGGTAGTCAAATAGTGGATGGGTATTTTGGTGGTAGGACGATTGTGTGTTCATTTGCAGGGGGCTAAATATTACGTTACAACAACAACAACTGTCTCAACAACTTGATTCTTTTCAAGTTTTTTATAAATCTGATGACGAACAAGTTGAAGTCGATGTCGTTGACAAAGAAGAAGAAGTTGAGGTCATTGTTGATGAAATGGTAAACAACGAGGAAGACATATTACCAGCCAATCGTGTTTATTGCCCACCTCAACACATGACAAGTCTAAACTTAAGTGAAGATGAACCATCAACATATATTTTTTACAATCCATACATGCAAACAGAAGGAGTATTAAAAGACGAAGACAATTTTGTTACAAAATAAGACTGTGTCCGAGCTATAAAACAATATCACATAGACTTATCAGCAGATTATAGAGTCGATCGAACGAATCTGACTCTGTATAAGATTTATTGCCGTAACGAGGTGTGTCCGTTTCTATTAACAGCATCTTTTCGGAAGAGAAGTGATTCATAGAAGATAGGGTCAATGGGTCCAGAGCAAACTTGTATAATCACGAATCCAATGTCGGATCATCGCAAGCTCAGCTTTTAGTTAATATGCAATGAAATTCTGTCAGTCATTAACGACAACCCTTCTTTGAAGGTGAGTACCATAATCTCGCATATGGTTCAAAGATACAACTATACTCCTTCGTACAGGAAAGCATGGATAGCTAGGACTAAGGCAGTTGAAACGGTGTTTGGAAATTGGGAGGAGTCTTACAAAGAACTTCCAAAATACTCGGTGGCACTTAAACAATATGCTCCAGGGATCGTTGCCATCTTGGAGACATTGCCGGCGTATACGCCAGACGGAACTTGTGTCAGTGGAAATTGAATTTTCCACAGACTCTTCTGGGCGTTTGAACCATGTATCAAAGGCTCTACGTACTATAAACCTATTATTCAAATTGATGGAACAGGTTGTACGGGAAATATAAGGGAACGCTACTCATAGTCGTGGCACATGATGGTAACAACAACATTTTCCAATAGACACCCATCAATCGAGAGTGCATACAATAATCTTAATAACGGCTGGCAGGATCCTCCCTCAACCCATGTGTATTGCATAAGACACATCGCTCAAAATTTTATGCGGGAGATCAAGGACAAAACGCTAAGGAAGAAGGTTGTGAACGCAGGGTATGCACTAATAGAGCCTACTTTCAAACACTACCGTGACGAGATCAGACTAACAAACGCATATGCATTAAGATGGATTGATAATATTCAACTAGAGAAATGGACAAGGGCATACGACAATGGCCAGCGATGGGGCTAAATGACAACAAACCTCGTTGAATCAATGAACTCTGTATTCAAGGGCATCCGAAACCTACCGATTACCGCTTTGGTAAGGGAAACATATTTTAGGCTTGGGGCACTTTTTGATACCAGACGTACAAAGTGGGGTTCTGTCTTATAATCCGGGCAGCTGTTCAGTAATAGTTCAATGAAATTCATGAAGGACGAAGCTGCCAAAGCCAACACACATTTGGTCACAGTCTTTGACCGTAATAAAGTTTGGTTCAGTGTTGCAGAGTCAATTGATCACAATGAAGGGAGGCCTAGGGGATGTTACCAAGTGGAACTTGATAGGAGTTTGTGTGACTATGGAAAGTTTCAGGCATTTCTTATGCCTTGCTCCCATGTTATAGCAGCATGTTCGAAGGCTCGCCAGGACCCATCCAACTATCTTTCTGTTGTTCACCAAGTCATTAGTTTATGCAATGTCTACAGCACTACCTTTCAGGTGGTAGCAAAGGAGGACTATTGGCCTCCATACGAAGGCAAAATTGTCTGGCATAATGATTTGATACGAAGAAAGAAAAAGGGTCGCCCTAATAGCACACGTATTCGAACGGAGATGGATACAACAAACAAAATGGTCAGATTATGTAGTTCGTGCCATCAGCCGGAACACAATCGTACAAAATGTACCAATGTAGGATCAACCACAAGATCATAGTTTCAAATGTAACCTTGTCTCTTTATATCAACAACAAATTTCATTCCGTTGAAAGCATACCTAGGCGATTATAATTAACAACGACATAACTTAAACAAACATAACTTAATATCTCAACAACAACAATTAACAACGACATAACCTAATACCATATAGGAAAATAACAACAACATACCCAAATAAAACAACTCAATGCATCAACTTATCTAGGATATTACAACCATCAAGATAATTTTCTTTGGTGTTAATATCATCATAAGGACACCAACATCATTTTCCACTTTTCTCCAAGCACGAGTAACTCCATTTGGGCTTGACTCCTCAACTAGCCTCTCGATTTTCCTGATCTTTTCAGCTGCAATAATTTCTTCTTCTAGCCAGCGATTCAATTCCCTATGCAAATGCTCCAAGGTCTGCGTGTTCCAGAGTAAGACCTTATTTGGAGGCTTTGTTGCTGAAAAATAAACTAGGGCATTTCTTTTCATAAGTGGAAATGTTGGAAGCGGTTCCTTCAATGATGAACGCCGATTTAAGAACTCAGACATACTTGTTGTGGAGAGTTAAGGATATTGGTGATAATTGTTGTGGAGTAACAAATGAGGGTGCAGTCTTATTTATAGAAAAATGGAATAGTGTATCTACCATTTAAAAACAACCGTTTTAATTAAAAATTATAAAAAAAACATCAAATATGGCTTTTAAAAAATGGAATGAACTGAGGCGCCATATCATATGGCGCCTCCTCTGAAACTAGGGCATGCAACTTTAATGGTGTCGTCATATGGTATGGCGCATCAGTTCAATCCATTTTCATTTTGATCATGCTGTCGCCATATCATATGGCGCATCAATGTGGAAACTATTTCACTTTGGAATTTTTTTTTTGAAAACTCAGTTATTTAGATATTTTATTTGAATTACTAGGTTATTTTTAAAAAAAATTCACTTGATTGTACTACTAATTTGTTTTTTTATCATTTAAATTTTTTTATTAAAATTCAAGATTTTTACATGAAATAAAATATATTTTGTAATTATTTAGATTTTTAGAAAAAGGTTAATAAAACAAAACAAAATCAATAGAAATTTTGTAATTTTTTTTAACTTATAAAATTACTGAAACAAAACAAAATCTTTTCAAAAAAATGATAAATGATAGTCATGAAAAAATAATGATAAATAGTAATCATGAAAAAAATAATAATAAGTGGTAAAAGGCACATATAAACAGGAAAAAGTCTCTATGTGAATAAAATTATTTTTATAAATGGGAATAAATTATAAATATTTGTATAAACAGAATTAAATTACAAATATTTTTATAAACGAAAAAAATTCAACTATTGATATAATTGTTTATAACAGAAATAAGTTTAAAATATTTTTATAAATGGACCCACAGGTTCATGACGCTTATGAACGGGATAAATTCTACATGTTGATAGAATTATTTTTATAAAGGGGAATACATTACAGTAACTTTTATAAACGGAACTAAGTTACAAATATTTTTATAAACGAGAATAAGTTATGAATATTTTTATAAACAAGAATAAATTACAAATATTCTTATAAACGAAAATAACTTACAATAATTTTTATAATCGGGAATAAGTTACAAATATTTTTATAAACGGGAAATAGCTAATTGTAATAAGTACTATTAAGTTTGTCTTTTTTCTATAGAATATATATTTTAATTAGTTAAAATATTTATTTTACTTTAATCAAATTAACTAGACATTAAAATAATAAATTCTATATTAATCACTAATAAATAACATTTATTTATAAACATAATTTAATATGAGACACGTATTTATCACTATTGAATAAATAAATTTAATATGATAGGATATATATTTATTTTTTCATTCTAACAACATATGAATAAAATATATTTTGTAATTATTTAGATTCTTAGTTGAAATAAAAAATATTTTGAAATTATTTATATTTTTAGAAAAAGGTTAATAAAACAAAACAAAATCAATTGAGAATTTGTAATTTCTTTAAACTCATAAAATTACTAAAACCTATCAAAATCTTTTTAAATTAACTTTATAATGGTAATTATGATAAAAAATGATAAATGATAGTCATACAAATTTAATGATAAATGGTAATCATGAAAAAAATAATGATAAATGGTAAAAATTTAGTGATACAATCATTTTTATAAACTGGAATAAGTTATAATTAATTTTATAAACAGGAATAAGTTACAAATAATTTTATAAACGGAATAAATTTAATTATTGATACAATTATTTGTATAAATAAGAATAAGGTACAAATATTTTTATAAATGGACACACATGTTCAAGGTACTTATAAACGGGAAAAAGTTACAATAATTTTATAAACGAGAATATATTACAATTATTTTTATAAAAGGGAACAAGTTACAAATATTTTTATAAAGGAGAAAAATTCAAGTATTAATACAATTATTTTCAACAGGAATAAGTTAAAAATTGCTTTATAAATTATCATACGGGTTCAAGGCGCTTATAAACAGAAAAAAATCTATATGTTGATATAAATATTTTTATATACAGAAATAAGTTACAATAATTTTTTTAAACGGAATAAGTTACAAATATTTTTATAAACGAAAAAATTCAACTAATTATACAATTATTATTATAAATCAGAACAAATTACAAATATTTTTTATAAATAGACACGAGTTCAAGACGCTTACCATGTTTGTAACTATATAAATGTTAATCAACTGAATAAATGTATACAAACTTGAAAAATGAGAGTCAGAGACTTATAATGTGAATCCAGACGTATAATGGTAAATGATAATCATAAAAAAGTAATGATAAAAGATAAAAATGTATTGCTACAATCATTTTTATAAACTGAATAAGTTACAATTATTTTTATAAATGGGAATAAGTTACAAATAATTTTATAAACATAATAAGTTCAATTATTTATACAATTATTTGTATAAATGAGAATAAGTTACAAATATTTTTATAAAAGAGAAAAATTGAAGTATTAAAACAATTGTTTTTAACCTGAATAAATTAAAAATTGCTTTATAAATTGTCATACAGATTCAAGACGCTTATAAACAGAAAAAAGTCTACATGTTGATATAAATAATTTTATATACGAAAATAAGTTAAAATAATTTTTTTTAACGGAAAAAAGTCTATGTGTTGATATAAATATTGATGTTGGATTTATCAAACCATTAAGTTGGCTACACTGTAACATTTTTAGAGTCTGAAAAAAGTTTGTAGGTTTGACAAGTGATATTTCGCAATGTAGCGTGTGAATACAGACGGGACCTGTGCGATAACACATATATTATTTAAATTGGAAACAATATTTTATTCGCAATGTAGTTTTAGAATTTACTCATTTGAATTCAACTAAGTTTTGGTAATTACTCAAATTGCAGACATAATTCACGGGTAGACGTGAACGTATCTATGACATATCAGCGGTAGACTAGTCATTTTAATGGTTAAGTTTGATATATTTACTTATGCTATTGAAGGAATTAGGGATGACAATGGGCAGCGTATGGGTAGGGTACTATAGTACCCGTCCCCATACCCGCAATTGAAAAAAATCCTCGTACCCGAGCCCATACCCGCTTGGGTATCAAAATTGGCGCCCGTCTCCGTACCCTATGGGTATATAAGTGTCCGTACCCGTACCCGTTACCCGAATTTCTAATAAAAATAAATTTATCAAATATAAAATATCATAATATTTTAAGTTTTTAAAAATATTAAAAAGTTTTTAAATTTTTTTTTGTTGAATTGTGAAATAAATGATCACTTATATTAAATATGTAGTAGTTTAAAATTGATTTTTTTTATAAATTTTATAAACATTTATTTTTATGTAATAATATAAATTAAAATATATAAATATATATTGTGTGGGTATGGGGCGGACTGGGTACTAAGGCGTCCATACACGCACCCATCCCCGCTTATTTAAGTGGGTAATTATCCGAGTCCGTACTCGTACCCATTTTTGCGGATTTTTGCCCTACCCATTGTGAGTAATTTTGTGGGTACCCACTGGGGATGGGCCAAATTGCCATCCCTATATAGGAATGAAAAATTCTATAAAGAAATTATTATTATTGCATCGATAGAGTATCATGTTCGAGTCACATATTGTGTATTGAATGATATTACTATATATTTTTGAATTTTATATGTAAGTGTTAGAGTTCTGCAATGTAACTCTCATCACTCTGTGATGGATTCTATGAAGATGAAGTGAGTCTTCACTCAGTGAAGACAATCAATGAAAATGAAGAGAATGGAAAGAGAAGATATGAAAACGTGTGGATGATATTAATTTTCACTTATCACCAAGGATACACATAGTAGGATATATATATTCAGTTAGATATGCTTAGCTGGCAATCCTAATTGAATATAGTTACAAGGACTAATAACACCCTACTTTATACAAATACACCAACTACTAAACCAACTGAATGTGTATCACTAACAGTAAGAAATGTTAATTTTGTATTTTGTAATTTTTTAAGTACTATGGTTGATGTATTTATTACTTATTACATTAATTACACTATAAAAATTTAGAATCTAACAAAAATTCCATGATTGACAATACTGGCAAGACCCATTCCGCTAGTAATATACTACCTCTGTTTTTTATTATACGTCACTTTGAAAAAAAAATATGTACCACAATATAAGTCACTTTATAATACCAATAAATCATTAATGTTATTTTTCCTTTTATACCCTTAAATATTTATTATTCTCTCTTTTTTCAATTATGTAAATTTGTATTTCCAATACCATTAATAAAAGACAATTTTGTAAAAACATTCACAATTTTGTAAATTTGTATCACCAAGGATACACATAGTAGGATATATATATTCAATTAGATATACTTAGCTGGCAATCCTAACTGAATATAGTTACAAGGACTAATAACACCCTACTTTATACAAATACACCAACTACTAAACCAACTGAATGTGTATCACTAACACCCCCCCTCAAACTGAACGATAGTGAGCTTTACACACTACCTTGAGTTTGTCTCGCAGGGCCTGAAAATCAGCAGTGCCAAGAGGCTTCGTAAGTGTATCCGCAATTTGAAATGCAGCCGGTACATGTTGAATGGTGAGTTTGCCAGCGACAACACGTTCACGAACAAAATGAATATCCAGCTCAATATGTTTTGTGCGTGCGTGTAGGATAGGGTTATGAGATAGGAGAGCAACACTGAGATTATCACACAGTAAGACAGGAGGATGGATGGGAATACCAAGTTCTGTTAAGAGAGATTCTACCCAAAGCAATTCTGATGTGGTGTGCGCGAGAGCACGATACTCCGCTTCAGTGCTTGATCGAGCAACAAGAGACTGCTTCTTAGAACTCCAAGAGATCAGGTTTAGGCCAAAAAATATACATGAGCCAGACGTAGATCTTCTATCATCCGGATCACTCGCCCGGTCAGAATCACTATAAGCACGGAGTGAGAACTTAGATTAAGCAGCAGAAGGAGAAAGCATCAACCCATGTGTAAGAGTACCGCTTAGGTACCTCAACAGCCTTCTGACTGCAGCCCAATGTGTGTCTAGAGGACAAGCCATAAACTGGCAGGCCTTGTTGACACTAAATGCAATATCTGGTCGAGTCAAAGTCACGTATTGAAGGGCTCCAACTATAGACCTGTAGAGTTGAGGGTCAGAAAAGATATTAGTGCCATGTTTACTTAACTGACAAGTACTTAACATTGGTGTAGGGGCACCATTTGCATTTGTCATCAAGGCACGAGCTAGCAAATCCTTAATATACTTTGACTGTGTAAGAAATAATGAGCCATCACTTCAGTGTTCTACTTCAATGCCCAGAAAATATCTAGGCTGCCCCAACTGTTTTAAAGCAAATTCCTGATGAAGTTTGTTGATGAGTGTGTGAATCAGAGTTGTGCTTGAACCAGTGATGAGTATATCATCAACATAAACAAGAGCATATAGAGTAACATCAAGTTTGGAATACACAAATAGAGAACTGTCACATTTAGATGAAAGAAATCCAAACTGTATCAGTGCCTTAGCCAACTTCTCATACCAGGCCCTTGGGGCCTGTTTAAGACCATATATAGTCCGATTCAACCTGCATACCTGACTTTTATCTGTTTGCACAAAACCAGTGGGTTGGGTCATGTAAACTTCATCATGGAGAGTACCATCGAGGAACGCATTATTCGCATCAATCTGCTGAATGAGCCATTTGTGAGTAATAACAAGTGTAAGAATGATCCGAATAGTTGTAGGTTTAACCACTGGAGAAAAAGTTTCTGTGTAATCAAATCCATACTCTTGATGAAACCCCTTTGCAATAAGTCTAGCTTTATATTTATGTATGGAACCATCAACATTCTCCTTAATCTTGAACACCCACCTACATCCAACTGCCTTTCTATTAGGAGGGAGTGTAGTGAGAGTCCAGGTGTTGTTTGCCATAAGAGCATTATATTCATTTGTCATAGCTTGAACCCACTCAGGTTTGGACAGAGCTTGCTTCACACTAGTAGGTTCAACCTCAGAATGAGTAACAAATGTCTTAGGTTTAGACTTGCCAGTTTTGGCTCTAGTTAACATAGGATGATTGTTGATAGGAACTGAAATAATAGGATCAATGGAACCAATAGTAGGAGATTGAGATGACTCAGACATAGGTATGCATGAAGAAAGAGTGAGTTCATTTGAACAGAAGGAAGGGGTTTGATTTTGAACAGAAGAAGACCTGTTGGGAGACTTAGTGACTTGAGGAGACACTGAGTGATATTGTGTGGAAGTTTGTTCATGCTAGGACGACATAATATTTTTAACAGCAGATGAATCATTGTGAGGACTATGAGAAGTAATCTGAGGCAGTTCTATTAACTCAGTTTGATTAGGGGTACTACTGATATAAGAGTTGTCACACACATTAGGAGCTAGACTAGTACTAGGACTAGACATGCTGCTGTTCACAAGCAATGTTAAATCAGGATGATAAAGACTAGAGCTTTGGATAGTCTGTTCTGCTGCAGACCTGTGAATATGAACAGGCTGGAGAGAAAGGTCCTGAGGAGAATCAGGTACAACTATGGTTTCAGATGATAGGGACTGATCAGGGATGTGCAGGAGGGGTCCCACACCATCTTGACTAGAGCTAGGAATTATCTCATTAGTTCAGACAGTTGGAACATTATTTGGATCAGATAAAGGAACTATACCTGGGGACTGAGTTCCATTTGAACTATGTGGAATTATGATGGGACCTGTCATAGGAGGAGTAACACCCACAAAGCTAGTACCAGGACACGACATGGAGAACACATTTTCAGAGTTTTCAATAGTGGACTTGGAAAGAAACAATTTTGGAAAAGGAAAAACTTGTTCATTAAATGTAACATCTTTTGAGATATACACTCTGCCCTCTTTTTATTCATGCATCGAAACCCTTTGTGCTGAGGGGATGGACCTAAATAGATGCATTCCTGACTTCTCACATGCAACTTATTTTTATTATAAGGTCTAAGTAAAGGGAAACAGAGGCATCCAAATACTCTTAAAGTAGTGTAATCTGGATCTCTGCCATATAAAGCATGAAAGGGTGAGTTATCATTTGGTAATGTGGAAGAAGGGAGTCTATTGATAATATGGACAGATGTAGTAAAACTATAATCCCAATATTTGAGTGGTAAAGATGCATGAGCAAGTAAGGTTAACCCAATTTCTACAACATGCCTATGTTTTCTCTCTACTGACCCATTTTGGTGAGAGGTATGAGGACAAGTTAGTCTATGAATGATTCCTAATTCAGACAGGTATTTAGTAAATGTTATAAATTCTCCTCCAAAATCAGATTGGACTGCTTTAATTGTGGTATTAAACTGAGTTTGAACAAAGGCTGAAAAAAGTTTAAAAGCTTGCAAAGCCTCAGATTTTTGTTTGAGCATATACAACCAGGTATACCTAGTGTGACCATCTACAAATGCTATGTAGTATTTGTATCCAGTACTGGAATTTTCTGGGGAAGGACCCCACAAGTCAGTATAGATCACTTCAAAGGGTTTATGATAGACTGTGTCAGTGAGAGGTGCATGTAATTTATGTGCCTTACCAAAACTACAAGAAGTACAGAGCAAAGAACTATCTTTATTAATGTGATGAACATTACACAATTTCAGTATGGTAGCAACGACTTTTGTATTAGCATGACCTAGTCTGTTATGCCATAGAGTACTACTGCTACATATATCACTATTATTTGTCTTATTATAAGAAACAACATAACTATGAACATTAGTAGAAGCACTAGACTTGTTGCTTTGACTCTGAGCAGTTTTGGAGTTGATATGCACCTGTGGAAAATAATACAGACCACTATCATCTAGGACACCCTCCATAAGAATTTGATTAGAACCCTGTGATTTAACAAAACACCTGTCAGGTAGGAACTCAAAGACAACACCATTATCACTAGAAAACTTTGAAACAGATAGCAGATTTCTAGTGATATGAGGAACATGAAGTATATTGGTGAGAGACAAAACACAAGTGGGATTACTCTTAGAGACAAATTTAGAGGATCCTATAGCTTGTATAACAAGTTTTTGGCCATTGCCAACATAAACTTTGTTGTGTCCTACATATGGTTTACTACTTTGTAACAATAAAGCATTAGAAGTTAGGTGATGTGAGGCACCTGAGTCGGCAAACCAAGCCTGAGATTCAAGTTCAGACGGTAGATGATATTCCTGTGTATATACTGCAGACCTGCCAGTTGTTGCCATCATAGCTGCAGCCTGAGTTTTTGGGGTAGCTTCAGATGCTGAATTTTCTTGTTTAGTATTGTTTTGATTATTACCCGAACCAGCTGAAGCCTGTTGTGAGTTGATTGGCATAAAATTTTCATCAAACCTATGCCAACAGGTAGATACTTCATGGCCATATTTGCCACACAATTGACAGGTTGGGCGATTTCCAGTTGTAGACCTGCCTCTGCCACGACTTCGTCCTCGAGTGTATCTTCCTCTACCTCGATTGGCATAGTAAGCTCCTCTGGAGCCAGTTTCTTCTTTGTTTGTATGAGCTACATTGGCAGCAATGTTTGTAGCAGCTAATTCCTCCCTGAATTTCTCGAATTGTGCTTCTTGCACATAAAGCAGAGCCTCAACATCACATAACGTAGGAGGTACAACACACCCATACATCTGCATCACAAATGAATTATACTCTTCAGGTAATCCTTGCAGAATTGAATCTACCTGATCTTGTTCAGAAATTGTATCACCAACGGCTAACAGTGAGTTCGCAATAGCTTTGATTCTCAGCACATATTCGGTGATGGATTTTGTTCCTTTCTTGGTCGATTTGAGCTCAACTCGTAACTGTCGTACTCTCGCTTTCATTTGAGCATGAAAGAACTGATGAATCTTATCCCAGACTTCGAATGAATGCTTGCACGCATGAACGCGAGGCAACACACTTTCAGAAATTGTAGATAGCAACCAGATAAAGAGAGCTTGATCTTGCACTAGCCACGATTCATATTCATCCGAAATTGTACCTGTAATCATATCTTGATCAGAATTGAATTTCTGCGGAATCTTGGGATTCACCACCAAACGATGCATTTTCTGAGACAGAATTACTCCTTCAACCTGTTGATTCCAAAGGAGATAATTGTTCTCCTGTAATTTGATGGAGAGCTTTGGTCCAAATGCCTTCGCAGATTTGGAAGTCGCAGTGCCATTGACAAGTTCTTGTGAAGAATTAGAGAGAGAATCATCATGAGAAACCATTGTTGCGTTGAACCGATTCTTGAATCTCAGCAACCGAAACACACCAAAAACCACACCGCACCGTCGAAGATAGCAAGAAAAGATATGTGATTTAAGCGGAAAGCATGAACGGATCGTCACGCTAATGATACCATGTTAGATTTCTGCAATGTAACTCTCATCACTCTGTGATGGATTCTATGAAGATGAAGTGAGTCTTCACTCAGTGAAGACAATCAATGAAAATGAAGAGAATGGAAAGAGAAGATATGAAAACGTGTGGATGATATTAATTTTCACTTATCACCAAGGATACACATAGTAGGATATATATATTCAGTTAGATATGCTTAGCTGGCAATCCTAACTGAATATAGTTACAAGGACTAATAACACCCTACTTTATACAAATACACCAACTACTAAACCAACTGAATGTGTATCACTAACAGTAAGAAATGTTAATTTTGTATTTTGTAATTTTTTAAGTACTATGGTTGATGTATTTATTACTTATTACATTAATTACACTATAAAAATTTAGAATCTAACAAAAATTCCATGATTGACAATACTGGCAAGACCCATTCCGCTAGTAATATACTACCTCTGTTTTGTATTATACGTCACTTTGAAAAAAAAAATATGTACCACAATATAAGTCACTTTATAATACCAATAAATCATTAATGTTATTTTTCCTTTTATATCCTTAAATATTTATTATTCCATCTTCTTTCAATTATGTAAATTTGTATTTCCAATACCATTAATAAAAGACAATTTTGTAAAAACATTCACAATTTCTCTTTTCCATATAGGCGTGGCAACGGGGCGGGTCGGGGGCGGATTTAGCTAGCCCTGCACCCACACCCGCCTCCCTGTTATAGACCCGTCCCCGCCCCCAAACCCAGTCGGGAGTGAAAATTTACCACCCAGGCCCACCCCATTAGAAACGGGTTTGCCCGCACCCGCACCCGCCCCCACCTACAAAAAAATATTTTTTTAAATTGTAATAAAAATTAACAATTTTATTAAAAACTTCACCATTTTAATAATAAACTTGTTTCTAAAGATGTGAGTTTGAGTGAATGGTGAAAAATGACTAATGAGGATTTTTAATTACTTCTTCAAAAGTGAATAATGTGATATAAAATAATTTAAATATGCGTATTAAAGTAAATATTATAAGACCGGGCGGGGGCGGGGGCGGGCGGGTAGTAGCATCCCCCACCCCCGCAATTACAAACCGGGTTTTACTCGCACCCACACTCAATCAAATCGGGTTTCTCTCGTTAATTTCAGGCCGGGTCCGGCAGGCTCCGGCGGACCCGGGTTTTTTTGTCATGCCTATTTCCATAATACAATTATTACATTTCTTAATATGTCTGAAAAGTCAAAAACGACTTATAATAAAAAATATAGAGAGTATAAAAAAGTGAAATCTATTTTTTTTTATCAAAATAAATGAACTCTATTTACAGAACCCAAATGGGTAAGACGGACATAGATTTTGTAAGAGAAATGAAGAAAATCGCAGGTGATATCATGTAGTAATGGAAGGTTGACATCAACCCTTCAGATCTTATCAATCCACCAAATCCATCAAAATCAATCACCGCTCAGTCAAAAACAACATCACTTTCCTTTGAGTTAAAGCAACAAACACCAACCCAACAACCCCAATTTCCAATTCTTCTCCATTTCTCTAACACGTGACACAAATTTTCTTCTTGTTTCGGAGAGTTTCAGGAATCAAGCAAGAAAATTGATTGATTTCAATGGCAACAGCAGTTTCAGGATCAATGGGGAGTGACACATGGAAGGCGCATTTGGGTATGGCATTGGTGCAGCTATTTAATGGTGGCTACCATGTAATTACCAAAGTAGCCCTTAATGTTGGGGTTAACCAGTTAGTCTTTTGCCTCTACAGAGATCTACTTGCCCTCTCTATCCTTGCTCCTATCGCTTATATTCGTGAAAAGTATGCTCCTTTTTTCCTTTCCTTTTTAAAATCATGTTATAAAAACGTGCCATTTTTTTTCAGTTCTTTATCTGGATTTGGATGCAATTGAATTATGCTACACCGTTGCATTAGAAATAGGCGTAATTAATGATTTCTTAATACCTGTGCTTAACCTTAGACAATAGATAGTATGATTAGGAGAGAATTTACCACAGACATGTCGCACAAATAATTATTTGAAAAAATAATAAATTGAACGTAATCACAAGTGTCGGTGTCGATGTATCATATATAACGATGACTGCTAATCTTGATTGTTAGCAGCATAGGTCAAGACCCCTCAGTACATTTAACTGTGCTGCAATCTACATATTCAAATTTTACATAAAAAAGTTAGCGTGCAATGCAATCATTTTGGGCACTTTGAGTGTTATTTGTATTCTTCACTTTCCTAATGTTGTACGACTATTTTGATCAAACCATGTTGGATGAAGACGGACACGACCACCCATTACTAAGGACCTCCTGATATCATTCTTTTTCCTTGGATTAACTGGGTGAGGTTTTCGATACTAGTCACTTCTTATTTATATCATTTAAGAATAATAGAATCGTTTATTGATGAATGTGGTATTTTTTGCTTTGTGATTCATGAACAGGATATTCGGCAACCAACTTCTGTTTCTTCTTGGTTTAAGCTATACAAATCCAACTTATGCTGCTGCCACACAGCCGGCCATTCCAGTCTTTACATTTTTGTTCGCTGTACTGATGGGGTCAGTTTTGCATCGTGTCGTGTATCATAAAACACGGACACAAATTACACAATCTTAATTATTACTAAACTTATACAGATAAACCAGAATATACAGTAATGCATACCATAATAAACTTTTTAATGCAGTACAGAAAGAGTGAACTTACTCAGATATGAAGGTCTGGCAAAGGTTGTAGGAACTATTATCTGTGTTTCTGGAGCCATATTGATGGTTTTGTATCGCGGTCCAGCTGTAATAGGAAATGCAGAAATTGCTCATGTAGCACAAAACGAAATTAGTGGGAGAGGTCAGCCTGTGCCTTCTGGATGGTTTATTGGTGGCTTACAGGGTCTTGGATTAGACCATTTTCATCTTGGGGTTCTGTGCTTGATAGGGAACTGCATGTGTATGGCTGCTTTTCTTGCCATTCAGGTATGCATCTTTTTATGATATCTATTAAATTAGATGGCTATTAGTTACAGCATTAAGCGAAAACTTTAGTGGTCTTCTATATGTGTAATGTTGGTGCATTTAATTTATCACCTTTAGTTATTTTCAGGCACCAGTATTAAAAAAATATCCTTCAAACCTATCTGTCACGGCATATTCATACTTCTTTGGAGCTGCTCTGATGGTGATGGTGTCATTTTTAGTGACTAACAAGTCAACTGAATGGAGTCTGACATCTTCTGAAATACTTGCTGTTATTTATGCTGTGAGTTACCAAACCTATCTGTTATGATTTACCAATGTGATATTTCTTGTAATTCAAGATTGTTAAATGGAAGGAAAAGATTGAAGAGTGTCTTGTGTTCTTGTAAATATTTTGATAGATTTTAACATGTAGATTTCAACAAACACTTTCATTTTATTGTTCAGGGAACTATTGCATCTGCTCTTAACTATGGACTCATTACATGGTGCAATAAGATTTTAGGTCCAGCTTTGGTTGCCCTATACAATCCACTTCAACCCGGTTTTTCTGCCATGCTGTCTCAGATATTCCTCGGAAGTCCAGTTTACTTGGGAAGGTATAGATAGCATATATACCTCCTTTTTCTTCCAGTTATCAATTGAATAAACGGTTACAAACCTAACACTATTTTTATTCATGTGACAATCGACAGCATCATAGGTGGATTGCTTATCATTGCTGGTCTATATACAGTTACTTGGGGATCATATAGAGAAAGACGAGCAGCAGTTGGAGTTACTCCTCAGGGTCCCGGGGAAACCGAACCACTTATTCATGAAAAAACTACATATCAGATAGGTCACATTTTTTCTGGACCCTCTAGTTTATCTCCAAAGCTATCTGATTAAGGAAATGGGTTACAACAATATCAATGCCTTGTGAAAAAAGTTTTGTAATGGTTCTTCAATTGTTATTGCTGTTGCATTAATTGATAAATTAGATATAAACCTGAGCGGTCCACGAACTGAATTAGAAAAAACTTCAAATGTTGTAATTTATAATAAGGGTTTTGTTGTAAAATTAAAAAATATTTTGATTTATGTATAATTGTTATTGCACTATGTTTGTTATTCACATTTTTTTTTTTTTTTAAAGCAATTGATATAAAAGAGAATACTAGGAGTATTATAATCCTTACACAAGAGAGAAGAAAAATTCTCCAACAACACAACCCTATAGCTAGTAAGGTTTCAAACTAAAATCATAGAAAGATGAGTTGGAATAAGAAATCTCCCAACAGCTACTCCATTTCCAAGCTACTAATTTAATTTTCCAACAAATGTTGTCAACATTGCCCTCTTTAAACAAGGTGTTGTTTCTTTCCAACCAAATTTCCCACACAACCGCCATCCAAATCGCCGCCTTTGAAGAAACACATTTAGAAATGTTACGAGAACCACACCAGGCCAAGAGAAACTCCGGGACACTTCCTCTAAAGGAGGCACTATTACCACACCAACCACTAATAACCTCCCAAACCCAGACAGAAAAAGAGCAACAAAAGAAATGATGAAGCATCGACTCGTCTAAGAAATTACAAAGAGCGCAATTTGGATCCACACCAACCCTTCTTCTAATCAGTTGGTCTTTAGTTGGTAGTCGATTCCACAAAAGTTTCCAACCAAAAATTTTAATTTTTTCCGGCACTTTAACATTCCAAATCCCTTTGAAGCAAAGCAAAATTTAGTCTTCCCGTTCAAGGACCTGTTGCTGTCCCAACAAGCTATTGTACATATGTTTGACAGAGAAATCAGAGAAATAGTCAGTTTCCCACACAATGTCATATAGGACAGCGGGATTCAATACCGTATCTGAGACAAAATGCAGGATATCCTGAAATTCTGCCCAGACCGAATCAGACTGCTAAATCCGAACCCCCAAGTTGCTCCAGCACCAGCTCCCCCTCGACCAATCCCCCATCTCCACCACCATAGCGTCCTTCTTCGAGCTCAACCGATAAATATTGGGAAAGGTTTGAGCCAAAGAATTAGCTCCCTTCCAACGAGCATTCCAAAATGGGGTATGTTTACCGTTTCCCAAAGTAAAATGGACAGCTTCAGAGAAACGAAAAGCACCTTCAATAGCTGTGTTACTGCACTTTAAAATATCAGACCACCATGAGGAGGAAGAACTCCTCCAAGAAGCATTTTGTCTTAAGATCCAAGAAGAAGCGTTTCCGTATTGAACCTCAATCAACCTCCTCCAAAAACTGTTTTTCTCATTAAGGATTTTCCAATTCCATTTAGATAACAAAGCTAGATTGAATTCTTTAATCCTCTTAATACCGAGCCCTCCCATCGACTTGCTTCTACAAACCGAATCTCATTCCAACCAGTGAATTTTGTTTTTATCAACGTTGCTAATCACTATTTTGTTTAGGGAAATTGCCAATGATTTTCTAACACAAAAGTTCTCTGTTCACTAATAGATTATAAAGAGGATTTCTTAACGTATTCTTTATGTTTCTTAGTCATCGCGTGAAATTATTTAAATGTTTCTAGTGTTCAGAGATGCATTTTTGGACACACTAAATTCTGAATGAACGTTGAAATATTTTGGAGATGCATCTCCGTAACAATTTAAAATATACAATACAGCACACTCAGAGCCATTATACACTTGAATTGGATCGGAGATGCATCTCCGTGAATATTTCGGAGATACATCTCCGTAACGTATTAGAACTTGGTCTTTCATGTTACATTTTGTTTATCAGTATTCAGATGAAGATTAAAACCATACCATACAATCGAAAATAAAAAATAGACATACATAATTCCAGATAGTCACAAAATGCCATATATAAATAAAATATCAATAAATGTAAAAAATGTCATACAATCGAGATCAAAACAGTAACATGATGTCAAAATAAAATACAGACCATAGTACTATTACTATATACTAAGACACTACTGTGTATGTCTGAATACCTCTCCTCTACCTCCTCTGTTTCGTCTACCTCCTCGACCATCAATCCCTCCTGTCCTCCGGCGTTGTCTCTGGTACAACAATCCCCCTTATGCCTTCGTCGTGATGTTTCAAATGTTAGGGATGATGATTGTAGTTCCGTTAGCCTTGGTGATTGAGTTTTCAGTTGATGTAGAGAAAAAGTTTGAGTGTTTGAAGTTGAGTTTGAGTAAAATGAGAAATGAGGAACCAAAAGGATTTGACGCGATTTAAGCTCCAAAATATTCCAGAGACGCGTCTCTGGAATATTTTAATGTTAACTGGCATTTTGGTGCGTTAGGATAGACCTGGCAAAATAGGCTACCCAGCCCTAAACGGGTCGGCCCTGGCGGACCTCAGACTTTTTAGGGTTGGGGCAAAAAAACTCTGTTGTAATATGGACTCGAAAATTACTACCCGAGCCTGACCTTAGATGGGCTTCGGATTACCCGGCCCTAAACGGGTTTTTGTTTAATAAAAAATTTAAAATAAAAACCTCGTAATATTTATTATAAATAAAATTAAAAATTATATTATTTTAAACAAAATACTCTTTTAAGTACTATATTATCTTTTATAAATACTATAATGTGTTTTTAAATAAAACACATATCTAAATTGTATAAAATATTACTTGAATATTTAACATAAGAGAAACTAATAGAATACGAGGAAATAATGTTGAGTATATTAATATATAAAATTTAAAAGAGAAAGATTGAATAGAATAAAGATAAAGCTTAGTAAGGTTAGAAAAATCAATATGTTATTTTGGAGTAAGACAATATAAGTATTAATATAATTTTTTAAAAATTTATAGTCATGCGGGCATAACAGGCTACTCACGGTCCATACTGGCTAACCCTAATGGGTTGCAGGATAAGTGGGACCTTGTCCCACACCCCCGAGATCAACAAGTTATACGAACTAAGTGGGTTTTTAGAAATAAATTGGATGAAAACGGAGTGATAACAAGGAATAAGGCCCGACTAGTGGCTCAAAAATATAACTGTTCTAGACTGGACCAATGGCTAGACATGGCCCAATCCACTTCTGCTCCAGAACGGCCCAAATTGCCTAAGTCAAATCCACATAGGGGCGAAAGTTACCTTTCTGCCCCTCCAACCGGGCAGGGACTGCATCGCTCCTCCTCGGAAATGCTGCCCGTTACGCACGGCTTATCCACTCCCCGAACAGTTGAGGGCATGTGCCCGAAACTACATTTATGCCCGACATAACGGCTAGTTTCGGGCACACTGCCCGACATAACAGCTAGTTTGGGTAGTTACCTATTCTTCGGGAAAACGGTTATTTCGCCCCAAAAATAGGACCGTTGGCCACGCGCTGGAGGCTCTATATAAACCTTCTCGTTTGAGAGGGTCAGATATCAAATATTCACCCTACGAACTAACACTTTGTACTTGCCCCTTTTCTCTGACCCTTTCTTACTTGAGCGTCGGAGTGCCTTGCAGGTACACCCCCTCCTCCTCTTCATACGACCAGCATCCCAGACGTACTTGGCGGCCCATTTCTACAGGATCTGATCCAGCCTTCACGATCAGTGGCGCCGTCTGTGGGAAATCTTGTTCTCCCCATCTTTCTTTCCCCGAAAACCAAAGATCAAAGCAAATTTTCAAGATCATCATCATGGCCTCTCAAGATCACGCCAAAGGTGCTCTCCGGCCCGCTGTCCTACCCATCAACAAGACTGACGTTGACGACCCATCATCTCTCCTTCGAGATGCCCGTTTTCCGAGGGACGGGGCCACGGCTTCTCCTTCCCCTACCCCTGCTGACCGCAGCCACGATCAGCCTCCGCTGGACGTCCAGCCCATTCCTGTTCCGCCCAACGCCGACCCGGCCGTGGCGGCCCTCCTGGAGGCGATCAACAAAACCAACACCCTGATCCTGCAGCAGAGCGAAAGGACCGGGGCGTTAGAAGGGTCCAACCGTCCAAGATCCCCTCCTCCAAGGAGGAACCAGCGACGATCAGGGAGCCCACAACCCCAGAGAGATGTCGACCGAAGACTGCGCCAAGAGCCTGACCCTCGCGTCATCCGAAAGCGTGACCAGGTTTCCCCGCGTAACCAACACTCCCCCGACCACAAGAGGACTCGAAGGAACGAGCAGTCACCCCCTGTCAAATCTAAAGGCCGGGCCCGTTCACCTTCTCCCCGAAGGAACCGACGCCGCGAGTGTAGCCTTCGGTCCCCGTCATTCACCAGCTCCAGCAGCGACGATGAGCCTCGCGGCCCATTGTCCCAGGAAATCTTAGCTACCAGTATCCCTAAGGGCCTGGAGAAGCCCCCGTCATTGGGCACGTACGACGGGACTACTGACCCCGACGAACACATCGAGAACATCGATGCGCTATTGGACTACTGTGGCGTACGGGGTGCCATTAAGTGCCGGCTATTTCCGACCACGCTCCGGAAAGGGGCGATGACATGGTACAAGCAGCTGCCCGAAGAGTCCATTACCTCATGGAGGCAACTAGGCAGAATGTTCTCGTGGCATTTCACAGCTTCTCGCCGCCACCCCAAGACTGAGGCCTCCCTTGGAGCCATAATCCAAGGAAAGGATGAACCTCTCCGCGCTTATATCGAGAGGTTCAACAAAGAAGCAGTACAGGTCCCTACAACGGACGGAATGAAAAAGTTTATGCTCGAGCAAGGACTCCGCCCGGGTTCAGAGTTTTCTAAAGCCGTCGGCCTCGCACCACCGAGGAACCTAGACGCCCTCCTCCTCAAAGCCCAATCGCATATTCAGTACGAGGAGAAGGTTGCGTCCAGCAACGTCCGAGCATCACGCCATCAGGAGAACGCTCGGGCCTCTAGAGGCGAGGAAACCTCAACATCTTGTTGAGGCGAAAGGAGGCGCGAGGACCGTCCCCGGGACTCCCGCGACAGCAAGGGGCCATCCGGGTGATTCTACGACTATACTCCCCTGACACTCTCCAGGGAGAAGATACTGTCCTGTCCGAATGCACAAATTCGGAATTCAAGCAAGCAGAGGTCCGCTTCCCCAAACAACTGCCGACCAAACCCAACGCCGACAAATCGAAGTACTGTCGTTTCCACAAGAGTCACGACCACACTACTGAGGAATGTATCTATCTGAAGTAGGGATGTAAATGGATATCCATGGGGACAGATACTATGATATCCGTATCCGCCCCGTTGGATTAATATGATATCCATATCCGCCACATATCCATGTGGATATCCGTTAAGCAGGTAATCCGCGGGTTTTACGCTATCCGTGGATATTTACAGATATCCATGGATAATATTTTTTTATGAAAAATATTTTTTTAAAATATACTTTTAACTTCTTTTAAAGATACAAAAAATTATTATCATATAACATCCATACAATTCGCTCTTAATTTAATGATAAAATTTCATCACATTAATTTTCTTCTTATTCACCAAACTATAATTAGATCCAAACATAATATCCATACATTTCATTTTAATCAAACAAATAAAAGATATTGTGATTGTGAGTTATGATGGAAGAGCGAACGACAGAGGAGTAGGCAGGGAGACACTGGTTCGATAGAGGAATGACAACACTAGTTGGTTGGACTATGAAATTGTTGAAGTGGGGTATGAAGTATTGACGAGTTTAAATATGAAATGGCTAATAGAATTTGAATGAAATATGAAAGGTTTTCTTCAAAGAAAATTAAAAAAAAGAATGAAATATAATAAGACTATTTATTTTTGAAGATGAAAAAATAAGGTATAATAAACTAATGATATTTAAATGATTTTTATAATTTATTAACGGATATGGATATTCGCGGGTACATATATCATTAAACCCATATCCATATCCATTAACAAACAGATATTTAAATATCCATTTATTTTATTCGTGGATATCCATTAAGTTATTAGCCCGATATCCGTGACGGATTTTATCCACGGATATCCGCGGGTACGGATATTTTTTCCATCCCTAATCTGAAGGATGCTATCGTGATACTGATCAGGGACGGCCACCTGAAATAGTTCACGAAAAAGAAGGACACTCCTTGGCAGGACGCCCAGGAGTCCAAGAAAATAGAGGAAGAGGTACCCTCCTCGGAAGACGCCAACATCCAGGTCGCTATGTCCATATCGCGACCAGAGGACTTCTACGTCCCGGACAAGCTCAATGCCCCTGCTTATTTCGCGGCCCACAGCCCGTGGGAGACGTTTCCCTCCGCCATGGTTATCTCTGGCGGGGCCTTCAACAAAGTCACGGTGGGCTCCGTGAAACAAAAATTCGAGCATCTGATCAACACAAGCTCCAATAAGGTGACCACGCTCGATCAGGTCCAGAAGGGCTCTATCCCCATCTCCTTCTACCGGGAATAGCTCCTCGGGGGATCCCCGAACTCGAGCATACCTTTGCTCGTCAGAGCCCGAATGGCGAACTTCGACGTTCGCAGAATCCTCATCGACCAGGGCAGCTCGGTCGACATTATGTACTCCCAGCTGTTTTCAACACTTCACCTGGACGAATCACACCTTACCCCCTACGTAGGGTCTGATTTGCAGGGATTCAACGGATCAGTGACCAAGCCATGGGGATACGTCGAACTGATTGTAACCTTTGGATCAGCTGAGACGACCAGATCCATCAAGGTGCAATTTTTAGTAATCGACTGCTCGTCACTTTACCAGTGCATATTCGCAAGGCCAACTCTGGCCGAGTTGGTAGCAGTGCCTTCAACAGTCCACCTCAAGATGAAGTATTACACTTTAAAAGGGATGGTCGCCACTCTCCACGGCGACATCGAAGCTGCACGACGGTGTTTCGAAGCAGGCACAAAGGGGCTCAACACCATCGCATCCAAGCCAAAGGGATCAAGCAAGCCAGCCTTGCCCAGCTGCTCCGAGGAAGCCAAGCCTCTGCCCCAGGTCGACTCCATCGACCTCGACAGCCGCTTCCCCGAAGAAGACCAACAGGAGGACCGAGCAGCTTCAGCCAACCCGTCTACGTCGTCCAGCAACAGCTCCCATCCGATGCGCCCAATCCCGGATGGCAACTTCGAGATCGTTTTGTTTGGCGACGACCCTCAGCAGGGAGTGAAGATTGGAGCAGACCTGCCCGACATCGTGAGGAAGCGGCTCAAAACATGCCTCCGTGAGAACGCCGACCTCTTCGCCTAGAGCGCCGCCGAGATGCCCGGCTTGGACCCGTCCGTCGCCTGCCACCAACTGACAATTGACCCGGCCATCAAGGCCATAACACAACGTAGGAGAAAGCAGTCTCTGGAGAAAATGGAGGCCGCAGAAAAAGCAGTAAAGGACCTCCTCGAGGCCAAATTTATTTCGGAGGCCAAGTACACCACTTGGCTGTCCAACGTTGTACTCGTGAAAAAATCTAATGGAAAATGGCGAATGTGCATTGACTGCACCGATCTTAATAAGGCATTCCTGAAAGATGCCTAGCCCCTCCCCAATATTGATAAACTTGTTGATAATTCTGCCGGTTTTAAACTTTTATCGTTCATGGACGCCTACTCGGGCTATAATCAAATTCCAATGGCAATGGCCGACAAAAAAATACACGGCCTTCATGACCGAATCGGGCAATTATTACTACAACGTAATGCCCTTCGGCCTGAAGAACGCCGGAGCGACCTATCAAAGAATGATGAACAAGGTCTTCCGGGGAGAAATAGGCGACATGCTCGAAGTCTATATGGACGACATGTTTGTAAAATCCCACGAGGAAACCGATCATACTGCCCATTTGAGAAAGGTCTTCGAACAGGCCAGAAAATACAAAATGAGTTTTAACCCAGAGAAGTGCACGTTCGGTGTCCGAGCAGGCAAATTCCTTGGCTTCTACTTAACAGAACGAGGAATCAAAGCCAATCTCGATAAGTGTCGAGCATTCTCCGAGTTTCCAACGCCCAAGTCTAAGAAATCCATCCAGTCCCTCAACGGGATGCTCGCGTCACTATCTCGTTTCGTGGCCAAATCCGCCCAGCACGCCTGTCGTAACCCAAAATTTGACCTCCCTCTTTTGCCTTTTGCATAAGCATGCGCATTCGCATCATTAGCATACACATTCGCACTTTTCTCTGTGTGTTTCTTGCCGCAGGATATTCAGGTTTTTCAAGCCCGATTAATCATATCCTGACAAGATCATCACGTCATCAAAACAAGCACAAAATGAAGGTTTACATACCTATTCATCAAGACAAGAGGTGGAAAACCACAATCGAGACTCCAGTATCATTTCCTGAGCAATCTGGGCAAAAATTGACTGAAGTAACCGGTTAACGCATGGTGAGTAACCGGTTACTCAGTGCAATTTTGAAATTCCTGCTGCATTTTTGAGACAGCAGCCATGCACTCTCTTTGGTCATTGATTCTACAGTGTTCTAGCAGTGTGTGGAATATTCTAGACATTTCAAGACATTCCAAGTGCATTTATTCCAATGTTTCACTCTAATTCAAGTGCACCATGTTCCTTGTTTTCCAAGCATATCAACCTTTGGATGATGGAGTGCAACTTGGGATTGTTACCGAGTTGGTTCTAACTAACCAAGTTAACCGCCTTGACTCGGTGAGTCAAGTCCAACTAACTCCTAGCCTAGTTCCAAATCCAAAGCTAATTCCAAACCAAATTCCAAACCATCTCACACTCTAAACCTAAAATCTATATAAACTCACCTTCACTCATTTTCAAAGACCTTCAACCATTTGCTCCATTTCACTCTCAATTCTCCCACATTCCCTCTGAATTTCTCTACTACATCTTCATCTTCATCTCAATTCTCTTCCAAAACCTCACCAAAGCTCATTTCTACTTTGAAGGATAATCACTTTTACATCAAAAGTGATTATTTCTTGAGATCAACCTTCATCATTCTTGCTATTACACTTGGATTTCTGGAGTTATTTCAGCTTTTGGATTAATCTTGAGTATTTGCTGCAACTTCCAACGGTTCGAATTCGCATTTTGGAGCTTTATCGTATTTTGCTCGATTTCGACACGGTTCGTCTACAAATTGAAGATTCCTCTGGTTTCCTTTGATTTTTTGCATCAAGAATCCTTTGCAATAATCACCAAGGCACATCTCTGCCTTGTAGGTTGATGATGTGCCTTGTAGCTTGATGGATCTATCTTTTCTCTCTGTTTCGATTGATTTCGCGCGTTTACATGATGTAATTTTCGTGCACAAATTTGTATTTAAGCATGTGGTAGTTTGCATAAGTGAATATGTGCTGAGAATCACTTTTGAAAAGCTGTTTTTACTGTTTTTTTTCACCACTGTTCAGTGGTAACCGGTTAACGTATGGTGGTTAACCGGTTACTCAGAGCAATTTTCACCCAGAACGCTAATTTTCAAGAAAGTAACCGGTTAACGCATGGTGAGTAACCGGTTACCACTGAACAGAATGACCATTTTCTTGCATTTTCAAGTGTGTTTGCCATGCTTTCTTCATTTTAACTTCCATTGGTTATCATGCTTGATTTTATGGATGTTCTAAATGTCATTTCACTTCTGGTTGAAGCATATTCATGAACTTTCGATGCACATTTTTGATTATTCATTTGTTTCATGTTCTTAGCATTGTATGAACATAATCCTTCTTGCACTATCTTTGTTCGCATGATACATGATTTTGTGTGGCATTTTGATGATCATTTGGCACTGTTTTGCACCTTCCATTTCAGTTTGCATTAAGTTTATTCTTCATGGATAAACTTAATCTTGTGTAATCAATAATTCACTCCTTTGTGCTTTAATGACTTATCATCCTCTTTGGAAAGTTGTTAGCATATTTCTCCCTTGATTAATTGATCGAAACACGTTTCGATTAGTTGATCTTCCCCTTTCCTTTCTTTAGGCTTCCTTTAGAGATTTCTCTCTTGTTCCCCCGTGGAGTTGGAGTTTCGCGCTGCGCCTTGCATCGAAGCACTGTACAAATTGATGTCGTTATGCTGTCTGTTTCTCTATGCAGGAGCACTGTACAACTTGGAGCTATTGTGCTGTCCGGTTCAACTTCCGCATTACACCCTGTGTGTGTTAGGGAAGGAATGAGAAGGGAGAATTCCTACTCTCATTTTGACTACTTCAGGTAGGGGACGAATAACCCTGTGCTTGGCTTAGTCATCTCTATCTCCAGGCGGTAATGTGCTTTCTTTCCCCAGTCGAGTTGATCCTTGATCACTCTTCTCTCTTTGCAATCTCTTTCGATCCTTGATCACTCCTATCTCTTTCAATCTCTCCTTTTGATTAATCACCATCCTTCTTGGTTAAAATCATTATTCTTGCGCTAGCAATCTCTCTTTGTTCCATTACTCCTTTCTTCTTGTAATCAATCATTGCTTTTTGATTCCCCTGAAGAGTCTCAATTCTCTTTCTTTGGTCCAACACAGTTTTCCTGTCACGACCGTTTTTTCCCCAGGAGTTCGCAACCTCTTCTTGGTTCTTCTCCTTTGTTTGGTTAATCACTGTCTGTCAGTTAAAACACCAATGTTTGCACTCCTTCTCAGTTAACCACAATCCGTCTGTTAAAACACTGAGTTCCTTGGGTTAATCACCTTCTCTTGGTTAATCACCTTTTTCTTCAGTTAACCACAGTCTGTCTGTTAAAATACTGAACCCCCTTTTTGAGTTAATCACCTCCTCTTGGTTAATCACCCTTTTCTTCAGTTAACCACAGTCTGTCTGTTAAAATACTGAACCCCCTTTTTGAGTTAATCACATCCTCTTGGTTAATCACTCATTTCTCCCGGTTAAACACAGTGTTCTATTAAAAAACCAATCCCTTGCAGTCGACAACCTTTCTTGGTTCGAATACTTGCACCCTTTGGGTTAGTAACCTCTTTTGGTTCAATACCTTTCTTCGTTGGTCAAGTGCTGTTTGTTCAGTCGTACCAACATCCCTTTTAGGTTACGACCTTCGATCGGTCCTACACCCGTTCTCCTGGTTAATCACAGTTTTCTATGTTAAAACTAATGCTTCTTTACCTCCACAGAGTTGCATTCCTTTCTTTCTTCAGTTAATCACAGTTTATCAGTTAACATACCGATACCCCTCAGAGTCAAACATTTCTCTCTTATTCCCTTACTCTTTTGGTTATGACACCATTTCTTTTGCATCCCCAGGGGATCTTTCTCCATCTCTTGCTCTTGGTTTTGACACCACCTCTTTCATCCCCTTGTTTCTCCCTTGTTTTGTTTTCCGTTCAGTTCCCCAAACTATGGAAGCTTTGATTCTACATTCTTTCGAATGTCAGATACGTAGGCATGAGATCGCAATGATCTCGGCGAGCACACTTCCACCTTTCTTCCGTCTTCCTTCTTTCTTTCTTCCTTCTTTGTCCCCTGGTTCCCCGAACTACGAAAGCTCTGATTCTGCATTCTTTCGAATGTCAGATACGTAGGCATGAGATCGCAATGATCTCGGCGAGCACACTTCCACCTTTCTTCCGTCTTCCTCCTTTCTTTCTTCCTTCTTTGTCCCCTGGTTCCCTGAACTACGGCGCTCTGACTTCCTCATTGCACTATGAGGGTACGTAGGCACGAGGACTTCGTTCCTCCGCGAGCACTTTCTTTCTTTCTTTTCTTTTTCCCCTTTCTCTCTATCCTTCTTTTAGCTAGAAGCCTTTAGATAGATAACCCATCCAAGCCTAGAAGCAAGCGAAATGGTTCCCGTCGAGTACGACGGATGCGTTAGGTGCTAATACCTTCCTTTCGCATAACCGACCCCCGTTCCCGTTTCTCTCCCCCTTGGGTTTTATCGATATTTCCCCTGTCCTTTGGGACTAAATAAAGTTCGGTGGCGACTCTGTTGTATCTTTGAGTGTGCGATTCACTCAGGTGTAAACCAGCCATCTTCAGCTGGCGACTATGCTGGGGAAGATTGACCTCTTGTTGGTCCATCCCTCAAGGGGTCTCGCCTAGTTTTATTTGCTTTTTCTTGCTTGTTCGGGTGTTTATCTTTCGCGCTTTACTCGCTTTATTTTACACGCTTTAGCTTTATGTTTATTTATCACATTTCTTTACTGCTTTGAATATTCATATGCTGCATATTCTGGATATCTGCTGTTTTCTGCTGTTGTTGGGGGCGGGTAGATATTATTGGAGAGAAAGGTCCTAACACCGGGCCTAGTATACACATAGGCTAGAACATGGATAGTCGTGAGGCTTGCGTCTTGCGCGTTGGGATATCACGAGACCCACATCTCAGATCGTGATTCGTTTGAGAATACCTCCGTCCTGTGAGAATTCACTACGGCGGGGGATTTTCATCCTGAGTCCTATGGTTTGGGCGACCTTTCTAGGGACCACCTTGTAGTGTCTAGATCACACCTGTGAGGGGGATGGGTTTTGCAGGAAAACAAGCCACTTCATACCCTTGTTCTCATACACGCCAAATTTCTTCACCGACACATCAGATTATGTTGCACTGACACATATTATGTGCAGATATCCGGATTGTTCATATTTGATTATTCAGACAGTGCTGGCTTTTTGTTGTTGTGTTGCATATCATTTCATCATGTAAATTAATTGTTGTATGTGCATTTCCAGGTTTTCAAGGACTTGTCTTTTGTTGACATTATCATAGAGATGAGTACTAGTCATCGTGGCATCTTCAGTTACAAGTTTGTGGAGCCTAAGCTGGGTGTCTTGAGAGGTTTGGCATCTTTGTTAGTTGGAGATCACAGAGGGGTTTTCATAGGTACTTATGGTAATCTGTTGACCATCCTCAACACTGAAGTCAACATCACTGCTATTTATACTCTGGTTCAGTTCTACGACCCGCCATATAAGTGCTTCACATTTCAAGATTATCAGCTAGCACCTACACTTGAGGAGTATGCTTATATTCTGAGGGTTGAGATCAAGAAGCAGGTTCCTTATGTTTACACTAGTGTTTGTCCGAAGTTTCATCTTATTGCTGATGCGCTTTGCATTAGTAAGAAGGATGTAGAGGATAATCTCAAGACCAAAGGGAAAGGTATTCGAGGGTTTGCTTTGAAGTTCTTGGTTGACAAGGCTACTACTTTTGCTAAGGATGGAAACTGGAATGCTTTCAATGCCGTTCTTGCTTTGCTGATATATGGGATTGTCTTGTTTTCAAACATGGAGGATTTCGTAGATCAGGCTGCCATCAGTATCTTCTTGTCCAAGAATCATGTTCCGATGCTTCTTGCTGATACTTATCATTCTATTCATTCCATGAATGAAAAAAAGAAAGGAACCATTGTCTGTTGTGCTCCTTTGTTGTATCGATGGTTCATGTCTCACCTTCCACAGAAGGGTCCCTTTGTTGAGAATAAGGATAATCTCAAGTGGTCTCAACGAATCATGTCTCTTACTGCTGAGGATATTTCTTGGTATTCTCGAGTCTTCAACGACATTTTGATCATTCTTCATTGTGGAAAATTCTCCAATGTGCCTCTCTATGGTACAAAGGGTGGAATTAACTACAATCCGAGAATGGCCTTCCGACAGTTGGGATACCCTATGGTTGACAAACCTGATCATGAGGTAGTGGAAGAATTCATCTTTCATGAATGGGTTGATGACATGGGTTTGATGAAGAGGTTTAGTGCCGCCTGGACTCAGATTCATCTTGAAGGTAGAGCCGATTTGGGTAAGAAGAATTGCGTAGCCAAGGAAGCTTACACACTTTGGGTCAAAGAGCGCGTCAAACAGATCTTGTTGCCATTTTCTCCCGAGCCTTCCATGTATGCCAAGCCTCCTGAACTTGCCATTGTTCCTCCATCTGAAGTCGATCAACTCAAGCTGATTGTTGAGAAGTTGAAGAAGGAGAATGCTGATCTTCATCTTAACCTTGATAAAGTCACTTCCGAGAAGGATAGCCTACAGATTGAGCTCCATCAGAAGCGCGAGCGCATGCTCAAAGAGGTGGAGGTTAAACAGAACAAGCGTAGGAAGGTGGGTGATGCTTTGAAGAGCACCTATGAGGGACTTGCTTCAAAGAAGAGACAACTCGCCGATGCTCATTATCAGGCCTACAAGGGGGATCTGAGCTACAACAAGCAACTTGAAGAGCTTCGAGGGAAGTTATCCGAGTTCAAGGCAAAGTGGCAAAGTGAACAAGACTGTGCTAATCAGTTAGCAAAGGACTTTTCCCAATGTCAAGCTAAGCTCGACAAAGTCTTCGGTGAGATTCAGAAGCTGCAAGATCAAGCACATCAGAGCAGCGACCAAATTAGCCAGCTCAACACAGAAAGCACTCATTGGGAGCATCAAAGCCGTCATCTACAGAACCTCCTGGATCAGAAAGAGGCCTTTCTTCAGGACATGCTTCAGGGACCTAATCACTCATTGCTGGGTAATCTCATGAAGGATGCGAAGTACTGGAGTGAGAGGCACGACCGTCTAGCCAGATTTGCTGAGCATGCATTGGAGGACCTACCGGGGTTGTTGAGGGATGCATATGCGGATGCATTGCCACACCAGCTTCCTTGGGCTGTTTTTCATTTCTTATCTGTGTGTAGGGTGGTATTTGATATAATTCATGCGGATTTTGTTGTAGTCCAAAAGGCAGATATTTGACTTGTATTCGACTTGTACTTCTTTCCTTTATTGCTGAATGAATAAAGATTCTTGTTCACTCTATCTTTTATGCCTTTAATTGTATGCTTTATGATTATTGTCAATAAAGATAAGTTTAAGAATTCCTGGAATTTAAAAATTTATTTTAGCATGCATATCATACATTCATCTGCACACTTATGCACGTCCCTTCATCTGAAACCGTTACTCATCCTTGTCCGCATTCCTTGTAGCAAGACGACGACTCGACATCGGTATTTAACTCGCTCAAACAAATATAGAATCATGGCTGACTTCGAAGCTAAGAACGTTGCTTACAAGGAAACTTTGGCTCAATTCCAAGGTCGTATGGATCAGTTCCAGACGAACATGGATGTCATTATGGAGCTCCTTCGTGCTCAGAGGGACGCCGCTGCTACTACCACTATTGTTGCAACTACCACTGATGCAACTGTTGTCACTCCTGTTGTGAGTGTTCCTCCTGTTGTTACGGCTACTCCTGCTGTTGTTGTTCCTTCTCCTGCCATAGTTGAGGTGCCAGTTGAGCCTGTGAATCAGCCTGCCGTTCAACCCAGTTTGAACCAGATGCCCGCTGGTTTCCCTTGGGGCATGCCTCCGAATTACACTCCTCAGATTGCAAATAATGGTAGTGCCTTCATGCCATATCAGCCTTTTGTTGCACTCATGCCTAACGGGAATGCTGCCGCATATCTATGGGTCATGCCTACTCCAGTCCTGCCTCCAGTGGTGAATGGTGATCCTGAGAATCCTCAGGCTCAAACTCATCAAACCGCCGAATTGGTTGATACTAAAACTCCTGATGAAGAAGAGCATGTGTATAGAGGACCTCCTATTCATGTTTCGGTTTCATCTCAGGCTACTTAAACTGCTATTCAGAATATTCATCCTGGGATATTCTATCCTGGGGCATCTTCCTCAGCTGCTGTGATACCTCCTCCGAATTATCCATTTGGTGTTCAGATAGGTCAGAATGCTGGTCAGATGGTTAACCCGAGTTTGGTGCATCCTTCTCAATTTGCTACTCCGCAAGTGAATGCTCCTGCCGCTTCTCAGCTGCCAAATCCTCAGATTCTTGTTAAGCCCACTAATCAGAACAGATCTGTTGACTACAAGTTGTTGGAAGACCGTATCAGAGCTATCGAAGGGTTCTCTGCTTTTGGCATGGAAGCCAAAGACTTGTGTTTGGTTCCAAATGTTGTGCTACCGCAGAAATTCAAGATACCTGATTTGCCGAAGTATAAAGGTTTAAGCTGCCCGCGTAGTCACATCATTATGTATTGCAGGAAGATGGCATCCTATATTGATAATGATGAATTGCTTGTTCATTGTTTTCAAGATAGTTTGTCCGATGCTTCATTGGATTGGTACATGGGCCTGGAGCGCAGCAAAATCCGTACTTGGAGGGATCTATCTGAAGCGTTCGTGAAACAATACAAGTATAACCTTGATCTGGCACCTACTAGATTGCAATTGCAGAATCAGTCGCAACGCTCAGCTGAAACATTCAAGGAGTATGCACAAAGATGACGTGTGTAACACCCCAAAATTTGCCCTTCTGTTTCTAACCTAACTGGTTTATGCTTCATTTCATTTGCATTAGCATTGCTGCATTTGCATGTTTCGTTGAGCATGGGATCAGGGCATTTTCTTCAACAGTACAAGATGTTCTCAGCACAGGTTTAATCTTTATCAGCAGTTGAGGCCAACCATTTAATTCTCGAAGTCTTTTCGAGCATTTATTTTGCTCATTAAGTGATTTGAAGATCAATAGTTCCGACAGTCAAATTTTGGTCAGCAATTCAGCACCGAACAGCCGTCTCGGCAATTTAATCGGGGCTCGGAAAATATTTCACGGCATGTTTCAAGTGCACTCAAGTAGTGAGGTCCAAAGACAAGTTTCAAAGGCATATTGTCGTTCAGAACAGGTGGAATCAAGTCCGTCTCTATTTTCCCTCCTTTTGGCGCCAAGCTGAAAATTCAAAATTTGTACTGAGTAACTGGTTACTCACTGTTTGTTAACCGGTTACTCAGTGCAATTTTTGCCCAAAATCTGCATTTTTCAGCACTGCAGAATTTTCAAATTTATTTTGGGGGTCATGTGCATTGCTTGTGCCTACGTGGGAAGGATCTAGAACAACTCATTTTCATCATTTTCCACCCAAATTTTCCATTTCCACTCATCATTTTCCACCCCAATTCCTAGTTTCATTTCCTAACCCATTTTTCACCTCATTTTCCACTCATTCCAAACCCAAGCAAAATTCCCAAGCTAGAGGATATTTAAGCTCACTCATTCCAAACCAAGGGGGGGAGATCATTTTTTCACTCTCCAATTTTCAGAATTCTCTCAACCTCTCTCTCATTTTCCAAAACCCTCACTCAAAGTTTCATCATCAAAGTTCATCAAATTTCACCTTGAAATTTGTTGATCTTGAAACTAAACCACCATCCATTCACCAATTCTTGAAAGAATCTTGGATTTGCTACTGTTTTGGAGTGTGGAATCACTTTTGGAGCAGCTTTTCACTATTTGAGTTGTTCTAGCTTGGATCTTGGTTGTTCTTGCTTGGATCTTGAAGTTCATCACATGGATCTTTGGATTTCTTGCTTGGATAATCAATTTTCGTTCTCAACATTCACCAAGGCAAATCTCAGCCTTGTAGGTTGGTTTTCCCTAGATCTATAATTGATTTTGGTTGATCATAGCTTTTGCAATGTAGATCCATTGATTTCATGTGTTGTTGATGCCTTTGCTTGATGTTGATCACGAATGTTGATGATAATTAATTTGCATGATGTTTGATTATTGTTCATGAGCTTAATTTCGTGCATGAGTGATGATATGATCATTTGGAAATAATTGGATAAGTGATTTTGCTGCTGAAAAGTGATTTTGCAAATTATTTTTGAATTCTGTCCCAGAGTAATCGGTTACTCACCGTTTGTTAACCGGTTACTCTGTATATTTTTTACGTAAATGGTCTAATTTTCAACTAAGTAACCGGTTACTCATCGTTTGTTAACCGGTTACTCTGGGACAGAGTGTGTATTTTAGTGCATTTTCTTGGTTGTTTGAGATCCGATGCATGCCTAAACTTCATGGATTGATGTGATTATGATTTGTGGACTATATTTGAGCTATTGCAACTCACACTATTGCATGATCACATTTCTCGACACGCGACCTTTTGAATTCCATCGTTTATGAGCATGTTTGTGTGGTTGATTAATTGTTGTGTTGATCATGTAATGCATATGTTTGGAGCTCGTTAATTGCTAATTGATGATGATGGTTGTTGGAGTAGTCGTGTACATGCTCATTTGTTTTCGATGTCATAATGTGCATACTTGATTTAACTTGATCATATGCTTGATATTGTGCATTCCTTCATAGTGTGGTGCGTTCTTCTTCCATGATTTCAAGTCTATTTCATGTGAGTTCTAATGTATTTGTGGTCATGATCATTTTGTTTGATGCGTATGATGATTGATGCATGATCGTTTTACCATGTTGAATCAAGTTGAGTTGCATGTTGCCCTGCCCTTGTCATGGCTGTTTCCGTACATACATGCTGTCATATGTGTTGTCCATGTATACGAATGCTGTTGGTGGTTTTTCACACCTGTTTTCATGCTGGATTGTATGCTGTGAAATGCTGATTGGTGCTTGTGCACGATTTCTTTGCTGTTCTGAAGCAAGTGTGTTGTTGTAGGTGTTGTTTCTTCTCTTTTTTCATCTTTTTCACTCTTTCTCATTCCATGGATCTCAAGACTTGTTCAAGTCTTGGATTCTTTCCCTTTAGAGCTACCTAGTCCAACTTAATTTTTTATTAAGCTTGGAGTAGGATTAGCATTAGGTTTTAGGTAGTCTTTTCTCCTAAACCTCACTAACCATAGGATATCCATGCATGATAACATTAGGACTCTTAGTTTCCCTTTAGAGTTTCCTTTGTATCGTCTCTCTTCTCATCTCAAAAGAAAAGTAAAAAAATACTTAATAAAGGTTAGCGTGTATTGCGTCCGAGCCTTAAATGTAGGAAATGAAGAAAGAGGGGTCCCCCTCCTCTTCTAGAGTGTTTAGCATACGTTCCATTTGGGTGCGACCATGCTACTCATTCGTTCCCGCATGATAAACTTTGGTGTAATACAAGTTACAAATAACTGTAAAAAACACTTCTTTCTAAAAAACTTCAAACCAACAATAACGTTTTTCCTTCGGGAATTCTCTTCTCATCTCACTCACTCTCAACGCACGAACGTGCTCCTACTCGTTCTCCTCGCAAGGCGGTAACGCCTAAGTCTCGATTCAGCGAGCTGCAACACCTGAGCTAGAACGGAAGCCGTTCCCTAAAAAACACAATCCACCCCTAGTGAGGGGAACTACGTCGCTCTGATTCTCATGCTCCCGATGAGATACGTAGGCAGTGGGGTAGGGCCCATGCGAGCACTTCTTTTATTTTCCCTACATTTGTTTTTTGTTTCTCTTTCTCTCGCCCTTCCCTTTTCCAGTTCTCTAGCTAGCGGTTCCTTTTCCTTTCCAGCAGCAGCGAAGTTCCAGTTGACCACACCCCTTGATCGAGACAAGCAAGCGTGGATCCCATCGGGTACGATGGACGCGTGGGGGTGCTAATACCTTCCTCACGCGTAACCGACTCCCGAACCCAGTTCTCTTGGTCGCAAGATCATGCTCTTTCCTTTTCCTCAGGTTTATGCAGTGTTTCCTTTCCCTCTCTTGGGATAAATACACATTGCTGGCGACTCTGTTTTCCGCGCCACTCTCGCATTTATACCGTTGGATGCGAATCTTTCGGGAGCGACAGCTGGCGACTCTGCTGGGGACTCTGGTTGACCTCTTGCTGGTCCATCCCTTTTAGCGAGTCAATCCTAGCGCTTGTTTGTTTTCTCTCATTGGGTGTTTTTATGGTGCTTTGTTTTGTTGTATATTACTGTATTGCTGTTTACTGTATTTTTTTTTGCTTTACTGCTTTACTGTTTTTACAGCTTTTATTGCATTGCATTTCATTTTATTACTGTCATACTGGATATTGTTGTGCTGTTCTGCTGCTGGATTTTCTGTTTGTAGGGTGGGATGGATTCATGAGAGAAAAACCCAATACCCAGGCTTGAGCATACACCTATGATTAGCGTGGAAACTAGTGTGACTTGTTTGGCATTTGGCCAGACGAAGTATACATGAAAACTCCACATCCAGACGAGGTTTTCTTGGTAATATTCTGTCCTGTCCATTTGGGGCAGACGATGGAATATAACTTGGAAAGCTGTCGACTCTGGAGACCGTTTCCTGAGGACTCAGTTGCGGCACTCCTCCCGAGTTGTGACAGTGGCAGACCACGTTTTGTGGCAAACCCATTGCGCATTCTCGATCCGAGGACCTAATACTGGGAACTTGCTATAGGGTTTCCTTTTGGAAAGGAATCAGTGGAAGCACTCCTCGATTGGCGATAGTACTGTACCCCGAGGGATGATTGTACTATTGCTTCTCGACCTCAGTGCCAAAGCTGAAGACTTGCCATAGGATGTTTTCTTTTGAGGGGAATCAGTTGAGGCCTCCTCGATTGGTGATGATGCCAAACCAGAAATGGTGAACGTATCATCATTTCTCGACCTGAGAGCCCGGGATATTGAGGATCCTCGCCTTTCTGGAACCCACATATGAGAGGGGATGGGTGTTTGCAGGTTTTCAGGTAACCGAGACCTTCAACCTACCTGGTTTCTGGGTTTCTCATCAGTGTACTATTATTATCCTGGCATTCTGGCAGTTTGATTGGGTTGTTATTCTGGATTTCTGGTATTCCGGGTCTTATTCAGTCAGCGGAACAGCAGCAGTTTGAGCATTTTGGATACCTTGATCCCATGTCTGCATTTTCCATCATCTTTTTGCATTCTGACATGTTTGTTCATTTGTAGGGTTGCATCCTAACTTTGATTCCGGTTGTCTGAAGACTGTCCACGATGAGTATTAGCACTGAAGAAAGAAAAAACATCATCCTGTACAAGTTTCCAGAGCTTTATCTAGATGATGTGCACAAGATCTCGGCAATGGCAAAACCTGAGGTATTGGCAGATTTCAGAGGAGAATATGGGAGGATTCTAAGTTTCGCCCGGAATGTTACCAACTATGAGTTCAGGGCCCTGCACACTCTGGCACAGTTCTATGACCCTCAACTCCGGTGTTTTCTATTTGTTGATTATCTTTTGGCTCCTACGTTGGAAGACTTTGCTCTTATTTTGGATGTTTCAGTCAAAAAAGGAGCTCCCTTCTATCCTTCTAAGGAGTTTCCTGATCTGGAAAAGGTTGCTGCTGCTTTAAGTTTGGATCAGTCACTGTTGAAGAAAAATATTGCTAGTAAAGGGGGTTATCAAGGTTTTCACACGAAGTTTTTGATCGAACAGGCTGCTACTTGTGCTAAGGCTAAGTGTTGGTCAGTGTTCAATGCAATTCTGGCTATGTGTGTTTATGGAACGACGTTATTCCCTAATGTGAAGGATTTTGTAGACGCGCATGCTGTCCGGATATTCACCACGAAGAATCCGGTACCTACCTTGCTTGGGGATCTGTATTATTCGATGCACTATAAGAATGAGAAAAGGAGAGGTGGACCTCTTTACTGTTGTGCTTCAATTTTCTATAAGTGGTTTGCTGATCGTCTTCCCAAATCTGGGGCATTCGAAGACACTAAAGGAACTTTAGATTGGGCAAAGAGATTAATGGGGTTAAGGGCAGACAACCTGATCTGGATCAATCGTGATTTGTTGGGCCAAGAGATCCTGATCAGTTGCGGAGGTTACCCAAACGTACCATTAATAGGAAGGAAGGGGGGAATTAACTACAACCCCATTCTTGCTATTAGGCAATTTGGGTATGCTTTGAAAGAGCCGCCAAAAGGCCAAGATGTGCAAGAGTCTCTATTTTTAGGAGAGGAAGCCAATCTGGAAGTGTTGAAAGAAGCTGCAAACGCTTGGAGAGATCGCCATAAGAAAGGAAAGACTTCTTTTGGAAAGTGTAACAACAAAGCTTTTCCTGCGTACGAAGACTGGATTTAGAGCAGAGTAGAGAGCGTACTTTTACCATTCTGCAGGGAGCCTCCATCTTATCCCTTACTGATTGAACCTCCAACCACGATCGAGATGGAGAAGTATAACAAATTATGGGCTGAAAAGGAGAGACTTCGAGAGGAGAATGGTGAGTTGCAAAAGGAAATCTACCAGTTGAAACATGAGCGAGGTGAGGCCGTTCATGTTGCCAAGCTGAAGACAGAGCGTCTCGCGGAGAAAGAAAAGGAGCTGGTTGAAGAGATAGCAGCTAGGAAAAGGGTAGGACAAGCTCTAAAAGGTGTTTGTAAGACTCTCAAATCCAAAAAGGATGACTTAGCCAAGGCTTGGGCGAAGATTCACAGGTTCAATGCTTACCGAGATACTGCAATCACAGCCAACAAGCAGAAAGAAGATAAGCATTTGGAGAAGATTGAGAGTCTGAAGTTGAAGCTCAGGAAGAAGGACGAGGAGATCTTGTCAGGGACGTTCCAAAGACATGCAGTCGAGGAACAGCTCAAAGAAGCCATAGCAACCATGGAAGAGCTGAAAATACAAGCAGGAGTGAAGAGGTCTAAGTGGGAGTGCTCTAGCTCAGGCAGTGGTCCTCATAGGGTGCAAGATCCTTGAAGGGAACTCTACTCAGTAGTTTGTACTTTGTTCTTTCTTTGTATTTTGGGTCACCACCAGAATTGTTGGCTGGGACCTTTGCTTCTTTTGTTGTTATTTATGGTACCTTGGGTTGTAATTTCTGACAGTGTTTCACTCTGATTTACATATGAGCAGCAGTTTCATCTTACCTTATCTTTAAATTGGAATCAAGGGGTGGATCGCCCTGCGAATATACAAACATGTTTGCATTTGCATTTGCATAATCATAAGCATTTTTGCATAACAGGTACTTGTTGCAGGCGACCTCTAACCTTTATTTGGTTTCAGGCACGATAGCTGAATCTCCCATTCACCGGTACGCAACCAAACAAAACCAGGCTAGAGTTATGGATCAAATGTAGACAGAGTTGGCTGAGCTAAGGGCACGTATGGAACAATTTATGAATCTGATGCAAGGGGTTGCTCAGGGGCAGCAGGACCTGAGAGTAGGGCAAGAAGACATGAGAGCTACCATCCAGAGGTTGGAGACTGAGATTCCTACTGTTGGTCACGTTGATCCCCCTAGGGTTAACCCTCCTGTGGTCAACCCTCCTGTGGTCAATCCTCCTGTGGTTACTCCTCCTCCAGTTGGGGTTAATGTGGGTTTTGTTCCTGGCAACACTGGGCTGGTAGAAGATCGTCAAGATGACCAGTTTTCTGTACTTAATGCTGATATGGGGTTCTACCATGATGAAAGGAAATACGAGGGATTGGCTGAGAGAGTGAAAGCTATAGAAAGTCAGAATCCTTTGGGAATTGATGTCGAGGATATGGGACTGGTACAGGGTGTCAAGATTCCCCTGAAGTTTAAACCACCTACTTTCGACAAGTACAATGGTAGTACTTGTCCCAAAACTCACCTCCAGGCTTACAACCAGAAGATATCAGCTTATTCTGATGATCAGAAGTTGTGGATGTATTTTTTCCAGGACAGCTTGTCTGGAGCCTCACTGGAATGGTACATAAAATTGGACAGAGCCCGCGTCAGAAGCTGGAAAGACTTGTGCTTGGCTTTCTTAAAGCAATACCAATATAACATCGACATGGCACCGAATCGCACTCAGTTACAAAGCATGACACAGGACCCTAAGGAGGGTTTTAAACAGTACGCCCAGAGGTGGCATGAACTTCCTGCTCAGGTGCAACCTCCGTTGGCAGATAGGGAAATGGCTGACATGTTCATGAATACTTTGCAAGGTCCGTATCTTGACAGGCTGGCCGCTTGTCCATCTACTGGGTTTGCTGACATAGTAATTGCTGGAGAGAGAATTGAGGATTTGTTAAAGATGGGGAAGATTCAAGACGGAAGTGGTACAAGTTCAGCTCCTGCAAAGAAGTTATTTGGCAACAACAACAGAAATCGTGAAGGTGACGTTAATGCTGTGTATTCACAAGGAGGGAGAGGTAGAGGACAACAGGGTGTACATCACCAGGCAGCATCTATAACTATTCCAACTCCGGGTAATGAGGCTCAACCTGCAGCTCAGAGGCAGTATCACCCAAGAAAGAGAATGAATGACAGACATTTTGATGTTTTTCCTATGACCTGTTCACAGATGCTACAGAATTTACTTCGTTTGAATTTGGTACAGTTAAGGTCTTTGGCTCCTCCAACAGGCAGGTTACCCGCTGGATATGATGCAAATGAAAAGTGTGAGTTTCACTCCAATGCACCAGGACACAATGTGGAAAATTGCAAGGTTTTCAAGCATGTGGTACAAGATCTTGTTGATTCAAAAGCTATTAATTTTGCTCCGAGACCTAATGTAATTCAAAATCCCATGCCCCCGCATGGTGGGCCGGGGGTGCATGCCATTGAAGAAGATAGAGGGCTGAATCTGGTAAGGGATATTAATGATGTCAGGACTCCGCTGAAAGCTGTGAAAGAACGATTGCTGAAAGGGGCTGTATTTCCTGGTTGTTCAGAAAGTTGTGAGGATTGTTTGATTGCTGATAATGGTTGTGTAAAGTTGAGAACTGGCCTTCAGAGTATGATAGATGAAGGATGTTTACAATTTGATCAGTTGAAAAAGAATGATGATGAAGTTTCCACTATTACAATCTACTTTGATCCTGTTGAAATTCCGGTGCCTGCACTTGTACAGATATCTGCGCCTGAACGAGTGGCTCCTATAACTGTAAGTGTTCCCAGCTACGTCCCAAATGAGAATAAGGTTGCTATCCCGTGGTACTATGGGACTAATGGCCAAAGACAGAGGTAGGAGGTGCAGACTGTTAGAATAAGAATTGATTCTACATTCCTAATAATTTTGATGATAACAAACACTATATTATTTAGAACTTGATGCTCCTTAATTCATTTTTTGTGATATGTAGGGAAGTTCTAATGTAAAGAAGTTCTGATATAGAAGTATCACAAGATCCCATCTGAGCGAAGTTCTAATCAAGCAAAGCTCACAAGATCTAAGCAAAGTGAGTTCAAACCGAAGTTCTAATCAAGCGAAGTTCACAAGATCTAAGCAAAGCGAAGCTCTAATCAAGCGAAGCTCTGATATGGAAGAATCACAGATCTAAACTAGCTAAGTTCTGATGAAGGATGTCTCACGCTTCAGCACCAAAGCTGCATCAAGACAGAAACTCTGATAATGCATCAAATCAATGTGGACTCTGATACGCTATCCTCCACTTTTATGAGTATCACAAAGCAACGGATTAAAACAGACAAAATCTTTATTTTTGGAAAGAGCATTCAAAGGCATTATTATCAATCTCCAAAAATATCTCTCACGACTCCAACGGATTAATTATTTTCATCTATTTAAGGGAGCACCTGCTGTAATACCCCAAATTTTGACCACTTAGATTTCCCATCATTGTGAAAATCATCATCACAATATGGATGAACCATCATGCTTCATTAGTCTCCCCAAAGATGGGTGAGCATCCTGTAATACCCCAAATTTTAACCACTTAGATTTCCCATCATTGTGAAAATCATCATCACAATATGGATGAACCATCATGCTTCATTAGCCTCCCCAAAGATGGGTGAGCATCCACTACAATCAAAATTAGGGTTTCAAGCCCTCTCTGAGTGCTTAGACAAAGGATCAATCAAGAAATGACATGATCTTCAACTTGTCTAATCTCTCAAACATCCACAATGGATCAAAAAGGACTCCCACTTCAAGGATTAAGCACAAGGCTGCTCCCTTCTAGGTGGATCAAGTCTCAAGATCGACAGTGTCACCAAATTAGGGTTTTGGTCGACCAGGGCCTCCAGATGGAAATTTTCATCTGGGCACAAGGCAATGATCCAAAACATGACCTAATATGCTTCATGGAACCTCGTGAACCCATGCATCAAGTCAATTTTGCCTCAGGGGATGCATTCATAAAAAGTCAGGAATTAGGGTTTCTTGACCTAATTCACCCCTAAGTTGACTTTTGGGACAAACCATGAGCCAAGACCTCGAGAGATGATTTGAGGGTCTCTAATACACCATATTGATCCATTTGGAACAATGGATTGATCCAAGAAGCTTGAGCAACAAGTCTCATTTTCATCTGCACCAAAATTAGGGTTTTAAGGGAAAAGTCAACTGTAACTTTGACTTTTGACCTAGACATGCTCCCAAACCCTAATACATGATTGAATATACCCTATGACACCCATGGAACATGTCCATCAAGTTTGATTTAGGTCAAGGACATGATTTCCTGAAGAATTGCACAGTTTGGAATTCATCTGATAAAAAGTCAACTGTGCACAAAAGTCAACTTTGACTTTTTGAGATTTTTCACCAAAATGGATTTTTAACCCTAAAATGATGTTAATGTATGATTTGAATCATCATTCATCAAGAAAAATCAAGAAAAGTGAGATAACTTGTAAAAGGGGTAACCATAAAACTTAGAAATTTTTCTAAGTTAAAAATAAAGTGGCAAAGGTACCAACTTTGGAGGACCATAACTCCTAAACCACAAGGCCATTTTTTCCCATCCAAAGATGGATTTGTAGCCCTCATTATCACCTACAAAAACTTCAACTACAAGTCATTCCAATTCATTAAGGATTTTGAGTTATGGAGTGATCAAAGTGGCTGAAAAGTGAAAATGTCACTTTTTCCAACACTTAGTGAAATTTTCACTAAGTCAAAATTCTGCTTCACTTTTTGCCAAATGTAGGGGGATTTTTCACTTGGAATCAAAAGAGATCAAAACCAAACTTGTTCAAACAGTTGTTGTATCATGCAAGAGCTTTCCAAAATGGCCAAGAACATTGCCAAATTCAACCTACATCATGAGATACAACCTTGGCAAGTTGCCTTGCTGAAATCTGTCAAGGCAAGGCAGAATTTGCATTTTGGCTCGATTTGCCAAAATCAGCCAATTGCAATTGCTCCAATCCACTTGGACACCTCAGAGGATTGAATCCAAAGGGGACAATCACTAAGCCAAGCCTCCAAGGTCCAAGGAACAAAGAATAGCATGTTGAACCTAGAATGGCCAAAATAGGGACAAGACTTCAAATTTGGAATGAGGCATTCAATGGAACCATCAAGGTGGCATGGACTGAGCCATTCTCATCTGAAATCAGTCAAGACTTATCCAAGACCAAGGGGACCAAAGCTCTGTGCCCTAACCTCTAGTCAATGGCTAGAGGAAACTTTCATTTCCATTGGCCAACATTGAGGAAACCTACTTACCAGCTGCCATGTACTATTCCTTGCAAAACAAACTTGCTCTACTATAAATAGAGCTCAATTGTGGTCAGTTTAAGTACACCAAAGCCATCTAACAGATGCTTTCCTCAAAATCTCTTTCTCTTGGCAAAAATGCCTTTCTTAGCAAGGTAGCTATCAGGTTTTGAGTTTGAGAGCAATTCTGCACAAACCAATCACTCACACTCCTCACATACATCACATATGAGCTGATCAAACACTCACATACCATCTGAAACATCAATTTCACAAAATCACTTGCCATCCACACAAGTTTGAAGTGAAGTTGCAGCTGAGATGCCATAAACTGATCCAGTCCATTTCAATTCAATCCAAGTGTTCAAACACACTCCATATGGTGTAGGGAAGCTGTCCAAATCATCACAACTTGTCTGTAACACCTCCAACTCAAAATCACATCTGCTCTTGCTGTCACGACTTGGAGGTAAGTCTAAATTGGTCATCTCTCAATCTATGCATATTTCCTCGCACAATAATTTGGCCATATGTTCATAATCATGCATGGAATGTTTTCCCTCAATTAATTGCATTGTTTGAATCGTGTATCAAAAATCCTAGCCTTCATGCAGAAATTAGGGTTCTTGAGGTCTCTTCGTGATTTCTTGTTGTATGTTTAATTTAAATGAAATTAAAGTACATAGACATGATCGTGAGGTTGAGACGAGCATAATGATATGTGGATTGCATGATATGATTACGTATTCATGGAGATTGGATGGAAAATGCAAATCTGGGCAAACTGAAAAACGCGCGTGTTCTTGGTGTTTTTCTTGGCGCCATTTTCATATATTTGAATATTTGAATTTTGTGATTTTGTTTAATTGATTCAAAAATTAATTTCTCTCTGAGTTTTAATGATTTTGAGTTGATTCTTTTTTTAATAATTCACAAAAATGTTAAAATATTTTATTTTATCAAAAAATCCCAAAAATATTATTTATTTCATATAATTGATATTTTTGTAAAGAATTAATATTTTGATTGTTTTTGGCATTTTAAATATTTTTTCTACATTGATTTTGCAACTTTTAATGCTTTCTAATTATTTTGTAGGTCAATACTTAATTTTTGAAGCATTAATCCAAAATCACAATTTGTTTTCCATGTGTTAAACAATTTTTGATCATTTTAATTGAATTTTTATTCAATTAAATACATTTTGAAAACAAATTAGGGTTTTGGATTAATTCAACCCTAAAAAAATCATTTTTCAAAACACTTTGGGCCTCTAATAGAGTGTAAGACCCAATCCTTTTTTTGACCAAATCATCTTTGGGCCTCACTTATTGTATAAGTCCCGATACCGTCAAAAAACAAACGGCACGATCGTCGCCTTTTCAAAAATCATCTGGGCCTACCCTCGAGTAGTAAGACCCATTTATTCATCTCAAAACTTTTTGGGCCTCTTGAGAGAGTGTAAGACCCATCCCCCCTTGTACAAAAACTTTTTGGGCCTCACTCATTGTATAAGTCCCTCTGTACAAGTAAACAGCGCAATCGTCGCCCGTTTAAAAATAAAACTCATCTGGGCCTACCCTCGTGTTATAAGCCCCACTCTTTTTCTTTAAACCTTTTTGGGCCTCTTGAGAGAGTGTAAGACCCATCCCTTTGTACAGAAAACCATTTTGGGCCACAGTCACTTGTGTAAGTCCCTCTGTACAAATTCAAACAGTGCGCTCACTGATATAACCATGGGCCTCTCCTTGAGCTGTAAGCCCCAGATCTTTCTTTTTTAAAGCACTTTCTCCTTTGATTTTGAATATACTGTTGTTTTCAATCTTTCTTTGTTGAACAACTAACCAAACAGCATGGAAGCCCTACAACCGAGTAAGTGGTTATCGCTTTCATTTACTGCTTTCATATTATAAACTGTATTGTGGGGCTGCTCACTGTAAGTCTCCTTTCATAAACTCATATCTACTGTGTAATAATAGTATAGATATTTCGAGTTTCCCCGGCAACTACGTCTAGAACTAGGTGACGCCGTTTCATTTATTCGTAGAAATAGACGCCTAGATCCCCAATAGGAGCACCAGATACAGTCTTTTCTTCGGCTGTCCTCCTTAGGAATCGTCAAGAAATTCTATCCCCCAGAGATGAATTATTCTCGGTGAAACTTCTCTTGAATTTCTTCAAACCGCCGAACGGTTCGGACTCTCTCTAAAAGTTAAAGTCACTGGATAGTAAGCCTCGCACGTTTACCAGTGGTTTTAACTCTAAAAGAGTTTTCCTGAACTTTTCTTTGGTTTGGGACCCACGGGCTTCTTAAAAGCATCGACCTCCTCTTGGGCATCATACAAGGACCCACGGGCTTCCTAAAAGCAACTCGGCCTCCTCTTGGGCATCATACAAGGACCCACAGGCTTCCTAAAAGCAACCCCGCCTCCTCTTGGGCATTATTCAAGGACCCTACGGCTTCTTAGAATTATTCACAGCCTCCTCTTAGGCTTCGTATAATGATCTCTTCCTCCGGGAATGATAGCCTCCTCTTGGGCTTCGTACAAGGACCCGTCGGCTTCTTAAAAGATTCCAGCCTTCTCTTGGGCTTCGTACAAATTGTCCCGACGACCTCCTAGAGGTATAGGAACAGAACCTAGTCATCCTCATAGAACAGTCCTTTCATAGAGTCTACTACTGTTTCTCGAAGCATAGTACAAAAGATAAAACTCTAGACTTGGACAGTCTAAACTTCCTTGAGTCTCAAAGACATTCTCAAGCACCCTTCGTTAAATAGGAAGGAAACCCGCAGACTTGGACAGTCTCAATACCCTTTGGATTTCCCGTTTCCTCAAAGAGAAGGAAATACCCCTGATCCTCAAATTAAATCCCTGAGTATAGTGTTGCTCATATAAGAACTGATTTTCTCTTTTAAATCAGTATATTGGATCTGTCACTCAACTGAAACAGTTACAATAGCCTCCATCTCGGGCTTCGTACGAGATACCAAAATTCTCCCCAGTGGAGTCAAAACAACCTTTTAGCCTCTCTCTCAGGCTTTGTATGAGACACAAAAGATTCCCTCGTTGAGTCAATCACCCCTTTTTTTTTGCCTCCATCTCGGGCCTCGTACGAGATATAAATCCCTTAAGCAAGCGTCGAACTCTTTGCTAGCCTCCTCTTAGGCTTTGTATAACGATATGCCCCACTGGGTCAAAAACTTTTAGCCTCTCTCTCGGGCTTTGTACGAGACACAAAATAGCCTCCTCTTAGGCTTTGTATAATGATTTTCCTAGCGGAAAATAGCCTCCTCTTAGGCTTTGTATAATGATTTTCCTAGCGGAAATTAGCCTCCTCTTAGGCTTTGTATAAGAAAACCACTGGTTGATCCAATCAACCTTTTAGCATAAAAAATGTGCCTCGTTCACAGTACACAAACATCAACAACTCCTTTCCCTTCATCTAATCGCTGTAAGCGGTAAGCCTCTGGATCATCTATATCCACGCCAATGTCCCTCTTTTAGCATGAAAAATTCCTAAGGAAAGATGGCATTGCTCTACACTGAGTTAAAGTCTTCTCCTTCAGGTTAAAACCCTTTCCTCGGAAATTATGGCATTGCTCGGATCCGCGTATCCCAGTTAAAGTAATTCTCCTTCCCCCTCTTTAGAGATGCCAAATTCTCTCTAAAACCGAGGTCTTTCAGCTTCACGTCTTGGGCTTTGAACAAGACACAAATAGACCTTTCAGCTTCACATCTTGGGCTTTGAACAAGATACAAATTACCTTTCGCTTCACGTCTTGGGCTTTGAACAAGACACCAAAAACCAATTTCCTCCCATAGAATAGGAGGAACTACGAACGCTCTGATTTCCCTGTTTCGGTAAACGGGAATACGTAGGCATAAGATCGAAAGAAAAGATCTTAGCGAGCGCAATCAACAAAAAACCCAAATCCCATATCCCCATCAATCAAAAGCAGTAATTCAAAAGCATCAGTCCTAACATCCTAATCCTTGTTCCCCGCCAGAAACCGTCTGCCCAGGTAAAAAGAAAGAAAACAGTAATGGCGAAAATACAAATAACCAGTACAAAGGCCCCCCACATTAATAGCATCCGTAACCTAACAGACCGCTGTTTAAACTCAGTATGCAAAGCAGGGTTAATTGGAGACATCTATTTCCCTTCCTTATTCAGCTCACAATAGGATAAAAAATGAATCGACCTGTAGTTTTAAGCTCAACCGCAGAGAGCGACCAGCGCTTAAGAACCGCGTCCAAAATCGCTCGCTACAGAAAAGTGGCGCCCACCGTGGGGCCACGTTCCTTTCTTTCTACTTCTTTTGTGTGAAAATTTACACAAATGGCGACTCTGCTGGGGAGTCTCCTTTTCTGCCTTAGGGCATCATCCCCGTTTTCTACGGAAAATGGGAACTCTACCGAAGAGAAAGATTGACCTATGCTGGTCCATCTCTTAGGCAGGGAACCACAGATTGGGGCTTCCGCCGGGGAACCCATTTCTGTCAGGAACTTAAGATTCGTAGCTTTATAAGTCTAGGATGATTAAGACAAATATATATACTGCTTTTCCTAATTGCTATACATGTTTATTTTTCTGCTAATGGGAATGCGGGTGATGCCGTATGTGGAAAGAATGAGTATACACCTAGAAAAGCCAAACCTTTTTCGTAGTGCGGAAGCTATCGGAAATAGATGTTACGCGATACTACCCTCATTTGAGGCTGGTGATCTATTCTCGGTGAATAGCACTTACTCTAAGATTACACACAACTCGCTGGCGATCCGCTTGTTGTCTGCCTTCCTGGGAGGAGCTGATGATAATGAGTACAGGTACAAAAATCACCTTAGTATAAACCTTTGGGGATGGGTAGAGCCTTGACTTCATGACAACGACTCTTTGACCCTATGTTTTTTCTATGTTTTTGTGTGCTGCATTCATGCATTCATTTAATAAAACATTAAAACATTCAAAAAACTTTCTCTTCTAGTCTCTCTATTTTTCAAATTAAACTAAGACTGTGATTGCAAATATCAGAGAAAAAGATTACGCTAATGGATTTCGGTAGAAAGAGAACTCACCAGTATACCTTCAAGGTTCCAAAACTAGGGGATTTGAGAAAGTTAGCGAGGATGATCGTTAACCCAGAGGCTTTCAGAGCCAAGCACGGTGGTTTGCTACCACTGTTAAGAGTCCATGTGATTGAGGGAATCATGGATGCGCTCATTCAGTTCTGCGATCCGGTTTATCATTGTTTCACATTCCTGGATTACCAGCTAGCACCAACGCTGGAGGAGTATTCTCATCTGACTGATTTACATATCACTGATCGAGCTCCATTTTCTGGACTGGAAGAAATTCCAAAGAATCAGACTATTGCAAGAGCAATTCATTTGGACGAGTCTGAGGTCAAGACTCACATGATTACTATGGGTGGCATCCAAGGTTTTCCAGCCCAGTTCTTGACAAAGAAAGCTATGTACTTCGCTAGTATAGGGAACGAGACTGCTTTTGAAAGCATCTTTGTCTTGCTCACCTACGGATTATTTTTGTTTCCCAACATCAATAACTTCGTCGATATCAACGCTATTAAGGTTTTTCTCATTGAAAACCCTGTGCCGACTTTGCTCGCCGATGCGTATCATTCTATACACTTGGGAAATTTGTACAACGGAGGGGAGATCACATGTTGTGTACCTTTGCTTTACAAGTGGTTTATCTCTCACTTGCCCAAGTCTGCTGCTTTTTGGGATTGCAAGAGTGTCTTACGTTGGTCGCAGAAGATCATGTCCCTCACCAACTCTGATATATATTGGTGTAATAGGATTTATGAGGGAATCAGAATCATTGACCGTTGTGGAAACTTCCCCAGCGTACCCCTCATAGGAACTAAAGGAGGAATCAACTATCATCCGATATTAGTTCTTCGTCAATTTGGATACCCGATGAGACACATCCCACTGGGTGTTCATCTGGAAGGTCTTTTCTTCAAAGAAGGAGAAAGTGACAGAGCACTAAAGATGGAAATAGTGCAAGCTTGGAAACATGTTCATAAGAAAGGATGAGAGTCTCTGGGAAAACCGGACTGTGTCTCGGTGGAGCCTTATCTCCATTGGGTACAAACTAGAGCTCTCAAGCTAAAGATGCCTTATCCTGGTTACAGAATTCTTCCGCCGAGGGAAATTGTCATGTACTTCATGACGGAAACTGAAAGGCTTCAGGTTACTCTCAACAAAGTTCAAAAGGAAAGAAGGTCTTGGAAGAACAAGTACCGCACCCTCAACGTAGAGTGTATCCAAATACAGCAACTACTGAGAGAGAAAGATGCTCTGATTGAAAATTTAGAGCAGCATGCTGTAGAGAATCAAGATGACCAAAGGAATTTGCTCGCTCCTTTCACCTGGCAAAGGAATGACAACCCGACAACGGCCCAAGTGCCCCGGTCAAAGAAAAGGAAGATACCAGAATCAGCACCCGATTTCTCTTCAGAGAGGACTCGGGACCCATTAGTTTAGGTTTCTGTTTCTGCACTTTGTAATCTACTGTATTTCCATTTCTGTAATCCTTTGGAATTCAATAAAAAGGGGTTTCCCCGCTGTTTGATATTTGCAATCTAATTGTCGAAGTTTATTTTAATTAAAAACAATTAATATAATCATTGCATTCATCATTCTCACATCGCGTATTCTCCTTACCTACGAATCTCACATTTGTGTCTCGATTCTAGAGTCAAACTGTCTCATTCGTATAATACTCGGGCCAATCGTCAGAAAAAGATGGATGATTTTGAGGAAGAAAACAAAGAGTTGAAAGAAGAGATCGACGCTCTGAGAGAGGATATGAGAAAGCTTCGTAACGACATGCAAGCCATGGCAGAAGCTCAACTACAAAGAACTGTGATCTCAGAGATCACCTCAACGCCCATCATAGAAAAGTATGATCCTAGGTATCAGATACCGAAAGATCGTCCTTGGGGCATGCCTGTTAACTATATCCCGGAAGGATATGTTCCGCCGATCAGTGAAGATCAGGGAATCGCAACAGAAGCCGCTGGGCCTGAAGGTTACAAACTTCGAGAAAGCAAAGATGCCAGGGGCATACTCAAGACTCCTGAAGGTTACAAACTTCGGGAAGCGCCAAGACTTACTGCCGTAGTCACGGTACCACCCCCTGTGGTGCACACTGTCCCGGAAGGACAGATTCCACCAACACCTTCTGGTAAGAAGGAAACTATGTTTGACAGAATGGAGGAATTCCAGGAACAGTTCCTGGAAATGCAGAAAGAGCTGCAAGCCATTCGCGGTCAGGATCTATTTGGAAAGGACGCCGCAGACCTCTGCTTGGTCCCAAATGTGAAAGTCCCGCACAAGTTCCAAGTGCCCGACTTTGAAAAATACAAGGGTAACTCTTGCCCTCAGAGCCATCTGGTGATGTACGCTCGGCGGATGTCAGCTTAGACGGAGAATCAGGACCTGCTGATTCACTACTTCCAGGATAGTTTAGCCGGTGCCGCACTCAAATGGTACATGGGTTTAAACCGTGCTACGATTAGCACATTCAGAGATCTTGGTACTGCCTTCGTCCAACAATACAAATACAATTTGAACATGGCACCCGACAGAGATAAACTCAGATCAATGTCACAAAAGGAAAAGGAAACCTTTAAGGAGTACGCTCAAAGGTGGCATGAAATTGCCGCTCAAATTTGTCCACCTCTTGAGGAAAAAGAGATGACAAAGATCTTCTTAAAGACCTTGAGCTCATTTTACTACGACCGAATGGTTGCCAGTGCGCCCAGTGATTTCACCGAAATGGTCGGCATGGGTGTACGTCTTGAGGAAGCCGTCCGAGAAGGACGTTTGGTCAAAGACACTGGATCAACGAGCGGTACTAAAAAATACGGTGGTGCTCTCCCTAAGAAAAAAGAGCAAGATATTGGGAATATCTTTCTCGGAAAGCAAAGGCGACGTTATCAGCCAGTAGCAGCTATTACTCCTGCTATCGGCCCCGCGCCTGTTCCTACGTATCAACCTCAGGTTGCGCAGAGCCAACCTGACCAATAAAGGACACAACAGCCTCTTCAGCAGGCTCGTCCTCCATATAACAACAACCGTACAACACGGCCACCAGGATTTGATCCTATACCCATAACGTACGCAGAACTATTTCCGTTACTGCTGGCTAAGGGGCACATTCAGACTAAGTCTCCCCTTTCAGTTCCGGAAAATCCGCCTTTTTGGTTTAAAGCGGATCAAACATGCCCTTATCATCAAGGAGGTCCAGGGCATAACATTGAGACTTGTCTTAATTTCAAATCCGACGTGCAAAAGCTTGTTAGGAGCGGGCTCTTATCTTTCAAGGATACGAATCCTAATGTTCTTACGAACTTGCTGCCTCAACATGAGAAGGCTGCAGTCAATCTGATTGAAAAAGAGACTAACAATGTCTATCAAATTCACGATGTACTCTTATTGGGGACCAATCTGGTCAAGATGCATTGTAGACAAAGTGGATATGGCCATGTGCCACCTCATAATTATCACCAGTGTGATATCTGCTCTAAAAGTAACCAAGGATGTTCTGTAGTGCAAGCAGCTCTACAGGAACAAATGGATCTCGGATGGATCCAAGAGCACCGAGTTCATGGAGTTAACATGGTTTACACGAATTCTAAAGTCATTCAAAATCACGACATCCGTGTGATGAATGTCAACTTGGTGGCGATGCACTCAAGGCAAAGCCAGTATCATAATCTGCCGCGGCACGATTACAGTTCCTGTCTGATTTGTTCGGTAAACAAACAGGGATGCTCTTTCATACAAGAGGTCCTCCAGCGTCAGATGGATCTTGGATGGATCCAAGACTACCATGATAGGAACTCCTATCAAATCAACATGGTTCAGATCTTTGACATCCGCGTGATGAATACCAACCTGGTAGAGTTACATGCTGAGCAGGTCCGACTCGGATTCTTAATATCACATGACTATCAAAATTGTAAAGCGGGTTGCGAAAACGATCGAGGTTGTACCCTTGTCCAGGAGGCACTTCAACACTTGTTAAATCACTGGTGGATGCCAATCTATATGGACGAAGATACTCAACAGATTAGTATGAATCACATGAATCCTACTCGTCGTCAAAGTCAGGATGTCCGATCAATGGAAGATAACCTAGTGAGGTTACATTGTATTCAAAGTGGGCGTGGCCAGGTGCCACCACACAACTATGACAGTTGTAGCGTCTGTTCGGAAAGTAACCAGGGGTGTTACCTTGTGAGAGTAGCTCTTCAGGGTCAGGTCGATCATGGAGAAATTCGTCCATATCCAGGTTCTGGACCCATCAACTGGACGCCGAACTACCTTGCTGATCAAGTTGAGGATGTTGTCACGATCTCTGGTCATCACAGGACCAGGGATATTTTTGCCATCATTCCTTTGCTTGACGAATCTAGAGTTCCCAACCGGGAACGGATCGAGGTTACTTATGATGGTCAGAAAAATCAGAAGGTTCCCATAGTCATCTATCTACCGGGGCCACTACCGTATGAATCAGCTAAGGCAATCCCTTACAAATACGGTGCAACAATAATCGAGAATGGAAAGGAAATTCCATTACCCTCCGTCGTGAATATTGCAGACATCAGTCGTGTAACACGGAGCGGTCGAATCTTCAACCGAGGGGTTGGAGAATCCAACAAAGAAAAGGAACTTCAGGCAGAAATTCCTGATCCACCAGTCGGTCAATCTAGTAATCCAGACTTTTCAAAAGACAAAGATGAGATGCTAAAGCTCATCCAAAGGAGTGAATATAACATTGTCGATCAACTGTTACAAACTCCTTCAAAGATCTCGGTATTATCACTGTTACTCAATTCAGAAGCGCATAGGGAGGCTCTACAGAAAGTCTTGGAGCAGGCCTTTGTGGAACAGGATGTAACAATCAGACAGTTCGATAGCATTGTCTCTAACATCACTTCCTGCAATAATTTGGGATTTAGTGATGAGGAATTACCTGAAGAGGGTCGCCGTCATAACATGGCGCTCAACATTACAGTTAACTGCCAGGGCGTTGCTTTAGCCAATGTACTGGTAGACACAGGGTCAGCCTTGAATGTTATGCTGAAGTCTACTTTGATGCAATTATCATTTAAGGGCCCTCCGATGAGAATCAGCGAGGTCGTCATCAAAGCATTCGACGGATCTAGAAAAACGGTTATCGGCGAAGTTGATCTTCCCATAACTATTGGTCCTCACACTTTCCAAATCACTTTCCAGGTCATGGACATCCGGGCAACATACAGTTGTTTATTAGGAAGACCTTGGATACATCAGGCTGGAGCGGTCACTTCGACCCTCCACCAAAAGCTAAAGTTCGTCAAGAACGATCAACTTGTCACGGTTTGTGGGGAACAAGCCTTGCTCGTGAGTAACTTATCATCATCTACTTGTGTGGAACCCGAGGAGGTTATTGGAACTCAGTTCCAAGCACTATCGGTGAGCAAGAACGATCAATCTGAAGAAGGAACTTCAATTTCTTCATACAAAGATGCTATCAAAGCGGTCGAGAGTACCGATACGACAGGATGGGGACGGCTTGTCATTCCTATTGACAATAAAACAAAGAAGGGTCTTGGTTTTTCTGCAACCTGTACCCAGACAGCCGCCAACGATGAAAGTCTTCATCCCCTTCAAAACTTCTTCCACAGTGGAGGTTTTCTTCACCCAGTGTCTCAGACAGTTCATGCTATCAATGAGGAAGATCCCTCTGACACGGATGAAGAATGGAAGTCCTATCTTAACAAGGACGGCTATATGTCTCAGGAAGAGATGCTTATGCCTTTTTGCTTTCCTACAGAAAGTCCGAGATTTATACCAAGATCAGATGTCGAAATGATCTACGGAGATTGTGATCCGGAAGGATGCCGTGCTCCGCCAAATTCATTAGAGGAAGACACTCTGATGAAAGAAAACTTTGATCGCAATTACTATGGCCCAATGGATGGTCTGCCAATGTGGCGGCCTTACCCAGGAAACTTGGGGCAAGAAAGTCAGCCGAGTAATGAAACTCAGCTGAGCATCGTTGAACAGAATACCTGTGTCCCCGCCATGTCATGGGATCAACACTCAGGTCATTCGGAAATTACTCAACATGAAGATGAATTCGCAACGTTCGCAGGACTTGAATTCATCAACTATGCTTTTCCTGAGGTCAACGTCATCGAGAGGGATGACTTCTCCAGTTCCAAAGAAGTTTGGGACACTTTGGGACAACCGAGTGGAAAATACGACTTTATGGTCAAGTACACTGCTCCCGAACGCTCTCGTATCAGGCTCGAAGATATCCAGTCAACTGGATGGGGAGATACAGCTGAGAGCACCAATGCTATGCAAAATGCAACAGAGGAATCCTCCTACGACAATTCTGCTTGGGAGACAGATTCTAATGATCTTGCTCCACCAGAAATCAGCGTCATTTCTGAAGACAAATCAAGGAAGGTGCCAGACTTTGTGATTCACTGAGGAGTTCGCCGCCAATGGATTGCCGTCGAGGTTCCGAAGGTCGTTCATCAGTCAAAGTAATTGCCATCTTTAACCTTTCATCCTGCCCAGGTGAAACAGATGTTTTGATAGGGCTCGCTTTTTGTAAATTTCCCTCTTCGCTTTGCCCGAAGCGACAGAGTTTTGTTTTATAGGGCTGTAGTTTCAAGATTCGACTTGTTCATTAATAAAATAACGTCGTTCTGTAATTTCCGCATTAATTGCTGTTTTCTCTTTTTGCTTTTTCAGAAAATGGTAATCCTAAAAAACATTCAATAATAAAAAAACAAGCAGTAAAATCAAATACACTGCACACACTTGCATTTTCTCTATCTCTTCTAAACATGAATCATCACGTCATGCAGATTGCTTGTTTTATACCCAGTTGAAACATACGATCCGATGCCTTCTCCCAACTTTGAGTTCCCGGTATTCGAGGCTGAAGAAGAAAATGACAACGAAATTCCAGAAGAGATCTCCCGACTACTCAGACAAGAGGAAAGGTCCATTGAAACTCACAAACAGCCGTTGGAAACGGTAAACTTGGGTTCAGAAAAAGAGAGAAAAGAAATCAGGATCGGAGCATTGCTCAGTCCAACTGCCAGAGAGGGTTTGATAAAGCTTCTCAAAGAATCCCCCGATGTATTCGCTTGGTCCTATCAGGATATGCCAGGGTTGGATACCAGCATCGTGGAACATCACTTACCGCTAAGATCGGAATATCTGCCAGTAAAGTAAAGGTTGAGACAGACTCACCTGGACATGGCCATCAAAATCAAAGAGGAGGTACAAAAACAGTTCGACGCGGGTTTCCTCGCCACATCAGAATATCCTCAATGGTTAGCCAACATCGTACCCGTTCCGAAAAAGGACGGAAAAGTCAGAATGTGTGTCGATTACAGGGATCTGAACAAGGCTAGTCCAAAGGACGACTTTCCTTTACCACACATTGACATGCTGGTAGACAGTACAGCAAAGTTCAAAGTATTCTCCTTCATGGATGGATTCTCGGGCTATAATCAGATCAAAATGGCGCCGAAAGACATGGAGAAAACTTCGTTCATTACCCCATGGGGTACCTTTTGTTACAAGGTAATTCCGTTCGGTTTGAAGAATGTCGGGGCAACCTTTCAAAGGGCCATGACTACTCTGTTTCATGACATGATACACAAGGAAATCGAGGTATATGTCGATGATTTGATTGCAAAATCAAGAACAGAGGATGAGCACGTTGAACATCTGTCAAAATTGTTCGAACGTCTAAGAAAATTCAAGCTCCGCTTGAATCCCAACAAGTGCACCTTCGGTGTCCGTTCAGGGAAACTACTAGGGTTCATCGTCAGCCAGAAAGGGATTAAGGTTGATCCTGACAAGGTCAAGGCCATTCAAGAAATGCCTTCTCCGAAAACTGAAAAAACAAGTCAGAGGATTCCTGGGACGATTGAACTACATCTCCAGATTCATATTCCTTATGACCGCCACTTGCGCGCCGATTTTCAATTTACTAAAAAAGAACCAGGATTGCGTTTGGTCAGAAGATTGCCAAACCGCCTTCGACAGTATTAAGGAATATCTATTGAATCCTCCGATTCTGTCACCTCCAGTGGAAGGAAGACCACTGATCATTTACCTCACAGTCCTAGAGGACTCAATGGGATGTGTACTTGGCCAACAAGACGAAACTAAAAGGAAAGAGTCTGCCATTTACTATCTAAGCAAGAAATTCACCGACTGCGAGGCTCGGTATACAATGCTTGAGAAAACTTGCTGCGCTTTGGCTTGGGCAGCCAAACGTCTTCGCCAGTACATGATTCTTCATACTACTTGGTTGGTCTCCGAAATGGATCCAATCAAGTACGTTTTCGAAAAACCTGCTCTCACGGGAAGGATTGCCCGTTGGCAGATGTTACTATCAGAATATGACATAGAGTACCATGCTCAGAAAGCCGTTAAAGGAAGTATTTTAGCCAATCATTTGGCTCATCAACCGATTGACGATCAAGAATCAATCGGGTTTGACTTCCCAGACGAAGATGTCATGTATCTAAAAATGAAAGATTGCGATGAACCGCTACCCAGTGAAGGGCCAGAACCAGGTTCCCAGTGGGGACTCATCTTTGACGGAGCAGTTAATCATTATGGAAACGGAATTGGGGCAATCATTGTTACCCCTCAGGGTTCCCACATTCCTTTCACCGCCAGACTTACGTTCAAATGTACGAACAACGAGGCCGAATACGAAGCATGTATCATGGGTCTCGAAGAAGCGATTGATTTAAGGATAAAAAACTTGGACGTATACGGCGACTCAGCCCTGGTTATTAACCAGATAAAAGGAGATTGGAACACATACCAATCAGAATTGATTCCTTACAAAGACTACGCAAGAAGGTTGCTACTCTTCTTCAACAGAGTCGACTTTCATCACATCCCTCGTGATGAGAATCACATGGCTGATGCATTAGCCACTCTCTCTTCCATGATTAGTGTAGGTCGATGGAATGACATACCTAAGATCGACATCATGCGCCTTGAACGGCCCGCTTACATCTTCATGATTGAAGTAGTCATAGACGACAGACCTTGGTATCACGATATCAAATGCTTCCTTCAGAAACAAGAGTACCCATCAGGGGCACTCAGAAAAGACAGGAAAACCCTCAGAAGATTGGCTGGAAACTTCTTCCTGAGCGGTGACACTCTTTATAAGAGAAATTTTGACATGGTCTTGCTCCGATGCGTCGACAGACCAGAAGCAGACATGCTCATGAAAGAAATTCATGAAGGATCCTTTGGCACTCATGCCAACGGACACACAATGGCGAGAAAAATTGTCAGGGCTGGGTATTATTGGTTGACCATGGAATCCGACTGCTACAAGTACATGAGGAGGTGTCACAAGTGTTAGATATACTCCGACAAAATTCATGTACCGCCATCACATCTCAAAGTTCTTTCTTCCCCGTGGCCTTTTTCCATATGGGGAATCGACATGATTGGTATGATTGAGCCCAAGGCTTCAAACGGACATCGGTTCATCCTGGTAGCCATTGACTATTTCACCAAGTGGGTCAAAGCAGCGTCATTCGCCAATGTAACCCGACAAGTGGTGGTCCGATTTATCAAAAACAATATCATCTGCCGTTATGGTGTTCCAAGTGAGATCATTACTGATAATGAATCCAACTTGAACAACAAGATGATGAAAGAGTTGTGTGCAGAGTTCAAGATTGAACACCATAACTCATCTCCCTACCGACCCAAGATGAACGGAGCGGTAGAAGCGGCTAACAAGAACATCAAGAAGATCGTTCAGAAGATGGTTGTAACCTATAAAGATTGGCACGAGATGCTACCCTTTGCTCTTCACGATTATCGTACATCTGTCCGCACTTCAACAGGGGCAACCCCTTTCTCTCTAGTATATGGCATGGAAGCAGTGCTTCCCATAGAAGTAGAGATCCCGTCAATCAGGGTATTGATGGAAGCTCAGCTCACCGAAGCTGAATGGTGTCAAAGTCGACATGACGAACTGAACCTGATCGAAGAGAAGAGAATCACGGCACTATGCCACGGTCAGTTGTATCAACAGAGAATGAAGAGGGCGTTTGACAAAAAGGTCCGACCTCGTGTCTTCAGAAGAGGAGACCTCGTGCTCAAGAAGATACAATCATTTCTCTCTGACTCTCGGGGCAAATGGACCCCGAATTATGATGGCACATATGTGGTCACGAAAGCTTTCTCAGGCGGCGCCTTGAGACTTGCAACCATGGACGGAGAGGAATTTGCCTACCCCACGAATGTTGATGTAGTCAAGAAATACTTCGCCTAAACTAAAAAAAAAAAAAAAAAAAAAACGTCTCGGTGGATTGAAAACCCGAAAGGGCGGTCCAGGCAAAAGTTAGAGACATGAAAAAAAATCATCCCGATGGATTGGAAATCTCATAGTACAATCCAGGCAAAAATTAGGGATAATGGCAAGTAACTATGTTCAACAGAGGCAAGTCCCTCAGCAGCAGTTGCATCATCTGTCAGAAAACTCCAATCAAAGGTCATCTTCGACGGAAGCTCAGGATGCCCCGAATTCAAAGTTGGTAGAAGGATAGTGGTCGTTATGTTTCAACGTAGCCCTTTTCCCTGTAAATTACCATTTTCTAACTTTGTATATACTCTTTGGAATCACGCGTTTGGCTGATCTCCATCTTATCAATAAAATTTGAGCCCTTGTGCTTTTGTTTGTAACTCTTGCTTGTTTTAGCTTTACAGAACGACGTTGTTTAAACTTAATCAGCGATTCTTGAAATAAAACAAAAATGAATTTACTTGTTAAAACTTTTTCTGCTTTTAAATTAAAGATGGCATTTCTTTTGACTGTTGAACATCAGAAGAACATCGATCGCTTCTCCCGAAGTAAGCGAACTTCAAAGTGCAGAATCAAAGCACTCCTTCTAAGCCAGTATGCCTGAATGAAGGGATCAACTGTGTCAGAGACCTTGTTTCGTCTGACACACCTCGACCGAGTTCTCATCTCCTAAGCCCGATCGACATAGCTCCCCGCGTGGACTATCTCTCCTAAGCAAGGTGGAATTGCTATTTTGAATCAACGATACTTCTTCGCCCCGCGATGGCCGAGTATCCAATTGTGTTCATCCATTAGTCTGTATGTCGCGTCTGTTTTGTCAGCATATACATACATATTTCATGCATTTTATTTGCGTTCGCATTTCGTATTGCATCACTATCACTCTAGTTGGTCTTGTCCCCTAGTGGTAGAAGTCCTCTCAATTGAGTTGTCAGTTCTTGCCTCGTCAGGAAATACTGTGTCTGAACAACCTCGCTTCCAGTTTAATTCTGGAAAGAAGTTGGTCCTTGACCACTTTGATAACTTGAACCTCTGAAAAGTCAGAGAAAACTTTCAATAAACATCACTCTTCGCCATTGAAGATGATATCCTTGCTTTCCCGGATTAAGGAAAATCCCCAAAGAAAGCCTCGTGATCAGAGATTCGGCAGTACATCAGTATTTCTCCGAAAAGTCGCTGATGAAAAGGTCATCGGCACCTCAAAATTGGACCCCATCATATGGCGTTTCTCCGGGAAGATCCCGAGAAAAGTATGATGAAAGAGCCCAAACGAAAACAGTCTCTCAAGAGACTCACTTTCCCTAGTAGAATCGACAAATGACGTCTCCAACAGAGAAGTTTGTACAACTCTACAACTCAGACGACTGGGTTCCCCAGCAAGTCTGACATCAAAACTTTTTCCACTCAAATGGCATCTCCCCAGGAAAATTCGGCGAGAAGTTTGAAGGAAAGCCGCTACGAATAGCGTCCCTTGTCAGTAAAGTTTATTGACAAAAAAAAACCGAGACCAGTTCCTTGGTAAGAAACCAGGATCGAGGGGAAGTTTAAATCAGAAACTAAGACCAGTTCTTGGTAAGAAACCAGGATCGAGGGGAAGTTTATATCAGAAACTAAGACCAGTTCCTTGGTAGGACACCAAGAGCGAGGGGAGGTTTATTTCAAAAGAAAACTAAGACCAGTTCCTTGGTAGAAAACCAGGATCGAGGGGAAGTTTACCTTTTCTAAGCATCATTGCTTAGCTAAAGAATATGAATGCGTAAGCTACCATTCATAACCACCATCAAAATTTCGGATATTCTGATATTTAATCCTCTTGCACCCCGAATGCTCGAATACCTTCGTCATTCACACCTTCGAGTCCAAGAAGATTAAATAGGGGCATATGTAATACCCCAAATTTTGACCACTTAGATTTCCCATCATTGTGAAAATCATCATCACAATATGGATGAACCATCATGCTTCATTAGCCTCCCCAAAGATGGGTGAGCATCCACTACAATCAAAATTAGGGTTTCAAGCCCTCTCTGAGTGCTTAGACAAAGGATCAATCAAGAAATGACATGATCTTCAACTTGTCTAATCTCTCAAACATCCACAATGGATCAAAAAGGACTCCCACTTCAAGGATTAAGCACAAGGCTGCTCCCTTCTAGGTGGATCAAGTCTCAAGATCGACAGTGTCACCAAATTAGGGTTTTGGTCGACCAGGGCCTCCAGATGGAAATTTTCATCTGGGCACAAGGCAATGATCCAAAACATGACCTAATATGCTTCATGGAACCTCATGAACCCATGCATCAAGTCAATTTTGCCTCAGGGGATGCATTCATCAAAAATCAAGAATTAGGGTTTCTTGACCTAATTTACCCCTAAGTTGACTTTTGGGACAAACCATGAGCCAAGACCTCGAGAGATGGTTTGAGGGTCTCTAATACACAATATTGATCCATTTGGAACAATGGATTGATCCAAGAAGCTTGAGCAACAAGTCTCATTTTCATCTGCACCACAATTAGGGTTTTAAGGGAAAAGTCAACTGTAACTTTGACTTTTGACCTAGACATGCTCCCAAACCCTAATACATGATTGAATATACCCTATGACACCCATGGAACATGTCCATCAAGTTTGATTTAGGTCAAGGACATGATTTCCTGAAGAATTGCACAGTTTGGAATTCATCTGATAAAAAGTCAACTGTGCACAAAAGTCAACTTTGACTTTTTGAGATTTTTCACCAAAATGGATTTTTAACCCTAAAATGATGTTAATGTATGATTTGAATCATCATTCATCAAGAAAAATCAAGAAAAGTGAGATAACTTGTAAAAGGGGTAACCATAAAACTTAGAAATTTTTCTAAGTTAAAAATAAAGTGGCAAAGGTACCAACTTTGGAGGACCATAACTCCTAAACCACAAGGCCATTTTTTCTCATCCAAAGATGGATTTGTAGCCCTCATTATCACCTACAAAAACTTCAACTACAAGTCATTCCAATTCATTAAGGATTTTGAGTTATGGAGTGATCAAAGTGGCTGAAAAGTGAAAATGTCACTTTTTCCAACACTTAGTGAAATTTTCACTAAGTCAGAATTCTGCTTCACTTTTTGCCAAATGTAGGGGGGTTTTTCACTTGGAATCAAAAGAGATCAAAACCAAACTTGTTCAAACAGTTGTTGTATCATGCAAGAGCTTTCCAAAATGGCCAAGAACATTGCCAAATTCAACCTACATCATGAGATACAACCTTGGCAAGTTGCCTTGCTGAAATCTGTCAAGGCAAGGCAGAATTTGCATTTTGGCTCGATTTGCCAAAATCAGCCAATTGCAATTGCTCCAATCCACTTAGACACCTCAGAGGATTGAATCCAAAGGGGACAATCACTGAGCCAAGCCTCCAAGGTCCAAGGAACAAAGAATAGCATGTTGAACCTAGAATGGCCAAAATAGGGACAAGACTTCAAATTTGGAATGAGGCATTCAATGGAACCATCAAGGTGGCATGGACTGAGCCATTCTCATCTGAAATCAGTCAAGACTTATCCAAGACCAAGGGGACCAAAGCTCTGTGCCCTAACCTCTAGTCAATGGCTAGAGGAGACTTTCATTTCCATTGGCCAACATTGACGAAACCTACTTACCAGCTTCCATGTACTATTCCTTGCAAAACAAACTTGCTCTACTATAAATAGAGCTCAATTGTGGTCAGTTTAAGTACACCAAAGCCATCTAACAGATGCTTTCCTCAAAATCTCTTTCTCTTGGCAAAAATGCCTTTCTTAGCAAGGTAGCTATCGGGTTTTGAGTTTGAGAGCAATTCTGCACAAACCAATCACTCACACACCTCACATACATCACATATGAGCTGATCAAACACTCACATACCATCTGAAACATCAATTTCACAAAATCACTTGCCATCCACACAAGTTTGAAGTGAAGTTGCAGCTGAGATGCCATAAACTGATCCAGTCTATTTCAATTCAATCCAAGTGTTCAAACACACTCCATATGGTGTAGGGAAGCTGTCCAAATCATCACAACTTGTCTGTAACACCTCCAACTCAAAATCACATCTGCTCTTGCTGTCACGACTTGGAGGTAAGCCTAAACTTGGTCATCTCTCAATCTATGCATATTTCCTCGCACAATAATTTGGCCATATGTTCATAATCATGCATGGAATGTTTTCCCTCAATTAATTGCATTGTTTGAATCGTGTATCAAAAATCCTAGCCTTCATGCAGAAATTAGGGTTCTTGAGGTCTCTTCGTGATTTCTTGTTGTATGTTTAATTTAAATGAAATTAAAGTACATAGACATGATCGTGAGGTTGAGACGAGCATAATGATATGTGGATTGCATGATATGATTACGTATTCATGGAGATTGGATGGAAAATGCAAATCTGGGCAAACTGAAAAACGCGCATGTTCTTGGTGTTGTTCTTGGCGCCATTTTCATATATTTGAATATTTGAATTTTGTGATTTTGTTTAATTGATTCAAAAATTAATTTCTCTCTGAGTTTTAATGATTTTGAGTTGATTCTTTTTTTAATAATTCACAAAAATGTTAAAATATTTTATTTTATCAAAAAATCCCAAAAATATTACTTATTTCATATAATTGATATTTTTGCAAAGAATTAATATTTTAATTGTTTTTGGCATTTTAAATATTTTTTCTACATTGATTTTGCAACTTTTAATGCTTTCTAATTATTTTGTAGGTCAATACTTAATTTTTGAAGCATTAATACAAGATCACAATTTGTTTTCCATGTGTTAAACAATTTTTTATCATTTTAATTGAATTTTTATTCAATTAAATACATTTTGAAAACAAATTAGGGTTTTGGATTAATTCAACCCTCAAAAAATCATTTTTCAAAACACTTTGGGCCTCTAATAGAGTGTAAGACCCAATCCTTTTTTTGACCAAATCATCTTTGGGCCTCACTTATTGTATAAGTCCCGATACCGTCAAAAAACAAACGGCGCGATCGTCGCCTTTTCAAAAATCATCTGGGCCTACCCTCGAGTAGTAAGACCCATTTATTCATCTCAAAACTTTTTGGGCCTCTTGAGAGAGTGTAAGACCCATCCCCCCTTATACAAAAACTTTTTGGGCCTCACTCATTGTATAAGTCCCTCTGTACAAGTAAACGACGCAATCGTCGCCCGTTTAAAAATAAAACTCATCTGGGCCTACCCTCGTGTTATAAGCCCCACTCTTTTTCTTTAAACCTTTTTGGGCCTCATGAGAGAGTGTAAGACCCATCCCTTTGTACAGAAAACCATTTTGGGCCACAGTCACTTGTGTAAGTCCCTCTGTACAAATTCAAACAGTGCGCTCACTGATAAAACCCTGGGCCTCTCCTTGAGCTGTAAGCCCCAAATCTTTCTTTTTTAAAGCACTTTCTCCTTTGATTTTTAATATACTGTTGTTTTCAATCTTTCTTTGTTGAACAACTAACCAAACAGCATGGAAGCACTACAACCGAGTAAGTGGTTATCGCTTTCATTTACTGCTTTCATATTATAAACTGTATTGTGGGGCTGCTCACTGTAAGTCTCCTTTCATAAACTCATATCTACTGTGTAATAATAGTATAGATATTTCGAGTTTCCCCGGCAACTACGTCTAGAACTAGGTGACGCCGTTTCATTTATTCGTAGAAATAGACGCCTAGATCCCCAATAGGAGCACCAGATACAGTCTTCTCTTCGGCTGTCCTCCTTAGGAATCGTCAAGAAATTCTATCCCCCAGAGATGAATTATTCTCGGTGAAACTTCTCTTGAATTTCTTCAAACCGCCGAACGGTTCAGACTCTCTCTAAAAGTTAAAGTCACTGGATAGTAAACCTCGCACGTTTACCAGTTGTTTTAACTCTAAAATAGTTTTCCTGAACTTTTCTTTGGTTTGGGACCCACGGGCTTCTTAAAAGCATCGGCCTCCTCTTGGGCATCATACAAGGACCCACAGGCTTCCTAAAAGCAACTCGGCCTCCTCTTGGGCATCATACAAGGACCCACAGGCTTCCTAAAAGCAACCACGCCTCCTCTTGGGCATTAGTCAAGGACCCTACGGCTTCTTAGAAGTATTCACAGCCTCCTCTTAGGCTTCGTATAATGATCTCTTCCTCCGGGAATGATAGCCTCCTCTTGGGCTTTGTACAAGGACCCGCCGGCTTCTTAAAAGATTCCAGCCTTCTCTTGGGCTTCGTACAAATTGTCCCGACGACCTCCTAGAGGTATAGGAACAGAACCTAGTCATCCTCATAGAACAGTCCTTTCATAGAGTCTACTACTGTTTCTCAAAGCATAGTACAAAAGATAAAACTCTAGACTTGGACAGTCTAAACTTCCTTGAGTCTCAAAGACATTCTCAAGCACCCTTCGTTAAATAGGAAGGAAACCCGCAGACTCGGACAATCTTAATACCCTTTGGATTTCCCGTTTCCTCAAAGAGAAGGAAATACCCCTGATCCTCAAATTAAATCCCTGAGTACAGTGTTGCTCATATAAGAACTGATTTTCTCTTTTAAATCAGTATATTGGATCTGTCACTCAACTGAAACAGTTACAATAGCCTCCATCTCGGGCTTCGTACGAGATACCAAAATTCTCCCTAGTGGAGTCAAAACAACCTTTTAGCCTCTCTCTCAGGCTTTGTATGAGACACAACAGATTCCCTTGTTGAGTCAATCACCCCTTTTTTTTTTCCTCCATCTCGGGCCTCGTACGAGATATAAATCCCTTAAGCAAGCGTCGAACTCTTTGCTAGCCTCCTCTTAGGCTTTGTATAACGATATGCCCCACTGGGTCAAAAACTTTTAGCCTCTCTCTCGGGCTTTGTAAGAGACAAAAAATAGCCTCCTCTTAGGCTTTGTATAATGATTTTCCTAGAGGAAAATAGCCTCCTCTTAGGCTTTGTATAATGATTTTCCTAGCGGAAATTAGCCTCCTCTTAGGCTTTGTATAAGAAAACCACTGGTTGATCCAATCAACCTTTTAGCATAAAAAATGTGCCTCGTTCACAGTACACAAACATCAACAACTCATTTCCCTTCATCTAATAGCTGTAAGCGGCAAGCCTCTGGATCATCTATATCCACGCCAATGTCCCTCTTTTAGCATGAGAAATTCCTAAGGAAAGATGGCATTGCTCTACACTGAGTTAAAGTCTTCTCCTTCAGGTTAAAATCCTTTCCTCGGAAATTATGGCATTGCTCGGATCCGCGTATCCCAGTTAAAGTAATTCTCCTTCCCTCTCTTTAGAGATGACAAATTCTCTCTAAAACCGAGGTCTTTCAGCTTCACGTCTTGGGCTTTGAACAAGACACAAATAGACCTTTCAGCTTCACATCTTGGGCTTTGAACAAGATACAAATTACCTTTCGCTTCACGTCTTGGGCTTTGAACAAGACACCAAAAACCAATTTCCTCCCATAGAATAGGAGGAACTACGAACGCTCTGATTTCCATGTTTCGGTAAACGGGAATACGTAGGCATAAGATCGAAAGAAAAGATCTTAGCGAGCGCAATCAACAAAAAACCCAAATCCCATATCCCCATCAATCAAAAGCAGTAATTCAAAAGCATTAGTCCTAACATCCTAATCCTTGTTCTCCGCCAGAAACCGTCTGCCCAGGTAAAAAGAAAGAAAACAGTAATGGCGAAAATACAAATAACCAGTACAAAGGCCCCCCACATTGATAGCATCCGTAACCTAACACACCGCTGTTTAAACTCAGTATGCAAAGCAGGGTTAATTGGAGACATCTATTTCCCTTCCTTATTCAGCTCACAATAGGATAAAAAATGAATCGACCTGTAGTTTTAAGCTCAACCGCAGAGAGCGACCAGCGCTTAAGAACCGCGTCCAAAATCGCTCGCTACACATCCACTACAATCAAAGTTAGGGTTTCAAGCCCTCTCTGAGTGCTTAGACAAAGGATCAATCAAGAAATGACATGATCTTCAACTTTTCTAATCTCTTAAACATCCACCATGGATCAAAAAGGACTCCCACTTCAAGGATTAAGCACAAGGCTGCTCCCTTCTAGGTGGATCAAGTCTCAAGATCGACAGTGTCACCAAATTAGGGTTTAGGTCGACCAGGGCCTCTAGATGGAAATTTTCATCTGGGCACAAGGCAATGATCCAAAACATGACCTAATATACTTCATGGAACCTCATGAACCCATGCATCAAGTCAATTTTTCCTCAGGGGATGCATTCATCAAAAATCAGGAATTAGGGTTTCTTGACCTAATTCACCCCTAAGTTGACTTTTGGGACAAACCATGAGCCAAGACCTCAAGAGGTGATTTGAGGGTATTTAATACACCATGTTGATCCATTTGGAACAATGGATTAATCCAAGAAGCTTGAGCAACAAGTTTCATTTTCATCTGCACCACAATTAGGGTTTTAAGGGAAAAGTCAACTGTAACTTTGACTTTTGACCAAGACATGCTCCCAAACCCTAATACATGATTGAATATACCCTATGAAACCCATGGAACATGTCTATCAAGTTTGATTTAGGTCAAGAACATGATTTCCTGAAGAATTGCACAGTTTGGAATTCATCTGATAAAAAGTCAACTGTGCACAAAAGTCAATTTTGACTTTTTGAGATTTTTCACCAAAATGGATTTTTAACCCTAAAATGATGTTAATGTATGATTTGAATCATCATTCATCAAGAAAAATCAAGAAAAGTGAGATAACTTGCAAAAGGGGTAACCATAAAACTTAGAAATTTTTTCTAAGTTAAAAATAAAGTGGCAAAGGTACCAACTTTGGAGGACCATAACTCCTAAACCACGAGGCCATTTTTTCACATCCAAAGATGGATTTTTTAGCCCTCATTATCACCTACAAAAACTTCAACTACAAGTCATTCCAATTCATTAAGGATTTTGAGTTATGGAGTGATCAAAGTGGCTGAAAAGTGAAAAAGTCACTTTTTCCAACACTTAGTGAAATTTTCTCTAAGTCAGAATTCTGCTTCACTTTTTGCCAAATGTAGGGGGATTTTTCACTTGGAATCAAAAGAGATCAAAACCAAACTTGTTCAAACAGTTGTTGTATCATGTTAGGGCTTTCCAAAATGGCCAAGAACATTGCCAAATTCAACCTACATCATGAGATACAACATTGGCAAGTTGCCTTGCTGAAATCTGTCAAAGCAAGGCAGAATTTGCATTTTGGCTCGATTTGCCAAAATCAGCCAATTGCAATTGCTCCAATCCACTTGGACACCTCAAAGGATTGAATCCAAAGGGGACAATCACTGAGCCAAGCCTCCAAGGTCCAAGGAACAAGAAATAACATGTTGAACCTAGAATGGCCAAAATAGGGACAAGACTTCAAATTTGGAATGAGGCATTCAATGGAACTATCAAGGTGGCATGGACTGAGCCATTCTCATCTGAAATCAGTCAAGACTTATCCAAGACCAAGGGGACCAAAGCTCTGTTCCCTAACCTCTAGTTAATGGCTAGAGGAGACTTTCATTTCCATTGGCCAACATTGACGAAACCTACTTACCAGCTGCCATGTACTATTCCTTGCAAAACAAACTTGCTATACTATAAATAGAGCTCAATTGTGGTCAGTTTAAGTACACCAAAGCCATCTAACAGATGCTTTCCTCAAAATCTCTTTCTCTTGGCAAAAATGCCTTTCTTAACAAGGTAGCTATCGGGTTTTGAGTTTGAGAGCAATTCTGCACAAACCAATCACTCACACACCTCACATACATCATATATGAGCTGATCAAACACTCACATAACATCTGAAACATCAATTTCACAAAATCACTTGCCATCCACACAAGTTTGAAGTGAAGTTGCAGCTGAGATGCCATAAACTGATCCAGTCCATTTCAATTCAATCCAAGTGTTCAAACACACTCCATATGGTGTAGGGAAGCTGTCCAGATCATCACAACTTGTCTGTAACACCTCCAACTCAAAATCACATCTGAACTTGCTGTCACGACTTGGAGGTAAGCCTAAACTTTGGCATCTCTCAATCTATGCATATTTCCTCGCACAATAATTTGGCCATATGTTCATAATCATGCATGGAATGTTTTCCCTCAATTAATTGCATTGTTTGAATCGTGTATAAAAAATCCTAGCCTTCATGCAGAAATTAGGGTTCTTGTGTCTCTTCGTGATTTCTTGTTGTATGTTTAATTTAAATGAAATTAAAGTACATAGACATGATCGTGAGGTTGAGACGAGCATAATACAAAAGATAAAATTCTAGACTTGGACAGTCTAACTTCCTTGAGTCTCAAAGACATTCTCAAGCACCCTTCATTAAATAGGTAGGAAACCCGCAGACTCGGACAGTCTCAATACCCTTTGGATTTCCCGTTTCCTCAAAGAAAAGGAAATATCCCTGATCCTCAAATCAAATCCCTGAGTACAGTGTTACTCATATAAGAACTGATTTTCTCTTTTAAATCAGTATATTGGATCTGTCACTCAACTGAAACAGTTACAATAGCCTCCATCTCGGGCTTCGTACGAGATACCAAAATTCTCCCCAGTGGAGTCAAAACAACCTTTTAACCTCTCTCTCAGGCTTTGTATGAGACATAAAAGATTCCCTCGTTGAGTCAATCACCCCCTTTTTTTACCTCCATCTCGGGCCTCGTACGAGCTATAAATCCCTTAAGCAAGAGTCGAACTCTTTGCTAGCCTCCTCTTAGGCTTTGTATAACGATATGCCCCACTGGGTCAAAAACCTTTAGCCTCTCTCTCGGGCTTTGTACGAGACACAAAATAGCCTCCTCTTAGGCTTTGTATAAGAAAACCAATGGTTGATCCAATCAACCTTTTAGCATAAAAAATGTGCCTCGTTCACAGTACACAAACATCAACAACTCCTTTCCCTTCAGCTAATCGCTGTAAGCGGCAAGCCTCTGGATCATCTATATCCATGCCACTGTCCCTCTTTTAGCATGAGAAATTCCTAAGGAAAGATGGCATTGCTCTACACTGAGTTAAAGTCTTCTCCTTCAGGTTAAAACCCTTTCTTCGGAAATTATGGCATTGCTCGGATCCGCGTATCCCAGTTAAAGTAATTCTCCTTCCCCCTCTTTAGAGATGACAAATTCTCTCTAAAACCGAGGTCTTTCACTTCACGTCTTGGGCTTTGAACAAGACACAAATAGACCTTTTAGCTTCACATCTTGGGCTTTGAACAAGATACAAATTACCTTTCGCTTCACGTCTTGGGCTTTGAACAAGACACCAAAACACAATTTCCTCCCATAGAATAGGAGGAACTACGAACGCTCTGATTTCCCTGTTTCGGTAAACGAGAATACGTAGGCATAAGATCGAAAGAAAAGATCTTAGCGAGCGCAATCAACAAAAAACCCAAATCCCATATCTCCATCAATCAAAAGCAGTAATTCAAAAGCACCAGTCCTAACATCCTAATCCTTATTCCCCGCCAGAAACCCTTTGCCTAGAAAAAAGAAAGAAAGAAACCTATATTGGCGAAATACGAATAACCAGTACAAAGGCCCCCCCACATTGATAGCATCCGTAACCTAACAGACCGCTGTTTAAACTCAGTATGCAAGCAGGGTTAATTGGAGACATCTATTTCCCTTCCTTATTCAGCTCACAATAGGATAAAAAATGAATCGACCTGTAGTTTTAAGCTCAACCGCAGAGAGCGACCAGCGCTTAAGAACCGCGTCCAAAATCGCTCGCTACAGAAAAGTGGCGCCCACCGTGGGGCCCAATCCTTTCTTTCTACTTCTCTTGTGTGAAAATTTACACAAATGGCGACTCTGCTGGGGAGTCTCCTTTTCTGCCTTAGGGCATCATCCCCGTTTTCTACGGAAAATGGGAACTCTACCGAAGAGAAAGATTGACCTATGCTGGTCCATCTCTTAGGCAGGGAACCACAGATTAGGGCTTCCGCCGGGGAACCCATCTCTGTCAGGAACTTAAGATTCGTAGCTTTATAAGTCTAGGATGATTAGGACAAATATATATACTGCTTTTCCTAAATTGCTATACGTGTTTATTTTTCTGCTACTGGGAATGCGTGTGATGCCGCATGTGGTGAGATTGAGTATACACTTAAGAAAAGCCAACCTTTTTCGTAGTGCGGAAGCTATCGGAAATAGCTGTTACGCGATACTACCCTCATTTGAGGCTGGTGATCTATTCTCAGTGAATAGCACTTACTCTAAGATTGCACACAACTCGCTGGCGATCCGCTTGTTGTCTGCCTTCCTGGGAGGAGCTGATGATAATGAGTACAGGTACAAAAATCACCCTAGTATAAACCTTTTGGGGATGGGTAGAGCCTTGACTTCATGACAACGACCCTTTGACCCCATGTTTTTTCTATGTTTTTGTGTGCTGCATTCATGCATTCATTTAATAAAACATTAAAACATTCAAAAAACTTCTCTTCTAGTCTCTCTGTTTTTCAAATTAAACTAAGACCGTGATTGCAAATATCAGAGAAAAAGATTACGCTAATGGATTTCGGTAGAAGGAGAACTCACCAGTATACCTTCAAGGTTCCAAAACTAGGGGATTTGAGAAGGTTAACAAGGATGATCGTTAACCCAGAGGCTTTCAGAGCCAAGCACGATGGTTTGCTACCACTGTTAAGAGTCCATGTGATTAAGGGAATCATGGATGCGCTCATTCAGTTCTACGATCCGGTTTATCACTGTTTCACATTCCCGGATTACCAGCTGGCACCAACGCTGAAGGAGTATTCTCATCTGACTGATTTACATATCACTGATCGAGCTCCATTTTCTGGACTGGAAGAAATTCCAAAGAATCAGACTATTGCAAGAGCAAATCATTTGGACGAGTCTGAGGTTAAGACTCACATGATTACTATGGATGGCATCCAAGGTTTTCCAGCCCAGTTCTTGACCAAGAAAACTCTGTACTTCGCTAGTATAGGGAACGGGACTGCTTTTGAAAGCATCTTTGTCTTGCTCACCTACGGATTATTTTTGTTTCCCAACATCAATAACTTCGTCGATATCAACGCTATTAAGGTTTTTCTCATTGGAAACCCTGTGCCGACTTTGCTCGCAGATGCGTATCATTCTGTACACTTAGGAAATTTGTACAGCGGAGGGGAGATCACATGCTGTGTACCTTTGCTTTACAAATGGTTTATCTCTCACTTGCCCAAGTCTGCTGCTTTTTGGGATTGCAAGAGTGTCTTACGTTGGTCGCAGAAGATCCTGTATCTCACCAACTCTGATATAGATTGGTGTAATAGGATTTATGAGGGAATCAGAATCATTGACCGTTGTGGAAACTTCCCCAGCGTACCCCTCATAGGAACTAAAGGAGGAATCAACTATCATCCGATATTAGTTCTTCGTCAATTTGGATACCCGATGAGACACATCCCACTGGGTGTTCATCTGGAAGGTCTTTTCTTCAAAGAAGGAGAAAGTGACAGAGCACTAAAGATGGAAATAGTACAAGCTTGGAAACATGTTCATAAGAAAGGACGAGAGTCTCTGGGAAAACCGGACTGTGTCTCGGTGGAGCCTTATCTCCATTGGGTACAAACTAGAGCTCTCAAGCTAAAGATGCCTTATCCTCGTTACGGAATTCTTCCGCCGAGGGAAATTGTCATGTACTTCATGACGGAAACTGAAAGGCTTCAGGTTACTCTCAACAAAGTTCAAAAGGAAAGAAGGTCTTGGAAGAACAAGTATCGCACCCTCAACGTAGAGTGTATCCAAATACAGCAATTATTGAAAGAGAAAGATGCTCTGATTGAAATTTTGGAGCAGCATGCTGTAGAGAATCAAGATGACCAAAGGAATTTGCTCACTCCTTTCACTTGGCAAAGGAATGATAACCCGACAACGGCCCAAGTGCCCCGGTCAAAGAAAAGGAAGATACCAGAGTCAGCACCCGGTTTCTCCTCAGAGAGGACTCGGGACCCATTAGTTTAGGTTTCTGTTTCTGCACTTTGTAATCTACTGTATTTCCATTTCTGTAATCTTTTGGAATTCAATAAAAAGGGGTTTCCCCACTGTTTGATATTTGCAATCTAATTGTCAAAGTTTATTTTAATTAAACCTAAAAATAATTAATATAATCATTGCATTCATCATTCTCACATCGCGTATTCTCCTTACCTACGAATCTCACGTTTGTGTCTCGATTCTAGAGTCAAACTGTCTCATTCGTATAATACTCGGGCCAATCTTCAGAAAAAGATGGATGATCTTGAGGAAGAAAATAGAGAGTTGAAAGAAGAGATCGACGCTCTGAGAGAGGATATGAGAAAGCTTCGTAACGACATGCAAGCCATGGCAGAAGCTTAGCTACAAAGAACTGTGATCTCAGAGATCACCTCAACGCCCATCATAGAAAAGTATGATCCTAGGTATCAGATACCGAAAGATCGTCCTTGGGGCATGCCTGTTAACTATATCCCGGAAGGATATGTTCCGCCGATCACTGAAGATCAGGGAATCGCAACAGAAGCCGCTGGGCCTGAAGGTTACAAACTTCGGGAAAACGAAGATGCTAGGGGCATACTAAAGACTCCTGAAGGTTACAAACTTCGGGAAATGCCAAGACTTACTGTCGTAGTCACGGTACCACCCCCTGTGGTGCACACTGTCCCAGAAGGACAGATTCCACCAACACCTTCTGGTAAGAAGGAAACTATGTTTGACAGAATGGATGAATTCCAGGAGCAGTTCTTGGAAATGCAGAAAGAGCTGCAAGCCATTCGCGGTCAGGATCTATTTGGAAAGGACGCCGCAGACCTCTGCTTGGTCCCAAATGTAAAAGTCCCGCATAAGTTCCAAGTGCCCGACTTTGAAAAATACAAGGGTAACTCTTGCCCTCAAAGCCATCTGGTGATGTACGCTCGGCGGATGTCAGCCCAGACGGAGAATCAGGACCTGCTGATTCACTACTTCCAGGATAGTTTAACCGGTGCCGCACTAAAATGGTACATGGGTTTAAACCGTGCCTCGATCAGCACATTCAGAGATCTTGGCACTGCCTTCGTCCAACAATACAAATACAATTTGGACATGGCACCCGACAGAGATCAACTCAGATCAATGTCGCAAAAGGAAAAGGAAACCTTTAAGGAGTATGCTCAAAGGTGGCGTGAAATTGCCGCTCAAATTTGTCCACCTCTTGAGGAAAAAGAGATGACAAAAATCTTCTTAAAGACCTTAAGCTCATTTTACTATGACCGAATGGTTGCCAGTGCGCCCAGTGATTTCACCGAAATGGTCGGCATGGGCATACGTCTTGAGGAAGCCGTCCGAGAAGGACGTTTGGTAAAAGACACTGGATCAACGAGCGGTACTAAAAAATATGGTAGTGCTCTCCCTAAGAAAAAAGAGCAAGATATTGGGAATATCTCTCTCGGAAAGCAAAGGCGACGTTATCAGCCAGTAGCAGCTGTAACTCCTGCTATCGGCCCCGCGCCTGTTCCTATGTATCAACCTCAGGTTGCGCAGAGCCAACCTGACCAACAAAGGACACAACAGCCTCTTCAGCAGGCTCGTCCTCCATATAACAACAACCGTACAACACAGCCACCAGGATTTGATCCTATACCCATAACGTACGCAGAGCTGTTTCCGTTACTGCTGGCTAAGGGGCACATTCAGACTAAGTCTCCCCTTTCAGTTCCAGAAAATCCGCCTTTTTGGTTTAAAGCGGATCAAACATGCCCTTATCATCAAGGAGGTCCAGGGCATAACATTGAGACTTGTCTTAATTTCAAATCCGACGTGCAAAAGCTTGTTAGGAGCGGGCTCTTATCTTTCAAAGATACGAATCCTAATGTTCTTACGAACCCGCTGCCTCAACATGAGAAAGCTGCAGTCAATCTGATTGAGAAAGAGACTAACGATGTCTATCAAATTCACGATGTACTCTTATTGGGGACCAATCTGGTCAAGATGCATTGTAGACAGAGTGGATATGGCCATGTGCCACCTCATAACTATCACCAGTGTGATATCTGCTCTAAAGATAACCAAGGATGTTCTGTAGTGCAAGCAGCTCTATAGGAGCAAATGGATTTTGGATGGATCCAAGAGCACCGAGTTCGTGGAGTTAACATGGTCTCTACGAATTCTAACGTCATTCAAAACCACGACATCCGTGTAATGAATGTTAACTTGGTGGCGATGCACTCAAGGCAAAGCCAGTATCATAATCTGCCGCGACATGATTACAGTTCCTGTCTGATTTGCTAGGTAAACAAACAGGGATGCTCTTTCATACGAGAGGCCCTCCAGCGTCAGATGAATCTTGGATGGATCCAAGACTACCATGATAGGAATCCCTATCAAATCAATATGGTTCAGATCTTCGATATCCGCGTGATGAATACCAACCTGGTAGAGTTACATGCTGAGCAGGTCCGACTTGGATTCTTAATATCACACGATTATCAAAACTGTAAAGCAGGTTGCGAAAACGATCGAGGTTGTACCCTTGTCCAGGAGGCACTTCAGCACTTGTTAAATCACTGGTGGATGCCAATCTATATGGACGAAGATACTCAGCAGATTAGTATCAATAACAGGAATCCTACTCGTCGTCAAAGTCAGGATGTCCGATCAATGGAAGGTAACCTAGTGAGGTTACATTGTATTCAAAGTGGGCGTGGCCAGGTGCCACCACACAACTATGACAGTTGTAGCGTCTGTTCGGAAAGTAACCAAGGGTGTTACCTTGTGAGAGCAGCTCTTCAGGGTCAGGTCGATCATAGAGAAATTCGTCCATATCCAGGTTCAAGACCCATCATTTGGTCGTCGAACTACCTTGCCGATCAAGTTGAGGATGTTGTCACGATCTCTGGTCATCACCAGATCAGGGATGTTTTTGCCATCATTCCTCTACTTGACGAATCTAGAGTTCCCAACCGGGAACGGATCAAGGTTACTTACGACGGTCAGAAAAATCAGAAGGTTCCCATAGTCATCTATCTATCGGGGCCATTACCGTATGAATTAGCTAAGGCGATCCCTTACAAATACGGTGCAACAATAATCGAGAATGGAAAGGAAATTCCATTACCCTCCGTCGTGAATATTGCAGACATCAGTCGTGTAACACGGAGCGGTCGAATCTTCAACCGAGGGGTTGGAGAATCCAACAAAGAAAAGGAACTTCAGGCAGAAATTCCTGATCCACCAGTCAGTCAATCTGGTAATCCCGACTTTTCAAAAGACAAAGATGAGATGCTAAAGCTCATCCAAAGGAGTGAATACAACATTGTTGATCAACTGTTACAGACTCCTTCAAAGATCTCGGTATTATCACTGTTACTCAGTTCAGAGGCCCACAGAGAGGCTCTACAGAAAGTCTTGGAGCAAGCCTTTGTGGAACAGGATGTAACAATCAGATAATTCGATAGTATTGTCTCTAACATCACTTCCTGCAATAATTTGGGATTTAGTGATGAGGAATTACCTGAAGAGGGTCGCCGTCATAACATGGCGCTCAACATTACAGTTAACTACCAGGGCGATGCTTTAGCCAACGTACTGGTAGACACAGGGTCAGCCCTGAATGTTATGCCGAAGTCCACTTTAATGCAATTATCATTCAAGGGCCCTCCGATGAGAGTCAGCGAGGTCGTCGTCAAAGCATTCGACGGATCCAGAAAAACAGTTATCGGCGAAGTGGATCTTCCCATAACTATTGGTCCTCACACTTTCCAAATCACTTTCCAGGTTATGGACATCCGGGCAACATACAGTTGTTTATTAGGAAGACCTTGGATACATCAGGCTGGAGCGGTCACTTCGACCCTCCACCAAAAGCTAAAGTTCGTCAAGAACGATCAACTTGTCACGGTTTGTGGGGAACAAGCCTTGCTCGTGAGCAACTTATCATCATCTGCTTGTGTAGAACCCGAGGAAGTTATTGGAACTCAATTCCAAGCACTATCGGTGAGCAAGAACGATCAATCCGAAGAAGGAACTTCAATTTCTTCATACAAAGATGCTATCAAAGCGGTCGAGAGTACCGATACAAAAGGATGGGGACGGCTTGTCATTCCCACTGACAATAAAACAAAGAAGGGTCTTGGTTTTTCTGCAACCTGTACCCAGACAGCCGCCAACGATGAAAGTCTTCATCCCCTTCAAAACTTCTTCCACATTGGAGGTTTTCTTCACCCAGTGTCTCAGACAGTTCATGCTATCAATGAGGAAGATCCCTCTGACACAGATGAAGAATGGAAGTCCTACCTTAACAAGGACGGCTATATGTCTCAGGAAGAGGTGCCTAGGCCTTTTTGCTTTCCTACAGAAAGTTCGAGATTTATACCAAGATCAGATGTCGAAATGATCTACGGAGATTGTGATCCGGAAGGATGTCGTGCTCCGCTAAATTCATTAGAGGAAGACACTCTGATGAAAGAAAACTTTGATCACAATCACTATGGCCCAATGGATGGTCTGCCAATGTGGCAGCCTTACCCAGGAAACTTGGGGCAAGAGAGGCAGCCGAACAATGAAACTCAGCTGAGCGTCATTGAACAGAATACCTGTGTCCCCGCCATGTCATGGGATCAACACTCAGGTCATTCAGAAACTACTCAACATGAAGATGAATTCGCAACGTTCGCAGGACTAGAATTCATCAACTATGCTTTCCCTGAGGTCAACGTCATCGAGAGGGATGACTTCTCCAGTTCCAAAGAAGTTTGGGACACTCTGGGACAACCAAGTGGAGAATACGACTTTATGGTCAAGTACACTGCTCCCGAAAGCTCTCGTATCAGGCTCGAAGACATCCAGTCAACTGGATGGGGAGATACAGCTGAGAGCACCAATGATATGCAAAATGCAACAGAGGAATCCTCCTACGACAACTCTGCTTGGGAGACAGATTCCAATGATCCTACTCCACCAGAAATCAGCGTCATTTCTGAAGACAAATCAAGGAAGGTGCCAGACTTTGTGATTCACCGAGGAGTTCGCCACCAATGGGTTGCCGTCGAGGTTCCAAAGGTCGTTCATCAATCAAAGTAATTGCCATCTTTAACCTTTCACCCTGCCCAGGTGAAACAGATGTTTTGATAGGGGCTCGCTTTCTGTAAATTTCCCTCTTCGCTTTGCCCGAAGCGACAGAGTTTTGTTTTATAGGGCTGTAGTTTCAAGATTCGACTTGTTCATTAATAAAATAACGTCGTTCTATAATTTCCGCATTAATTGTTGTTTTCTCTTTTTGCTTTTTCAGAAAATGGTAATCCTAAAAAACATTCAATAATAAAAACAAGCAGTAAAATCAAAACACTGCACACACTTGCATTTTCTCTTTCTCTTCTAAACACGAATCATCACGTCATGCAGATTGCTTGTTTTATACCCAGTTGAAACATACGATCCGATGCCTTCTCCCAACTTTGAGTTCCCGGTATTCGAGGCTGAAGAAGAAGATGACAACGAAATTCCAGAAGAGATCTCCCGACTACTCAGACAAGAGGAAAGGTCCATTGAACCTCACAAAGAGCCGTTGGAAACGGTAAACTTGGGTTCAGAAAATGAGAGAAAAGAAATCAGGATCGGAGCACTGCTCAGTCCAACTGTCAAAGAAAGTTTGATAAAGCTTCTCAAAGAATTCCCCGATGTGTTCGCTTGGTCCTATCTGGATATGCCAGGGTTGGATACCAGCATCATGGAACATCACTTACCGTTGAGATCGGAATGTCCGCCAGTAAAGCAAAGGTTGAGACGCACTCACCCAGACATGGCCATCAAAATCAAAGAGGAGGTACAGAAACAGATCGACGCGGGTTTCCTCGCTACATCTGAATATCCTCAATGGTTAGCCAACATCGTACCCGTTCCCAAAAAGGACGGAAGGGTCAGAATGTGTGTTGATTACAGAGATCTAAACAAGGCAAGTCCAAAGGACGACTTTTCTTTACCACACATTGACATGCTGGTTGACAGCACAGCAAAGTTCAAAGTATTCTCCTTCATGGATGGATTCTCGGGCTATAACCAGATCAAAATGGCGCCGAGAGACATGGAGAAAACTTCGTTCATTACCCCATGGGGTACCTTTTGTTACAAGGTAATGCCGTTCGGTTTGAAGAATGCCGGGGCAACCTATCAAAGAGCCATGACTACTCTGTTTCATGACATGATACACAAAGAAATCGAGGTATATGTCGATGATTTGATTGCAAAATCAAGAACAGAGGATGAGCACGTTGAACATCTGTCAAAATTGTTCGAACGTCTAAGAAAATTCAAGCTCCACTTGAATCCCAACAAGTGCACCTTAGGTGTCCGTTCAGGGAAACTACTAGGGTTCATCGTCAGCCAGAAAGGAATTGAAGTTGATCCTGACAAGGTCAAGGCCATTCAAGAAATGCCTTCTCCGAAAACTGAAAAACAAGTCAGAGGATTCCTGGGATGTTTGAACTACATCTCCAGATTCATATTCCTTATGACTGCGACATGTGCGCCAATTTTCAAGTTACTAAAAAAGAACCAGGATTGCGTTTGGTCAGAAAATTGCCAAACCGCCTTCGACAGTATTAAGGAATATCTGTTGAATCCTCCGATTCTATCACCTCCAGTGGAAGGAAGACCACTAATCATTTACCTCACAGTCCTAGAGGACTCAATGGGATGTGTACTTGGCCAACAAGACGAAACTAAAAGGAAAGAGTCTGCCATTTACTATCTAAGCAAGAAATTCACCGACTGCGAGACTCGGTACACAATGCTTGAGAAAACTTGTTGCGCTTTGGCTTGGGCAGCCAAACGTCTTCGCCAGTACATGATTCGTCATACTACTTGGTTGGTCTCCGAAATGGATCCAATCAAGTACGTTTTCGAAAAACCTGCTCTCACGGGAAGGATTGCCCGTTGGCAGATGTTACTATCAGAATATGACATAGAGTACCACGCTCAGAAAGCCGTTAAAGGAAGTATTTTAGCCGATCATTTGGCTCATCAACCGATTGACGATCAAGAATCAATCGGGGTTGACTTCCCAGACGAAGATGTCATGTATCTAAAAATGAAAGATTGCGATGAACCGCTACCCAGTGAAGGGCCAGAACCAGGTTCCCAGTGGGGACTTATCTTTGACGGAGCAGTTAATCATTATGGAAACGGAATTGGGGCAACCATTGTTACCCCTCAGGGTATCCACATTCCTTTCACTGCCAGACTTACGTTCAAATGTACGAACAACGAGGCCGAATACGAAGCATGCATTATGGGTCTCGAAGAAGCGATTGATTTAAGGATCAAAAACTTGGACCTATACGGTGATTCAGCCCTGGTTATCAATCAGATAAAAGGAGATTAGAACACATACCAATCAGGATTGATTCCTTACAAAGACTATGCAAGAAGGTTGCTACCCTTCTTCAACAGAGTCGACTTTCATCACATCCTTCGTGATGAGAATCACATGGCTGATGCATTAGCCACTCTCTCTTCCATGATTAGTGTAGGTCGATGGAATGACATACCTAAGATCGACATCATGCGCCTTGAACGGCCCGCTTACATCTTCATGATTGAAGCAGTCATAGACGACAGACCTTGGTATCACGATATCAAATGCTTCCTTCAGAAACAAGAGTACCCATCTGGGGCACTCAGAAAAGACAGGAAAACCCTCAGAAGATTGGCTAGAAACTTCTTCCTGAGCGGTGGCACTCTTTATAAGAGAAATTTTGACATGGTTTTGCTCTGATGTGTCGACAGACCAGAAGCAGACATGCTCATGAAAGAAATTCATGAAGGATCCTTTGGCACTCATGCCAACGGACACACAATGGCGAGAAAAATTCTCAGGGCCGGGTTTTATTGGTTGACCATGGAATCCGACTGCTACAAGTACATAAGGAGGTGTCACAAGTGTCAGATATACTCCGACAAATTTCATGTACCGCCATCACATCTCAAAGTTCTTTCTTCCCCGTGGCCTTTTTCCATATGGGGAATCGACATGATTGGTATGATTGAGCCCAAGGCTTCAAACGGACATCGGTTCATCCTGGTAGCCATTGACTATTTCACCAAGTGGGTCGAAGCAGCGTCATTCGCCAATGTAACCCGACAAGTGGTGGTCCGATTTATCAAAAACAATATCATCTACCGTTATGGTGTTCCAAGCGAGATCATTACTGATAATGGATCTAACTTGAATAATAAGATGATGAAAGAGTTGTGTGCAGAGTTCAAGATCGAACACTATAACTCATCTCCCTACCGACCCAAGATGAACGGAGCGGTAGAAGCGGCTAACAAGAACATCAAGAAGATCGTTCAAAAGATGGTTGTAACCTATAAAGACTGGCACGAGATGTTACCTGAAAGGGCGGTCCAGGCAAAAGTTAGAGACATGAAAAAAAATCATCCCGATGGATTGGAAATCTCATAGTACAATCCAGGCAAAAATTAGGGATAATGGCAAGTAACTATGTTCAACAGAGGCAAGTCCCTCAGCAGCAGTTACTGCATCATTTATCGGAGGAAATCTCCAGTCAAAGGTCATCTTCGACAGAAGCTCAGGATGCCCCGAATTCAAAGTTGGTAGAAGGATAGTGGTCGTTATGTTTCAACGTAGCCCTTTTCCCTGTAAATTACCATTTTCTAACTTTGAATATACTCTTTGGAATCACGCGTTTGGCTGATCTCCATCTTATCAATAAAATTTGAACCTTTGTGCTTTTGTTTGTAATTTTTGCTTGTTTTAGCTTTACAGAACGACGTTGTTTAAACTTAATCAGCGATTCTTGAAATAAAACAAAAATGAATTTACTTGTTAAACTTTTTCTGCTTTTAAATTAAAGATGGCATTTCTTTTGACTGTTGAACATCAGAAAAACATCGATCGCTTCTCCCGAAGTAAGCGAACTTCAAAGTGCAGAATCAAAGTACTCCTTCTAAGCCAGTATGCCTGAATGAAGGGATCAACTATGTCAGAGACCTTGTTTCGTCTGACATCCTCGGCCGAGTTCTCATCTCCTAAGCCCGATCAACATAGCTCCCAACGGGACTATCTCTCCTAAGCAAGGTGGAATTGCTATCTTGAATCAACGGTACTTCTTCGCCCCGCGATGGCCGAGTATCCAATTGTGTTCATCCATTAGTCTGTATGTCGCGTCAGTTTTGTCAGCATATACATACGTACTTCATGCATTTTTTATTTGCATTCACATTTCGTATTGCATCGTTATCACTCTAGTCGGTCTTGTCCCCTAGTGATAAACAGTTTTCTCAATCGAGTTTGTCAGTTCTTGCCTCGTCAGGAAATACTGTGTCTGAACAACCTCGCTTCCAGTTTAATTCTGGAAAGAAGTTGGTCCTTGAGCACTTTGATAACTTGAACCTCTGAAAAGCCAGAGAAAACTCTCAATAAACATCACTCTTCGCCATTGAAGATGATATCCTCGCTTTCCCGGATTAAGGAAAATCCACAGAGAAAGCCTCGTGATCAGAGATTCGGCAGTACATCAGTATTTCTCCGAAAAGTCGTTGATGAAAAGGTCATCGGCACCTCAAAATTGGACCCCATCATATGGCGTTTCTCCGGGAAGATCCCGAGAAAAGTATGATGAAAGATCCCAAATGAAAACAGTCTCTCAAGAGAATCGTTTTCCCCAGTAGGAACAAATGGCGTCTCTAACGGAGAAGTTTGTGCACCTCTACAACTCAGACGAATGGGTTCCCCAGCAAGTCTGACATCAAAACTTTTTCCACTCAAATGGCATCTCCCCAGGAAAATTATGCGAGAAGTTTGAGGAAAGCCGCTATGAATAGCGTCCCTTGTCAAGAAAGTTTATTGACAAAAGAAACTAAGACCAGTTCTTGGTAGGAAACCAGGATCGAGGGGAAGTTTATATCAGAAACTAAGACCAGTTCTTGGTAGAAAACCAGGATCGAGGGGAAGTTTAAATCAGAAACTAAGACCAGTTCTTGGTAGGAAACCAGGATCGAGGGGAAGTTTAAATCAGAGACTAAGACCAGTTCCTTGGTAGGAAACCAAGAACGAGGGGAGGCTTATTTCAAAAGAAAACTAAGACCAGTTCCTTGGTAGGAAACCAGGATCGAGGGGAAGTTTACCTTTTCTAAGCATCATCGCTTAGCTAAAGAAGATGAATGCGTAAGCTACCATTCATAACCACCATCAAAATTTCAGATATTCCGATATTTAATCCTCTTGCACCCCGAATGCTCGAATCCCTTCGTCATTCATAACTTCGGGTCCAAGAAGATTAAATAGGGGCATCTGTAATACCCCAAATTTTGACCACTTAGATTTCCCATCATTGTGAAAATCATCATCACAATATGGATGAACCATCATGCTTCATTAGTCTCCCCAAAGATGGGTGAGCATCCACTACAATCAAAATTAGGGTTTCAAGCCCTCTCTGAGTGCTTAGACAAAGGATCAATCAAGAAATGACATGATCTTTAACTTGTCTAATCTCTCAAACATCCACAATGGATCAAAAAGGACTCCCACTTCAAGGATTAAGCACAAGGCTGCTCCCTTCTAGGTGGATCAAGTCTCAAGATCGACAATGTCACCAAATTAGGGTTTTGGTCGACCAGGGCCTCCAGATGGAAATTTTCATCTGGGCACAAGGCAATGATCCAAAACATGACCTAATATACTTCATGGAACCTCATGAACCCATGCATCAAGTTAATTTTGCCTCAGGGGATGCATTCATCAAAAATCAGGAATTAGGGTTTCTTGACCTAATTCACCCCTAAGTTAACTTTTGGGACAAACCATGAGCCAAGACCTCAAGAGATGATTTGAGGGTCTTTAATACACCATATTGATCCATTTGGAACAATGGATTAATCCAAGAAGCTTGAGAAACAAGTTTCATTTTCATCTGCACCACAATTAGGGTTTTAAGGGAAAAGTCAACTGTAACTTTGACTTTTGACCAAGACATGCTCCCAAACCCTAATACATGATTGAATATACCCTATGACACCCATGGAACATGTCCATCAAGTTTGATTTAGGTCAAGGACATGATTTCCTGAAGAATTGCACAGTTTGGAATTCATCTGATAAAAAGTCAACTGTGCACAAAAGTCAACTTTGACTTTTTGAGATTTTTCACCACAATGGATTTTTAACCCTAAAATGATGTTAATGTATGATTTGAATCATCATTCATCAAGAAAAATCAAGAAAAGTGAGATAACTTGTAAAAGGGGTAACCATAAAACTTAGAAATTTTTCTAAGTTAAAAATAAAGTGGCAAAGGTACCAACTTTGGAGGACCATAACTCCTAAACCACAAGGCCATTTTTTCTCATCCAAAGATGGATTTGTAGCCCTCATTATCACCTACAAAAACTTCAACTACAAGTCATTCCAATTCATTAAGGATTTTGAGTTATGGAGTGATCAAAGTGGCTGAAAAGTGAAAAAGTCACTTTTTCCAACACTTAGTGAAATTTTCACTAAGTCAGAATTCTGCTTCACTTTTTGCCAAATGTAGGGGGATTTTTCACTTGGAATCAAAAGAGATCAAAACCAAACTTGTTCAAACAGTTGTTGTATCATGTTAGGGCTTTCCAAAATGGCCAAGAACATTGCTAAATTCAACCTACATCATGAGATACAACATTGGCAAGTTGCCTTGCTGAAATCTGTCAAAGCAAGGCAGAATTTGCATTTTGGCTCGATTTGCCAAAATCAGCCAATTGCAATTGCTCCAATCCACTTAGACACCTCAGAGGATTGAATCCAAAGGGGACAATCACTGAGCCAAGCCTCCAAGGTCCAAGGAACAAGAAATAGCATGTTGAACCTAGAATGGCCAAAATAGGGACAAGACTTCAAATTTGGAATGAGGCATTCAATGGAACCATCAAGGTGGCATGGACTGAGCCATTCTCATCTGAAATCAGTCAAGACTTATCCAAGACCAAGGGGACCAAAGCTCTGTGCCCTAACCTCTAGTCAATGGCTAGAGGAGACTTTCATTTCCATTGGCCAACATTGAGGAAACCTACTTACCAGCTGCCATGTACTATTCCTTGCAAAACAAACTTGCTCTACTATAAATAGAGCTCAATTGTGGTCAGTTTAAGTACACCAAAGCCATCTAACAGATGCTTTCCTCAAAATCTCTTTCTCTTGGCAAAAATGCCTTTCTTAGCAAGGTAGCTATCGGGTTTTGAGTTTGAGAGCAATTCTGCACAAACCAATCACTCACACACCTCACATACATCATATATATGAGCTGATCAAACACTCACATAACATCTGAAACATCAATTTCACAAAATCACTTGCCATCCACACAAGTTTGAAGTGAAGTTGTAGCTGAGATGCCATAAACTGATCCAGTCCATTTCAATTCAATCCAAGTGTTCAAACACACTCCATATGGTGTAGGGAAGCTGTCCAGATCATCACAACTTGTCTGTAACACCTCCAACTCAAAATCACATCTGAACTTGCTGTCACGACTTGGAGGTAAGCCTAAACTTTGGCATCTCTCAATCTATGCATATTTCCTCGCACAATAATTTGGCCATATGTTCATAATCATGCATGGAATGTTTTCCCTCAATTAATTGCATTGTTTGAATCGTGTATCAAAAATCCTAGCCTTCATGCAGAAATTAGGGTTCTTGAGGTCTCTTCGTGATTTCTTGTTGTATGTTTAATTTAAATGAAATTAAAGTACATAAACATGATTGTGAGGTTGAGGCGAGCATAATGATATGTGGATTGCATGTTATAATTACGTATTCAGTGAGATTGAATGGAAAATGCAAATCTGGGCAAACTGAAAAAACGTGCGTGTTCTTGGTGTTGTTCTTGGCGCCATTTTCATATATTTGAATATTTGAATTTTGTGATTTTGTTTAATTGATTCAAAAATTAATTTCTCTCTGAGTTTTAATGATTTTGAGTTGATTCTTTTTTTAATAATTCACAAAAATGTTAAAATATTTTATTTTATCAAAAAATTCCAAAAATATTATTTATTTCATATAATTGATATTTTTGTAAAGAATTAATATTTTGATTGTTGTTGGCATTTTAAATATTTTTTCTACATTGATTTTGCAACTTTTAATGCTTTCTAATTATTTTGTAGGTCAATACTTAATTTTTGAAGCATTAATCCAAGATCACAATTTGTTTTCCATGTGTTAAACAATTTTTGATCATTTTAATTGAATTTTTATTCAATTAAATACATTTTGAAAACAAATTAGGGTTTTGGATTAATTCAACCCTCAAAAAATCATTTTCAAAACACCTTGGGCCTCTATTAGAGTGTAAGACCCAACCCCTTTTTTTGACCAAATCATCTTTGGGCCTCACTTATTGTATAAGTCCCGATACCGTCAAAAAACAAACGGCGCGATCGTCGCCTTTTCAAAAATCATCTGGGCCTACCCTAGAGTAGTAAGACCCATTTATTCATCTCAAAACTCTTTGGGCCTCTTGAGAGAGTGTAAGACCCATCCCCCCTTGTACAAAAACTTTTTGGGCCTCACTCATTGTATAAGTCCCTCTGTACAAGCAAACGGCGCGATCGTCGCCCGTTTAAAAATAAAAACCATCTGGGCCTACCCTCGAGTAGTAAGACCCATTTCTTTTTCTTTAAAACACTTTGGGCCTCTTGAGAGAGTGTAAGACCCATCCCTTTGTACAGAAAACCATTTTTGGGCCACAGTCACTTGTATAAGTCCCTCTGTACAAATTCAAACAGTGCGCTCACTGATAAAACCCTGGGCCTCTCCTTGAGCTGTAAGCCCCAGATCTTTCTTTTTCAAAGCACTTTCTCCTTTGATTTTGAATATACTGTTGTTTTTAATCTTTCTTTGTTGAACAACTAACCAAACAGCATGGAAGCTCTACAACCGAGTAAGTGGTTATCGCTTTCGTTTACTGCTTTCATATTATAAACTGTATTGTGGGGCTGCTCACTGTAAGTCTCCTTTCATAAACTCATATCTACTGTGTAATAATAGTATAGATATTTCGAGTTTCCCCGGCTACTACGTCTAGAACTAAGTGACGCCGTTTCATTTATTCGTAGAAATAGACGCCTAGATCCCCAATTGGAGCACCAGATACAGTCTTCTCTTCGGCTGTCCTCCTTAGGAATCGTCAAGAAATTCTATCCCCCAGAGATGAATTATTCTCGGTGAAACTTCTCTTGAATTTCTTCAAACCGCCGAACGGTTCGGACTCTCTCTAAAAGTTAAAGTCACTGGATAGTAAACCTCGCACGTTTACCAGTGGTTTTAACTCTAAAAGAGTTTTCCTGAACTTTTCTTTGGTTTGGGACCCACGGGCTTCTTAAAAGCATCGGCCTCCTCTTGGGCATCATACAAGGACCCACAGGCTTCCTAAAAGCAACCCCGCCTCCTCTTGGGCACTATTCAAGGACCCTACGGCTTCTTAGAAGTATTCACAGCCTCCTCTTAGGCTTCGTATAATGATCTCTTCCTCCAGGAATGATAGCCTCCTCTTGGGCTTCGTACAAGGACCCGTCGGCTTCTTAAAAGTTTCCAGCCTCCTCTTGGGCTTCGTACAAATTGTCCCGACGACCTCCTAGAGGTATAGGAACAGAACATAGTCATCCTCATAGAACAGTCCTTTCATAGAGTCTACTACTGTTTCTCGAAGCATAGTACAAAAGATAAAATTCTAGACATGGACAGTCTAACTTCCTTGAGTCTCAAAGACATTCTCAAGCACCCTTCGTTAAATAGGAAGGAAACCCGCAGACTCGGACAGTCTCAATACCCTTTGATTTCCCGTTTCCTCAAAGAAAAGGAAATATCCCTGATCCTCAAATCAAATCCCTGAGTACAGTGTTACTCATATAAGAACTGATTTTCTCTTTTAAATCAGTATATTGGATCTGTCACTCAACTGAAACAGTTACAATAGCCTCCATCTCGGGCTTCGTACGAGATACCAAAATTCTCCCCAGTGGAGTCAAAACAACCTTTTAGCCTCTCTCTCAGGCTTTGTATGAGACACAAAAGATTCCCTCGTTGAGTCAATCACCCCCTTTTTTTGCCTCCATCTCTGGCCTCGTACGAGATATAAATCCCTTACGCAAGAGTCGAACTCTTTGCTAGCCTCCTCTTAGGCTTTGTATAACGATATGCCCCACTGGGCCAAAAACCTTTAGCCTCTCTCTCGGGCTTTGTACGAGACACAAAATAGCCTCCTCTTAGGCTTTGTATAAGAAAACCACTGGTTGATCCAATCAACCTTTTAGCATCAAAAATGTGCCTCGTTCACAGTACACAAACATCAACAACTCCTTTCCCTTCATCTAATCGCTGTGAGCGGCAAGCCTCTGGATCATCTATATCCATGCCACTGTCCCTCTTTTAGCATGAGAAATTCCTAAGGAAAGATGGCATTGCTCTACACTGAGTTAAAGTCTTCTCCTCCAGGTTAAAACCCTTTCTTCGGAAATTATGGCATTGCTCGGATCCGCGTATCCCAGTTAAAGTAATTCTCCTTCCCCCTCTTTAGAGATGACAAATTCTCTCTAAAATTGAGGTCTTTCGCTTCACGTCTTGGGCTTTGAACAAGACACAAATAGACCTTTTAGCTTCACATCTTGGGCTTTGAACAAGATACAAACCACCTTTCGCTTCACGTCTTGGGCTTTGAACAAGACACCAAAAACCAATTTCCTCCCAAAGAATAGGAGGAACTACGAACGCTCTGATTTCCCTGTTTCGGTAAACGGGAATACGTAGGCATAAGATCGAAAGAAAAGATCTTAGCGAGCGCAATCAACAAAAAACCCAAATCCCATATCCCCATCAATCGAAAGCAGTAATTCAAAAGCATCAGTCCTGACATCCTAATCCTTATTCCCCGCCAGAAACCCTTTGCCTAGAAAAAAGAAAGAAAGAAACCTGTATTGGCGAAATACGAATAACCAGTACAAAGGCCCCCCCACATTGATAGCATCCGTAACCTAACAGACCGCTGTTTAAACTCAGTATGCAAGCATGGTTAATTGGAGACATCTATTTCCCTTCCTTATTCAGCTCACAATAGGATAAAAAATGAATCGACCTGTAGTTTTAAGCTCAACCGCAGAGAGCGACCAGCGCTTAAGAACCGCGTCCAAAATCGCTTGCTACAGAAAAGTGGCGCCCACCGTGGGGCCGTTCAAAGTTAGATCTAGGCACGGTCGTCCCCATTTTTCACACCTGCAGATGACCAAACACACTTGCGCGCATACTTTTCAACAATTCATCAAGTTTCTCATCTGTTCTCATTATTTGATAAAAATATTGTAAAAACTCACAGTTGTGATAAAGCTTATTAGAAGCATAGTATTTTAAGTTGAAATTCCTGGAGAAAACCGAGTTGTGGTTAAAACTGAAGAAGACAGTGACGGTTGTCCCTGTGTCTGTGTAATCCTAAGTGATTAGTGGATTAAGTCCTCAAGAGAAAGAGGCGAAATCACCTTGGCGGGTGGACAGGAGTAGTTTGAGTTCAAACGAACCAGGATAACCAACGTGTCTCCTTTTTGCTTTAATTTTTAAAAACCCCAATTCAACCCCCTTCTTGTGTTTTTTCGTTTCTTCAATTGGCATCAGAGCGCCTGGTTCTGGGTGCTAACACTTAACCGTGTCAGATAAAAGATCCTTCACGAAAAACACTATGGCGGAATCCGTTCAGAACTACAATGACAAAATCAGTGGCAAACCACCAGTGTTTGACGAAGAAAACTTTGATTACTGGAAAGACCTAATCGAAAGTTTCTTTCTGGCTCACGACGGCGATCTCTGGGATATGGTGACTGATGGTTACACTCACCCTGTTGGAAAAGACGGTCAGAAGATCGAAAGGAAAAATATGACGGATCAACAGAAGAAAGATTTCAGAAATCATCACAAGGCCAGAACTATTCTCCTTAGTGCAATCTCTCACACAGAATACGAAAAGATCACTAACAGAGAATCAGCCAAACACATATTTGATTCGCTGAGAATGACGCATGAAGGCAACACTCAAGTAAAAGAGACTAAAGCTCTGACACTTATCCAGAAGTATGAAGCCTTCAAAATGGAAGATGATGAAACAATTGAGAAAATGTTCTCAAGGTTTCAAATTCTGGTTGCTGGACTGAAGGTTCTGAATAAAGGGTACTCCACATCAGATCATGTCAAGAAGATCATCAGAAGCTTACCTAAAGTATGGAGGCCTATGGTCACTGCACTAAAGCTCTCCAAGAACCTCAACGAAATATTTCTTGAAGAACTGATCAGCTCTCTGAGAAGTCACGAAATAGAACTAGAAGAAGATGAGCCTCAGAAGAAAGGTAAGTCTGTTGCTCTTAAATCTAAATATAAATATGAAATTAAAGCTTTTCAGGCAGAAGAAGAAAGTTCTGGCGGCTCTTCAGAAGAAGATGAACTATCGCTCCTTTCTAGAAGAATCCAACAACTATGGAAAAATAGGCAAAGAAAATTCAGAAACTCTCGAAGATCAAGCAGTCATTCTGAACCATCCTCTGGACACAAAAAGTCAAAGAACAAAGAAGTGGTGTGTTACGAATGCAAGGAACCTGGACACTACAAAAGTGATTGTCCTAAGCTGCAGAAAGAAAAGCCAAATAAGAAGTTTAACAAGGAAAGAAAGAAAAGTCTTATGGCTACCTGGGATGACTCAGAATCTTCTGAAGCAGAATCTGAATCAGAAAATGAACACGCCAACATTGCCCTAATGGCCAACATATCAGATGATTCAAACTCATCAGAATCAGAATCTGACTCCGAAACGAAAGAGGTATTCTCTAAATTTTCTAGATCTCAATTAGAGGAAAGTCTGTCAGAAATTCTTGAAAATTATCAGAAACTCCAGCTCAAATATAAGAATCTAAAACACGATCTTGTATCTGAGTCTGAAGAGAACAGAAAGCTGAAAGTAGAAAATTCTGAGTTAAAAGAAACCATTTCAAAACTCAACTCTTTGGAATCTCAAAAATCTCAGAAACATTCTGACTCAGTAGTTTCCACTAGTTCTGATAATATTTTAAAACATTACGACTATAACTTTCAAAAATTTCTAGCTAAAAACATAGACAGAAGCAAAATGGCTTCAATGATCTATGGAGTTAGTAGAAATGGGAGAAAGGGCATAGGTTATGTTAATCCTAAAGGTGAAGCTCCATATAAACCAAAACAAGTTGATGATATGATCATAAAATACTCTCCTTTAAACTCTCACTTCACATATGGACACAAACATGACATAAAATATACCAGTGAATCTTACTCTTCAAATTCTATTGAGAAACCAAAACTCAATCAGAATTCTGTGAACACTAACAAACAAGGACCCAAAGAATTGTGGGTACCTAAGGATAAAATCCTATATGTTGCAGATGTCTTTAACAGCAAGATTGAAACACCAATCATGGTACCTGGACTCTGGATGCTCGCGACACATGACGGGAAGAAAATATATGTTCCAAAGTCTGGAACTTAAAGATGGAGGGTATGTAGGTTTCGGAGGCAATCAGAAAGGTAAAATCATTGGCTCTGGAACCATAGGCAATGGTACTCTACCCTCCATATCTAATGTCTTATTAGTAGAAGGATTAATGCATAACTTGTTATCCATAAGTCAATTAAGTGATAACGGTTATGATATAATCTTCAATCAAAAGTCCTGTAAGGCAGTTAGTCAGAAAGATGGAACAATCCTCTTTAATGGAAAGAGAAAGAACAACATTTACAAAATAAAACTTTCTGAACTAAAAAGTCAGAATGTAAAATGTCTTTTGTCTGCTGACGACGAGCAATGGGTCTGGCACAGAAGATTGGGGCATGTTAGTATGAGAAGAATATCTCAGATTAACAAACTCAATCTGGTCAGAGGACTTCCTAATCTGAAGTTCAGCTCAGATGTTCTGTGTGAAGCATGTCAAAAAGGCAAGTTTTCCAAACCCTCTTTTAAACCAAAAAATGTTGTTTCTACCTCCAGACCATTAGAACTTCTTCATATAGATCTGTTTGGACCAGTGAAAACTGCATCCATCAGTGGCAAGAAGTATGGATTAGTGATCGTAGATGACTATAGCAGATGGACATGGGTAAAGTTCTTAAAACACAAGGACGAGTCACTCTCTGTATTCTCTACTTTCTGTAACCAAATTCAGAATGAAAAAGAGTTTAGAATTGTAAAAGTCAGAAGTGATCATGGTGGGGAATTTGAAAAAAAAAATCTAGAAACATTTTTTAATGAAAATGGCATTTCTCATGATTTCTCTTGTCCTAGAACTCCACAACAAAATGGAGTTGTAGAGCGCAAGAACAGAACTCTACAAGAAATGGCCAGAACCATGATCAATGAGACTAACATGGCTAAACACTTTTGGGCAGAAGCAGTTAATACAGCGTGTTACATTCAGAATAGAATCTCTATAAGACCTATTCTGGAAAAGACTCCATATGAATTGTGGAAGAACAGAAAGCCCAACATTTCTTACTTTCATCCTTTTGGATGTACTTGCTTTATCTTAAACACTAATGATCCTCTGAACAAGTTTGATTCTAAAGCACAAAAATGTTTCATGTTAGGATACTCTGAACGTTCAAAAGGATACAGAGTATATAACACAGAAACACGAAGTGTGGTAGAATCCATTTGTGTCAGATTTGATGATAAGCTTGGCCATCAAAAGCCAAAGCATGATGAATCTCTTGCAGAAATAGAAGTTCAAATAACAGGCACTGAAACCAGATCATCAGAAAAATAGGAGAACACAACAAAAGGAAACTCTAATTCTGAAGAACCCATCCAGAAAAGACAATCCAGAAGTTCTCTAACACATCCCGAAGACAAAATTCTGGGAAAGAAGGATGACCCAATCAGAACAAGATCCTCATTCAAAAAGACTGAAGAATCTCTAGTGGGATTAGTCTCTCTGGTCGAACCCACTACTATTGATGAAGCACTCTCAGACAATGATTGGATCTTCGCAATGCAGGAAGAATTGAATCAGTTCACCATAAACGACGTATGGGATCTAGTTCCTAAACCCAAAGGCTTCAACATCATTGGAACCAAATGGGTCTTTAGAAACAAACTAAATGAACAGGGAGAAGTTGTCAGAAACAAAGCACGACTGGTTGCACAAGGTTATAGTCAGCAAGAAGGGATAGACTATACAGAAACCTTTACTCCAGTCGCAAGGTTAGAGTCTATCAGACTTTTAATTTCATATGCTGTAAATAATGACATCACTCTTTATCAGATGGATGTCAAGAGTGCGTTTTTAAATGGTTACATTGATGAAGAAGTTTATGTGCATCAACCATCTGGTTTTGAAAATACAAAACATCCAGAATATGTTTATAAACTTAAGAAATCGTTATATGGTCTAAAACAAGCTCCCAAAGCTTGGTATGAGAGACTAAGTAACTTTCTCTTAAACAATGATTTTACCAGAGGGAAGGTGGACACAACTTTATTCTGTAAGTCATTTAAAAATCACATTCTGATCTGTCAAATTTACGTAGATGATATAATTTTTGGATCCACTAAAAGCTCTTTGGGCAAAGAATTTGCTAAGACTATGCAGGCAGAGTTTGAAATGAGCTTAATGGGAGAACTCAAGTTTTTCTTGGGAATTCAAATCAATCAAACTCCAGAAGGAACTTACATACATCAAAGCAAGTATGTCAGAGATCTTCTGAAGAAATTTGAAATGTCAGAAAGTAAGCCTTCCAAAACTCCTATGCATCCCACATGCATTCTGGAAAAAGATGAGGTAAGTAAGAAAGTAGAACAGAAGCTCTACAGAGGTATGATTGGTTCCCTACTTTATTTAACTGCTTCAAGACCTGATATTCTCTATAGCGTTTGTCTTTGTGCTAGATTCCAATCAGATCCTAGAGAATCCCACTTAACAGCTGTTAAGCAGATTTTCAGATATCTGAAAGGTACTACTAATCTTGGTTTTTGCTATAGAAAGTCCAGAGAATACAAATTGGTAGGATACTGTGACGCTGACTTTGCTGGAGACAGAATAGAAAGAAAAAGTACCTCTGGAAGCTGCCAGTTTCTGGGAGACAACCTAATCTCTTGGTCCAGTAAAAGACAATCCACCATTGCACTATCAACTGCTGAAGCTGAATACATAGCTGCAGCTGGATGCAGTACTCAGATGCTCTGGATGAAGAATCAGCTTGAAGACTTTCACATTTACGAGAGTAACATCCCTATTCTCTGTGACAATACTTCTGCCATCTGTCTTTCTAAAAATCCTATTCTGCATTCTAGGGCTAAACATATAGAAATTAAACATCATTTCATTAGGGACTATACTCAGAAGGGAATTCTTTGTTTAAAATTTATAGACACGGACCATCAATGGGCTGATGTTTTCACCAAACCCCTTGCTGAAGATAGATTTAATTTCATTCTGAAAAATCTCAGTATGAAAGTTTGTCCAGAATGAAAAATGTAATTTCTATATTTTTAACTCAGAATTTCTTTTCTTTTGTGAACATCTGACCAATAATTCTTCAGAAGTGAGAAGAAAGATTGCATCAGAATCTATTCAGAAGATCTGAATTTTTCATTTCAAGAATAGATCGTTAAGTTCACTCTAGCAAACACTTGTCAACCTACGCTCCAGATTCTCTCTGATGATGAACGCGTGTCAAACTCTAGAAAACTGAAATGTCTGTGTTGACATATCGAGGCGCCAAGTCACTTCGGTAACTGTTCCCAAAATTTCTTACACTATCTCCCTTGTCAGAAATCATTACGGCTATTAATCATCATGTTTATTATTTTTAATTGCTATTTATTTCTTGGTCACTCTTATATAAATGTCACTTCTAACACCCTCACACGTTCACTATCACTCACTTAGTTCTCTATCGCCTTCTCCGTATTAATTGCATTTCTTGTTTTGCTCCTACTTTTCTTGTTTCTCTGTGTGTTCCCAAAACCCTAAGTCTGTGAACAATGGCCTCCAGCTCTCAACAAGCAATGTCTCAAGAATCAGCTGACCAAGTCATTGAAGAAAGGTACGTTGAGCCCTCAAGAACTCTCCTCACCCCCTTTGCCTCTCTTGAAGTTCTCTGTGAACTCATTGTTGATTTTGAAAGCATGAAAGACAATGGGTATGACCTTACTCCTGAGGTTGAGTTTCAAGGATGGAGCAAATACTTTAATCGCTTAATGGGTCCAGTTTTTCCCCAACTCGTTAAGGAATTCTGGATTTTTGCATCAGTCTCAAAACATCAAGTAACTTCGTTTGTTATGGGAAAAAAGGTCATCATCACTGAAGATCTTATTGGTAAGTTGATTGATCACGATGGATCGGGAATTAGATGCAGTGAAATGGAAAAAGGGACTGATCTAAACACTATCTCAAGGGAAATCTTCACCACCGGTCAACACTCCAACAAAATCAAAGACCTAAAGGATCGTCACAGAATTTGGGCCAGAATCATTCTTGGGTGTATCTATCACAGGAAACCTTCAAGTTCGTCTGACTACATCAACAATGATCAACAGTATCTTCTGTACCTCATCTCCACTTTTACCAAAGCGAATCTTCCTCACTGTCTATTTAATCATCTGAAGAACAGTGTGAAGGAAACAAGAGAAGATGAAAGAACCAAGAGAGATTGGATTCCTCTAGGTAGACTTATATCAGATATTCTTACAGAGAATAAGCTGATTGAACACCTAACTGAAGCTCAGGAAATCTCTGATCTAGAAACTATTGCTGGAAGACCTCTCAATGCAAAGAATCTCAAGAAGATGAAAATCATTGAGACCATCAAGAAGGATCCAACCCTAATCTCTAAGGAAGTCATCACCACCAGGAAAATTCCTCTGAAAGATTTTCCTCTTTTCTCATCAGATACTCATCCAGAAATTGTCCTCAGATATTTGGATGCTTGTAAAGCTGATGGAACCCTTCCAGAAGTTTCTCTGCAACAGCTCAGGCAAGCACCTCTAGAAGTTGCCCCCAGAACTTCAAGAAAAAGGAAATCCTCTGAAGGAACTCCTCAGAAAACTCCAAAAGTTGCTAAAGCTGCTAAGAAGAAAGGTAACTCCGTTTTCATTTCTATCGTCGAATCCATAATGGTATCAACATCTGAAACCCCATCGTCTCCTAAACCTTCTGAATATCCACCACCATCACCACAAACTCTTGAGGACTTTGACATTGACATTGACCCCACTCCTTCTGATTTTATTGAACCACAACCAGAACTTGCTCAAGTTCTGTCGGACATTGTTCATGAACCTCTCTTCACATCTTCCCAACCAGAACCAGAACATCAAACTCAACACACTTCTATACCTGGTATCAACTGTCCTCTCAACTTCTTTTAACCTTCACCTAATTTCTCCAGTCACCCTCAAATCTCTCCAAAAATTATATCACCTACCTCTCTTATTCTCATTTCTGACTCCCCTCCAACACATCTCTCAGATGATCCCCTCAGAACTATAATTGACCTAGAAGCTCTAGATAAGCTTACCTCAACCTCTCACAAAATAGCCATTCCCAAACCAAAACCATTTGTATCCAAATCAGATGTTGGTAACTCTTTATTGGCTTTCGAGGTAAAAATGCAGGAATGGATTAACTTTCTGAAGCAGGGTTATTTGGAGAATCTGAATCCAGCTGCCTCTGACTATCTTTGGACCAAATTCAGAAAGTGGTTTAATTCTGAATCTCTGAAAATGAAGGAACTAAGTTATGACATAGCCCAACAGAACTTCTGTGACCATATGAAGATCTTCAATGAGCAAGTTCTAAGATTCTGGGAAAAGAAACCCATTCTTCCTCTAGGCTGGAATGCTCCTATGGTTTCAGAACCTCATGCACAAAACTCTGAGCATCAAACTCTGGTTATCGCTGAAGTGGAAGATATAGCACCTGAAGCCTCTCCAAAGGAAGTGTCTACAAAAAGCTCTGAGGATTTGGTAACTTCTGAAGAACCTACTTCATCTGTTCTAGTGCTGAAAACTCTGGATGAGTTGAAGAAAGAGAATGAGGAAGTTAGAAAGAGATTGGACAAACAGGATGAAAAAAAACGCAGAAATCAAAGGGATGTTTGGCAAGCAAGAAGAATCCGCTAATCAGATCAAAGGCCTTCTGGAAGCATTGTTCACAAGACTTCCACCTGCTCCTCAACCTTAGATTCTTTTTATGTTTCTTTGTGTTGCTTAATTTGTGTTTTATCTTGGCTCTTTTTTTTTTTATTCTCATGTATCTTTTCACTTTTTGATTAATGACAAAGGGGGAGAACGTAGAATATTTTGAAATATAACAGTGCACCATGACTATGTCTCGAACATTTTAACCTCTGCTTCCATATTTTTGTTAAGAAAGCAGGAAAATGGCAATCAGAACTTCTTGGAAGTCTTAAATCTCAACATTTTCAAGGAAATCTTCAACTCAGGGGGAGTATTCTCTACTCCATACTCTATTAATTAATTATCAAAATATAAGTTTTTGTCATCATCAAAAAGGGGGAGATTGTTAGAACAAGAATTGATTCTACATTCCTAATAATTTTGATGATAACAAACACTATATTATTTAGAACTTGATGCTCCTTAATTCATTTTTTGTGATATGTAGGGAAGTTCTAATGTAAAGAAGTTCTGATATAGAAGTATCACAAGATCCCATCTGAGCGAAGTTCTAATCAAGCGAAGCTCACAAGATCTAAGCAAGGCGAGTTCAAAGCAAAGTTCTAATCAAGCGAAGTTCACAAGATCTAAGCAAAGCGAAGCTCTAATCAAGCGAAGCTCTGATATGGAAGAATCACATATCTAAACTAGCTAAGTTCTGATGAAGGATGTCTCACGCTTCAGCACCAAAGCTGCATCAAGACAGAAACTCTGATAATGCATCAAATCAACGTGGACTCTGATACGCTATCCTCCACTTTTATGAGTATCACAAAGCAACGGATTGAAACAGACAAAATCTTTATTTTTGGAAAGAGCATTCAAAGGCATTATTATCAATCTCCAAAAATATCTCTCACGATTCCAACAGATCAATTATTTTCATCTATTTAAGGGAGCACCTGCAGATGACCAAACACACTTGCGCGCATACTTTTCAACAATTCATCAAGTTTCTCATCTGTTCTCATTATTTGATAAAAATATTGTAAAAACTCACAGTTGTGATAAAGCTTATTAGAAGCATAGTATTTTAAGTTGAAATTCCTTGAGAAAACCGAGTTGTGGTTAAAACTCAAGAAGACAGTGACGGTTGTCCCTGTGTCTGTGTAATGCTAAGTGATTAGTGGATTAAGTCCTCAAGAGAAAGAGGCGAAATCACCTTGGAGGGTGGACTAGAGTAGTTTGAGTTCAAACGAACCAGGATAACCAACGTGTCTCCTTTTTGCTTTAATTTTTAAAAACCCCAATTCAACCCCCTTCTTGTGTTTTTTTGTTTCTTCACAGACTCCTAAAGAAAGTGGTTCAAGTGTCGGAAATGTTGGAGGAGTAGGTGGTTTTACTCGCAGCGGAAGGCTTTTTGCTCCTCAGACACTCAGGAAAGACAATACTGAAGCATTAGAAAGGGCCAAAGGGAAGCGGGTACTGAATGATGAACCAACGCCAGGGGCTGAACCGGTGCCAGAGGCAGAATCTGATAAGTCATTTGAGAAAGATGTTGAGGAATTCATGAGAATAATCAGAAAGAGCGATTATAAGATCGTTGACCATCTACATCAAACTCCTTCTAAGATTTCCATATTGTCATTGTTGCTATGTTTTGAAGCTCATCGGAATGCTTTGGTCAAAATTTTGAATATGGCGTACGTGCCGCAAGAGATATCAGTGAACCAGCTTGAAGGTGTGATCTCCAATGTTAATGCTGGAAACGGTCTAGGGTTCACAGATTTTGACTTAACGCCAGAAGGAAGGAATCACAATAAGGCTCTCCACATATCAATGGAATGTAAAGGTGCCATGTTATCCCATGTATTGGTGGACACTGGCTCATCCCTCAACGTGTTGCCTAAGAAAGCATTAGCTAAGCTGGATGTGGAAAGGGTGATACTCAGACCTTGTGATCTAGTGGTGAAAGCGTTTGATGGTTCAAAGAGATCAGTGTTTGGAGAAATAGAGTTGCTTGTCCAGATAGGACCCCAGGTGTTCAGTATAGTGTTTTATGTGATGGACATCCAGCCAGCCTATAGTTGTCTATTAGGTCGTCCCTGGATCCACGCTGCTGGGGCCGTATCTTCAACCTTGCATCAGAAGATAAAATTTGTAGTTGATGGTCAAGTTGTTACGGTATGCGGAGAAGAAGGTATTTTCGTTAGTCATCTGTCATCCTTCAAGTATGTGGAGATGGACGGAGAGATCCACGAAACTCCCTGTCAGGCATTTGAAACTATGAATATGGTGAAAGATTCTCCGTCTCCGTCTGGTGAGGCAAGAGTGGGAGCCTCTATGACTTCATATAAGCAGGCTTTAGAGGTGGTGCAGTCTGGTCATACCGAAAGTTGGGGACAAATGGTTGAGATACCTTTCAAGGATGATAAGAATGGAATTGGTTATAAACCTTCTCGGGTTCCACTACAGGGTCAAGAGCGCCAAGGGCCAGTTTTCTTCTCAAGTGGAGGGGTCATATATCCAAGCCATACCTGTGCAGCAATTGAAGACGGTGAAGATAGTGACTGTGATCTGGACAACTGGGTGCATCCATGTGCCCCAGGAGTAAAGCTGAACAAATGGTTTTCGGAGGATCTCATTCAAGTTACTCTGCCAAATAAGTAATTTTCTTTGTTTTCTTTCATTAAGCGTGCAAAAGTCCTATGCTCTGCCCAAGGCATAGTGACTTCATTGTAGGGCCCCCATGTTTGTTTTCATACAAGTTTTTATCATTAATGAAAGGACGTTTTGTATTCAAATTGTGCTCCCTGTCTTTCCTTTTTATTTTTATCATTTAAATAAAAATGCCAATGTTTTCTTTAATGTTTTCTTGCTTTTTTTCCTTTTTCCTTTCAAAGAGCAGTTGCTAAAGGCATGAATTATCATTCATGCAGAAGTGTTTCTCCGGATCTCATTGATGATGACTCTGTTATGGTTTATTATGACTTCGATAATCCAATATACCAAGCCAAAGAGGGGGATGAAGAAGACTGTGAACTGCCAGAGGAGTTGGCTAGGTTATTGAAACAGGAAGAAAGAGCCATTAAGCCTCATCAGGAAGAGGTAGAAGTCGTCAATCTTGGTACTGAAGAGGTAAGGAAAGAGGTTAAAGTAGGGGCAAGCCTGGCTGAGAATGTAAAGAAAGAGCTGATTGAAATGTTGCAAGAGTATGTCGACATCTTCGCCTGGTCTTATCAAGATATGCCTGGGTTGGATACAGACATCGTTGTGCACAGATTACCGCTGAAAGAGGGTTGTTTTCCTGTCAAATAGAAGCTTCGGAGAACCAAACCTGAAATGGCCATCAAGATTAAAGAGGAGGTGCTAAAGCAGTTGGATGCGGGGTTTCTAGCTGTTACCAATTATCCGCCGTGGGTCTCTAATATTGTGCTTGTGCCGAAGAAGGATGGTAAAGTCAGGATGTGTGTGGATTATCGAGATTTGAACAGGTCAAGTCCAAAGGATGATTTTCTGTTACCACATATTGATGTGTTGGTGGACAATACGGCTCAATTCTCTGTGTTTTCTTTCATGGATGGAGAAAACTACATTTATTACCCCTTGGGGCACATTCTGTTATAAGGTGATGCCATTTGGTTTAAAGAATGTTGGGGCTACATATCAGCGTGCCATGGTGACGCTCTTCCACGATATGATTCACAAAGAAATTGAAGTTTATGTGGATGATATAATTGCCAAGTCACAAACAGAAGAGGAGCATTTGATAAATTTGAAGAAGTTGTTTGAGCGGTTGAGACACTTCAGACTGAGGCTGAACCCGAATAAGTGTACTTTCGGGGTAAGATCTGGTAAGCTTTTGGGTTTAATTGTCAGTGAAAAGGGAATCGAGGTGGATCCAGCAAAGGTAAAAGCCATTCAAGAAATGCCGGAGCCGAGAACTGAAAAACAAATTCGTGGGTTTTTGGGGAGACTGAATTATATTGCAAGATTTATATCTCATCTTACCACAACTTGTGAGCCAATATTCAAGTTATTGAGAAAAGATCAATCAATCTGGTGGAACAGTGATTGTCAAAAGGCCTTTGAAAAAATAAAAGAATACTTGCAAAATCCTCCGATTCTCATGCCGCCAGTTCCTGGGAGGCCGCTGATTATGTATCTCACTATACGTGATGGATCAATGGGTTGCGTTCTCGGTCAACACGACGAGACAGGTAGGAAAGAGCATGCTATATACTACCTGAGCAAAAAGTTCACTGATTGCGAGTCCAGGTACTCGATGCTTGAGAAGACGTGCTGCGAACTAGCATGGGCTGTTAAGCGATTGAGGCAATACATGCTGACTCATACAACCCTACTTATTTCAAAAATGGATCCAATCAAGTACATCTTTGGAAAGCCAGCTCTTAATGGAAGGGTCGCTCGGTGGCAAATGGTTTTGACTGAATATGATATACAATACACGTCCCAGAAGGCTATCAAAGGGAGTGTGTTGTCTGATTATCTTGCCGAGTCGCCTATTGATGATTACCAGCCAATGAGGTTTAATTTTCCTGATGAAGACATTATGTTTCTCAAGGCTAAAGATTGTGATGAGCCTCCGGTTGATGAAGGACCGGATCCTGACGACAAATGGAAACTGATGTTTGATGGGGCCGTTAACATGAATGGAAGTGGTGTTGGGGCAGTCTTGATCACTCCGAAAGGATCACACATACCTTTCACTGCCAGGTTAACTTTTAATGTCACCAACAACAAAGCGGAATATGAGGCTTGTATCATGGGTATTGAGGAAGCCATTGATTTGAGGATCAAGACTCTTGAGATATTTGGTGATTCCGCTCTAGTGATCATCCAGATCAATGGAGACTGGCATACCAACCAGCAGAACTTGATTCCTTACAGAGACTACGCGAGAAGACTGTTGACCTTCTTTACAACAGTGAAATTGTACTATATACCTCGTGATGAGAATCAGATGGCTGATGCTTTAGCTACATTGTCCTCCATGATTCAGGTAAATTGGTGGAACCATATCCCAAAGATTGATGTAATGAGATTAGACAGACCCGCTCATGTGTTTGCCGCTGATACTACGACTGATGATAAACCCTGGTATTTTGATATCAAGCGTTTCTTGGAGAGTTAAGAGTATCCAGCTGGGGCATCGAACAATGACAAAAAGACTTTGAGGAGGTTGGCAGGAAGCTTCTTTTTGAATGGGGATGTGTTGTACAAGCGAAACTTTGACATGGTCTTACTCAGATGTGTGGATAGACAGGAAGTAGACCTGTTAATGCAGGAAGTACATGAAGGATCTTTTGGTACCCATGCTGGTGGGCATGCTATGGCGAAGAAATTATTACGAGCAGGGTATTATTGGCTAACTATGGAGGCTGATTGCTTTAAGTACGCCCGAAAATGCCACAAATACCAAATCTATGCTGATAAGGTACATGTGCCACCAAACCCTCTGAATGTGATGAGTTCTCCGTGGCCCTTTGCTATGTGGGGCATTAATATGATAGGGAAGATTGAACCTACAGCTTCCAACGGTCACCGATTCATTCTGGTGGCTATTGATTACTTTACCAAGTGGGTAGAAGCGGCCTCTTTTGCAAATGTTACCAGGCAGGTGGTAGCCCGATTCATTAAGAAAGAGATTATCTGCAGATGTGGGGTGCCTGAAAGGATCATTACTGATAATGATTCTAATCTCAACAACAAGATGATGAAAGAGCTATGCCAGAGCTTCAAAATTGAACACCACAATTCTTCTCCTTACCGCCCGAAGATGAATGGTGCCGTCGAGGCAGCCAACAAAAATATTAAGAAGATTGTGTAGAAGATGGTGGTGACATATAAGGATTGGCATGAAATGCTACCTTTTGCTTTGCATGGGTACCGTACTTCTGTTCGTACATCTACTGGGGCAACCCCGTTTTCGCTTGTATATGGTATGGAGGCAGTGCTACCGGTTGAAGTGGAAATCCCTTCTTTAAGGGTCATGATGGACGTTAAACTTGACGAGGTTGAATGGGTTCGAGCGAGGTTCAACGAGTTGAGTCTCATCGAAGAAAGACGATTGGCTGCAGTTTGTCATGGACAACTGTATCAGAGGAGAATGAAACGAGCATTTGATCAGAAAGTGCGCCCTCAGACTTACCAGACGGGCGACTTGGTATTGAAAAGGATTCTTCCTCCAAGTACAGATCACAGGGGCAAGTGGACGCCTAATTATGAAGGTCCATATGTTGTTAAGAAGGTCTTCTCGGGTGGAGCCTTGATGCTTACAACAATGGACGGTGAGGATTTTTTGTCCCCTGTGAACTCAGACGCAGTTAAAAAATACTTCGCATAAAGAGACCCGCTGGACAGCAAAAAGAGAGTCCAGGCAAAAAAGGGCATCCCGACGAACCAAAAAAAAACAGAAAAGAAGAAAAAAAGGTTCGGGCAAAAATTAGGGATAAAATAAAAAAAAGAAGTACACCCGGTAAATTGAAAACCCGCAAGGGCAACTTAGGCAAGAAAGGGTATCTCGGTGGATTGAAAACCCGTAAAAGGCGATCCAGGCAAAAGAGAGATTTAGCAAAAACTGCGATCTGAGTAATCTGTATTGCCTCGTCTCAATCAGTAAGCAATCCGAAGGTCAGGAATCAGTTCAATCGTCCCCCTTTAAAGGCAAAGTAGTTGGAGAATCTTGAAGATATATGAACCATAGCAGGGTTGAAACTCATTGAAGTTCCATTTTCACATTGCCATTAGGACAGTTTCTTTTCTGTTTTGGCAATTACCTCTTTCCAGGAATTGCTTCTTGATGTAAATGTCTATTTTTCAGGCTCTTCAATCAATAAAATTGTCGTTATTCAGAATAATTCTACCTGTTGTTTTGTTTGTATATTTGCTTTGTTTACACAAACGTCCAAATTTTTTATAAACACTTGCATGCGAAAATCTTGGGGGTTCTACAATAACGTGCATAAAGGAGAAAACATTTAAAATTGCTTTAAATGACGCGTGTGCTTGGTTGAATTCTACCGAACCTCGTATTATGCTGGGGGCATATGTGCGCATTCTTTTGTTTGTAGGTGTGGAGATTTCACAGGATAGATATGCAAAGATGTATGATGTCTTCAAGCCAAAATCCTTTACGAAGCGCGAATGATCGTTCCTCCCTAAGCAGAGACAGCTTATCAGCAGGAAGGCTATTCTTGGAGGTAGTCATCCCCAGCGTACTTACAGAGCTTCATGATTCCCAACAGCGTTGTCAAAAGGGCAGTATTATATCCTATTCAGTACTTCCGACAGCTACAAGCTTTTCTGTGTTAATAACGGTTGTAAACTCCCCAATAGAGTTGCTTCATACACCTGGCAGCTGGTGACCAAGACTCAGTGAGTGTCCAAGAGTTTGGAGATATCGAATCTTCTGTAAAATCCTCTTGGGACGTTTTCTCCAGATCAGACTTGTATCTTGGGGCAAAAGCAAGTGGTTGACCATCTCAAGCATGAAGCGTCATGAAATTCCCCGGCAGGAATATTCCAGATCTATTTTCCCCAACAGGGTGGCCTCCCATCTACTGCATCCTAGCTCAAGTCTCGGTATTAGTTTAAGAGTTGGAAGATGTCCGATCTTCTGTAAAATTCTCTTAGGAAACATTCCCTGGCATGAGACACTTTGAAACGATTCTCCCCAGCAGAGTTTGTTGTGAGTTTAGTTCCCCAGTAGAGTTTGAAGAGGCGTGGTCTTCTGTAAAATCCTCTCAAGGGACATCTCCCCATCAGATTTTGTTGTAAGCTCATTAATCCCCAGCGGAGTTCTATGGTTGTAGTTATTCCCCAAGTGGACTGGTTCAGATGATGCCTCCCCAGCGGAGTTGCTTTCCTTTCCTCAGCATTTATTTTGCTGAGGACCTCTTTGCATTTTGCATATAGTACGCATAACATCCTCCAAAATGTGTAGCATTCCATTTCGTATGGAGCATTACGGCAAAATTCAAACATATGCATGTGAAGCATAGGCCAGTTTTGATAACTCGTGCGAGAGTCCAGAGCTTTGCTCCTTATGTTTTTGACAAAGCCAGAAAGAATGCCTAGTTCATTCCCCGACAAACATTGCGAAATGATACAAAGGGTTTCATCATTTTTTTTCTCCCCACAAAGTCATATCTCTCAACTTGCAAGTCTCTTGGAACCATTCCCGGTAGGATTCCTGCAGCCGTTCCCGACCGCTCCTTTGAGTTTTAACCATGCCAGTTCCCGACAGGCCCCGTTACCCATTCCCGATAGGTAAGCCTTGGTTATAAACTGCAGCCGTTCCCGACCGCTCCTTTGAGTTTTAACCATGCCAGTTCCCGATAGGCCCCGTTACCCATTCCCGATAGGTAAGCTTTGGTTATAAACTGCAGCCGTTCCCGACCGCTCCTTTGAGTTTTAACCATGCCAGTTCCCGACAGGCCCCGTTACCCATTCCCGATAGGTAAGCTTTGGTTATAAACTGCAGCCGTTCCCGACCGCTCCTTTGAGTTTTAACCATGCCGGTTCCCGACAGGCCCCGTTACCCATTCCCGATAGGTAAGCCTTGGTTATAAACTATAGCCGTCCCCGACAGCTCCCTTTGGTTTGAACCTTGCCAGTTCCCGACAGGTACACTTGCCCATTCCCGATAGGCAAAACAGGTCCAAGCTCACCAGTTCCCGACAGGTATTTCACCAGTTCCCGACAGGTTTCCTATGGGGTCCAATGGTTCCAAGGTCCTCTTCACCAACTTTTCTTCCTTACCTTTACAACATCTTCTTTATCCACAGTGTAAATTTTCTCGGTTATTTTTGTATTCAATCCCTATGTATCTTGAATTACTGATAGCCTTTGCTTTCATCCATTCAGATTCAAAGTTGATTGAATAGGGGCAGCTAAAACACCCCAAAATTTTCCCTTCTGTTTCTAACCTAACTGGTTTATGCTTCATTTCATTTGCATTAGCATTGCTGCATTTGCATGTTTCGTTGAGCAAGGGATCAGGGCATTTTCTTCAGCAGTACAAGATGTTCTCAGCACAGGTTTAATCTTTATCGGCAGTTGAGGCCAACCATTTAATTCTCGAAGTCTTTTCGAGCATTTATTTTGCTCATTAAGTGATTTGAAGATCAATAGTTCCGGCAGTCAAATTTTGGTCAGTAATTCAGCACCGAACAGCCGTCTCGGCAATTTAATCGGGGCTTGGAAAATATTTCACGGCATATTTCAAGTACACTCAAGTAGTGAGGTCCAAAGACAAGTTTCAGAGGCATATTGTGGTTCAGAACAGGTGGAATCAAGTCCGTCTCTATTTTCCCTCCTTTTGGCGCCAAGCTGAAAATTCAAAATTTGTACTGAGTAACCGGTTACTCACCGTTTGTTAACCGGTTACTCAGTGCAATTTTTGCCCAAAATCTGCATTTTTCAGCACTGCAGAATTTTCAAATTTATTTTGGGGGTCATGTGCATTGCTTGTGCCTACGTGGGAATGATCTAGAACAACTCATTTTCATCATTTTCCACCCAAATTTTCCATTTCCACTCATCATTTTCCACCCCAATTCCTAGTTTCATTTCCTAACCCATTTTTCACCTCATTTTCCACTCACTCCAAACCCAAGCCAAATTCCCAAGCTAGAGGATATTTAAGCTCACTCATTCCAAACCAAGGGGGGGGGAGATCATTTTTTCACTCTCCAATTTTCAGAATTCTTTCAATTCTCTCAACCTCTCTCTCATTTTCCAAAACCCTCACTCAAAGTTTCATCACCAAAGTTCATCAAATTTCACCTTGAAATTTGTTGATCTTGAAACTAAACCACCATCCATTCACCAATTCTTGAAAGAATCTTGGATTTACTACTGTTTTGGAGTGTGGAATCACTTTTGGAGCAGTTTTTCACTATTTGAGATGTTCTAGCTTGGATCTTGGTTGTTCTTGCTTGGATCTTGAAGTTCATCACATAGATCTTTGGATTTCTTGCTTGGATCATCAATTTTCGTTCTCAACATTCACCAAGGCAAATCTCAGCCTTGTAGGTTGGTTTTCCCTAGATCTATAATTAATTTTGGTTGATCATAGCTTTTGCAATGTAGATCCATTGATTTCATGTGTTGTTGATGCCTTTGCTTGATGTTGATCACGAATGTTGATGATAATTGATTTGCATGATGTTTGATTGTTGTTCATGAGCTTAATTTCGTGCATGAGTGATGATATGATCATTTGGAAATAATTGGATAAGTGATTTTGCTGCTGAAAAGTGATTTTGCAAATTATTTTTGAATTCTGTCCCAGAGTAACCGGTTACTCACCGTTTGTTAACCGGTTACTCTGTATTTTTTTTGCGTAAATGGTCTAATTTTCAACTAAGTAACCGGTTACTCACCGTTTGTTAACCGGTTACTCTGGGACAGAGTGTGTATTTTAGTGCATTTTCTTGGTTGTTTGAGATCCGATGCATGCCTAAACTTCATGGATTAATGTGATTATGATTTGTGGACTATATTTGAGCTATTGCAACTCACACTATTGCATGATCACATTTCTCAACACGCGACCTTTTGAATTCCATCATTTATGAGCATGTTTGTGTGGTTGATTAATTGTTGTGTTGATCATGTAATGCATATGTTTGGAGCTCGTTAATTGCTAATTGATGATGATGGTTGCTGGAGTAGTCGTGTACATGCTCATTTGTTTTCGATGTCATAAGGTGCATACTTTATTTAACTTGATCATATGCTTGATATTGTGCATTCCTTCATAGTGTGGTGCGTTCTTCTTCCATGATTTCAAGTCTATTTCATGTGAGTTCTAATGTGTTTGTGGTCATGATCATTTTGTTTGATGCGTATGATGATTGATGCATGATCGTTTTACCATGTTGAATCAGGTTGAGTTGCATGCTGCCCTGCCCTTGTCATGGCTGTTTCTGTACATACATGCTGTCATATGTGTTGTCCATGTATACGCATGCTGTTGGTGGTTTTTCACACCTGTTTTCATGCTGGATTGTATGCTGTGAAATGTTGATTGGTGCTTGTGCACGATTTCTTTGTTGTTCTGAAGCAAGTGTGCTGTTGTAGGTGCTGTTTCTTCTCTTTTTTCATGTTTTTCACTCTTTCTCATCCCATGGATCTCAAGACTTGTTCAAGTCTTGGATTCTTTCCCTTTAGAGCTACCTAGTCCAACTTAATTTTTGATTAAGCTTGGAGTAGGATTAGCATTAGGTTTTAGGTAGTCTTTTCTCCTAAACCTCACTAACCATAGGATATCCATGCATGATAACATTAGGACTCTTAGTTTCCCTTTAGAGTTTCCTTTGTGTCGTCTCTCTTCTCATCTCAAAAGAAAAGTAAAAAAATACTTAATAAAGGTTAGCGTGTATTGCGTCCGAGCCTTAAATGTAGGAAATGAAGAAAGAGGGGTCCCCCCTCCTCTTCTAGAGTGTTTAGCATACGTTCCATTTGGGTGCGACCATGCTACTCACTCGTTCCCGCATGATAGACTTTGGTGCAATACAAGTTACAAATAACTGTAAAAAACACTTCTTTCTAAAAAACTTCAAACCAACAATAACGTCTTTCCTTCGGGAATTCTCTTCTCATCTCACTCACTCTCAACGCACGAACGTGCTCCTACTCGTTCTCTCTCAAGACGGTAACGCCTAAGTCTCAATTCAGCGAGCTGCAACACCTGAGCTAGAACGTAAGTCGTTCCCTAAAAAACACAATCCACCCCTAGTGAGGGGAACTACGTCGCTCTGATTCTCATGCTCCCGATGAGATACGTAGGCAGTGGGGTAGGGCCCATGCGAACACTTCTTTTATTTTCCCTACATTTGTTTTTTGTTTCTCTTTCTCTCGCCCTTCCCTTTTCCGGTTCTCCAGCTAGCGGTTCCTTTTCCTTTCCAGCAGCAGCGAAGTTCCAGTTGACGACACCCCTTGATCGAGACAAGCAAGCGTGGATCCCATCGAGTACGATGGACGCGTGGGGGTGTTAATACCTTCCTCACGCGTAACTGACTCCCGAACCCAGTTCTCTTGGTCGCAAGACCATGCTCTTTCCTTTTCCTCAGGTTTATGCAGTGTTTCCTTTCCCTCTCTTGGGATAAATACACATTGTTGGCGACTCTGTTTTCCGCGCCACTCTCGTGTTTGTACCGTTGGATGCGAATCTTTCGGGAGCGACAGCATGAGATGGCATCTCGTGTATGACCAGCTCTCTCTGACAATGAGTTGGTTGACATCTTTATGGGTACATTGCAAGGATCTTACTACGAAAAAATGGTAGGTAGTTCTTCATCGAACTTCGCTGATGTTGTGACCATTGGTGAACGGATTGAGAACGGTTTGAAGACTGGAAAGATTCCTGGAGCTGCTTCCCAGCAGCCGGCCACTCGGAAGTCTCAGAATAGTCAGTCCAAGAAAAAGGAAGGTGAAGCCAACGCTGTGACAGCTCAAGTTTCTCCTCAGTATCAAGCTCCCTTGGCTCCTATGCCATATTATCCATATCCATACATTGCAGCTGCACAGTATCAACAACCTCCATATCAGTATCATCCGCAACAACCAGTTCAGAATGCTCAAAATCAGCAACAGAACAAAAATCAGCAGAATCAGAACCGTCAGAACAACAATCAAGGAAACCGTAAGCGTCCGAATTTCGACAGAATTTCGGTGTCATACACTGAATTATTTCCTTATCTGGTTCACCAAGGGGCAATTGTCCCCAAGCAGATTGCACCTGCAATTTCTCCATTTGGCCCGAAGCATAACCCAAATGCGTCTTGTGCTTATCATGCTGGATACATAGGACATGCAACAGAGGACTGTTTTGTTTTCAAAACCAAGGTTCAGGAACTCATTGACAAGAAGGTCCTGACTTTTGCTGAGGAAGGACCTAACATTCAGAATAATTCGTTGCCGAACCACGGTGGACCTGCAGTTAATATGATTGAGGATAATTCCAAGGCTGAATTGATCATGGATGTTGAAGAGGTAAAGACCCCGATGGCTGTGGTTTTCAAGAGATTGAATGAACATGGGTTGTTGAAAGGGTTGCATGGTAAGTGTCAGATTTGTGACGATAATCCTAACCAGTGTCGAAGGCTGAAAGGTTGTGTTCAGATTCTGATGAACCGTGGCGAAGTGCAATTTACCAGATCTAAACCTGTTGAGGAAGCTGCTGCCATCGAGCCATTCACCATTGTCTATAGGAAGGTTCCTGTGGAATCCCCAAAACAGAAGAAGGTACAACCCATCGTGGTTTACCCGCCGAGGCCGTTTCCATATCAGAATTCTAAGGAGGTACCATGGAAATATGGGTCTACTGTGTTTTCTGGAGGTCAAGAGGTAAGGTTCGCCAAATCCGAGATCGTAAATGTTACAGCCGGTGGAGGCATGACTCGTAGTGGACGAGTGTTTGCTCCGAAGGTCATTACAAAGCCTGTTCAAGTTCCAACTGTTGTTCCTCCTAAGGAGACACCTGCAACCCCTGCTGTTCAACAAGGGACATCCTCTACTACCATTCCAGCACCGACTATCTCGTCTGAGGATGTTTCAAAAAGTAAGGAGACCCTTGATGATCAAGAGTTTCTTAAGTTGATCAAGAAAAGTGACTTTAAAATTGTGGATCAGCTGGGTCAGACTCCCTCGAGGATCTCAATTTTGTCCTTACTCATGAGTTCGCCCACGTACAGATCAGCTCTGTTGAAAGTGTTGAATAGTGCCCATGTCCTGCAAGATATATCCGTCGTCAAGTTTGACGATGTAGTGGCCAACATAACCGCGAGTCGGTATTTGGGTTTCAATGAATCAGAATTGCCTCCTGAAGGAAATGCCCACAACAAAGCGCTGCACATATCTGTAACCTGCACAGATATCCTGTTATCTTGTGTTCTAGTGGATACCGGTTCTTCTCTCAATGTGATGCATAAGGGCACATTGAGTCAATTACTGGTGGAAGGAAACGAGATGAGACCAAGCGCCTTAGTTGTCAGAGCCTTTGATGGTTCTCGAAGACAGGTCATTGGAGAGGTGGACTTACCCATCAATATTGGGCCGTATTTGTTTACCATTACTTTCCAAGTGATGGATATCAATCTGGCGTACAATTGCCTATTAGGTCGTCCATGGATCCACGTGGCAGGGGCAGTTACATCCACTTTACATCAGAAGTTGAAGTTCGTGTTTGAGGATCAACTTGTCATTGTCTGTGGTGAAGAGGATTTGATCGTAAGCGAGTTATCGTCTTTTCGATACGTCGAGACCGAAGAAGGCATAGCTGAGGTGCCATTACAGTGTCTCGAGTTCGAAGATGTCAGCTCCGCTTCAACTAGTCAAAGTAGATCACCACAATTGACTTTAGCGTCTAATAAGAGTGCTAAGGAGACTATCCAGAAAGGCGTTTTGTCAGGCCAGGGCCACGTGATTGATGTGGTTGAGAAGCATAATCGTTGTGGATTGGGTTATCATCCTGGTCGTCAATCTGGTTCCTCTTATCAGAAGCAATGCAACTTTGTCAAGTTCCATAGCGCGGGTTTCCAGCAGGGTGATATCGTGGCAGCTGCTGATGATGCTGGTCCCAGTAATCAGATTTCAAGCTTTGTGCGCAAATGTCCGCCAGGTTTCAAGCTCAACAATTGGACATCTACCGTGATTCCTGTGGTTTTCCCATATAACATGTAATGCATTTTGCTTTCTCGTTCCCTCGTCCTCGTCCGAGACGAGTGGATAGCTTGTAGAGGGCCTCGCGCTTTTGCAATATTATGTGATCAATAAATAAAAGTTTTTTGCATTCAAAATCATGCTCTATTTTCTTTCTTTATTTTACTTTTTCGTAAAACAAATGGCAAAAGTTTCTTTTCTGTTTCACTTTTTAAATAGCTCATTCCAAACATATTCATAAACATCCAGAACTAATAAAAGCATTGATAACAGCATGGCAAACATCCATTGTAATTTTGGAATTCCAATTAACCAAGCCGAAGAAGATGGTGAGGAAGATTGTGAATTACCGGCCGAACTGGCAAGGTTCCTTGAGCACGAGCGTAGAGAGTTTCAGCCACACAAAGAGCCAGTGGAAGTTGTTAATCTTGGTATTGATGAGGTCAGAAGAGAAGTCAAGGTTGGCGCATCCCTCGCTAAGCATGTACACTCCGAGTTGGTCAAGTTATTGAAAGAGTATGTTGATATCTTCGCCTGGTCCTATTAAGATATACCTGGGTTGGATACCAACATCGTTGAGCATCACTTTCCACTCAAGCCCGGATGTCCTCCTGTCAAGCAAAAGCTCAGGAAGACTAGACCCGACATGGCACTCAAAATCCGAGAAGAGGTAAAGAAGTAGCTTGACGCTGGGTTCCTCGCCACTTCCGAGTATCCTGAATGGATTGCCAACATCGTCCCAGTTCCAAAGAAGGACGGCAAAGTCAGAATGTGTGTGGATTATCGAGATCTCAACAAGGCGAGCCCGAAGGATGATTTTCCTTTGCCTCATATTGATGTCTTGGTAGACAGCACATCGCAGTTCTCTGTCTTTTCTTTCATGGACGGTTTTTCAGGATATAATCAGATCAAGATGTCCCCAACTGATATGGAGAAGACTACTTTCATCACACCATGGGGTACATATTGCTACAAAGTCATGCCATTCGGTCTAAAGAATTCAGGGGCAACATACCAGCGTGCCATGACAACCCTCTTTCACGATATGATTCATAAAGAGATTGAGGTTTACGTGGACGATATGATTGCCAAGTCCAAAACTGAGGATGATCACTTGGTTCATCTGAAGAAGCTTTTTGACAGACTCCGGAAGTTTAGACTGCGGTTGAATCCTGCGAAGTGCACCTTTGGAGTTCGATCTGGTAAACTGTTGGGCTTTATTGTAAGTCAGAAGGGCATTGAAGTTGATCCTGATAAGGTTCGGGCAATTTAGAACATGCCGCCTCCCAAAACAGAAAAAGAAGTCTGTGGCTTTCTGGGCAGACTCAATTACATTTCAAGATTCATTTCTCATTTGACGGCTACCTGTGAACCAATGTTCAAATTACTAAGAAAAAATCAATCGGTTGAATGGAATAATGATTGTCAAGAAACATTTGACAAAATAAAACAATACTTGCAAGAACCACCGATCTTAGTACCACCGGTTCCTGGTAGGCCATTAATCATGTATCTCACCATTCTAGATGAATCAATGGGATGTGTATTGGGTCAACATGACGACACTGGCAGAAAAGAACATGCAATATACTATCTGAGCAATAAGTTCACTGATTGTGAGACCAGATACTCACTCTTGGAGAAAACTTGTTGTGCTCTGGTCTGGGATGCTCGACGCCTACGACAATACATGATTTGCCATACTACTTTGTTGATATCCAAAATGGATCCGATAAAGTACATATTCGAAAAGCCTGATGTCTCTGGAAGGATTGCTCGGTGGCAGATGCTGTTAACTGAGTATGATATCCAACATGTTACCTAGAAAGCAATAAAAGGGAGCGTCTTGTTTGACTACCTTGCTCATCAACCTGTAGAGGGCTATCAACAAATGAAGTTTGACTTTCCCGATGAGGATGTTCTATTTATCAGAGATTATGAGACTCCAGACCCTGATATAGGACCCGAACCAGGGGCACGATGAACGCTCGTGTTCGATGGTGCCTCCAATTCTAAAGGTCGTGGAATCGGTGCTATCCTCATCTCTCCAACATGTTTTCACCTTCCCTTCACTGCCAGATTATGCTTTGCATGCACCAACAATATGGCTGAATACGAAGCATGTATCTACGGTATTCAAGCGGCTATTGACATGAGAATCAAGATTCTTGAGGTCTATGGAGATTCTGCCTTGATCATCGGTCAAGTCAGAGGGAACTTTGTGACTCAGGATTCCAAGCTGGTTCCATACCAACAACACATAGCAAAGTTGATTCCTTACTTTGATGAGATCACTTTTCATCATATTCCCAAAGAGGAAAATCAATTAGCTGATACTCTTGCAACGTTAGCATCCATGTTCAAGGTCAAGTGGAAGAATGAAGTTCCTCATATCCGCATTGATCACTTGAACGAACCAGCACACTGTTTAGCAATCGAGGATGAGTCTGATGACAAGCCTTGGTTCTATGACATCAAAAGATATCTGGAAAAACAGGAATATCCCGAGGGTATCACTATCACTGACAAGAAGGCTCTTAGGCGGCTTTGCGCCAAATTCTTCTTAAGTGGTGGTATACTGTACAAGAGGAATTATGATTCCGTGTTGCTCAGATGCGTGGATAGACACGAAGCACACACGATCATAAGGTCCATACATGAGGGCTGCGAGGGTGTACATGCTAAAGGTCCTGCTATGGCCAAGAAGATCCTTCGGGCTGGGTATTACTGGACAACAATGGAGGTAGATTGTTACAACTTTGCCAAACGATGTCACAAGTGCCAAATCTAAGGAGACAAGATCCATGTGCCTCCAACTCCATTGAATGTTTTGACCGCACCTTGGCCATTTTCCATGTGGGGTATAGATATGATTGGAATGATTGAGCCGAAGGCTTCCAACGGTCATCGATTTATTCTGGTTGCTATCGATTACTTCACCAAGTGGGTTGAAGTTGCTTCGTATGCAAACGTTACACGACAAGTGGTTGCCAGATTCATCAAGAAAGAGATAATATGTCTTTATGGCATTCCTAGCAACATTATCACGGACAATGCAAGCAACCTGAACAACAATATGATGAAGGAGTTGTGTCAAGAATTTAAGATCGAGCACCACAACTCTTCACCATATCGGCCCAAGATGAATGGCGTCGTTGAAGCAGCAAACAAAAACATCAAGAGGATTGTCCAGAAAATGGTCAAGACTTACAAGGATTGGCATGAAATGCTTCCCTTTGCACTGCATGGCTACAGAACTTCAGTTTGCACTTCTACTGGGGAAACTCCGTATTCGCTCGTGTATGGTATGGAGGCAGTTTTACCCATCGAAGTCGAAATTCCTTCGCTCAAATTCATCATGGAAGTAGGCCTTGATGAAGCTGAATGGGTTCAATCCAGATACGACCAGCTGAATCTCATAGAAGAGAAGCGCCTTACAGCCGTTTGTCATGGTCAATTGTATCAGAAACGCCTCAAGCGAGCTTTTGACAAGAAAGTTCTCCCTCGAACGTTCTGCGAAGGTGAACTCGTGCTCAAGAGATATTATCCTGTTCACTCGGATCCACGAAGCAAATGGACTCCCAATTACAAAGGACATTTTGTTGTCAAGAAAGCCTTCTCAGGCGGAGCCCTGATCCTCACCACAATGGATGGGGAGGAGTTGCCATCGCCCGTGAACTCTGACACAGTCAAAAAATATTATGCCTGAAAAAAAATGGATAAGAGTCCGCTAGATTGACATCCGCAAGGACAATCTAGGCAAAAATGGACGTCCCGATGGACCGAAAAAAGGAAATGTCCATGCAAAAGTTAGGGACAATGAAAAAAACAATGATAGCCCGCTAAGTTGAAAACCCGAAAGGGCGACTTAGGCAAAAATGGGCATCCCGGTGGATGAAAAAAAATGTGAAAAACATGTCTAGGCAAAAATTAGGGATAAAAGCATTTGATTGTGAACACTTGATCCTCTTTTCATCATGGCTGGACCTCAGACGGTAACAGAGCAGTCGAATCATCATCAACTGGTGCAAAGCGTTGGAACCTAGACTTACAGTGGATGGTGGCCAATGTTGTAATCAATGCAAAGCATAATTTCCCTTTGGCATTTACTTTTGTTTTTTCAATTTTTATTGCAAAGTTCCTCATCAAGGAGTTTGCATCCTTGTACACACTTTATGTACAAAATTTTCACATTCAATAAAATGCATTCTTTGTCATCTTAATTTGTTCTCATTCCAGTATTTTGTTTGCAAAATAAACAATTACTTGCGATCACATAATACAAAAAAGCGTTGAGAACAATAAAAAGCTAAATCAATCGAGAAAGCATTATGCATTGCATGTGTTACTGGTAACTCCTGCAGGATAATCAGTAATATCCATTGGTAAGCCTAACGCCTGGCCGGCAGTGTGATGGTTTTGTGAAGAAGTTGTTGTCTCCTCAGCAATTCCTCAGCAGAGTCATCATTCTCCCCAGCAAGTTGCCAAGGTGTTCCCAGTAAATACATTTTGCTCTCTTTTCCCCAGTAAGGGTTGTGCTTCGTCTCCAATGATTAGGAACTATCTGTCACCAGCAGCAGTAGTTTCTCCTCAACTGAGTCAACATGATTCAAAAACTTCTTTTCCCCATGCAGAGCTAGTCTTGGTAGGAAGGATTGATTTAATTATTTTTTCCCAAACGGAGACAGCCATGGTGATTTAGAAACCTGAGATGTTCTCAGTTCCTTTCCCCGGCGGGATCATCATCCTTTGTGAACTCTCTTCTCCAACAGAGTTTGTCTTTATCTGCGGGTCCTCTCCCCGGCCGAGGGTGTCGAAGTCGTTTTGCTACGATTTCTGCCTAATCACTTCTCACTATGCCTCATCTTGAGCCTTTGCATTGCATGATATCAAGCATCATGTAGAAACGCATACATGGCATATGCATCGATCATACTCCCTCTCTTTTTTGCCTGACTTATCTCCCAGCAGATTTTCAGCTAAACGTTGCACTTTATCTTTTCTACCTTTGCACCGCTCCCTTTGTCGTCGTCGGCCAAATTCTCGAGCTACTCTTTTATTTAATCCCCTTTTACCTCAAATCATCGAAAAGCTAGCACAATTCGTACATTCGGGTCCAAGAGGATTAAATAGGGGCAGCTGTCGTAACCCGAAATTTGACCTCCCTCTTTTGCCTTTTGCATAAGCATGCGCATTCGCATCGTTAGCATACACATTCGCACTTTTCTCTGTGTGTTTCTTGCTGCAGGATATTCAGGTTTTTCAAGCCCGATTAATCATATCCTCACATGATCATCGCGTCATCAAAACAAGCACAAAATGAAGGTTTACATACCTATTCATCAAGACAAGAGGTGGAAAACCACAACCGGGACTCCAGTATCATTTCCTGAGCAATTTGGGCAAAAATTGACTGAAGTAACCGGTTAACGCATGGTGAGTAATCGGTTACTCAGTGCAATTTTGAAATTCCTGCTGCATTTTTGAGACAACAGCCATGCACTCTCTTTGGTCATTAATTCTACAGTGTTCTAGCAGTGTGTGGAATATTCTAGACATCTCTAGACATTTCAAGACATTCCAAGTGCATTTATTCCAATGTTTCACTCTAATCCAAGTGCAACATGTTCCTTGTTTTCCAAGCATATCAACCTTTGGATGATGGAGTGCACCTTGGGATTGTTACCGAGTTGGTTCTAACTAACCGAGTTAACCGCCTTGACTTGGTGAGTCAAGTCCAACTAACTCCTAGCCTAGTTCCAAACCCAAAGCTAATTCCAAACCAAATTCCAAACCATCTCACACTCCAAACCTAAAATCTATATAAATCACCTTCACTCATTTTCAAGGACCTTCAACCATTTGCTCCATTTCACTCTCAATTCTCCTACATTCCCTCTGAATTTCTCTACTACATCTTCATTTTCATCTCAATTCTCTTCCAAAACCTCACCAAAGCTCATTTCTACTTTGAAGGATAATCACTTTTACATCAAAAGTGATTATTTCTTGAGCCCAACCTTCATCATTCTTGCTATTACACTTGGATTTCTGGAGTTATTTCAGCTTTTGTAATAATCTTGAGTATTTACTGCAACTTCCAACGGTTCGAATTCGCATTTTGGAGCTTTATCGTATTTTGCTCGATTTCGACACGGTTCGTCTACAAATTGAAGATTCCTCTGGTTTTCTTTGATTTTCTGCATCAAGAATCCTTTGCAACAATCACCAAGGCACATCTCTGCCTTGTAGGTTGATGATGTGCCTTGTAGCTTGATGGATCTATCTTTTCTCTCTGTTTCGATTGATTTCGCGCGTTTACATGATGTAATTTTCGTGCACAAATTTGTATTTAAGCATGTGGTAGTTCGCATAAGTGAATATGTGCTGAGAATCACTTTTGAAAAGCTGTTTTTACTTTTTTTTTTCACCATTGTTCAGTGGTAACCGGTTAACGTATGGTGGTTAACCGGTTACTCAGAGCAATTTTCACCCAGAACGCTAATTTTCAAGCAAGTAACCGGTTAACGCATGGTGAGTAACCGGTTACCACTGAACAGAATGGCCATTTTCTTGCATTTTCAAGTGTGTTTGCCATGCTTTTTTCATTTTAACTTCCATTGATTATCATGCTTGATTTTATGGATATTCTAAATGTCATTTCACTTTTGGTTGAAGCATATTCATGAATTTTCGATGCACATTTTCGATTATTCATTTGTTTCATGTTCTTAGCATTGTATGAACATAATCTTTCTTGCACTATCTTTGTTCGCATGATACATGATTTTGTGTGGCATTTTGATGATCATTTGGCTCTGTTTTGCACCTTCCATTTCAGTTTGCATTAAGTTTATTTTTCATGGATAAACTTAATCTTGTGTAATCAATAATTCACTCCTTTGTGCTTTAATGACTTATCATCCTCTTTGGAAAGTTGTTAGCATATTTCTCCCTTGATTAATTGATCGAAACACGTTTTGATTAGTTGATCTTCCCCTTTCCTCTCTTTAGACTTCCTTTAGAGCTTTCTATCTCGTTCCCCTGTGGAGTTGGAGTTTTGTGCTGCGCCTTGCATCGGAGCACTGTACAAATTGACGTCGTTATGCTGTCCGTTTCTCTACGCATGAGCACTGTACAACTTGGAGCTGTTGTGCCGTCCGGTTCAACTTCCGCATTACACCCTGTGTGTGTTAAGGAAGGAATGAGAAGGGAGAATTCCTACTCTCATTCTGACTACTTCAGGTAGGGGACGAATGACCCTGTGCTTGGCTTAGTCATCTCTATCTCTAGGCGGTAATGTGCTTTCTTTCCCCAGTCGAGTTGATCCTTGATCACTCTTCTCTCTTTGCAATCTCTTTCGATCCTTGATCACTCCTATCTCTTTCAATCTCTCCTTTTGATCAATCACCATCCTTCTTGGTTAAGATCATTATTCTTGCACTAGCAATCTCTCTTTGTTACATTACTCCTTTCTTCTTGTAATCAATCATTGCTTTTTGATTCCCCTGAAGAGTATCAATTCTCTTTCTTTGGTCCAACACAGTTTTCCTGTCACGACCGTTTTTTCCCCAGGAGTTTGCAACCTCCTCTTGGTTCTTCTCCTTTGTTTGGTTAATCACTGTCGGTCAGTTAAAACACCAATGTTTGCACTCCTTCTCAGTTAACCACAGTCCGTCTGTTAAAACACTGAGTTCCTTGGGTTAATCACCTTCTCTTGGTTAATCACCATTTTCTTCAGTTAACCACAGTCCGTCTGTTAAAATACTGAACCCCCTTTTTGAGTTAATCACCTCCTCTTGGTTAATCACCATTTTCTTCAGTTAACCACAGACTGTCTGTTAAAATACTGAACCCCTTTTTGAGTTAATCACCTCCTCTTGGTTAATCACTCATTTCTCCCGGTTAAACATAGTGTTCTGTTAAAAAACTGAATCCCTTGCAGTCGGCAACCTTTCTTGGTTCGAATACTTGCACCCTTTGGGTTAGTAACCTCTTTTGATTCAATACCCTTCTTCGTTGGTCAAGTGCTGTTTGTTCAGTCGTACCAACATCCCTTTTGGGTTATGACCTTCGATCGGTCCTACACTCGTTCTCCTGGTTAATCACAGTTTTCTCTGTTAAAACCAATGCTTCTTTACCCCCCAGAGTTGCATTCCTTTCTTTCTTCGGTTAATCACTGTTTATCAATTAACATACCGATACCCCTCAGAGTCAAACATTTCTCTCTTATTCCCTTAATCTCTTGGTTATGACACCATTTCTTTTGCATCTCCAGCGGATCTTTCTCCATCTCTTGCTCTTGGTTTTGACACCACCTCTTTCATCCCCTTGTTTCTCCCTTGTTTTGTTTTTCGTCCAGTTCCCCGAACTACGGAAGCTTTGATTCTGCATTCTTTCGAATGTCAGATACGTAGGCATGAGATCACAATGATCTCGGCGAGCACACTTCCACCTTTCTTCCGTCTTCCTCCTTTCTTTCTTCCTTCTTTGTCCCCTGGTTCCCCGAACTACGGAAGCTCTGATTCTGCATTCTTTCGAATGTCAGATACGTAGGCATGAGATCGCAATGATCTCGGCGAGCACACTTCCACCTTTCTTCCATCTTCCTCCTTTCTTTATTCCTTCTTTGTCCCCTGGTTCCCTGAACTATGGCACTCTAACTTCCTCATTGCACTATGAGGGTACGTAGGCACGAGGACTTCGTTCCTCCGCGAGCACTTTCTTTCTTTCTTTCTTTCTTTTCTTTTCCCCTTTCTCTCTATCCTTCTTTTAGCTAGAAGTCTTTAGATAGATAACCTATCCAAGCCGAGAAGCAAGCGAAATGGTTCCCGTCGAGTACGACGGATGCGTTTGGTGCTAATACCTTCCTTTCGCATAACTGACCCCCCGTTCCCGTTTCTCTTCCCCTTGGGTTTTATCGATATTTCCCCTGTCCTTTGGGACTAAATAAAGTTCGGTGGTGACTCTATTGTATCTTTGAGTGTGCGATTCACTCGGGTGTAAACCAGCCATCTTCAATGCCCTACCATTCTTCAAACTCCTCCGCAAGGAGGCAGCGTTCGAGTGGACCGAGGAATGTGACAAGGCTCTTCTCTATCTGAAGCGGGCATTCTCTGAGCCACCAGTTCTCTCTCGCCCGGACAATGGCGAAACTTTGTACCTATACCTCGCCGTAGCAACCGAAGCTATAAGCGCCGCTCTCATCCGCGAGACACCTGATGGACAGAAGCCTATATATTTCACGAGCAAAGCACTGTAAGGACCAGATTTAAGGTACCAACAGATAGAGAAAGTGGCTCTGGCCCTCATCAATGCAGCCAGAAGACTAAGACACTACTTCCTGGCCCACACGATCGTGGTTCGAACAGATCAACCCATAAAGCAGCTGTTAGGACGGCCAGACATGGCCGATCGATTGCTCAAATGGTCGCTTGAACTATCCAAATTTGACATCCAATATGAAAGCAGGAAATCCCTCAAGGCCCAAGCTCTGGCCGACTTCGTCGCAGAAATGACGTTCGCAGACTCCCCCGCGAGCGAAGCGCGCAAATGGACCATTTTCGTGGACGGTGCCTCCAGCTCGGCAGGGAGCGGCGCGGGCATCATACTGGAAAGCAACGAAGGAATCATCGTTGAAGTATCGCTCACCCTGTCCTTCCCAACCTCTAACAACCAGGCCGAATACGAAGCCTTCCTCGCTGGATTGCGCCTAGCCGAGGACCTAGGCGTAGAATAAGTCATCATTTGCACAGATTCATAACTCGTGGCCCTTCAGGTCCTAGGAGAATATCAAGCCAAAAACGACAACCTGACCGAATACTTAGCCCTGGTCAAAAAGGAAATGGCGAAGTTTGCAACGGTAGAAGTGAAACATGTTCTCCGCGAACATAACTTGCGAGCAGACGTTCTATCAAAACTAGCCAGCACAAAGAAGAAAGGCAGAAACAAGTTCGTCATATAGGAGGTACTTCCTCGACCCAGTATCGAGAGGGCCTCCCTGACCCTCGACGTACAAGTAATCAGCGACAACAATTGTTGGATGACCCCCGTTTACAACTACCTCGCCAAGGACAAACTCCCGTCCGACCCCAAGGAGGCCAGCGTGATCAGGAGAAGAGCTTGCTCGTACGTCCTGGTCGAAGAGAAACTCTACAGGCGAGGATTCTCCATCCCGCTGCTCAAGTGTGTGGAGGAAGAAATGGTCGCACACATCTTGCGCGAAATCCACGAGGGAATTAACGCCCAACATCTCGGTGGAAGGTCACTTGCCCGAAAGGCCCTCCGAGCAGAATATTACTGGCCGACCATGCAGCACGACGCTAAAGAACACATGAAGAGATGCGATAAATGCCAACGGCACGAAGACATGCACCTGGCTCCACCTAACGAGCTCAAGGCAATGTCCTCCCCATGGCCATTTGCCTAGTGGGGCCTAGACATTCTAGGACCCTTCGTAGTAGGATCAAATCAGAACAAATACCTAATAGTGGGCGTAGACTACTTCACAAAATGGATAGAAGCGGAGGCCCTGGCCAAAATAATTGCCCTCAACATACTGCGTTTCTACAAACGAAACATCCTTGCACATTTCGGCATTCCCCAAGCGATAGTGACAGACAATGGGACGCAATTCACGGACAGGAAGTTTCAGGACTTCGTCACCCAACTGGGCACGAAGCAGCACTTCGCATCCGTCGAGCACCCTTAAACAAATGGGTAGGCTGAAGCAGCTAACCGAGTCATCCTTCGAGGCCTCAAACGAAGGCTAGACGAAACAAAGAAGGCCTGGGTCGAGGAACTGCACAGTATGTTATGGGCATTACCGCACAACTCCACACTCTACAACCAGGGAAACACCTTTCCGTCTAGCATACGGGACCGAGGCGGTAATCCCCGTCGAAGTTCACATACCCTCCAGGCGGAAGAGTCACCACTAGACGAGGAGATGAACGACGAATCATTAAGAGAAGAACTCGACCTCGTCGAGGAAATCTGAACTGGGGCAGCCCTCCGCGAAGCCTCACTAAAACAAGAAATTACCATCAGGCACAATGCCAAGGTAATACGACGAGAGTTCGACGTGGGAAGCCTTGTTCTAAGGAGAAACCACAAAGACTCTCGCGAGGGCAAACTAGCCGCCAACTGGGAAGGACCTTATCGTGTCTGAGCAAAAATGGAGAATGGGGCCTATTACCTAGAACATCTCAACGGGGAAGAACTTGCTCGACCATGGAACGCCGAAAAACTAAAACAATACTACAGCTAAGGCCCTAACTCTCGGTGCGACCCGTCACTACGACGAACGTCAACCACCGACCACTATGCACGCCTAAGTACAAGCGTCACATACCAATAAAGCAGAACCCCACTCAGTAACGAGCCGAGTATATGCTCGACAGCGATCCTCAATCGAGCATCGCCGTCGTCAAAGTACCACAATTGGCAGAACCCCAGCTCGCGATGGGACGTTCATGCCGCGAACTCAGGCCTCAAACGCGACCTGAGCTCCGCATCCCCCACCAGGATATTCCCCGGCCGTTCGACCAGTAACCCTCACTGCCGAACTCACCTACAACGAGCAATCCCCTGAAACTTCACATATCAAATATTCCCTATCATGGGCAAGCATACATTCACAACGAGCATAAACACAACACTTAGCAGAAAATAAAAGCAAGTAAAACCATGCAAATAACATAACCGACCACCAAGACCGGACACATAATTTAAAAATGATGAATGGCCACTAGGACCATAATTGTGTTGGATTACATAAACTGGGGGCCATGCCCCCCCCCCCCAAAAAAAAGGTTACAACAGATACGCGGCGCGCATGCCGGACAAAATTACAGCAAGGAAATCCTTCATTCATCCATACGATCAACCTGCTCGGTGTTGGACGGAGGCTCCTGACTACCCACAGTTTGATCCTTGGTCTGCTCCTCGAGGAGAGCGTCGGGCATAAAGATCCGACCATCCTCGACACGCGCCAGATAGTGGGTACCCTCGACAGAGAAGTCAAGCTCGGGGTTCACCACCCGCAGTTGAGACACGACGTTTCTGAAGGATTCGTCCGCGATGGCGATACTGTCATCCTCGGCCATCAGCATACGGGCGACCAGCTCAGACCTTGTCTTTAATTCCTTCACATCTTCAGGTTCATCTTCGCCCAGGGCATTGACCGCCCTCAGCTGGTGGACCAGCTCCTCGGCCGCTTTCTTCTCCGCAGCCAACGTAGAATTCTCCTTCTTCAACCTGGCCACCTCCTCCTCAGCCTTCTTCCGAGCATCTTCTGCACTCTTGACTTCTTCTTTGAGGGACGCCATGGTAGCCCGGGCAGCATTAAGTTCGGACTCAGTTGCAGAGTCCCCTTCAGCATAAACGGCTGCCATCTCCAACATCCTAACCAAAGCAGAAGCATCTTGAGCCACCAACGCCCTCTTGCTCGGGCGGTCCATACTTTCCAAACGAAGAGATTTCGCCCGAGGCACGACCAAGGAGTTCCCCTCAAAGAATCTCCTATCCAGTATGCAAGGAGGAAGCTCGAACTTCCCTTTCTCTAGGGCCCGGCTGAGATCCACAGCGTCAGTAACCCTTGGCCACTTGGATCGTCCGGTCAAAAGCAGGGGAGATCCTCGAGGAGCGGGAGTGGAAGAAGAGGTCCCCGCAGCAGACTGAACCGAAGTGGGAGCACGTGCACCAGCGAATCGAGACTTGAGGGGGGCCGCTCCGGCCTTGTTCCTCGCAAGAGCATTCTTCACAACCCTCTCATGGGCCTGAGGCATCTCACATGCACAAATAAAAATCGAGCACATTAGATACGAGGAAAAGAAATAGTGCGAACAAATCTAAATAACTAAGACTACCAAGCAGCTTCTCGACTTCCACAGGAGTCTTGCACTCTATGAGGGCCTTGGTATTAATAAAACGATACTCAACCCTCTGGCTACCATCCTTCTCGAAAATCAGAGACCCCTTCTTCGTACAGCATTCAGCGAGCCGGAAGGAGTTAACGTACTTCACCAACGCCTCGTACGCCACAGCATCCTGCCCGTGTAGCTCGTGCGGTTGGAGAACGTAGTCATCGGGCTTCCTGGTGAAATGGTCGGGTCCACAGTGAATAGGGAACTTGTATATCCTCTCCTCGACGAACTTCCCCGTCTCGTCACGCAGGTCATTTCCCTCCTCATCAACCTCGATCTCCCAGATGTATGTGCTATCTTGGGCAGCTTCGGACACGGGCTCGATAACATAGTACCGCTCCTTAAACGTCCGTATCGACTCCGAAAAAGGTTTAAACAACTTGCGAGGCTGCTTCAAAGAGACCCAACCATACTGCCTCCCCGACAATTGCCTTTGAAGATGGAAGACGGTGAAAAATAGAGGAAGTGTAGCCCCTATGGTGAGATACTCGCACACCAACTCGAACGCTTGGATGAAGGCCAACGAGTTAGGGTGCAGCTGCGTAAGGGCTAACTTCAAGTGCACAAATACCGACTGCTGAAAATCGGTGAACGACAACCTCAGACCCAGCTCCTTGAAGGCATACTCATACATAGCAAAGCAGCCCCCGTAATTCGTGCAGACCCTGTTATCCTCAGAGGGAAAGTGCACCTTCCACTCCCCCTCTGTCCCGACTTCCGTAAAGACATCCCCTAAGTACGTTGCAAAAGTAGACACGTGTTCGGCAGGTTCGGCCACCTCCCACTCCTCCACGGAACCATCGACGACATCCTCATCCATATCTTCCAACTCCTTTTCCTCCCCGACCTCACTGGGGGTGCTCGAAGCCGTCGAACTACTACTGTCCAAGGAACTTGTTTCTTCCTCGGACGAATCCAGGATAATCTCTCCATCTGGCCCCGTCGCCATATCGATCACCTGAAAAGTAGAGAAAAAAGTGAATTCGACAATAAATCAAATCCACCCTTCCACCGCTAGTCAAGTGAAAGGGCGTGCAAAGGGCTGAGGACAACGTCCCCGGCCTAAGCCCTAACATCAAAAGAAAAATTGGAACCTCCCCGCGAGGAGACGCTCGAGACAAATTATCCCCAGTGAGGAGCTTCCCTGGGCTCATACCCAGATTCCATTTGAAGCTTCATCGAAAACCGCAAAGCTTCACCGGAATATGGGAGTATTCCACCGGATAATTCATCACCAACCCAGAAGATGAAAGACCGCGACGGTTACACATGCGTCGCCGTTGCAACAACGCCGTGAACCGCCCCCTCACTAAAAATAGCCCAGCGACACATCATAGGTGGAGAGTGGCATAACCACCATCCACCACAAACAACCGCAAAAAACGAAGCTAATCATCCTCTAAACCTAGCCTTAACCACATGCAATCTACCATTGACCACCAAAAAGAGTGAAAACAAGCACAGAATCGGAAACTTACTTGGTTTAGGAAGACAAAAAGTGGTCTCTCAAAGCTTGGTGCGGTGGCCGGAATAGCAGACGACGGTGACGGGCAAACGCTCTGAAGATGACGAAGAGAAGCGAGAGTGAAAAGTCCAAAATGAGACGGATTTTCCCCTTTTATACGAAGAGGCACGTGCAGTGGCACACGCTCGTAGGTCATGATGGCTATTAACTAGCCATCATTGCCTAGCAACTGCTGCACAGGGCTCTAGGCACACGTGGCGCCCCAACGTTTCTAATTCCAACCAACTGTCAGTCTCCCCGTGCGACGGGCAGACTAGACTCGAGCATGGGGGTCACGAACACCACCAGTCACGGGCACCCCTGATGCGGCCTCCCTCGTCACCAAACGACGATTTCACTCTAGCTCCCCGAAGCAACGAGCTGTCCTTAAGTCATCACTCCTATGCTCGGGAGCAACGACTTGGGGGGCTCCTGTTTTGGACTGGACCAATGGCTAGACATGGCCCAATCCACTTCTGCTCCAGAACGGCCCAAATTGCCTAAGTCCAATCCACAAAGGGGCGAAAGTAACCTTTCTGCCCCTCCAACCAGGCAGGAACTGCATCGCTCCTCCCCGAAAATGCTGCCCGTTACGCACGGCTTATCCACTCCCCGAATAGTTGAGGGCATGTGCCGGAAACTACGTTTATGCCCGACATAACGACTAGTTTGGGTAGTTACCTATTCTTCGGAAAAACGGTTATTTCGACCCGAAAATAGGACCGTTGGCCACGCGCTGGAGGCTCTATATAAACCCTCTCAAGCGAGAGGGTCAGGTATCAAATATTCACCCTACGAACTAACACTTTGTACTTGCCCCTTTTCTCTGACCCTTTCTTACTTGAACTTCAGAGTGCCTTGCAGGTACACCCCCTCCCCCTCTTCATACGACCAGCATCCCAGACGTACTTGGCGGCCCATTTCTACAGGATCTGATCCAGCCTTCACGATCAATAACTAAGAGGAGAACATAAATTATGAGAAAACTTATGCTCTGGTTGCCTGCCTCGAGACTATACGCCTTTTACTAGATTTTGCATTCTCTAAATATTTCAAATCATTTCATATGGACTTAAAAAATGCTTTCCTTAATGGTTATATAAATGAATAAATGTATGTCTCACAACCTCCCGATTTTGAAAATCATGAGTATCCTAACCACATTTTTAAACTAAAACGAGCTTTATATGATCTCAAATAAGCCCCTAGAGTTTGGTATGAATGACTAATAAAGTTTCTACATGATCAAGGATACTCTCGAGGAAAGGTTGATACAACACTATTTATCACACGTCAAGGAAAACATATTCTTCTCATTCAAATTTACGTTGATGATATTATATTTGGTTATACTAACATGCAATTGGTTAAAGAGTTCTCAAAGCTAATGCAGGGCGAATTTGAAATGAGTCTAATGGGAGAGTTGACTTACTTTCTCAAGCTTCAAATCAACCAGCTCAAAGAATGGACGTTTGTGTGTCAAACAAAATAATGCCAAGAGTTGTTTAAACGCTTTGGAATGACAGATGCAAAGTCAATCAACACTCCAATGCCCATTAACAGGAACTTAGTCAGAGATGAAAGTGGTAAGGATGTTGACGTAAAAAGGTATAGAGGTATTCTCAGATCTCTTTTATATCTTACCTCATCTATGCCCGATATTATGTTTAGTGTGTGCATGTGCACTCAGTATCAATCCGCTCATAAGGAATCATATTTAAAACATGTAAAACACATTTTTAGATACCTTCATGGTACATCTAAGTATGGATTTTGGTTTTCCAAAGGTAGTGATTGTAGTTTGGTTGGTTATTCCAATTCCAATTTTGCCGATTGCAAATCGGATAGAAAAAGTACTAGTGGAACTTGCCACATGTTTTCAAACTCCTTAGTTAGTTAGCATAGCAAGAAGCAAGTCTTCGTTACTTTGTCAACTGCCAAGGCGGAATACGTCACAACCGATAGTTGTTGGACTTAAATTTTATGGCTCAAACAACAACTACTTGGCTTCGACATCAAACTTCAACATATTCTGATAATGTGCTATAATACTAGTTCGATTAACCTAACCAAAAACCCGATCTTAAACTCTCGTACTAAACAAATTGAGACACATCACCATTTCCTACGCGACTATATTGAAAAAGGCGATGTCGTTTTTGAACATGTTGATAGCAAAAATCAACTTGCAGATATTTTCATAAAACCTCTTGCGACTGAGCCATTTTTCAATATTCGACGGGAATTGGGCATTCTCGGTATCTCAAATATTTCCTAAATATTTTGCTGTATGCACTCTTTAAGTTTGTTTCAACTTTTGTTATAAAGTTTAATTTCATGTGAGTGCGTCTTCCGTCTCTCATCTTATACGGTAGATCTTTTCACTGATCTCTTTGTTCGTGAGTTTTTTTTATTGCGTGTTTATATTCCAAAAATGAGTGATATATTTGATGAATGATACATTTCATGTATGCCCACTTCCAAAAATTTCATTATTAAACCATGTGTTTTCAATCTATATGTTTATAGTGACTTCATGTTATTATGTCATTATCATATGTGTTTCATTCTATTAGATCTTCACATTAGAAGTAATTTTGAAGCTATTGGTGTTTGAGCATGTTATTTATCGACTATTGCATGAAAAACGATGTTTTGCATGATTTTTTCCAATTCCACAATATATGCCTCGACTCATTACTTTAGAGGTCGACCCAAAGTCTTCAAATTTCTAAAAAGAATTCACTATGTACAATATGTGGCGATACATAGGTGCTTCGGGTCGACACATAGCCTCAATCTTGTAATTTTTTAGTTATGTTCAGTATGTGTCGACGCCTACCTCGTATAGGTCAATACATAGCTCAAATTTTTCAAATATTTTATATATGGCTTTTCTGGTCGTAGAAATTTTTGTATATGGTACCGGGGTAGGAGACCAGAAACTAGTGGTAGAAATGAGGAAAATAGGGGCCATAGACATTAGAAAAATTGATTGTGGACAAGGTTTTTGGAAATTGTTTTCATGTTATTATGTTTCGTCATTATGCTTTTCTCTTTTGACATTGTTATAATGTATTTGTAATGAATTTCATATCATTTTGTCTGAATTGCGTGTTTATTTATAGGCAATCTTAACTTTAATGTCATTCTAATGAAATCTAAGTGCACGATATTGTTGTATAATTTATCTATGCAACGTCTCTGAGTGCTATATATGTTTTTGTATGTTTTACATGATGCTTCTCACGTTTGTGGCTTTGTCTCTTTTTGATGTTGTCAAAAGAGGAGAAGTTCCTACAAGAACGAAGTCTCTAAGGGGCACATATTCAGGGGGAGCTATTATCAAGACATCAAATACTTTGTACGTTTTGCCATCATCAAAAAGAGAGAGTATGTGAGTGCACTTTTCTTTTAGAAATGTTTTGAATGATGTCAAAACTAGGACACTTAGTATTTGTGTCTATTGGAACTCATCCTTTGTGTCTAGATGTGCATTTTCATCTTAGGTTACTTAAAATCATGTTATAAATGTTTTTTTTACAAGTTAAAATCAAGTTTTATGTGAAAAACTAGTATATAGGTCGACACATACTAAAGATTATACAAAATCAAAGTTGTTGTCCAGTATGTGTCGACACACAAGCTTCTCAGGTCGATACATAACACCTTAAACTCGATGCATGTTGACTATAGGTCGACACATGCTGAGCCTTTGGCAAAGTCAAAGTATCTGTCCGTCTGAGATCGACACCTAGGATCTTTAGGCCAACACATAGAAGCAAAAATGCTTTTATGGGTCGACACATTCACCTTTGAGGTCGAAGCATGCTACTTCAAAACTCCAAACTTGTAAATTTTCTAATTATGTTTTTATGTTATTTTTTTCTTACACAGACGCATAGAGACACACATACACACACGCGCGTGCGCACACACACACACACACTATGTCTCTCTCTCTCTCTCTCTCTTTCTCTCTTTCTCTCTCTCTCTCTCACACACACACACATACACACACGCACACGTGCAAGGGCATGCGCACGGGCGCACACACACACACGCACACACTAGAAAATATTTTCTATCACTTTCACATGCCATATAAAATATATTTAAAAACAAAATTTTAATCAAAGAAAATTTTATTTGCGATCTATTCATCCCTCCTAGATCGTTGCCCTCGTCTAACAGAGAATAGATAAATGGTAGGACACAATTGGGGTATGCACCAACTGATGTATCTTCCACCCTCTGTATGCTTCTATGGACACAACAATTCTGATGGTTTCCAGTCTTGCCACAGGTGCAAACACTTCATTGAAATCAATACCAAGTTTTTGTAGAAAACCTCTCGCCACTAGCCTTGTCTTATGCTTAAGCAATTTCATCTTTCGGCCTTTGTTTTAGTTTGTAAACCCACTTCACATCAATTGGCTTCTTGATTGACTATTTGACAAGTTCTCAGATCTTGTTCTTCTCGATTTCGCTAAGTTCTTATTTCATGACTGCTAATCAATTTGAATAATTTATGGCTTGATCCAAATTGATTGGTTCTAATTCAACCATCATCATTGCTTCTTCTATTATGCCACCATCTCCATCGACTTCTTGATTTGGAAATATCTCATATCCAACTAGCTTTGTCGACTTAGTTCTTGATATAGTCGATCTTCTAACATTTTGCTCAGGTGGTCCTTCATTTTGATTGGTTGAGACTTCAGTTTGTTGGTATTCTTCAAACACAGTTGTAACTGTATCTGGTTCTTGTCGAACTGACCCATGACTCGAATCCCACCCTTTGCGTTCATCCACTAGAACATATCGACTGATCACAAGTTTATCAACATTTGGTGAATACAACTTATATGCACCAGTTGAATGATAACCTATGAGCACCATAGCCTGACTTCGATCATCTAGTTTCTTCCTTAATTGTTTAGGTACGTGCCTAAAACACATTGATCCAAACACTCTAAGATTACTAAAATTTGGATTCAAACTTGTCCAAGCCTCATAAGGAGTCCTCTTGACAATCTTCTTGATTGGACATCTATTTAGAATATATAGTGTTGTCGAAGCTGCTTCACCATAAAATCTCTTTGGCATATATTTAGCTTTCAACATGTTCAGTATACCTGTCCTAGTCATGTTCAGTATACTTTGATTCTTCCTTTCATCCATGGCATTATGCTGAGGTGTATAGGGTGAAATTACCTCATGTTATATACCTTCCTCGTTGCAAAATCTAGCAAATTCTCGAGAGGTGTATTAACCACCACCATCAGTTCTCAGTTTCTTCAACTTGCATCCACTTTGTTTCTTGACATGCAATTTGAACTTTTTGAAGTGTGTGAATACCTCACTTTTCATTTCAATCAGGTGAATCCACATATATCTAATGAATTCATCTATGAAGGTTAGAAAATAGTAGTTATCTTCATTCTACTTTACTTCAAATGGTCCACACACAACAGAGTGAATTAGATCCAACTTTTCTTTCGACCTCATGGGCAAGTCATGTTTGAATGCTTTCCTAGCTCGCTTTACTTTGCAACATTACTCACATACCTTATTTAGTTCCTTTACCTAAGGTAAGAAATATACTGTCTTCTTCTGGTTAAGCATACCTAAACATGTGAAGTTTAGATGTTCATACCTGTGATGCCATAACAATTCTTGTCTTCTTCTACAGTCGAAGCAAGACATTTGTGATCAACTGGGTTGATCTCTACTTTGAAGGTCCCGTTGTCTGCCAATGGTGCCTTCTGGATCAGCCTTCCATCACCTTGATACACCTTTATCCGATTCTTTTATAGCTTCATGTTGTACCCTTTTGTAAGTAATTAACCTACGCTTATCAAGTTACTTGTCGTTGAAGGTACACACAACACATTAATGATGCTGGCTTTTCGACCATCTTCTAGACAACAAAGATATATCTTTTTCCACCTGATGTGATTTGCCTGCCATATGCAAACTTTCTCATCTAACTTGACTTCTTTGAGTTCTTCCCTGACTTCTCATCATTAGCAAGATTCTTTCCCTGATTCACTTTCTTTTTCCCAGATTTCTTGATGAATCATTCTTGTAGTGCTTGTTCATCCACCTTCTCCCTTTAGGAGTTCCACTACTTCAGCCTCATCTCATGAGCCTCTAATGAAGCTTAAAGTTCTCCTAACTTCATCTCACTTGGGTTCTTGGATTATTCAATTAACACTATAATGTAATCAAAATTCGTAGTCAGAGATCTCAACACTTTCTCAATATTCTGCAAATCATTGATTTATTCACGACAACTCCATCTAGTTCGTTAACAACACCACACATGAAAAGTATTCCAAGACAAATTCATCTTCCTTCATCTGAGTCATCTTAAATTACTTTTTCAACATCTGGAACTTCACCTTTTTCAATTTTTCATCTCCGCCGTACAAGTTCTTTAACTTGTCCCACACTCCTTTGTTGTTTCTTCTTCAATTATCTTCTCAAACACATTAGAATCCACACACTAGTGAATCAATAACATACATTTTCCATATTTCTTTCTTCGTTCCTTGTGTGCAACTTGCTAAACATCGTTCGCATTCTACTCCAATGCAGGTACTCCATAGTTAACGATTTCAGGCACATATTGAAATCTGAAGATGACTTTCATCTGTGCAACCCACCATTCGTAGTTCTCCCATTTGAAAACTGGTAGATTCGTTGGAAATTGCGTTGATGTTGTGTTTTTGTTTGCCATTACAGATTCTATCTGAATCGTAACCCAGACTCATTGATACCAATTTGTTGGAACAAAAGGGTTTTCAAGAAAAATGAGAGAGGAGGAAGAAGAGAAAAGAGAGAGAGAGAAACCGAATGGTAGAAATTAAGATTTATATTAAGTGAAATTATTATTCTACATCATACTACGCCCTTTATATAGACAACTAAAATCTAGACTCAAAACTATACAAATCGATCCAAACCAAAAACATACACAATATAAAGTACAAAACTACACGTTACATTTCGACATAACACCTATTTGTTGTATTCGACTCAGTCAAATATAGTTGATTCTTACACCTCGACAAAATATCGAATTACAACTTCTAATATATATATATATATATATATATATATATATATATATATATATATATATATATATATATATGAGAGGGGATCATTTGACACCGGTGTCAAAATATTAACTTTGACACCAAACCCTACCCCTTTATTATTATTCATTCAATGACTAAGATAAATTCTCTTAAAAAACTCATGTGTTAGTTTCAAATGAATTTATCTTAGCCATTGAATTGATAATAATAAATGGGTAGAATTTGGTGTCAAAGTTAATATTTTGACACCGGAGTCAAATGATCCCTTCCCTATATATATATATATATATATATATATATAATCTTCCACGAATGTAAAGAAATTTTTTTTGATATCTATAATATCTTTTAAAGAATAATTTTATTTAATAAATTTTAAAATTATGGAAAATATATTAAAATAGCAAGTTGGAATTTATTTAAACCAATTTTATTTTTTTCAGCCACCTCTCATTATTTTTATTTTGTAGAACATAATAATAGGGCTCAAGGATGGAACATTTTCTTGCATAAAAAATATGATAAATTTTCTTAACTTACCACTTATTTTGATTTCAACCACCGTCATTATATATATTTTACCAGAATTTAATTATTATACTTATTACAAGTTTATAACCATGGAAGAAAATTTAAAAATTAAATTAACTTTTTTGTTTTTTAAGATAAAAGAAAGTGTCGTCAAAATGTTCGTCTTGTTCGGTTTTTGTCTGAAGTGATTTGCCTTCGACCTAACCGACGACCTTCACAAACGAATGTTGTTCAATCTCTCTTCCATTTCCCCACAATTTTTCTCTTCAAAATTCCAATTCCAAACATAGTAATGTCCCCATCACCTTGTTCCTTAGAATCTCATTCTTCTATTGAATTCCAATTCAACATCACTGTGTTTTTTGATTGATCACACGAAATGCCATGCTTTCTTCAACAACTTAACCTAAACCCCATCACTCAAATTTCATCTGGGTTTTCTCTATATCACCAAAAGACATGATCTTTGCTAAAATCGCTTCCTTCTACTCACAATCCTCACTTTCTTCTACTCCCCCAAACAACAATCTCAGAATCTCTTCCTCTCTTCAGGATTTCTCTTCTTATTCCCATTTGAAACAGCCCCTTGAATCAGTAACAACAGCAATACCAACCAGTTCTCGGAAGAAATGCATCAAAGCAATCAGGCTTGTACTTTTACTCTCATTGTTTCTTTTACTCACGTACTTGTTTTTTATGTTTGCTTTCTCTTTTTGGAATATTGGGTCTGGTAAATACTATGTTGTGCTTGATTGTGGAAGTACCGGAACTCGTGTTTATGTGTATAATGCTAACATTCAATATAAGAGACATAGTAGTCTTCCTATAGCAATTAAGTCATTGAGAGATGGCTTGCATAAGAAGCCTACCGGTCGCGCTTACGATCGAGTGGAAACTGAACCTGGGATTGATAAGTTGGTTTATAATGTGTCTGGTTTGAGAAGTGCTTTGAAACCATTAGTTAGGTGGGCGAAGAAGCAGATACCGGTTCACGCTCATAAGAGTACTTCTGTTTTCCTTTATGCTACTGCTGGTGTTAGGAAACTTCCTAGGAAGGAGTCTAAGTGGTTGTTAGATCATGCTTGGTCTGTGATCAAGGATTCTCCTTTTATGTGTAAGAAGGATTGGATTAAGATTATTTCTGGTACCGAGGAAGCTTATTTTGGGTGGATTTCGCTTAATTATCATAGTGGTATTTTGGGAGTTAGTCCTAGGAAGGCGACTTATGGCGCACTTGACTTGGGGGGATCGTCGTTGCAGGTTACTTTTGAGAGTGATCAACAAATTAATAGTGAAACTAGTTTGTATGTTAGGATTGGATCGGTGAATCATCATCTTACTGCCTATTCTCTCGAGGGTTATGGTCTCAATGAGGCGTTTGGGAAGTCTGTGGTGCATCTGTTTAAGAAAGAGTTTGGATCATTAGCCAATGCAGAAAAGGCTGGTAAAGATATAGAGCTCAAGCATCCTTGTTTGCAGTCTGGATACAAGGATCAATACGTGTGCTCTCGTTGTGACAAAAGTGGAAGTATTGGTGATGAGAAACAATTGAGTAAGCAAGGAGGGTCGGGAACTCCGTTAGTTCTTGTTGGTGCTCCTAATTGGCAACAATGCAATGCACTTGCGAAAGTTGTCGTCAATTTGTCTGAATGGTCCAATCTCAGTCCAGGACTTGATTGCGGAGTGACGCCTTGTGCTTTACGAGATAATCTCCCTCGCCCATATGGCCACTTTTATGTGATTTCTGGATTTTATGTTGTATATCGGTTTTTCAACTTGACTTCTGATGCCACACTTGATGATGTGTTGAAAAAGAGTGAAGAATTTTGTGAGAAAAGATGGGATGTTGCCAAGGAAAGTGTTGTGCCTCAGCCCTTTATTGAGCAGTACTGCTTCAGGGCACCATACATTACTTCACTGCTAAGAGAAGGTTTGCGCATTAATGATAACCAAATTTCTGTTGGATCTGGCAGCATCACTTGGACACTTGGTGTTGCCTTGTTAGAAGCTGGGAGGGCATATTCCACAGGATTCGGTCTTCGTAACTTTGAATTGTTCCAGATGAAAATACATCCTCTTGTTCTTATTGCCATTCTGTTGTTTTCTTTTATTGTCCTTCTTTGTGCTTTATCATTAGTTGGCAATTCGAATTGGATGCCAAGGTTTTTCCGGAGGCAATATCTTCCCATGTTCAGGCATGACACTGTTTCCGGTGCTTCTGTTCTTAATATTCCATCTCCTTTTAGGTTTCAACGATGGAGTCCAATGAGATCTGGTAAGCTATTTACACAAACACTGATTTCTGATTTCGGTTTTTTTGTGATTCAAAGCTTTTCCAAGATGCTTACCAAATACTCCCTCAGTTCCTTTTTAAGTGTCACTTTTTAATTTTTTACATATACCAAGAAAGTTAATCAATATTGTTACTTTTCATACAATAATTCTTATTTTACCTATACTACCCCTAATTATTTATTACATTCATTTTACTTTTTCACTCCCTGTAATAATTACCTAGGGGTAATTTTGACAAAAGTGCATTTAATACTACTTTGAAATTTACAAGTGACAATTAAAAAGGAACACAAAATTATTCAAAAAATGACACTTATAAAGGAACGGAGGGAGTACCAATCATATGTTTTTGTTGCTTTGGGATAAATTATGCATTCTGTATACAATGTATGTGATAATCCTTTTAGAATTGACCTTTGATGCCATTGTACACCGATGATGCTGCAGTGGATGAAAGAATAAAGATGCCGCTCAGCCCAACAGTTGCAAGTTCAAGTGGAAGCCCATTTGGCCTGGGGCGTGGTTTTGGTTATAACAATGGTGGCACCCAGCTTGTCGGGTCTTCTTTGTACCCATCATCTAGTGGCGTCTCACATAGTTATTCTTCAAATAGTTTAGGACAGATGCAGTTTGACAGTAGCGGTAGTAATATGGGTGCCTTCTGGCCTCCCAATAGAAGTCAGATGCGTCTGCAGAGTAGAAGATCGCAGTCTCGAGAAGACCTGAGTTCCTCCGTGGCTGAAGCACACCTGGTGAAGGGTTAAGGCATCATTTTCTGGAAATATAGGTATGATTACATCAATATTCTCAAATTACATCTTTATAACCGACCAAATTTCTAAGAGTCTTGCTTTATTAGATTTTACACAGGAGCTATTTTTGTTGCGTAGATTCAGCTGGCTGTAGGCAGATGATAATAATAAAGAAAAAATATGTTCTTTTTGTAGAATTCTTTCTGCTTTTCATTAACTCATTACAACTTCCTCACATGTAAGATCTCCACACGTTTTCCCGACAGCATTGCAAATTTTGATTAATATGCTATGAAAACCGCAACGCTATCCTAGTTTCACTATTAGGGGAATAGTGGTCGCCATTCCAGTTTCTGCTAGCTGTGGTAGTGGCAATAGCGTAAAGAGAATTTTAGGGTTTTTAAAAATAAGAAAGCTGAAGAATCTGCATATGTGCCAAAAAACAATGACTTATTTTTATAATAGAAATGAATCCATGTTGAGCCTATATTCGTCGAAATATGCAAACCTTTCAATACATGAGCTATACTCTGCCTTTATTCCCGTTTTTATTTGTCTGCAACATGCGTTTTTATATATCATTGATTTAATTCAACCACCATGTGGCTTCGGCCATTTTCCTGCAATCCGCGACATACAACACTAGTTTGTAGATTTTGGACTGCCTTTATACTTGTCGGAAATTATCTGTCGGATATGAGTTGTAGACCGATAAAATTAAGTCTCCTACTTAAAATTTTTATAGGCATTGATCCTGTTATTTTCATAAAAGGACATCTCAAAGTCCTTCAATATAATGTTTTTCATTAAATCTGCAATTTGTAAAAGGCTTATTTCTGTCAGAGTATTTCAGAGGTAGATGCACGCAGTCTGACCAGTTGATTCCAAGTGATTTCACTTCTCATGAAGCTCACTTCAAAACTGGATTCCTCCACAAGTTGCATAGCTCAAACAAGTACTCATTCTAGGGAACTAACATCTCCAATACTAAGCTTTTGGAAGTGAAGTAAAGCATATCAAAAGACTAACATGCAAAAGAATGGATCTGTTTCATCATATTTAGACAACATCTTAACTTTTCCTATATCATTCTTTAGATTAATTCACTGTCATTACTACAGAGAATGTTGTCTTGTTTCATAGGTGATTGTAACCAGTTGGAAAAGAGGTAAACATAGTTCAATACTCATATCTTATACATCAAATATGCTATTGAATTTGTTTTTAAGTTACTAGCAACTTCTACCATTTTAAATAAGGAGCAACTGATTTTGAGGATTTTTCAAGTATTCAAACTTCATCAGTGGAATGTAGAAGTTTTGCATGTTTGGTTTAACATTGGTGATTTGAAATGTTTGATGGAAGTGTCCTTTAATAATGTTACTACATGGAAAAGTGTCTCAAAATCAAAATTATATTTATTCTGTCTTGTTTTTATTTAATCTAAGATGACCAAATCACATTCTCAATCCTAAAATCCCACTTAAATATGCTGATTAACAAAGTGTTATTTTAAGATTGAATACACAGTAGATTTTATGCCACACTTTTCAACGCTAAAAATTACTAACTAATGTTAATAAATTGAGGTTACACCGAGTTAATTTTATTTTTTGTTTGATAAAAAAGTTAGATTTTAATTTTTTTTTTTTTTTATATTTTTATTTGATAAATTGTTTGTTAGATGGCAAATAATGAGAAAATGATTGTCTAATTTTTAATTGTCCACCTTTCTCTCATCTTGTTCTCTCATTACATCTTTTTTTCTTCAATTTTAAATATTTATTTTATTCAAATTCACTTGGCCAAAGTCTATTAAATCCGACATAATTCACATGTCAAATAGAACAAAGATTGCTCCATTGAAGCTCTCGTGAATCTTCACTTATGGGTACCACATGGGAACATATTCTCCTCCCTCATCTTAACTCTTGATCACATCCAATAGTTGTCCTCACTTCACGACAGATAAATTGAGAATGGTTATAACCATCTTCTCAGGATATTTGTGACCCAGTTATGTCTAGGGGAGGCAAAGCGGACGGCCCGCCCCATTTAGACTCGTTTCATTTAAACCCGTCCAAAAGTAGGGCGGGTCGGGGCGGGACAACTTAGGCGTCCAAGTTCAAAAGTCAATCCCGTCCAGTTTACTAACGAGTTGACGGGCTGACCCGCTAATTCTTTTTACAATTTGATTTACGACATTATTTACAAAATTGTTAATCATTATTAAAGAGGCCGACAAATTTTAACAATGCATAATAAAACTTTAACAAATCTTAATGTAAATGTCATATTCTTCAACATAAACTAGCAACGTACCTATAATACCAAAATCTTAAAACGAACACACTAAAATCCAAAAATCAAAACTTTATAGCTTTAGAACCCGACTCCAATGATAAAGAGTAATAGAAAATAGAAAAAAAATGTATTCTTTATGTTTTGCAATAAATTTTTTTCCTACTATGAGCGAAAATGAAGAACGAAGCAGAGACCAATTAATGTCTTCAAAATGAGGTAGTTTGTAGTTATGTGAAAAATGAATATTAGGGTTTAAAGAAATGAGGGTTGTTTTAAAAGTATGTCTATTCCATACCACGTTAATATTATTTTAATTTCAAGTAAAACAAATAATTTGTTTAAACAAAAAGCCTGTGGGCAAAACCCGTCCCGCCCGCCCGCCCTCGGCCCGTTTTAAAAGTGGGTTAAGCGGGGTGAACCAACTTAAGACACCGAGCCGAAAACCTCGCCCCGACCCGCCAAAAATGGTGGGTTAAAAGGGCGGGCCCGGTGGGCCCAACCCGTTTTGCCACCCCTATTATGTCTATGTATTATGTATACACATTTACAATGTTATTTTTCATTGAAACATTGATTTGAGCATTGGAGTGATAATATTTTGTAGTTAGCTTTCTCTTTTCACTTGAAAACAATAACCATTATACCATAAGCTTCTACATGGTGGTCATCTAACATTTCATATATTCCTATTTCCAGTATGAAATATTGACATTGTATGTGGAAATTGTCTTCCAATTCTCATGGATTCTCCATCGAATTTCTCAAACTTTACACTCTTGTTTTGCTGCGGTTGAAATACAAGAGACTAAGAGACATTTGAATAAACTATGTGTTTTGAAAAGCATTACGGAGACATTATTATATATAAAAAGATTACAACTAATTACATGATATAGTCGATGTGAGATTATTTTATATACAAATGTTCTTTAGGGGTGTGCAAAAAAACCAATTTCCATAAACTATTTTAGAAAATCTAGTGGACCTATTTTAAAAACCCAAAACATTTTGCATAAAAATTGACCCAGAATCATTTTATTGAACCAAAATAAAACCGATACCCATTGTAAAGAACCAATTCTTAAATGGTTAACCTAATTTTCTCTCACTTAGAGGAGTTTTTTTTCCACTAAGTACCTCAGTATCTTTTTAAATTTTCGTCTTTACAACCAATGCTTCATCTTTTTACTTATACTCATGATCCATTTCATCTTTTACCATCTTATTTCGTTCAAAGAACTTTCACTCACACCTTCCTTTTAATACACATCGGATGAGATCTGATATGATATTTTCACTACATAGAAATTGTTGTGAGCTGTTTGAAAATCTGTTATTTTTGAAAATTCTGCAGGCGTAATCGATTACGCATATGTTGTTAATCGGTTACTGCTGTTAGTTTTCCAAAAATAACAGAATTAACAGCAGTGCCACTTTAGTTGTATTTTTAGATTTTATTTTGTTATTCTCTCATGTATAAATACTTTGATGTAATTCCAATTCCAAAGTTAATGCCAATTTTATAATTCATTATCAATATTACTCTCTCTACCCTAATTCTCTCTCTCTCTCTTAATTTATCTTCTTCCCCAAGTTTCTTTTCCACCATTGTTACTACCTTCCCAAATTCTGGTTTATGTTTTATGTTGTCCTAACATTTGGCATCAAGATCTCTGGTTATTGATCCCAATCCGCTGCAACATCAATGGCTACCGTTTCCAATGATCGAATTCCCACCAATCTCCCAATTCTTGATTCGAAGAACTACGACAAATGGGCGAAACAAATGAAGGTGTTGTTTGGCTATCAAGAGGTTCTTGAGATCATCATCAATGGAGTTACACCGTTAGGGGCAGATGCTAACGATGCTCGTAGGGCTACATACAAGGAAGAAAAGAAGAAGGATTACAAAGCTCTATTCTTGATTCATTCGTGTGTTGATAACGACAATTTCGAGAAGGTTGGTGATTGTGAATCCGCGAAGCAAGCATGGGAAATCTTGGAGAAAGTGTATGCCGATGCCGTCAAAGCAAAGGTGGTAAGGTTACAAACTTACAAACGTCAATTCGAGTTAACGCAAATGGAGGACAAAGAAACGATCAACGATTACATCACGCACATTACCCAGTTAGTGAACCAAATCAAGTCATGTGGCGAAACGATCCTTGAGCAGAATGTTGTATCGAAAGTGTTGCGTTCGTTAACATCACGTTTCGATAACATTTTTGTGGCTATTGAGGAGTCGAAGGATCTAACGACTTTGAGCAAAGATGAGTTGCAAAGTTCGTTAGAGGCGCATGAACAAAGGATGGATGAGAGAAGTGCCGACAAAGCCAAAGCGGAGATCGCTTTGCAAGCGCGGCTACATGAGAAGAACAAGAGATCGAAAGGGAAGTGGACTTCTAAAAGTAAGAAGAATTTTGGTGGAAAAGATCCACAAAATTCAAAGAGTGAAGGAAGCTCCAAAGAGGGTAATCAAAGCACCCACAAGCCGTTTGACAAAAGTTATGTGAAGTGTTACAATTGTCAAAAGCTTGGGCATTTTGCGAAAGAATGTCGCTCAAAACGCAAGGAAAAGGATGCGGATGAGGCTAAGGTTGCTAGGGAAGAGGTAGACGATGAAGATACCCTTCTTGTGATGATTACGGAAGAGAATTATGGCATTGTTGATGCTGCTGGCAGCAGCTACTATGATGACAGTTTGTGGGACAGCAGCTGTACTGTGTCGGAAAGTGGCGGAAAAATGCGTTCGGGTCGAAATGCATTACTTACCATGGGTGATGGAGTTCAAAGTAAAGACGAGTGGTACTTGGATTCCGGTTGTTCAACACATATGACGGGTCAAAAGGATTGGTTTGTGCAAATCAATCAAGCGGCAAAGAGTAAAGTCAAGTTTGCCGACGACACCACTTTAAGAGCCGAAGGGGTAGGAGACGTTTTGATCGGAAGAAAGAATGGTGGACATTCTAGGATCAAAGATGTCTTGTACATACCAGGAATTAAGTGTAATCTTTTAAGCATTGGCCAATTACTTGAAAGAGGTTACTTAATTCGGTTGGAGAACAAGATGTTACGCGTTTTAGATTCAAATGGTGTGTTGATTCTAAAAGCGCCGATGGCTGCCAACAGAACTTTTAAGGTTGAGTTAAAGGTTATGGAGCATCGTTGTTTAGCTACCGCGACAAGTAGAGATGAGTGGTTATGGCATTACCGTCTTGGTCACCTTAATTTTAGGGATCTCAAAATGTTGCAACAAAGTGAAATGGTAACGGGGCTGCCACACATTAGTGTTCCGACAGAATTGTGTGAGGAATGTGTGACGAGTAAGCAACACAAGAATGTGTTTAGCAAGGATGCGGGTCGAAGAACCAAAGGCTTACTTGAGGTGGTGTATTCCGATGTTTGTGGACCGATGCAAGTAGAGACTTATGGCGGCAATCGATATTTTGTTACATTTATTGACGATTTTAGTAAGAAGCTTTGGACATATCTTATCAAGAGGAAAGATGAGGTATTTGGAGTGTTCAAGAGTTTCAAATCCATGGTGGAGCGTCAAAGCGGTCGGAAGCTCAAAATTCTCAAAACGGATGGTGGAGGTGAGTATACCTCTAGTGAGTTTGGGAAGTTTTGTGATCTTGAGGGTATCGTGCGTGAGGTGGTGCCTCCATATACGCCTCAACAGAACGGAGCTGCCGAGAGGAAAAATCGTACAATAATGAACATGGTGCGTAGTATGCTTTGTGGGAAGAAATTGCCTAAGGAACTGTGGGGTGAGGCCGTGTCTACAGCCACCTACTTGTTAAATAGGTGTCCTACTAAGAAGCTGGAGAAGATTACACCAGAAGAGGTTTGGAGTGGTTTCAAACCAAGTGTGAATCATTTACGCGTTTTTGGATCGATTGCATATCGTCATGTACCGAATCAACTTAGAAAGAAGTTGGATGATAAAGGTGAGAAATTGATATTTGTTGGATATCACTCTACTGGAGGGTACAAGCTGTTTGATGAGAGGAATCGGAAAATCGTGATAACCCGGGACGTGCTGTTTGACAAAATAAAAACTGCTGAAACAGCAGGGGTAATCGATTACCCAGATGTTGCTAACCGATTACACCCTGCTGAACAACAGCAGTTTGTTGATTTGTTTGATGCAGAGAGTTCCGATGCCGCTGTATCTGCACCTACTGAAGCGGAAAATGGTGTTGTGAATAATGGTAGACCAGTGAGGCAAAGAGCCTTGCCTCATAGACTCCGAGATTGTGAGAGGTTCCAAGATAATGAAGTGAACAATGATGGTGATTTTGTTCATTTTGCACTTATGGCCGAATCTGAACCGGTAAATGAGGAGGAAGCCTTAAGTGATCCTAAGTGGATATGTGCAATGAAAGAGGAGCTAGAATCTATTGAGAAAAATGGTACTTGGGAGTTGGTCGATTTACCACATGGAAAGAAACCGATTGGTGTGCGATGGGTCTATAAAGTCAAAGCAAATCCTAAAGGTGAAGTAATCAAGTACAAAGCTCGATTGGTTGCCAAAGGGTTCTTGCAACGTGAAGGGATAGACTATGAGGAGGTATTCACACCGGTGGCTAGATTGGAGACTATTCGTTTGGTTGTTGGAATTGCGCATAGCAATAATTGGGTGATTTACCAAATGGATGTGAAATCTGCGTTTTTGAATGGTCCTCTTGATGAGGAGGTTTATGTGGGGCAGCCACCTGGTTTCGTGATCAAAAATCAAGAGAAGAAGTACTACAAGCTACACAAGGCGTTATATGGTTTGAAACAAGCTCCGAGAGCTTGGAACAAACGTATAGACGACTTTCTTATTGACATCGGTTTCAAACGGTGTGTATCCGAACATGGTGTTTATGTGAGATCGGATACTATTGATGGTGTTATTATACTTTGCTTGTATGTTGATGATCTTTTGATTACGGGCAGCAACGACAAGAGTATTTCAAGGTTCAAAGTGGAGCTCATGAGTGAGTTTGAGATGACGGACCTTGGTGTGATGAGGTATTTTCTTGGCATAGAGTTTCACAAGTCAAAAGTGGGGCTGCTTATGCATCAAAGAAGGTATGCTCTAGATATCTTGAAAAGGTGTGAAATGGAGCATTGTAATGCTTCTAATACACCTTGTGAGGCTAGAGTTCAGCTGTCCAAAAGTGATGATGAGGATGATGTGGATCCAACACTTTACCGGAGTTTGATTGGATCATTGCGGTATTTGTGCAATATTCGACCGGATTTGGCTTTTAGTGTCGGTATTGCAAGTAGATTCATGGAGAGACCTAAGGTGTCTCACTTGGCAGCGGTCAAGAGGATCCTTAGATATGTGAAAGGTACTCTTGGTTGTGGTATTTTGTTTCCCACATCAGATATGGGTCGCAAATGTACTTTACTTGGCTACACCGATTCTAATTGGTGCGGAGATAAAGATGATCGGAAATCTACGGCGGGTTACATCTTTATGTTCGGTAGTACACCAATCTCATGGTGTTCGAAGAAGGAACTGGTTGTAGCACTCTCTTCTTGTGAGGCCGAGTACATTGCGGCATCATTGAGTGCTTGCCAAGCTATGTGGTTAGTGAATCTAATGAAGGAATTGGGATGTGGTGATGATGATGCCACCACACTGTTTGTGGATAATGTTTCCGCGATAAATCTTGCGAAGAATCTGATTGCACACGGAAGGAGCAAGCATATTGAGATGCGGTTTCATTACTTGAGAGAATTGGTCGGTGATGGAAAGCTTAGATTGAGCTATTGCCGAAGCGAGGACCAAGTTGCGGATTTGTTGACCAAGGGTGTGACAAATGAGGTGTTCAAGAGACTGTTGAAGAGCTTGAGCATGATGAACTTGGAGCAACTAAAGTGAGGTGGTGTGTTGTGAGCTGTTTGAAAATCTGTTATTTTTTAAAATTCTGCAGGCGTAATCGATTACGCATATGTTGTTAATCGGTTACTGCTGTTAGTTTTCCAAAAATAACAGAATTAACAGCAGTGCCACTTTAGTTGTATTTTTAGATTTTATTTTGTTATTCTCTCATGTATAAATATTTTGATGTAATTCCAATTCCAAAGTTAATGCCAATTTTATAATTCATCATCAATATTACTCTCTCTACCCTAATTCTCTCTCTCTCTCTCAATTTATCTTCTTCCCCAAGTTTCTTTTCCACCATTGTTACTACCTTCCCAAATTCTGGTTTATGTTTTATGTTGTCCTAACAGAAATGATAACTATAACAACAATGGCTACATCTGCAACTAATAGCAACAATGATAGCAAAGTTTTTATATATGATTTAGTTTTTCCTATAAATCTGATTTGTTTCATTTTGACTTTGCTTACTATTTATTTTTGTTGAATAAAATTTGATTTTTGTTTTGTTTAGTTGAGATAGATAAATCTTTGTTCTTTTTTCAATAGAAATAATATTTTTTGTTCCATTGTATATTTTTTAAAATAAAATTAGTATAAGAGTATTATTTTTCCTGATATCACATATTTTAAATTTTGTACTGTACTAAAATATTATGAATACAAATAGAAAGCATCTGTAGCTTTATTTTTTTTATTATTGAAGAAATTTTGTTTCCTACAAATAAATATACAAAAAATCATTTTTTAATAAAAACCGATTTTAAAGTTGATATGAACCGATTGAAATTATTCCACAAAGATAAATCAATTTATGGTAAACACTTTAGTTTGTAAATCACATTTTTTTTATATAACTGGTTTTGACAAAAACCGGTTTTATAACTAATTTAAATAAAAAAATTGATTTTTGGTATAAACTGGTTTTGAACCGAACCAATCCAAATATAAACTAGTTTTAAAAATATAAACCGATTTTATAGAAACAGTTTTTAGAACCAAACCAAACTGTGTATATGGCTCAATTTGGTTTGGTTTAAAAACCATGCACACCCCTAATATTCTTAACACTGTATATTTACAAATATCAACACCCCCTCAAGCTTGAGCATATAAGAGTCAAATGCACCAAGTCTGTTACATATATAATTAGTTTTGGAGCTTCACATGGATTTTGTAAACATGTCTGCCAATTGATCAATAGAGTTGACAAAGCTTGTGATGATGTCACCTGACTCGATCTTCTCTCTAACAAAGTGACAGTCTATCTCAATATGTTTGGTCCTCTCATGGAAGACTGAATTTGAAGCAATATGCAATGCAGCTTGATTATCACAAATAAGTGTCATTGGTCTTGCTTCTTCAATTTGAAATTCCTTGAGCAGTTGTTTTAACCAAATAAGTTCACGTGTTGCCATTCCCATGGCCCTATATTCTACTTCGGCGCTTAATCTTGCAACAATGTTTTGTTTCTTACTTTTCCAAGATATAAGGTTTCCTCTAAGAAGTACACAATACCCAAAAATGGATTGTCTATCAATGGTGACCCTGCCCAATCAACATCCGTATATCCAACTATATGAGTATGTCCTTTATCTTCATGCACTAGACCTTTTCCTGGAGCGCATTTGATGTATCTCAGAATCTGGATAACAGCATCCATGTGTTCTTGACAAGGGGAATTTAAGAACTGCCTTACCACACTGACTGCAAAAGAAATGTCCAGATGAGTGACTGTGAGATGATTCAACTTTCCAACCAATCTCTTATACCTTCTTGAGTCAGATAGAGGCTCCCCCTGATTGGGTAGTAGTTTGACACTTGGATCTATAGGAGTATCATTTGGCTTAACATTCAACAAACATGTTTCTTCCAAAATAGCCATAGCATATTTTTGCTGAGAAATCACCAAACCATCTTTAGATTCGAGAGATGTTCTTTTAACTAGAGTATTCTCTGTTGATCACTACCAGTTATGACAATATCATCTACTTACACAATAAGATAAATACATCATTGGGATGAGTGACGATAAAAAACAAAATGGTCAGTTTCACTATGGACCATACCAAATTGTTGTACTACAGTGTTAAATATGTTGAACCAAGCTCTCGGAGATTGCTTTAGACCATAAAGAGACTTGTGTAGCCTTCACACCATATTCGATTACTCCCCCTGAGCAACAAACCCAGGTGGTTGCTCCATATATACTTCCTCTTCAAGATCGCCATGTAAAAAATCATTTTTGATGTCAAGTTGATGAAAAGACCAATTTTGAATGACTGCATTGGCTAGAAGAAGTCTAACAGATGCCATCTTGGCTACAGGCGAGAAGGTATCACTATAATCCAACCCAAAAATATGAATGTATCCTTTGGATACCAAGCGGGCTTTAAATCGTTTAATCTTACCATCTGGACCAACCTTCATTGTATAAAGCCAACGACAACCTACTAAAGATTTTCCAAGGGGTAGAGGAACCAGTTCCCAGGTACCACTGCTATGAAGAGAACTAATTTCATTAATCATTGCTTGCCTCCATTCAGGGTGAGATAATGCTTCACCTGGCATTTTAGGAATAGAAACAGAAGACACGGAAGACAAACAAGTGTACCGCAAATGGAAAAGATGATGATAACATAAATTAATATAATATGGAGAAGGATTTTGTGTTTGGCGTATACCTTTTTGATGGGCAATCAGAAGATCGGACTCAGGTTCCAAGATCAGATCCGGTGATGGCGAGAGCGTCGGAGGAGATTCTGAAATGACCTCAGGGATAGGTGTGACAAAAATTGGTTGACGATGCTGATATGTTTCAAGTGGGCTAGAAGTGGGGGGAGGGGTCAACTGTAGGGGTATCTAGTGGGCCAGGTTCCCTTGAATGATGAAGGACAATGGCAGATGGGACTTTCGGAAGAGGTGTGGGATTACTTTCCTGTATGGGTTCTGAAGTTGCTTGGTTGGATCTGAAATATGGAACAAACTCGAAGAAGGTAACATCGGCCGATATGAAGTATTGTTGTAGAGTATGTGAATAACAACAATAACCTTTTTGGGATCGATGATAGTTTATCAAGATCAGGAGAGAGATTGTGTTTAAAACATGTGGGTTTGAAGACTCAAGGAGGAATTAAATGAATTGGGGAATTGAGAAAAAGGATTAAATGAGGGATTTTATTGTTAAGGACAAATGAGGGCATGCGATTTATAAGGTAACATGCCGTTAGCGCAACATCCCCCCAAAACCGAAGTGGAACATTACCATGGAGAAGTAGGGTCTGAATGATTTCTACGAGATGTCAATTTTTGCGTTCGGCTACCCTGTTTTGTTAAGACGTATGAGGGCAAGATGTTTGATCGAGAATACCATTGTGTGACATAAAATTTTGAAATTGTTGGGATAAATATTCATGGGCATTGTCATTTCTTAAGGTACGAATAGACACACCGAATTGAGTTCTTAATTCTCGATAAAATTGTTCAAAAATAGAAAATAATTCAAATCTATTCTTCATTAAAAATAACCACGTGCAACATGAAAAATCGTCAATAAAGGTGGCAAAATACCTAGACTCAAGAGTAGAGGCAGTACGCCAGAGACCCTAAACATCGGTGCAAACTAAAGCAAAAGGGGACGAAGCTCGTTTATTGACTCGATTGGGAAATTGACTACGAGTGTGTTTCCCTAACTGACACGACTCATAATGTAAAATAGATACCTTCGATAAATTTGACACTAACTTATATAATTTGGAAATACTGGGATGACTCAACTGAGCATGGATAGCGAGTGGAGAATCTTTGGCTGAGCATGTCTGAGATGACACTGAGAGGTAATAAATGCCTTGAGACTCACATCTGACACGAATCGTCCATCCCGAACTCCGATCCTGCAGGGTAACATTATTGTTAGTGAAGGTGACATTACAATCAAGAGAACGAGTTAAACTATTAACTGAAAGTAAATTAAATGGAAAATTAGGTACATAGAGGACAAAAGTAACAGAGAGAGAAGGTAGAATTTGAACAATACCAATCCCTTCGGAACGGGTTTGAGAACCATTGGCAGGAGTTATAGTAGGTAAGAAACCAGATGTAGAGAAGGAAGAGAAAATATTTTTATTATCAGTAATATGATCATATGCACCAAAATCAAGGACCCAAGGTCCAAGAGAAGATGGTTGAGAGAGGAAAAATGATGAATTACCAGTGTGTGCTACCGTATCAGTGGAATCTGAGGTTTGATAATTCTGATACCACCTGAGGAAATCATCGTAGTTTGGCTTAAAGTTCTGAGGAGTAGCCACGAGTATCTAAAGAGAGAAAATATCACGCTATCGGTCGTCGGACGTGCTATCACGTGCAGTTCAGGTGACGGCGTGTGAGGCCCACGCGCGGAGACGAAGGTGGCGCGTGCAGAGGTTTCTGCCGGTGAAAAAATAAGGAACGCACGGATCGGAGGAGGCACTTCTGCCGATAGATTAAGTTTTCCAGAAGGTCGTCGGGAACAATAGCGACGACGACGGACGGCGGCGGTAATGTATGGAAGGCAAACTGGAGTTATGACACGATTTGCTAACAAATTTCTCACCGGAAGACAGTGGGTCAACCGAGTAAAGTACGGTGAAGGATTGTCTCTCAATAGGCTCTAGATACCATGTTGAAATACAAGAAACTAAGAGACACTTGAATAAACCATGTTTTGAAAAGCACTACGGAGACATTATTATATATAGAGAGAGAGATTACAACTAATTACATGATATAGTCAACGTGAGACTATTCTATATAAAAATATTCTTAACACTATATATTTACAAATATCAACAGATGCAACCGTCCCAGAATACAATTTCGACAATCGCAATAGACTCATAAACACTCTTTATGTTATCTTCTCCAATATTCGATTCAAAAGTAACTAGCAATTGCAAAGCCACTACCGATGCCCGATCAACAGTTCACTTCCTTCAAGATAACGCTTCACATGTTCTCACTGTCGTCAATGAAGAACCTGCGTAATACCAAGATTTTCAAGCTTCAATTGCGATTCAGCAATCGATTGTTCAAGATTCTCATCCAGTTTTCTCATTTCAGCATCATCCTTATTTTCCCCGATTTTCGATTCCACCACCATCACATGAATTTTAGCAATTTCAGGTTGTGGTAGGAGCACCAAATGCAAACAAACTCATTGTGAACATTTTCAATATATTACAGCAACAAAATACAAAACTTATTTGCCTCGAAGAAAATCAATAAAAATTCCAACTAAGAAAACAACACAGTTGGAAGTGTTGTGACACGATCACTCTGAAGTCATTCTCGAAAGGGACACAAGCACAATTCTACCAAATATGCCTCCACTCACTATTATCGAGATTTGTTCACCAAAACACCATTGATTGTTGGACCCCTATGTCTTTAGAAAAATCCCCAAAGCTAGAAACCTATGATGGTATTGAAGACTCATATGAACATGTCGAGCACGTGCATAATGTACTTGAATATCATAAAGATAGGAGTGCGATAAAATGCAAGATTTTCGTTTTAACACTCAAATGAGTCGCCATGACATGGTTCAAGAATCTATAAGATAACTCCATTAGCTATTGAAGGAAATTATGCGACGAGTTTACTTCCTAGTCCACCGCTCATAAACTTCAGCCGAAGATTATGGTCGTACTCAACGACATTCACCAGAGAAAGAAAAAGGCACTCTGGGAGTACATTAACACATTCACCAAAGAAGTAATGGGATTAGAGGAATCAATGAAAACTAAAATGATTTCATGAAGGGACTAAGGCTGGATTTCATGTTCAAAGAAAATCTAGGATTGGAAGAGGCAGAGAGCATGAGTGACCTTCTTATTTGAAAATAACCCCATATCAATTATGAAGAAAAACTGCTAGCCGAAGATGTTGAGAGAAACAAAAATTTGGAAATGGAAACTAAAGAGACAACAAACATTGTGAAGAAGAAGATAAGGAAAGACACAAGTGACCCCGATCTAGGTTCCCAAACTAAATTCTTATGAACACGTTTAGGGAAAAAAAATATTTCAGGACTTAGTAGCGGTGTTGTCGTTTGATTAGTGCTCGTGATCACTCTTTGAATTTGACTTCAAAAGTTCACCACTATAAGAGGTAATCATTCGATCACTGATCATGACCATTCATAAGGATTCATCAAAGGAATTTTTGTATTTATCCATTGAGTTTTGCTCGTAATTTCACTTCAAATATTATAATTTTTATGTTAGACATATTGATTACAGTGTTACATAACACCTCTTCCATAATGGGTGAGGAGTCGTAAGGGGAATTTTATTAGTTTTTTTCCCCTTTTGATAGCTTATAACGTGGAAGTGGTCAATTCGGGTAGGGTGGCCACTCTACATATTCTCTCTTATTCGGGTTGAATTTATGGGTCGCTAAATTTGGACCCATGGCCGATAATCCTACATTCTCATGGATCTTAAGTATTAGGTTGAGGCACATGGCCATTTAGGTTTATATTAATAAAAAAGAAGGGAAATGCTCATTACACCCTTATATGTGCATCTCAGACCCTTGAAAATCTAAAATTGTCCTTCATATGTTCGGAGATGCATCTTCGAACGCACCAAAATCACACTAAAATACATTATTCTGAGATTCACTCCATTTTGATCAAAATATGGACTGGAGATGTATCTCTGTATATTATTTGGGAGTATCCGGAGACACGTCTTCAAAATGTCCCCTGAAATCTTTTTACATGTATTGGAAGCAAGGTAATTGCAAATAGGGAATTACTTCGGAGATGCATCTCCGAAAATCCGCCTGAATGGTTTCAGAACAGCACAATTGTCCAAATATTATAATTTTTTGAGACCAAGTTATATTAGGATAAAATCAAAGTAAAATCGCAGTAAAATCAAGTTTAATTAAAGGTAAATAAAAGTAAAAAAAAGTCATGCATTAATTCCAAAATGCAACACCATACATAATATTTGTCCGAAAATACAAAAAAACCATCCAAACATAAACTACTAGGTATGTCGAACCCCCTCTCTTATCCTCCTCCGACTGTAGTGCACGACATTTCGTAACTCGGCAATCATGTTCTTCAAGGGCCGTCTGGGGACTGTCATCCTCAAAGAGTCATGCCTCTATGTCTACTCTACCCATCTCCACAACACGTCAACAAACCGCTGTCATGCTATTGTTGTAGTCGTCCTTAGCCTCAAGTACCTCCTAGTTAGCTGACCTAGGTGGTCTTTGATTAGTGTATTTGATGCACACTCTTCTACTATTGTACCATGACAATTCTATATTCTATCTTGTCATTTTCATTATTTTAAGGATGTTTTTCAAGTTTAGCTTATTTTTGTTTATATTTTTATTCAGTTACTTATTTTTTAAATAAACAATTATTTACACCTTCTCGTTATCCAGATCATAACTTAAGCTATGAGAATCGAATTGGCGTGTTCTAATATTTGTTGGAAAGTTGACAGGATAAGCTATTGGTTTCATGTTGAAGTCAAAAGCTGATTCAGACAGCAGAAGGATCGAATAATTCGTTTTAGTTCCAAACTTAAGAAAATAATTAGTTTTGGGTCGGTTTTTATGTTCTCCGGCCCAATTTGGATTAGAACCTGAATTCCTTGTTTTATTTAACCTGAGTCATTCGCTACTGTTTATTCTATTGACCATATTTATGAAATTTAGAGCTTTGTACGAATTCTATGGAGAACTAATGCCCTAGGGATTAATCTGTTGTAACCAGTCTCTATCCACTTTTAGGTTTTTCTTATAACTTCCAAAGCAATTTAAATTCATTTTCAATTAATTCTATAAATTGGATTGCTTAATTCGGTTGCCATTATTTGCTTAATTCAATTGTCGGTTATATATTAGAATTGATTTATTTCAATTGATGTATGTTCTGTAACCACGTTTGCTTAATTCGCATATGCCTAATCTGTTTGCTTAATTTGGAATCTGTTTGCTTATTTCAGAAATTAGGAACACATATCATATATTAGTATCAATGCGCTTGTTATTGTTGTTATAGTCGAAAAGAGAATCAAAATCGTTAGGGCTTTGGAATTATATTGATCGATGATAAGTTGGGGACCAAACAGTAGAAACCTATACCCCCAATTTGTTACAATTCGTTTGCTCAATGCGCTTGTGATCTTAATCAAAACCTAAATCCCTCTTTGTTATAATCGTTTGGTTAAAAACCTTAAGAGTCTTTGTGATACAACTCGAGCGTTGCTTCCGTTTTACTGCATTTGTAATTCTCATTTTTGATCAGTGTGTGACAGCGGACTAGTCTTCCAAGAGCATCTGGTGTCATGATAGGGTGTGACACCCTACAGAATCAGGTCATGTAGTCATCTGCATAGGCCCACTGTATAGGAGCTAGTACCCTACGATACTCCTTTGATACCAGGTGAGTCTCGAAATCGTCAAGTATCACATATGAAAGGAAATCGTCCAGAGATGCATCTCCAAACCATCCACTAACTTTTAAATAAATGGTGTGTACGAAGATGCATCTTCGAACATATTTTTAGTGTATTCGGAGATATATCTCCGAATTAAATTTTGGCATAATAGAAACACCCTATTATTTTTATAGGAAAATGACTAAAAATAAATATGTTTGAAGAGGTATATCCGAACGCTAGAAACAGTTGTAAAATTTCACGATATTGAATTAGCACGTAAAGGTGGAAACAATAATTTAAAAAAATGATATTTGGACCCATATCTCGCAACAAGATGATAAACAACCTATTAGAACCGAGTGGGTTTTTCAAAGCAACTAGATAAACAAGATAAAGCAGTGAGAAACAAGCATCACATGTTACTATCATTTGTATGACTTTTTCATCATCTTTTAATTTTCTTTCACTCATCATCTCTATTATTTTATCCAAATTTTATTTAAAATTACTCTTTATTCTCTATGTTTTTTAACATCTTTTAATATATTGTCTTTGTTATTTTGCCTGATAACAGTAGGAGATAGAATATGATTATCTGGCTTATTTCATTGACAAACTAACAGCCTATAAATAGGCAAATACATAACTGAAGGTACCATGAAAATAGGCACTATCTAACACGTTCAAAATAAACTTCTATTGACTAGGTAAACTAAAACAAACTTACTAGGTAAACTGAAACAAACTTACTGACACTCCTAAAAACTAGGACAACCCAAACGAGCAAATTATTAAATTTTCTCAATAATCCCTCCCTTAAACTGATGTTCCAGACACACATTCAGTTTAGAAAGAGTTATGCTTTGAAACTCCATTCCTCAAATTGAAAAACTTTGTGAAGTACAAACACCAAGTAGCCTCCTGAGCTTCTGAAATGCAGGAAACTTGAGAGGCTTGGTTAGAATATCAGCTATCTAGTTTTCACTTCTGCAGTAAGTAAGATTAATGACTCCATCATTTGTGAGATCCCTAAAAAAATGATACTTCACATCTATATGTTTGCTTTGACCATGTAAAACTGGATTTTTTGAAAGCTTTATTGCTGAACTATTGTCACAGTAAATTTGAGTAGGTCCATCCTCCTTAAAATGCAGCTCTTTAAGAATTTTCTTTAGCCATATAGCTTGACAAGCACAAGCTGTTGCAGCAACAAATTCAGCTTCAGTGGATGATAATGTGACAATAGGTTACTTCTTTGATGACCATGAAACAACTCATGTCCCCATCATGAAAACATACCCAGATGTGCTTTTTCGATCATCCGAATCTCCTGCATAATCACTATCCGTAAACCCAAATAGATATGACTTTTCTCCACTCTTGTAGAACAACCCATTGTCCTTAGTACCTTGCAAGTAACGGGAAATTCTTTTTGCAGCCAAGAGATGAATCTCTGTGGGACATTCCATGTACCTGCTAATCACACTTACAACATGCATTATATCAGGTCTTGTTGCTGTCAAATACATTAAACTCCCCACTATTTGTTTGTAAATAGTGTCTTCAACCTTCTTTCTGCCATCATCTTTGTTTAACTTCATACCAAACTCAGATGAAGTATTCACAGGATTACAATCCTTCATTTGAAACCTGTTCAAGATTTCTCACACATACTTCTTTTGAGAAATAAAAATTCCAGTAGAAGATTGCACCACTTCAATGCCAAGAAAGTAATGCAGCATGCCAAGATCAGACATCTCAAATTCAACCATCATGGATTTCTTAAAACTTCCAAACACGGCTCTATTATTTCCAGTGTAGATCAAATCATCTACATATAAGCAAACAATGAGCATTTTTCCTCTATCTTCAGTCTTTGTAAAAAGTGTATGTTCATAAGGACATTTTTAAAATCCTTCCTTCAAAAAATAAGTTTCTATACGATTATACCAAGCCCGTGGAGCTTGTTTTAACCCAAATAGAGCTTTCTTTAAATTATACACTTTGTGCTCATTGCCAAGCTTTACATAACCAGGAGGTTGATCGATAAATACCACTTCTCGCAAATCTCCATGGAGGAATGCTGATTTCACGTCCAACTGGAAGATAGGCCATGAGTTTTGAGCTGCCATAGCAATCACCAATCTGATTGTATCATGTCTTGCAACAGGAGCAAAGACTTCTTTATAATCAACACCAAACTCCTGCTTGTAGCCCTTAGCTACCAAGTGTGCCTTGTTATTGTCAACCTCACCATTCTCCTTCAGCTTTGTCTTGTAAACCCACTTTACACCAATTATCTTCTGCCCTTTTGGAAGATCACATAACTCCCATGTGTCATTTCTTTCAATGGCTGTAATTTCAGCATCCAAAGCCTTTCTCCATTTTGGTTCTTTGTAAGTCACTTCAAAGATGGTAGGATCATAATCTGAAAATAAAGCAAAGTGTGTAAGTGGGTCGTCACCTTGGTCAACTCCAATTACCTCATAATCAATCATCCATGCTGGTCTCCTTCGAACACGTTGAGGTCTTTCTGATTTAGCTATAAGTGGGCTTTGATCAGTTGGGACTATTTGAGTGACTTCATCTTCTTGCTCTTTTTCCATAGGTCGTTGCCCTTTCTCCTCATCATCAAAATCAGTTGGAATACTTTCTTTAACACCATTTTGATTCTATGATCAGGTGCATTTTTCATCAAATACCACATCACGGATGATGACGATTTTCATGGTGCTAGGATTGTATAGTTTATAAGCTTTTGACTTATCACTAACACCAAGAAAAATACATTTTCTCCCTTGTTGTCTAGCTTCCTCCTCTTCTCATCTGGAATATGGGCATATGCAATACACCCAAAAATTCGAAAATGATCTACAGTAGGTTTCCTTCCGCTCCATGCTTCCTCTGGTGTCAGATTTTTAACAGCAAGTGTAGGACTTCTGTTCAATAAATGAGTGCTCCAATTAACTGCTTCAGGCCAGAAACTTTTTGGAATGCCACTTGTTGTCAAAAGGTTACGCACCATATTCATAATAGTGCGGTTCTTTGTGACGCCCCCCAATCTATACCCCCAATTAACACGCAATTAAGGCGGTAAAAGAAAATTCAAAAATTAATCAGAGTATATTTGAAACATCATGGCATAGAAAGGGAGGATCACATCAAAGTAACCAAACATACACATAACATGCAACACCTGCCCATAATGATATGCAACTGTGGGGTAGCAATTATACAGAGGAAACTTTGTTCCTTACACCCATCCTTTCAGAAATTAGAATTAAAGCGGAAAGATCTAAAATCTGAATAATACATATACATATAAACAGTTTGTCATACATCAGGTATCATATGTACAACCAAAATATATCATTAGATATACAAAACAATCACAAACGGCCACCCTATGCTACCCGGAGTCACATATCAGAGCCGACCGACCAAAAATAATGAAGACGCAATGCTTCACAAAAAGGAATACCTCCAGCAGCTCTAATCTGCAACGCCTCATAGAGCGTTATAAAACAGCAGAAGGGTGGAAAAACAACCATAATATAATTGCATAAAATTATATATTAACGCAAAAATGCACAAATAACATATTCTCACCACCAAAGCACCCAGATAAATTATAACAACACACAGTACAATTCACACGTATCAATTACCACTGCACATCAATTATTCACAATACAATCACACATGTTCCATTTCATTAATCACATTCACAAATTCACACATAATTAATTCATGACTTATGCAATGCACATAGACCGACACAACGACTCTATGCACATGCCATGCAGTACCGACTTCCATTGTCACGTCATGTCACGTCATTAGTCCACTCAGGAACTATTGGAACCATCGCTCGTTACTGAGAATCTCAAGTAACTCCCCGTCGGGCCTACGATGTTCACCCGTCGCTTTAGGTCCTCAGGCATCGCCTCATATTTTCGAGGCACACGATGTTAAGGATTGCTTTAAGTCTCCAAAGGAGCCCACAATCGTCTATACCCATCGCTTTAAGTCCTCAGGCATCGCCTCATATTTTCGAGGCACACGATGGTATAGCATATTCCCTCAGGAATCAAACCGTCACTCAGGACGTTTCCACAATGCACATTATGATGCTTGGCATACAATGACTCATGACACTCACATTGCATCCATGCACACATTCATAATCATGCATAAATCATCAAATACAACACTTAGCATTTCTTGCCTTTCGGCCACAACAACATATAAGGCATACATATCCAAAGCACAACATATAGCATAATACATGACAATTATGCATCATTAAAACGACAAAAGTCGACCATTGACACTATTAACATTCACCGATAAAATAAAATCGGCTAACAAATTCTAAACCATCATAATAAGAAAGTACAGCTCAATGGCTTTCCAACGCATCAAACCACGCCTCAAACCGAATCACAGATCAAAAGTTATGCAGAAAACAAAATTACACGAACAGCACTGTTCGCTGGGCGAACCTCCCTCGCGAGCATTCGCTAGCTACTTCGCTAGGCGAATGTTCCAGCGAACCAACTGTTAGCTAAAAACAGACACAAAGTTCGCTAGGCGAGCACTTGGCGAACCAAGTCAGAACCAAAAACACCCAAAGTTCGCTAGGCGAACACTCTAGCGAACCTTCGCTCATGCCTTCGCTAGGCGAATACCCGTAGCGAACCTTCGCTACCCTTCGCTGAATGGTTCGCTAGGCGAACCTGCGAAATCTCATAATCCTTCAGCGCTGTTGAAAATCCAAAAATGATATTTTCCAACCCAAACCATTTCCAAATCAACATATTTCAATCAGAACCTATTCTAATCATGTCAATAAGCAAACTACCACCTTTACATCGATTTCCACAATCCGACCTAAAATCAAAAGCTATAAAACACCACCAAAACACATACACACACACACATAACCATACACAAGTATAATATAATCGAGTTTCGCACCCTTACCCGATTTAATTCGATTCTAGAAGTTGATCTTGATGATTTTCACACTTTTTCTCCACTTTTCTCTCTTCTCCTCTTTTCCTCTCTTTTCCCTTCTTTCTTCTTTCTTTCTCTCTATTTTCTCTCCCTTTTCTCTTCTATCTTACTAACTTAGTAAAAATATCTATGAAATGTCCAAAATACCCCCACACTCAAATATCTCATAAACGATCCCAAAACGCGATAAAATATATTCCCTCCGAAAAATAACACATTTTCACACAAAAGTCGAAATTACAATAAAATAATAATAAAATAATCAAAAACGACTCAATAAAACAAAATTGGCAAAACGGGGCGTTACAATTCTCCCCCACTTAGAAATTTTCGTCCTCGAAAATCTTACCTGATACAAACAACTCCGGATACGACTCCCGCATCCTACTTTCCAACTCCCACGTCAAATTACCCTCAGCAGCGCCTCCCCATGCCACTTTCACAAGTGCAATCTCTTTGCCTCTCAACCGCTTCACCTCGCGATCCAAAATACTAACCGGTAAAGTCTCGACCGTAAGGTTATCTCTTACCTCAACCTCGTCCATCGGAATCACATGTGAAGGGTCCGGAACATACTTCCGTAGCTGTGAAACATGAAAAACATCATGCAAATTCAACAGATTCGGCGGTAACGCCACACGATACGCTACAACACCAACTCTCGCAGATATCTGGTAAGGACCAATAAATCGAGAAGTAAGCTTCTTAGATTTCAAAGCACGACCAACACCCGTTACCGGCGTAACTCTCAGAAATACGTGATCACCTTCTTGAAACTCAAGATCCTTCCGTCTCTGATCATGATAACTCTTTTGTCTACTCTGAGAAGCCTTCATTTTCTCACGAATAAACTTTACCTTTTTCGTCGTCTGTTGCACCAATTCCGGTCCAACCACAGAACTCTCACCAGTTTCGTGCCAACACAACGGCGTTCTACATCTTCGTCCATACAAAGCCTCAAAAGGTGTCATTCCGATACTAGAATGGAAACTGTTATTATACGTGAACTCAATCAATGCAAGATAACTGTCCCACGCACCACCTTGCTCCAAAACACACGACCTCAACAAATCCTCCAAAGACTGAATCGTTCTTTCGGTCTGACCATCTGTCTACGGATGATAAGCCGAACTCAACCTCAATCTAGAACCCAAAGCCTTCTGTAAACTTTCCCAAAATCTAGATGTAAACCTAGGATCTCGATCAGAAACAATACTTAAAGGAACCCCATGCAATTTCACCACCACACTGATATAGATCTCAGCTAACCGTTCCAAAGAAAAACTGATGTCAATCGGAATAAAATGTGCCGATTTAGTCAGCCTGTCCACAATCACCCAAATAGCATTATGCCCACGCTGAGTGTTCGGTAATCCCGTCACAAAATCCATCGAAATGCTATCCCACTTCCACTCAGGAATATCCAACGATTGCAACAAACCACTAGGTCTCAAATGTTCCACTTTCGATTTCTGACAAGTCAAACATGCATACACAAACTGAGCCACATCCCTTTTCAAACCAGACCACCAGAAAATCTTCTTCAAATCTTGGTACATCTTATTCGCACCCGGATGAATACTTAAATTACTCCGGTGTCCTTCCTCCAAAATCATTCTTTTCAACTCCGCATCATCAGGTATACAAATACGACCACGGAATCTCAAAACACCAAAATTATCAACCTTGAAATCCACATCCTCATTCATCATCAAATCAACAAATTTCAAATCCAGCTTTTGTTTCTCACTAACCGACTTCAAAAATTCATTCGTAACTTTCAACATTCCAAGCCTCACACTAACCGAAGTCACTTCACATATCAAACTCAAGTCTCTAAACGACTCCAAAAGTTCCCACTCTTTCACCATCAATGCGGACATATGCAACGATTTCCGGCTCAATGCATCGGCTACCACATTAGCTTTACCAGGATGGTAATTTAAGCCAAAGTCGTAATCTTTCAAGAATTCCAACCATCTCCGCTGTCTCATGTTCAACTCTTTCTGATCAAATAAATATTTCAAGCTTTTATGATCACTAAAGACTTCGAACCTCGCACCATAGAGATAGTGCCTCCAAATCTTCAACATAAAAACCACAGCCGCTAACTCAAGATCATGAGTAGGATAGTTTTTCTCATGAACTCTTAACTGTCTTGAAGCATAAGCTACAACTTTACTTTCCTGCATCAGAACACCACCCAAACCAATTAAAGAAGCATCGCAATACACAACAAATGGTTCATTAGGATCAGGTAAAATAAGAATCGGAGCTGTCGTCAATCTTCTCTTCAGCTCACAAAAACTTTCTTCACATTGAATATCCCAAATGAATGCCTTGCCCTTACAAGTCAACTGCGTCAAAGGAAGAGCTAGCTTAGAAAAACCTTCAATGAACCTCCGGTAATAACCAGCCAAACCCAAAAAGCTTCGAATTTCAGTAACGGATCTAGGAGCCTCCCATTGTAGAACTGCTTCTACTTTAGATGGATCCACAGCAATACCATTACCTGAAATTACGTGCCCAAGAAAACTCACCTCAGACAACCAGAATTCACACTTGGACAATTTGGCAAAAAGCTTCCTTTCCTTCAAAACCTGCAAAACAATACGCAAATGCTCTGCATGCTCCTCACGAGACTTAGAATAAATTAAAATATCATCAATAAACACCACCACAAAACGATCCAATTGCTCGTGGAAAATACGATTCATGTATTCCATAAACACACCAGGCGCATTAGAAACCCCGAACGGCATCACCGAATATTCATAATGACCGTAACGTGTTCTAAAGGCCGTCTTCTGAATATCCTCTTCTTTCACTCTTATCTGATGGTACCCCGATCTCAAATCAATCTTACTAAATACACAAGCACCAACCAACTGATCCATCAGATCATCAATCCTTGGAAGCGGATATTTGTTCTTAATCGTCACTTTGTTCAACTGGCGATAATCAATACATAATCGCATACTCCCATCCTTCTTTTTCACTAACAAAACTGGAGCACCCCAAGGAGAAACACTTGGCCTCACGAACCTCTTCTCCAACAACTCACTCAACTGCTTTTTCAACTCCACCAATTCAGATGCCGACATTCTATAAGGTGCCATAGAAACAGGTCTAGTACCAGGAACTAGATCTATCGAAAATTCAACTTCTCTCTCTGGCGGCACATCTGAAATATCAACAGGAAACACCTCAGGAAATTCGCACACAACAGGAAACACTTCCAATGAAACTTGACTATCCACAGTCAAAGATGCAAATAATCCAAACAACTGAGCTTCATCCGCCAAAAGTTTCTTCAACTCTTTGGTAGACAAGAAACTCGAGTCTTCATCCTCCACAAGAGAAGGAAACCTTACAAGCTTATGATAACAATCAATGTGCACCCGATTGAATTGCAACCAATTCATTCCCAACACCACATCTAAACCTTCCAAAGGTAAACACACCAAATCCATCACAAAGTCTTTACCATAAATGGCCAAAGGACAACTTAGACATACCAAAGAAGTAGTTACTGACCCCATCGCTGGAGTATCAATAACCATCTCACCATCCATCGAAGACAACCCAAGATTCAAACGTTCCCCTTTGTTTACCTTTATCAGCCGGTGACACATACGGACCACCACGAAACTGTTGCTTCCCTTTCCTGTCACTTACACTTTTATAGTGAGCAGAACGAGCCTTACTATCTTCATCATAAATCCTACAGCATTCCACCAAATCAGCAAACCTTTGAATCCTCTGATAACCAATAGCCTGCTTTATCTCAGGACGCAAGCCACTTTCATACTTTACACACTTTGAAAATTCAGCAGTCGCTTCCACATAGTGAGGATAAAACTGCACAAGTTCCACAAACTTAGCAGTATAGTCAATAACCGACATATTACCTTGTTTTAGCTCTAAAAACTCAACCTCCTTCTTTCCTCGGACATCCTCCGGAAAATACTTCCTTAGAAACTCTCGGCTAAACACCTCCCAAGTGATCTCTTCTTCCTCCTCATCAGCTTCCAACACCTGACGAGTACTGACCCACCAGTCATCAGCCTCTTCGTGTAGCATATGAGTGCCCAGCCTCACCTTAACATCATCGTCATCACACTCCATTACCCTAAAAATCCTCTCAATCTCTTTCAACCACAACTGCGCACCATCCGGATCATGCTTCCCTTTAAAGACCGGCGGCTTATTCTTTCTAAACTCATCATTTCCGGCAGCATTCGGTGCACCCTGCACAGCTCGTGCCATCGCTTCCATCGCAGCAGCCAAAGCAGCATCATTACGACCAGCCATATTCTGTTCGTCCAAAACAGAAACTATGGTTAAACAACAACTCGCTCAACACAACTCGCCCAATATGCCAAACACCACAGACACAAACAACACAACAAACACAACTGACACGGACTGGCTCTGATACCACTTAATGTGACGCCCCCCAATCTATACCCCCAATTAACACGCAATTAAGGCGGTAAAAGAAAATTCAAAAATTGATCAGAGTATATTTGAAACATCATGGCATAGAAAGGGAGGATCACGTCAAAGTAACCAAACATACACATAACATGCAACACCTGCCCATAATGATATGCAACTGTGGGGTAGCAATTATACAGAGGAAACTTTGTTCCTTACACCCATCCTTTCAGAAATTAGAATTAAAGCGGAAAGATCTAAAATCTGAATAATACATATACATATAAACAGTTTGTCATACATCAGGTATCATATGTACAACCAAAATATATCATCAGATATACAAAACAATCACAAACGGCCACCCTATGCTACCCGGAGTCACATATCAGAGCCGACCGACCAAAAATAATGAAGACGCAACGCTTCACAAAAAGGAATACCTCCAGCAGCTCTAATCTGCAACGCCTCATAGAGCGTTATAAAACAGCAGAAGGGTGAGAAAAACAACCATAATATAATTGCATAAAATTATATATTAACGCAAAAATGCACAAATAACATATTCTCACCACCAAAGCACCCAGATAAATTATAACAACACACAGTACAATTCACACGTATCAATTACCACTGCACATCAATTATTCACAATACAATCACACATGTTCCATTTCATTAATCACATTCACAAATTCACACATAATTAATTCATGACTTATGCAATGCACATAGACCGACACAACGACTCTATGCACATGCCATGCGGTACCGACTTCCATTGTCACGTCATGTCACGTCATTAGTCCACTCAGGAACTATTGGAACCATCGCTCGTTACTGAGAATCTCAAGTAACTCCCCGTCGGGCCTACGATGTTCACCCGTCGCTTTAGGTCCTCAGGCATCGCCTCATATTTTCGAGGCACACGACGTTAAGGATTGCTTTAAGTCTCCAAAGGAGCCCACAATCGTCTATACCCATCGCTTTAAGTCCTCAGGCATCGCCTCATATTTTCGAGGCACACGATGGTATAGCATATTCCCTCAGGAATCAAACCGTCACTCAGGACGTTTCCACAATGCACATTATGATGCTTGGCATACAATGACTCATGACACTCACATTGCATCCATGCACACATTCATAATCATGCATAAATCATCAAATACAACACTTAGCATTTCTTGCCTTTCGGCCACAACAGCATATAAGGCATACATATCCAAAGCACAACATATAGCATAATACATGACAATTATGCATCATTAAAACGACAAAAGTCGACCATTGACACTATTAACATTCACCGACAAAATAAAACCGGCTAACAAATTCTAAACCATCATAATAAGAAAGTACAGCTCAATGGCTTTCCAACGCATCAAACCACGCCTCAAACCGAATCACAGATCAAAAGTTATGCAGAAAACAAAATTACACGAACAGCACTGTTCGCTGGGCGAACCTCCCTCGCGAGCATTCGCTAGCTACTTCGCTAGGCGAATATTCCAGCGAACCAACTGTTAGCTAAAAACAGACACAAAGTTCGCTAGGCGAGCACTTGGCGAACCAAGTCAGAACCAAAAACACCCAAAGTTCGCTAGGCGAACACTCTAGCGAACCTTCGCTCATGCCTTCGCTAGGCGAATACCCGTAGCGAACCTTCGCTACCCTTCGCTGAATGGTTCGCTAGGCGAACCTGCAAAATCTCATAATCCTTCAGCGCTGTTGAAAACCCAAAAATGATATTTTCCAACCCAAACCATTTCCAAATCAACATATTTCAATCAGAACCTATTCTAATCATGTCAATAAGCAAACTACCACCTTTACATCGATTTCCAACCGTTAAACCATCGATTCCCACAATCCGACCTAAAATCAAAAGCTATAAAACACCACCAAAACACATACACACACATACATAACCATACACAAGTATAATATAATCGAGTTTCGCACCCTTACCCGATTTAATTCGATTCTAGAAGTTGATCTTGATGATTTTCACACTTTTTCTCCACTTTTCTCTCTTCTCCTCTTTTCCTCTCTTTTCCCTTCTTTCTTCTTTCTTTCTCTCTATTTTCTCTCCCTTTTCTCTTCTATCTTACTAACTTAGTAAAAATATCTATGAAATGTCCAAAATACCCCCACACTCAAATATCTCATAAACGATCCCAAAACGCGATAAAATATATTCCCTCCGAAAAATAACACATTTTCACACAAAAGTCGAAATTACAATAAAATAATAATAAAATAATCAAAAACGACTCAATAAAATAAAATTGGCAAAACGGGGCGTTACATTCTTCCTCTCGCATACACCATTTTGTTGCGGTGTATAAGCTGTTGTAAGTTGCCTCTTGATCCCATGGTTCTCACAAAAATTTTCAAATTCATGTGAGTTATATTCTCCACCACGATCCGTGCGAAGAACTTTTATCGGGTTGCCAACTTCTTTCTCAACAAGCACTTTATATAGCATTTAAAAGCAACAAAGGCTTCAGATTTTTCTTGTAAAAAATAAACCCAAATCTTATAACTATAATCATCAATGAAGGTAATTATATATCTTTTACCTCCATTAGAATGTGGTGTTATTGGCCCACAAATGTCGGAATGAACAAGCTCCAATGTTTTCTTCGCTCTCCAAGATTTTCCTTGTGGGAATTGATTACGGTGTTGTTTGCTAACAACACATTCTTCACAAACTTGAGAAGAAGCTGTAATTTGATGAAACCCCGTCACCATGCCTTTTTGTTGTAGTGTTTTCAATCTGCCAAAATTCAGATGCCCATAGCGAAAGTGTCATAGCCATGCCTCATCTTCTAATTTTGTCGAGAAGCACGAATGAACTGTGTTGTGGAGATAAAGTGGAAACATACGATTCTCCGTCATGTTAACTTGAGCAATTAAGCCCAACTTTGCATCTTGAATCTGACATACTCCATCTTTGATAAAAATCTCGTATCCTTTTTGTTGTAATTGACCCACACTAAGCAAGTTGGTTTTTAAATCAGGCACAAAAAGAACATTAGCGATAATATGGGTGGAATTTCCTTTGGTTTGGATTGATACATTTCCTTTTCCCATTACAAAAATTTTGGAGTTGTGACCAAACTTAACAGAGTTGCGAAAGGATTCATCCAAGTCAGAAAATGCCTCCTTCTCTCCACACATGTGGTTGCTGCAGCCAGTGTCTAAATACCATATGTTTTGTTGAGTTTCTTCCTTCACGTGATACACCATCAAAAGAGACACCTCTTCTTCCTTTTCTGCAAAGTTAGTTTGATCTCCACTTCGTTTATTCAAATCAGTTTGACATTCTGATTTATAATGACCATACCTATGACATCTGAAACATTCAACATTGGACTTGTCTGCTGACGTTGATCGATAAGTTATTGAGTGGCGGCCTCCGCGTCCTCTGCCTCTTCCTTGAAATTGACTCTCTTGATGATGATTTTGCTGTTGGTTCCCACGATCATTGTTGTTTCTCACTCCTCTATTTCGACCTCTACCTCTTCCTCGTCCTCTATCGGCTCTACTAGGTATGAAGTGATTTTCTGATAAGGTCTTCAATGCTTGTTCTTCTTTTTCTTGTTGGTTAATTTTTTGTTCATGAACCAACAAGGAACTTTACAATTCATCAATTAAAAGTTCATCAACATCATTAGCTTCTTCTATCGAACAGACAACAAAATTAAATTTTGGTGTCAAGGATCGAAGAATCTTCTCAACAATGGTGCCATCTGTTGTCTTGTCTCCATGAATCCGCATTTTGTTAACAATATCCATCATTCTTGAAAAGTAGTTCGTAACTGACTCTCCTGATTTCATTCGAAGTAATTCGAACTCCGAACGAAGTGCTTGAAGTTGCTGCCTCTTTGTTCTTATTGTACCTTGGTATTTCTTCTTCATGGAATCCCAAATAAGCTTTGTGGTGTCCTTGCAAAGAAGGGTTTCCAAAATTGAGCGATCAATAGCTTGAAAGAGATAATTTTTTGTTTTAAGGTCCTTTAACTTCAGCCCTTCAAGCTCTGTCTTTTGCGCATCTGTCAGCGTAACACCTGCTGCTGTTTCTGCTACACCAGAAACAACAACCGTCCAATATTCTTTGGACCTCAAGAAGTTCTCCATGAACATGCTCCAATGGTCATAGTGACCATCAAAGCGTGGAATGACTGGCTGTACAAAATTTTCGGAAGTCATCAATTTCACTTTTCTCTCCGTGGAACTCACACTGCTCTAGTACCACTGATAACAATAGGAGACAGAATATGATTTTCTAGCTTATTTCATTGATTGATAAACTAACAGCCTATAAATAGGCAAAGACATAACTTAAGGTACCATGAAAATAGACACTATCTAACACGTTCAAAATAAACTCCTATTGACTAGGTAAAATAAAACAAACTTACTTGGTAAACTGAAACAAACTTACTGACACTCCTAAAAACTAGGACAACCCAAATGTGCAAATTATTAAATTTTCTCAACATTGCCTAGTGATCTTCTCGCACACTCTTCATTTTCCATCCTTTTCATTCTCACTTTTGGAAATGATGGAGTCAAACGTCGAGGCAGCATCCCCAAGTAGAAGGATGCAGTGAACTATCAAGGCGCAATGATGGCGAGAAGATGGGTTTGACAACAATGGAGATAACCGTGCTAGTGGTGGGTGAAGGCTAAGGAGAGAGTAGGTCTCAAGATTCAAAGAGTACTTACAAAGTCATAGTATACTTCAAAGTTCAAAGAATAAACTTGAGTCAATCTTCATTGACGTCAATATTATGTGTTTGAATAGCATCTCTGGTGAAAACAATTAACCGCAACAAATGTAACATACACGTTAAACAATAAGAATAAGGCTAAAATACAGTTTTAGTCCCCCTGTTTTTCAAAATTCACAGTTTTGGTCCCCCTGTTTTTTTTTTCAACAGTTTTGGTCCCCCACCCCAATTTTGGCCCAAAAAAAGTGATGAACAGTAACTTGTCCGTACATGAACATTACGCGTCCGTACATGAACAGTACACGTCCGTACATGAACAGTGAGGGTGGGGGACCAAAACTGTTAAAAAAAAAAACAGGGGGACCAAAACTGTGAATTTTGAAAAATAGGGGGACCAAAACTGTATTTTAGCCTAAGAATAACATTAAAAAGAAATTATTATACATTAAGTTAAAGAGTAAAATTTTCATGACACAAGATCCAACTATGTACTATATGTATTCTATATGTGATTATAAAATGCCACTACTGTGTACTTTGAACTACTTTACAGTTTTATATTACAAATGTTACAAACCAAACCGTTGAATATACGGCAATCTACCTTCCTGCATCTTCCTCTCCTCACTTCAAATATACTGAAAGTTGAAAGTTCCTGTGATGTCAAACAATTATTCAAATCACATTCATTTCGGTAATTGTTCCTTTACCGTATAATAAACGACAACAATAATAATTGTTTCGTAAAACGGAGACAACCTGCTACAGCGACAACTTCCTGATGTCACTCTCCCTCACAAACAACCCATGAAAACCATACGGCACACGCCGCGGCAACTTCACCTCCGCCACTATCTCAAACTCCGGCGACTTAGCATCCATCACCAAAAACCTCGACTCTCCCTTCTTCTCATCATGCACATAACTCACCAAATAACCATCATCCTCCTCAACACCTCCTTCCCTTGCCACAAAAAACGGTTCACCACCGTAACAACCCTCTTCAAACATCCTACACCCAATTTCCTCCCCTTTCAACACATCAATCTTCACAACCCCCGAAATCTTCGGCATCGGATTCCCAATCGCCGCGTAAACAAACCTATTCCTCTTCCCCAAAAAATCACTATTTATCACTGCGAAATCAAGATTCCTCGCCGATAACGGTTGTCTTGAAACAATCCCAGTCTCAACGTTAATCTTCACTTTCTCAATCATCGCATGAACAAGATCCAATCTCTCCATAGTATGCTCCACGGAGAGAATATTCGGCGCAATAAGCGTAACCGTTTTTCCATCTTCCTCATCCCATGCGTTAACAGCGTGAACAATATTAAACCCTGGCACATTAAACCACTTCATCTTCCTCTCATCGTTAGCGTAACGAGGAAGAATCCCGATCCTCGAAATTTTCGATGGATCGGAACCTACCGGAGAACCACCGGAAATCATATCAAGAGGATTCATCCCAAGCTGTATATCAGCGAACACAGCGTATTTTTTCGTAATCGCGAAATCGTGAAGAAACGAAGGTGTTGTCAGGGAGAAAACGGGAACGTCGTCGTGTTTAACTCCGTTAGAATCGAAACGGAAGTAAGTTAAGAAAGGTGGAATAGGACCGTAACGAAACGCGAAAGCTTCACCGGTGTCGGCGTCAATTTTGGGATGCGCCGTCATACTCATGGAAAGTTTACCGTTAAAATCGTGACGGCCGATTGTTTGGATGTCACCGTTTGGGGTTAAATTGATTTCATAAGGAAGATCTGATTCTCCCAAAGCAAAAAGACGGTTACCAAACAGAGCCAAACTTGTGTTCGCTAAACCAATGCCGTTAGATGGATTATACTGACCGATTAAGACACGTGCGGCGGTTATGGATCCACGTGCGGCGGAGGCAATGAGCGAGTTGAAACCGGAGAAGACGTTGGGGAAGAGAGGGTAACCGGCTTCGTTTTCGGTTTTGTATTTGTAGGTTTTAACGTAACGGCTACAGAGTGTGGCTTCTCCGTTTGAGATTTTGATGGCGTGAAGCATGCCGTCGCCGTCGAAGAGGTGGTAGGGTCCACGTGGAATGAACTGGGGGTTTGGGCCGTTTCTTATGTAAGCGCCGTTAAGTGATGGTGGGAGTGTGCCTTTGATGATTTGGCATTGTGTGGGAGGGAGTTCGGTTAGTACTGGAGCAAAGTTTTGAGATAAAACATGTCTTGGATCTACGGCTGGTTTTATTGGTGGGTCTATGAAGTTGTTGATGATGTCGTCGAATGTGTTGAATAGTAGTCCTGGGAGTGATGTTTCTGGTGTTTTGTTTGTGTTTTGGGTGGTGGTAGTGGTGGTGGGTGGTGGTGATGGTGGTGGTGGAGTTTTTGTTTTTGTGGTGGTGGTTTTTAGTGTTTGGGTTTGTGTTGTTTGGGGTTTTTCTTTGGTTTTGATGGATGAGATGTTAAATGAAGGGATCGAAGTTGGAGGTTGTTTACATGTTATTATGATGAGTTTTGGGACCATGGTGATAAGCTATATCGGTTGTGAGGAAATTGTGAGTTTTGTGAGGTGGGAAGTGTGATATTTATCTTGTGTTGGATGGGGAAAGAATCAAATTTGTGATGGTTGATGGGATGAAAAAGAAATTAAAATGTGAATTAAAATCTGAAATAATTAATGTAGGACACAGCACATGATAGATTTTGGATGAAGTTTGGAGATTTTTATTTCAGGTTTAATACAGTTTTGAATCTGAAATATGAGTATCTAAACATTGAATAGTGACAACTTGTTATTTTTGGACAAAAACAAATCTAAATAGAGAGAGATGATATAAAGGAATTTGAAATAATTGAAGAACATGAATAGATTCCTTATTGTTTGATAGTGACACTTTGAGGGATCTGAATTGCATGGATACAAAATTTCACGAGGTAATATAGTTGGAGTAATCTGCATTGTTTATTACATGGACATTGTTAATTGATCATTGTCTGAAAAAAGAAAAGTAAGTGATACAGTAAAGCTAAAGCTTCAAACATAAACTATGCATACTTTTCTTACTTAAAATGTATAGCTTATGTATTACACTACTTCTTTTATAAGTAAATGCATTGAAAATGACTGATTCAATTGTAATAAAAGTGTTCTAAATAAGGTTAAAAAAAGTGTTTTAACATGAGTGATTAATTTTAATCTATATTGAAATTTCATTTTTTTTTCTTCAATTGTACTGTTTAATTAGTACTATTTTCATCACTCTTAATACTTGATAATTAATATTTTAATAAAAATATTATTCTCTTTTATTTATCTATTTTTTTAATATAGTTAAAATGATCAACTGAACTACTCATTATAAACCAGAGGAAGTATTAAATTTGAGCACAAGAGATACTCAATCCAATACAATAAGATAAAAGAGAGAGAAAAGAGAAAGGTAGCTAGACTAATGAATATATTGTAACAGATGACAGATCCAAAAACCAATATTTTCCATCACAAACCAAGTTGCATTTATATCTTGAACCAAATCATTCCCATGAAAGCGATTTTGCCGAGAAAACAATTTCTCCAACTCCTTTATAACCTCCCTTAAAAAGAGTTTCATTTCTAATCAACCAAATTGACAAATTAACTAATCAGATCAGTAATCTAAACTTCTTCTTAATAATTCTTTTTAGAGAGTTTGCAAAAGCCAACAAATGATCCAAATTAGACGCACTAGGTGGGAACCTGCAAAGACCCATTCAATCTAAAATTTAGGACCAAACAGACTTAACCACAAAGCAAAAGAGAAACAAATGAGAATGAGATGGCCTTAAAAACAAAGGGCAAACAAGGTTATGCACTCCAAAAATCACCTTACGCTTCACTAATTCGTCTCTTATTTGAAGCTTATTGAGGAGACGTCTCTAAAGAAACACTTGAATATTACTCGGTACATTTTATTATCAAACAAACACTTGAAAGGAAATTGACTAATTTGCATAAGCTAGAAAGTCAGATGCAACCATTAAAAAAATCGTAATCCACATTGAAACCTAGAATTTTATTTTTGTGAAAGTTAACATTCAAGCCCAACACCAATTCAAATCCACGAAGCACTAGTTTAACATTAGGTGAAGGATAGTGACCTTAGAAATGTTGAATTTAAGGTGTTAGGGGGGGGGTGAGCAAAAATGTAGAGATATGGGGGTGGTGGGAGAATGATTATTGTCACTATTATTTTATTAGAAATATTTAAATAATTAGTAGTAATAGTAAGAAAGTAAATATTTATTTGATTATTATTGTTACGATAATATGATAAAAATAAATATTTATTTTAATTGATTGGATTAAGGTGTGTTTAGAATTAAAATATAATAAAATAAGAGAAAGGGGGATTGAAGAGAAAAGTTTATGTACTTGAAAACTTGAAGAGAAAGAGAAAAGAGAGAAGACCTAGGACATTGAGGAAGAAGAAGAGAAATCCATTAGAGAAGTTTTGAACCATCAATCTAAGGTAATGGTGGAATCTCCTCTTGTATAATGGAATTGTATGTAGTGTGTGGGTGAGTAATTGTTCACTATATGTTGATTTTTACTTTTTCGGTGTTCGGATTAATTCGATGAATGACGATGTTGATTTGTATGTGTTTGATGAATTTGGTGGTTTATGAATGTTTAGATTTCTATATGTTAGGAATTATAGTGCTAAACTGGAATAAATGAATTGGTATGAAAATTGAGGTTTTTGGGAGGTGTTGGAACTAATTTTTGTACTACAGAATTGCAGAAAAATCATTTTTTTATGGTGTAACAGGTAGCCAGTTTTGGTGTAACCAGTTACACTGTCAAGAAAAATAGCATAAAAGCTGGATTTTTGGGGAGTGTAACTGATTACCAGTTATAGTTCTCTCCCCCACACTTAAAACATGCATTGTCCTCAATGAAAGGACATAAATATTAAATAAGAGTGAGAGAAAGGAAAGAACACACCCGAGCAGTCAAGGAGGATAGGTGATAGCATAAACAACCTTTGTTAGTGAAGGCTCTTATACAGTATCTCCTTCTAAATTGGAGTTCTTATGGATCAGCTTCGGGTAATGCTCACTGTCCTTAAAAATTAGTATAGTTCCTTCGACCTTTATTCGAGGATCAAAGAACGATCTCATATGAGTAAAAGTGTCAAAGTGAAGGGGCTGCCCAATGGATGGTGTTGGTGCAACATAGATGTCGAGAGCTTCAGCCGCATAAACATCTTCTTCATCGATAACTTCACCTGTAGGAACAATGTCAATGTCAACCTGCTGAGTAGCCTTAAACTCAGCAAAAACAAAGGAAGAATCACATGGGTAAGTATTATCAAAAGTAGGCAATGATGGAAAATCAGTTGAAAACAAATCAGAATAAGTATCATCAACCGACTCAGAAAGCACTCCGATGTGAAAAACAGAATGTTCTTCCACAGGATGTTTCATAGCATCAAAAAGGTTAAATTTAACAATGGTATCACCAAACTCCATGGACATTATTCCATCATCAACATCGATTTTTATTTTTGTCGTTTTCATGAATGGTCTGCCTAAAATGATTGATGATCTGCTTGAATTTGTTTCTCCGGCCATGTCCAAAATGTAAAAATCTGCAGGAAAAAGCAAATCATTAACTTGGACAAGCACATCTTCCACTACTCCAATAGGGCGAGTATTGCTCCTGTTCGCCAGTTGGATGATTAAACCTGTATGTTGCAAAGGACCAAGATTAAGATTATTATAAACAGAAGTAGGCATAACATTAATTCCTGCTCCTAATCAAGCATGCAATTTTCGAATTTACTATCCCCAATGGTACATGGAATATAAAAAGTTCCTAGATCCTTGCATTTCTGGGGCAACATGGCATGATTGAAGGCAGAAACATTAGCTTTTTCAGGTGCGTGTTTAGGTTGAACGAGGGCTGAAACATTTCTTCCCATGGTCACTCTCTCATTTCCCTTCATCCTCCTCTTGTGTATGCACAAATCTTTTAGAAGTTTTGCATACTTTGGAACCTGCTTAATCACATCAAGAAGTGAAATGATCACTACCACTTTCTTGAATGCATCCAGAATCTCTCTCTCTTCCATTTTTTTAGGTTTGGCTACTATGTGTGGGAAAGGTATCTTAGGTACATAATCTCTTTCTTTTGCCTCAACAACAACAGAAAGTTCAGGTTCATGTTCAGGTCTGACCTCAACAACTTTCTCATTTTTTTCTAGGGAAGAATCTGCAACTTTTTTGGATCGCAAGGACATTGCACTCACATTAGGACCTTTAGGATTCACCATTGTTTGGGAGGGTAGTTGGTTGGATCCTTGTGCTTGCTGAATGCCATTAATTGAAGAAGCAAACTGCCCTATCTATGTCTGCAAGGTTTGGATACTGGAATCTGTCCGCTGCTGGAATTGGAGAGTATTGACAACCATTTGCGTAATAATATCTTCTAATGAAGGTCCGGAAGCTGGGGCAGAAATGGTTGCAGCCCGTGGAGGGTTTTGTGGTGGTGGTAACGGTAACATCAACTGTTGTTGGTTGGGATGCTGATTTCCATATCGAAGGTTTGGATGGTCAGGAAAAGTACAAATACCACATAACCTTGTTGTTTGGGCTGCTGCTTGAGCCTTACCTACTACTACCAACTGTTTCACTAATTCGGTTAGCTCATCCATTCTATTTTTGAAGGCCTTATTGGAAGAAGAAACATGAGAAGAAACGTAAACCTCATTCACACCTTTTATTTGGACAGAATTGTCTCTCGTTGTGAACTGTTGGGAGTTAAGCGACATGTTCTCAATCAGGGCTTTGGCAACAGCTGGAGTCTTATCAACAAGTACTCCACCACTAGCAGCATCTAAAATATTCCTATCCATTGGTTTTAATCCTTAGTAAAAATACTGAATCAATAATTGCTCGGTGATCTGGTGTTGTGGGCAAGTTGAAACTAATTGTTTGAATCTCCCCCAATATTCAGCCAATGATTCATTATCTAGCTGCTAATACCACAAATATCTTTTCGTATCGAGGCATCTCTTGAGGCAGGAAAGTATCTCTCTAGGAATACCTTCTTCAAATCAGTCCAAGTTGCAACATAATTTGGTTCAAGATAATATAACCAATCTTTGGCCGCACCTTGTAGTGCAAACGGAAAGGCTCTCAGCATGATGTGATTTTCTGTAATTCCTTCAGGCCTCAGTGGAGTAGAACAAACGATCTGGAATTTTTTAAGATGCTTGTGTGGATCCTCACCTGCAAGACCATTAAATCTCAGTAACAAGTGTATTAATCCAGATTTTAATTCAAAAGGAACAGCAAGGTCAGCATATTCAATACACAAGCCATTATAATTAGCATCAGGAGCAACAAGTTCTCTTAATGTTCTTTGGTCAGCCATGTTATTGTCGAAAGCAAATTTAGAATCAGAATCAAACAAGCAATGTGAGAACAAAGAATCAGAATCACAATTGTTAAGGATCAAAATAAAAAAGGCCAGAACAAGAAGACCTAGTAGTCAGAACTAATGCAGCAACAAATGCGATAATGCCAACAATGTCCTTATAGAGGCAGAAACAAAATCAAAGAAGAAAAACAATTAAAATAAATTCAGAAAAAACTAAAAACACAAAATTTTATCTAAATTCAGAAAGAATTTTGGGAGTTTTTTTCGGATTTTTCTGAAACTATAAAAATAGTAAAAAATTCATAAAAAATAGAAAAATGATGAATTTTGGATTTTTAGGTTGGCTTCCGCTATTTAGTGCCTAAATAGAGGCTTTTGATCCCTGATTTTTTTCTAATGAATCGACCAAGAATCAGACAAATCTGAGACGATTTCCCAAAAAATCGATTTTTTTTACTAGGTCTGACGCAAGACGGACGTCCGGACAGGAAAACGCTAAAACAGCAAAACGAAAGTTCAAAACGCCCTAATCGACACCTATGACTCAACTAAAGGTTAAAAATGACAAGAATCCCCAGCAACGGCGCCAATTTAATCCGCTGTCGCGCACAGATAAAAAACGAGTATTTTTTAAAATAGTAGTAACGGTAACGACAACTCGAGTATCATTCTAACAAGGATTCTTGTAATGTTATTAACCAACACAGTAACGGTTTATGGGGGGTTTTAGTTTTGATTTAGAAAAAAATAATGAAAATTATTGATTGTAAAAAAAGTGATTATCAAAATAAGCTGAAACGGTTAATCTGCTGTTTTAGTTTCCCAACTTATCATCGATCCAAATAATTCACAATTCCTAAGCGGACTCTATACCCTTTTCGATTATAATAACAATCAAACAAGCGCAATTGATATTATACGTTACATATTGCTAATTTCCGAATTAAGCAAACGGATGAGATATAGTAACCGTGAATTAAGTAAACACGAGAAACATACGCGGATTAAGAAAACGCGATTAAAGTTTAAGAACATGCAATCAATAAAATAAATCAATCAACCCTAAGATAAATCGAATTAAGAAAACAAGATATCACAAAGAAGAATTGAAAGGAAATGGATTTTATTGGAAACCGATTACAGCAGAAACCGATTACAGCAGATTAATCCTCGGGATTAGTTCTCCATTCATTCGTACAAAAGCAAAAACCAAAATTAAATAGTTAAGAACATTAGTAACAGTAGTACGGCTGCTACTAGATATAGGGAAGCATAATAAAATCCGGTTATAACCCAACTGGGTCGAAAAACATAAAAAACCCGGCCCAAAACTAAATATTCCTAAAGGCAGAATTCAGGTCCTGACTTCAACGAATTATTTGAGATTGTTACACTCCGAATCTGCTTCTTCGTACAACATGAAAACTGTAGCTCTTTGTCTTAGCTTTCCAACTCCTAGTAGAACGCATAAATTCGATTCTCGTAGCTCCAGTTATGATCCGAATAGTGGACAGGTATCAAATAACTGCTAAAGCTGAAAATAAGCTATGAAAATAGATTAACATAAAACAAAGACTTATGTTGTGAAAAACGATATCGGAATAACAAAGTATATTTGGTTTCTTGAACACCAAGAAATCCACAAGGTAGAAAAGAAGGAAAAAACTTGAACAAATAAACGAAACCCTATTAGGGTTCACAAAGGAAGAGAAAAGAGGAAGAAGAAAAGAGAATTGGTTAAATCTGTTTTACTATTTACTTTCTCAATAGGGTTCAAAGATTACAAGTGAATACCAAAAATTAACCTCTCTAAACCTAATATGGTTTTGTCACACCTTATGAAGAGATACTAGTATGTTATTTATAATAAACCTAACATACTAAACTAATGGGCTTTTTAACAATTACCCATTACAAGCTATCTTAGGGTACAAGTTAACTTAAACAATTGGATCCATAACACAAGGCCTAATTCAATCTCCTACATACTATAACACAATTTGACTACAACATGTAGGTCTTCGACAACAGCGTGTGAGCGGACTTTGACGACATGCTAAAACTAGAATTCGATCCAATATCTCACAAATCTCCACCTTGGAACAAACTCTATAACCTCAAGGAACAAACTAACTTTCTTCATGCAGCTTTATTAACTCCATACAGTGGAAAAACTTGCAACTGGGCAATGTCTTAGTGATCATATCAGCAGCATTATGATCTGTCAAAACCTTCAGCACTTGGACTTCTCCGCGCTTGATTACCCCTTTGACGAAATGCAGCCTCACATCAATGTGCTTGGTTCGCTCATGATAGGCTGAATTCTTCGACAAGTGTATTGTACTTCGCCTATCACATTTAACAGTGATAACTGGACCTTGAAGTTTCAGCTCCTTTGCAAAACCTTCAAGCCACAATGCTTCCTTTACAGCTTTTGTTAGGGCGATATATTCATTTTCAGTGATTGATAAGGCAACAACCTTTTGAAGTGTTTCTTTCCAACTGATTGTTGTCCCAAACATAGTGAACACATATCCAGAAATAGATTTTCTGGAATCCATACAACCTGCATAATCAGAGTCGACATATTTGATTACTGCTTTACTATCTTCACCCAAGGCTCTACCATATATTAGGACTCTATTCAGAAACCCATTTATGTACCTTAAAATCCACTTCAATTCTTGCCAGTGAGCCTTTCCAGGATTCGCCATGTACCTGCTTACAAGACTTACTGCATATGCTATGTCAGGTCTAGTACAGACCATAGCATACATCAAAGATCCCACTATATTAGCATATGGAATGCTATCCATATAAGCTCTTTTGACATCAGTACTAGGACACTGATCTATACTTAGCTTGAATTGAGGGTTTTTCAGAGTCACAACAGGCTTTGAATTCGACATACCATACTTTTCGAGAATCTTCCGTAGGTATGCCTCTTGAGATAAGCATAATTTTGACTGCTTTCTATCTCTTCGGATGTCAATCCCAAGAATCCTGGACGTATCTCCCAGATCCTTCATGTCGAACTCCTTATTGAGTTTAACCTTCACCCTCATTACATCTTCAACATTGTTGCTTGCTATTAGAGTATCATCCACATAAAGCAACAAAATAACAAATGAATTATCAGGTCGAAATATGAAGTAAACACAGTGGTCGAACTGACTTCTAATGAAACTTATGCGTGCCATGAACTTGTCGAATCTCATATTCCACTGTCAAGGAGATTGTTTCAGTCCATATAAAGATCTCTTCAGTTTGCACACGTAATATTCCTTCCCCTTTTCGACATACCCTTCAGGTTGCCTCATCAGGATTGTTTCATCTAGATCACCATACAAGAACGCAGTCTTCACATCCATCTGTTCTAGTTTAAGGGCGAACTGTGCCACCATGGCAAGTAACATTCGAATGGACCTGTGCTTCACAACAGGAGACAACATTCAAATAAACCCCCTAGCGACCAATCTTGCCTTGTATCTCTTCGACGCCACTCCTTCGATTCCTTCCTTAACTTTGAAAATCCATTTATAGCTGACTAACCTGGCTCCAGCAGGTTTCTTGATCAGTTCCCATGTGTTGTTATCATTAAGAGATTTCATCTTATCAACCATGGCCTTCAACCATTCAGTCTTCTTTCGAATCATCATAACTTCCTTATAGTCTCTAGGTTCTTCATCGAGAACCTCACTTGTTGAGATTAAGGAATAAGCTATAAGATCTGCATACCCAAGTCTCTGAGGTGGCTTGATGACTCTACTCGACCTGTCTCTTGCTAGCAGGTAGTCATTATCAGTCTCCTTATCTTTGACAGTATCTTCTGCTTCTTCTTCGACTTCATCTGGGATACGCAATTCAGCATCAACATGCTCCACCTCAATCGGAATCTCTCCCTGTTCCAGCTCTTCATCAGCATCATCAGTTTTCTTGAAAGCCATCTCAGCTTCATTTAAAACTACATCTCGACTGGTGATACACCTCCTATGACCTGGCTCTAGGCACCATATCCTATAAGCTTTGACTCCTTCAGGGCATCCCATGAACATGCATTTCAGAGCTCTAGGTTCGACCTTGTCTTGCCTAATGTGAGCATAGGCCACACAACAAAATACTCTCAGTCTGTCGAGACTAGGTGGATGTCTCAACCAGACTTCTTCAGGTGTCTTCATATCTAATGCAATCGAAGGACATCTTATTAGATAAGCTATTGTCGAAACAGCCTCCGCCCAAAACACCTTCTTCGATCCAGCACTAACCAACATGCATCTAACCCTTTCAAGGATTATTCGATTGAATCTCTCAGCTAGGCCATTTTGTTGAGGAGTACCTATTACAGTCTTATGCCTTGCAATTCCAGACTCAACATAGTAACTGTCGAACGCTTCATTGCAGAACTCAAGGACATTGTTGGTTCTCAACCTCTTATCCTTTCTACCAGTTTGAGTTTCGACCAGAACCTTCCAACTTTTGAAATTCTCAAAAGTTTCATCCTTCGTCTTCTGAATGAATACCTATAACTTTTTGGAATAGTCATCGACGATGGATAGAAAATACCTTGCACCTGAGTGTGAAGGATTCCTTGCAGACCCCCAAAGATCAACATGAATGTAATCTAGGGATCCATGTGTTCTTTGCTTGCCTTTGTTAAACTTCGCCCTACAGGATTTACCAAATACGCAAGATTCACAAAACCCCAACCTTTCGACTTTGTCACCACCTAGCAGGTTCTGCTTCCCCAATTCGACCAGGCCTCTTTCGCTGACATGACCCAATCTCATGTGCCATAATTCTGTCTTCGACACAGGTTTCATGGATGCAATATTTGTCAAACCACTTACAACCTCAGCCTCAAGGGTATACAAGCCTTGTTTCTACACGCCTCTCAAGACTTCCTTCGACCACTTCATGACTCTTAAGATACTTTTCTCTCCTTGAAAAACATATCCCTTCCTGTCGAATTCACCAAGAGAAATTAAATTTCTCTTCAAATCAGGTACATACCTGACTTCAGTCAATAACCTTATTGACTCATCATGGAGCTTGAATCTCATAGATCCAATACCTGCAATTTTGCAGGATTTATTGTTTCCCAACAGCACCGATCCACCATCTTGATCACATAGCTCCTTGAACAATTCTCTGTTTGAAGTCATGTGCCAAGTGCAACCTGAATCCATAATCCACTATTTTCTTGAGTCGACGCTTGAAACTACAAAGACATCAGATGATTCGAAGTCATCTTGAACAATGGTTACATTGCCATTATCTTTACCTCTATGATATTTCAGGCGTTCAAGGCACGCCTTTCTTGCGTGACCCTCCTTCTTACAGTGATAACATCGAATACCAGATGTTCCGCCACTATAAGACTTCTGCTGACTTTTACCTTTATTCTTGTCGAACTTACCATCCTTTCGCAAGTATTTTCCCTTAACGGCCAAACCTTCACCCGTCGAAGGTTTATGCTCCTTTCGTTCCTTCAGGTCCTTAGAATACAAGGCTGATTGAAATTCTTCAAAGCTCAGGGACTCCCTTCCATACAAGAGAGTTTTTTTAAAGTGAGCATGTGTTCTGGGCAAAGCACACAGCAGCAACAGGGCTTGATCTTCGTCATCGATCTTCACATCAATATTTTCAAGATCAAGAATCAGCTTATTGAACATATCCAACTGCTTAGCCAAAACTTTGTCATCACTCATCTTGAATGAATACAAAGCTTGCTTCAGGTAGAGTCGATTCACCAGAGATTTGGTCATGTATAAACTTTCAAGTTTCAACCATAACCCCGATGTCGTAGTCTCCTTTGATACATGTCTAAGAACCTTATCACCAAGGCTCAACAATATTGCGCTTTGGGCTTTCTCTATCATGGTCGTCTTTTCTTTTACCGTTAACGCATCATCCATGGCTGCCTCTCCCTTCAACGCTTCCAAACAACCCTGCTGAACCAGTAGGGCTTTCATCTTCAAGCGCCACAGACCGAAATCGTTCACTCCGGTGAACTTTTCAATCTCATACTTTTTTGAAGGCATCTTCTCCATACTCACTGCACCAATCTGTTGTGAAAAATGATACCGGAATAACAAAGTATATTTGGTTTCTTGAACACCAAGAAATCCACAAGGTTAGAAAAGAAGGAAAAAAATTTGAACAAACAAACGGAACCCTATTAGGGTTCACAAAGGAAGAGAAAAGAGGAAGAATAATAGAGAATTGGTCAAATCTGTTTTACTATTCACTTTCTCAATAGGGTTTAAAGATTACAAGTGAATACCAACAATTAACCTCTCTCAACCTAATAAGGTTTTGTCACACCTTATGAAGAGAGACTAGTATGCTATTTATAATAAACTTAACATACTAAACTAATGGGCTTTTTAACAATTACCCATTACAAGCTAACTTAGGGTACAAGCTAACTTAAACAATTGGATCCATAACACAAGGCCCAATTTGATCTCCTACATACTAGAACACAATTCGACTACATCATGCAGGTCTTCGACAACAGCATGTGAGCGGACTTTGACGGCATGCTAAAACTAGAGTTCGATCCAATATCTCACAACTTAATTATAAAAATATAATAAAATAGTAAAATAAACAAAACAAACTAAGAAAATGCCTAAGTACAAACATAAGAAAATGTGCATTAAAATGCATCGATCACCCTACTACCAACAAGTTGACCCTTCAAACTCCATTTATCGATTAAGCCTTTAGAAAAAGAAAACGGCCAAGTCTACTCATTGAGTTTCCTACAACATTAAACCATGTGAATTTACTACCAACAACCATTTATTACTTTTGTTTTTAAGACGGGGAAAGCAACATCTTTTCTATGATACTATATTGTTAGTTTTTGAATTTTTTATTGTTAATTTAATTAAAAATAATAGAATTCTTTATTTTTTAAAAGATGTTTACAAAAACTATAGACTTTAATAAAAACGGAGATGAATGACAAAATTCATTTGTGGCAGAGATTAGAGACGAAGATAAAGAATAAATTGAGAGATAAAGTGACATACATCCCATTGACATTCTTAACAAAATTTCATATGTGAGAGATTTACTCACATAAGACTAATGTTTAATATCTTACCATTTAAATTTATTCAGACTAAGGAGGCCCTTAACAAAGTGAACATCATCCAGAATATGGAGGCCTGGGTAATACAATTTTCCCTTTCCAACAATTTTTCCCTTAACTTTATCACTAAAAGTAACATAGCTACTGGAATAAAACTTTATGGCTTTCAGGTAATTCTTTTTTTCAATCATGTGTCTTGAGCAGTTACTATGAAAATACCAATCTTCACGAGAGGAAGTTTTTAAGGAATTATAGGAAATGTGACTTGCATTTACTTCTTTGATTTTCCATACTTGTTGAGGGCAGACGTCTATTAGAGTGTTCCTGATGGGACGATGCTGATAATGGTACTGTGGTCTACCATACAAATTGTCACAAAAATGTCTTATATGGCCTTGTCGACCACAGTAGTGACACACCCATTAAGCTTTCATGTAGACATTAGTGTGTTGGTAATAATGTTGTACAGGATATTGTGACACTTAGTTTGACATGATGAACTCAGTCCTTTTGACAGGTGAAACAAACTTAGATTTTATGTTCAAAGAGCCACAGTTGAACCTAATTCCTTTCATATCTCTTGCGCTCTTGCCTACCCCTAGAATTTCATCAAGTGTTTCAGAACCAGAATTTATCGTACGCAGAGATTTGGTCATACCTTCAAGGTTGGAGTTCAAGTGGCCAACTTTTTCCTTTAATTCGGAAATGGTGGTTGTAAGAATTTGCTTTATCTTAAAGCAGAATATATAAAAAAAATTCTCTTTTTTTTTTCACTAGACATGCATTCTTCTTTCCACTTGAGATACAACAACTTGTAAGCTTCAGCAAGATCGTCATCACACAGATCCTCATCACTTGACTCCCCACCATTATGCATAGTGAACTTGCACCTTACACAAGTAGTGAAGGTAACCACATTTTTGGCTTTTTCTCTTTCATTATTATCATATAAAAATATGGTAGTGTATCCCTTCTTTTGTGCCCCAAACCCTTGCATTCATGACATTGGATTTCCTTGCCTTTGTTTTATTTATCTCCTTAATTACCTTTGCAATGAGGATTGAAGCCTTTGGCATTGGGAGGTAGATTGTCTTTGACATAGGTTGTCACATTATTCCTTGATCTCTTGTCAAGTCTTCTCATGACCTTCCCAAATATTTTTTCAATAAATATAATAGAGTCACTTAGGTTATCATTCGTATCTTTTTCTACCTTTTCTTCATCATCTTTAACGTCGGCTTTAAATGCCACACTTTTGTTCCTTTTCTCATATTTGTTAGTGATTGACATTTCAAAGGTGATAGTGAGTTGATTAACTCATCAACTTTGATAGTCTTTACATCTTTTTCTCTTTCAATGGTTGTGACTTTCATATCAAACCTCTTGGGAAGAGATCTGAGAAATTTTCTTGTTAGCTTCTCATCTGATAAATTTACACCAAGGGCAAAAGAGCTATTAGCAATGTCTCAGAGACGGACATTAAATTTAGCAATGGTTTCATCCTCTTTCATCTTCAAATTTTCATGTTTTATGGTGAGGAGTTGCAGTCTTGACATGTTAACCTCGAAGGTGCTTTCATGTGTAATTTGAAGAGTTTCCCAAGCTTCATTGGCACTACACCAAGTATTAATGAGCCTGAAGATATTCATGTCAACTCCATTGTAGATGACATTAAGTGCACGAGAATCATAACGCCCCGATTTATTTTATTTATTTTTCGTAATTAAAATTATATGATGTTGTGTATATGTGCGTGATTATGTGTGTTTTGGTTGTGGTTGGGTTGCCCTTAGTATGAGGTAGTGACCTTAGAATTATAGAGAATAAGGTATTAAGGGTGTGTGACCAATTGTGTAGAGATGAGTGGTGTGGTTAGTAAGTAATTATTAATATTAGTTAGTAATTATTTATTGGAATAATATTATATAAGAAATAATAATTAGATAATTATTAATTTAAATAAATCAGTTGGAATTATTTAGATTTAAAATAATCAGTTTAATTATTTTATTTATTTGAAAATTGGATAGCAGGAGTAGAAGATTAAGGAGGGCAAAGTGGACTATTCATGAGGATTAGTAAGGGTAAGGAAGAAAAACCATAATAGGGGTCTAAGGGTTATAGTAGGAAAAGAGAAAATTGGGAAAGGGGGAATCAGTTTGTGAACGATCGCATTTTTGGAGAAAAGTGAAACGGAAGAGAGAAGCAGAGCTAGCGCTTAGAGAACATTCGAAGAATCGTCACTAAGGTAAGGGTGGGGTTTTTTGATCATTTGAGGGATAAATTATTAGGTTCATATCTATGTGTTTCTCTCGTTGTGTTGGTTGTTTCGGTGCGAAGTTGAGGTTTCGCGTGTCGGTGATTCTAATAATATGTAAATTGTATAAATTGATTGGCTGGATTGAGATTTTGTGTTGCAAGTGTTGTTGTTGTGTGATAACCATGTAATTATGTGCATTCTGGACTGTATGTTATTGAAATTGTAAGAATTTTGGGGTCTGATTTATGCAGAGAACGCAACTGCAGAGTTGTAGTTCGTAGAAATTCGCCGGGCGAAGGACCTGTTCCGCTGGGAGAAGCGACCTCGCTTGGAGGTCGCCAGGCGAAATTGAGAGGCGAGCGAAGGGTAGAAATTAGGTGCTACTAGAATTTGTATGGGAGAGGACTTTCGCTTCGGCTTCGCTGGGCGAGCCTTGGGCGAAAGGGATATTCTTCGAACAAAGAGGAATTCACTGGTGTCTCCCTGGACGAACATCAGGCGAGTAGAAACAGTGTTGACTGCCACTGGAACGAACAAAATTTTCTAAAACTTTAAAAATTCATATCTTTTGATTCGTAGGTTCGCTCCAGTCGTCGTTCGAATCGTTGGAAAGTTAGTTACGTGTACTTTCTATTAAAATTATTTTCAATACCAAAATTCTAACTATTCGATGCGTTAGTTGTGTTTCCGTGTGCGTCGTGATGTGTTGAATGTTGAAATGTTGAGTTCGGTTGTGTGAATGTGTGATGTGGCTGTAGATTGCAATTGTTGCATGTTTTGGTAGATATATGTTGCGTGTTGGACAGTTGTTGTGTGATGTATTGGTTGTATGATATTCATACACATTGGTCGTCATTGTATGTTGTCGTTGATGCATAGCATGTTTGCGTAAGTTGTATGATAAGTCGTGTGCCCATGTGGGGTGTGAGCGCCTTATCTAGATTCCTTGAAATGGAATCGTGTTATTGTTATTGTTGAGGTGTTCGTGTGCCCATGTGGGGTGTGAACGATCACGGATGTCGTGTGCCCATGTGGGGTGTGAGCGACTCATATGGAAATTCCGACGGGAATTATTATCATGAAAAAGGGATAGAATTGGTACCACATGCATTGAGTCGAGTTGTGAGTCTCATTGCATTGCATTGTATTATGTTGTGTTGTTGATTGTATGATTGTCTGCTTGTGTGAAAATTGTAATCGTGTTGATAATTTGATGAGGTGAATTGTATAATGATTATATGCTTTTATATTTATATTATGTATTTCTTTTGTTGATTGAGAATCCCACCCCTTCTGTTTGAATGTTACCTCCACGTGGGTAACGTGCAGATAATCAAGAATAATGCGGAGTTGCGGTTAGTGAAGACGGAGTCCTTCACTTTATGTTTTGAGTTAGCGTCTGCTCTGATATGTAACACTGGGGATTACGGAAGGCTTTGTGTTTTATTTCCGTTATAGTTGTGATATTTTGTTTTAATTGCTCATGAACATGTGGTTTAAACATGCTAAGTTTTAATTGTCGATTTGAAGTTTTCTGCTGCTTATTGAGAAAAAAATTTAATAAAAATAAGTATGTGTTACATGTCATTTACTTAAGCATATGTATGTTGGGAGTAACATCCTAAACGCTGAATTTTTCCTTGAATTTTACTCTGATAATTGTTTTATTTTCACGCGGGGGTTTTAGGGTGTTACAAGAATTACCATGTGCTTCTTCATCTTCTTCTTTTGGCCAATCACTCTCAGACTTCAAAGATTCTGTGCCATCTTCAACTTTAACCTTTGGAGGTATCCATCATTTTACGATTGTTTTCCAAGTTTTACCATCCATAAACTTGAGAAAGGAAACCACATGAGCTTTCCAATAGTCATATTTTGTGACATCAAAAATAGGTGGTCGATTTACATATCCTCTTTCTTTAGCATTTTACATTTTGAACAGTATATATAGAATCCCTAGATCTCACCCTACCAGAACAAGAAACTCTGATGGCATTTGAAATTTTGTTCTATGGATAACAAGATGTCAGACACAATGTTAGAACAATGTGTATGACAAGTATAATATGTAACAAACAAAGTAAATGCATAATGTTAATTACACGGGAATTGGTAACCCAATTTGGTGCAAAATCATCTACGTCTGAAAGGCGTTAACCCAATGAAAGCGAATTCGCTCTTAATAGTCAAAAGTACACTATTGGTCTGATTTGAACTCTCATAGTTCAATGCCTATTTTCCTAATATTACATGTGAATTTCGATTCAGACTTTCCCTGAATATGAGACCCCTCTTAATTTCACTCAAACACTCTTCTAAGTGTTTGGACAGTTACTAAAGTTATGAATGATGGAACAATATTACAACTCAAATAGTTTATTCTCCTAACTTAGAAACAAGACGCAAGAATGAAGTATTACATAAAAACAAACACAAGACTCAAAACAAATTAATACGCCAAGCTTAGTAATGCAAGGTCTGAGTATTTACAATGGAGAATGCCTCCTTAAATAGCAAGAAAGGTTATGCTTCAAAGCCCATTAGGGTTAGGTCATGAACGCGGCTGAACTTCCCAAAAGCAGTAGAGACAAATCTTTAATAATGTTGGTTCTAAAACTTTGATTGATTAAACCAATCTTTAATAATGTTGATTCTAAAACTTTGATTGATTAAATGTTGAACACAACAGAATTTCTCAAATTTAATATTGATAATATAGATGATGAATACAACTTTCTTAATCCAAAACGCGCACAAAAGTCAAAACCGTGATTATATATAAAAGGAAATAAATTCTTAAAAGTGCGAGAATTACTCAAATTATCTTCTTTACGTGAAACAACCTGGAGTGAGACATAATGTCTCACAGAATGAAGAACATTATGCTTAACATGTTGATTTCTTACTAAAGTATCTTGATAATATAGATATATGATGTCTCACATCTTGGAAGAACATCTTGTTTCACATGATTCTTGTAAAATGTTGCCAATCATATGTAATATCAACCCTGACAAATATTGAACAAGCTGGTGGTTGACATCCTTTTGTGTATGCTCTCCGAGAATTGGTGAGCCAAATTCTTCACCAAGTCTTGATAGCTAGTGAGTGATAATCGTGGTAGACTCATGTACAATCTCAGGATGGCTTCCTTGAAGATGGTGGAGAGGAGCTTGCACTTCAACTAGGGCTGCGATGATCATCATTTGTGTGTTTATGGAGGTGATATGCTCTTATGGATTGTTCCTTCCATTGATTTGTGCGAGTGATGACGGCTTGAAGCTTTCTGATATGGGTGCCCCTCAGATTTTGTCAGAGAGAAGCTAAAATCTAAATCTTTTGTCTCCTTGGTGGAATCAGTCTTTTTTTGGGGTAGCTGGAGGTTAAGGACATTGTCCTCCAAAGTCTGGTTGTGGCGACATAAATCATATATAGTGTCAAACCTCTCTGTTATGGCCTCATAGTCACCACTAGAGTTGTTGTAAACTAAAGTCGTTGCTCGTCTGTTCACCATATTGAAAAGGATCGAGGAGGTGGACAACAAGTTTATCATCAACTATTGAGGTGGCTCAAGTCATTTTTACCAGGGGCTCATGATGTACGCCAATTGTACTTACTAAAAAGGTACAATGTGGATAGCCTTGGATTTGTAGGGTGTTTGAGTGTTTAGGGCATTTGGCAATGTTTATGGCTAGCCGACATAGGGTGGTGAGAAGCTATGTATATCAACTTTTGGAAGGAAAAAAATTAGAAGTCCCCTCTCAACATTAAGATTGAAGTATTTATAGAGACTCTTTGGATTTAGACGGAATAGCTTAAAAAACAACTTTCTTTGCTTTAATTATCAAAGAACGTGGCAAAGAGAAAACTTGTTGTTGCTAAAATCTCTTCTTTGGCCAATTACCATATAGCTCTTTTCTTAAGGCTAATAAAATTAAACCATGTAATTATAAAAATATTAGTTTTTTTATTTCCCTAATTTTACATTTTTCTAAACTTTGGTGCTGCACCCATTCGGTTTAGCAATCTATTAAAATGTACTGATATGATAAGTAATAGTAACATGAACTAACTAATCCTTGGATTGGATCTATGCCTCTAAGTAATAATATTGCTGGTGATTTGTTTGATGTTAAAAAAAGAAAGAAAGAAATTCACCACGAAATCTAAAACTTTTAACCTCTTGGACTTGTTACGTTTTAACAAAGTCTAAAATGATATTTTCAGCAGTCCAAATCATGAATGACATAGCAATACAATACAATACAGCTGTGTGGTGAAAATGAAGCATAAAATTAAATCATGATATTTCTATTTGGAATCCATTAATGCTCAAAGGGTCCACCTTTGTTTCAGCCATTCAAAAGATTAGGTGCCTCTATCAATTTTCCTAACCACAAATTGACAAATTTTAATTTTCGTTTTAGGTCCATACCACAATTATTCTGTTATTTTTGTTTATCACTGACAGAGTGATTATCCACAATGATATTGAAATGAGGTAGATTTTAGTTGGAATATATAAATCAATGCATTCCTGTGTTCATATGTAAAAACAAAAATAGTTTCTTTCAGATATTTTCTTGAGTGATTTCAGCCTGAAATAATATTTTGCATTCCAATCAGTTGGTATTGAGATAATGGTTTTAATATAAATGTTAGAAAGCATGATATTATTTTGATTAATAAAATAAATAGAAAACAAGATCTAAAATAAATTGAATTACTTAACAAAAAAAAGATACTTATATAAAATGAAAAAAAAATTATAAAATAAAATGAGCTTATTATGCAGGAAAGCTACATTATTGTCCATTGTAGTGAATATATTATCTAAATTAGGCAAAGCAGATAAAATAGATAGATAATAGTTGTCTGCCTTAAAATTGAGTAGCACTCACTTTCAATTGGATTGGATTTGGGGAAGCAACCGCAAGTAGACAGTGATTGGGTTTGGTGCTTTAGCATTCTCGTCAAAGATAAACTGAATTTTTCCATCCACAATTTTTTCTTATCATCCTTTCCATTTTTTTATTTATTAAAATATACTTCTCCATGAATTCTTTAAATTTTTTAAATGTAGACTGAAAAACTCTCATAATATATTATAAGATAGTGCCACGTTTTTTACATGGTCCCAATTTGCTACTATATATTTTAGACAAATTCTTAAATATTAGTTGGTACTAATACTTTTAATGAAAATTGATTTAAAATAGGATTTAATTGAAATGCACTGACAGTGTAAAAGGATTTTACACTGTCAGTTGATTATAATCATTGGATGTAAAGAGAAGTTTGACTTTTAATTTAATAATCTGTAAAGTAACCCAAACGGATGATGGTGATGTATTGACAGTGTAAAACTTTTTACACTGTCAGTGCATAGTAATTAATCTCTTTAAAATATTAATTTATTTTTAAGTAAAATATATATAAAATATTGAATGTGATTGTTTTATTACGTAGTGGATGAAGATATCGGTATTGAATTAAATTTAAAGATAATTGAATGTTCACTTATATTTTAGATTTTTTTTTTAATATAACTTGTTTTTAAAAAAAAAATACTAAAAAAACACAAGTTTTTAAAAAAAATTTCCAAAATGGCATGGGACCCATAAGGGTGGCGCCATATGGGATGACGCCTCAGTTAGAGGCTAGGAGCCATCTCATATGGCGCCTCAGGTGTAAAAAATTTTGGAAAAAAACCAACTGAGAGTCGCCATCCTAGATGGCGCCTCAGTTCAAAGTCTTTTTTTTTTCCTTTTTTTTTTTAAATTTTAAAACATTTACTATTTTTTTTTTTAAAACGTTTACTATTCATTCACATGCCTCTAAACTGATGAATTTGCAGCCCTATAGTCTGCATCTACTATTCATTCACATGTCTCTAGACTGATGAATTTGCAGCCCTATACACTGCATATACTATTCATTCGCATGTCTCTGCTCCATTATTTTTGTTTCAGACCACTGTTGACATGACTACACAAGCATGCCTACACATGGCAGACTGCAAAGGCTAAGAAGCATGCAAGAGAACACATGCCTACTCATGTGACTCCCCCTTTACACCATTATAAAAACCCTCTCAACATTTACAATTTTCATCTCATCCCAAACTACTCTCTCTTCTTCTTCTCTTATTTTTTGTTCAAACCTTTGCATCTCACAACCAGTTACGAAAATGGCTTTACTCACGATGGGAAGCAACCACCGAGGAACGTCGGAAAACATTGAAGACTTCGTAAGTTTTCCTGTATTATTTTGTTTTACAATATTAAACCTTGATGTCTTTTATTCTCTTAGTAATTTTGCTTGTTTTTTTTGTTCAGAAGTTTCAAGGTTCCGTTGTCGTGGGCACGCATACTTCCCTCACGACCCTATCACTGAACCATATCTAACAAGATGTGGATTTGGAGATGTGATTAAAATCCCATCATACCATGTAGACCCAAAGTTCATTCTGGCCTTGCTAGAAAGATGGAGGCCGGAGACCCACACCTTTCACCTTCCTTTTGGTGAATGCACAGTCACCCTACAAGACGTGTATATGTTACTGGGCCTCCGCATAGATGGCATGGCCGTCAACAGCCCCGTAAATATAAATAGCCAATTATGCTTCGATTTGTTGGGCACCCCCTAGAGATTGCAGAAGCTGAGCCTTCACCCGACGGTAGGTGTAGGGGGCAAGGTATTAACTTAAAACGCCTTAGGGAATACCATGACTCCATCGTATTAGACGAGGATTCCCTCCCCTTAAACATAATACAAAAAACTAGATGTTATTTGTTGCTATTGTTCGGTCGTTTTTTGTTTCCAGAGAGCACTAGAAACACTGTAAATATTATGTATCTCCCGTTGTTGTTTAACATTAACAGTGTGCACGACTATAGTTGGGGTTCAGCTGTCCTGGCACATCTGTATAGTGCACTTTGCAAAAATGCCCAAAAAAATACGTGTACATTTTATGGTTGCGCCTATCTCCTTCAGGCGTGGGGTTGGTCGAGAATGCCAACACTAGCTCCAATAAACCGGAACCCCTTCACATTCCCATACGCATTAAGGTAAGACTATACACATCCATGCACCTATACTGATATGTTCAAATGTAACTAATTCATTTTATAACTACATTTTCAGGTGGGCAGTTCCGAAAATGAGCTACGATAGAAACCCCCGGAACGCCATAACAGTCTACCGCAACCTGCTAGACCACATTGGCCCTGACGACGTATATTTTCCTACAACTTTTGTAACATTTCATCCATAGATATTTCTAACATTTTGTCTGGAGACCTTATGACGATCTCGACCACCAGCCCAATGCAAATGATGCTGCTGTGTGGACTTCGAAAACACCAATAATTCGGTTCACAACTGTTGAGATGCACCAAAGCGACCGAGTGAAACTACAATTCGGTATGCATCAGGACATTCTGGTGGATCCTACCAACTTGGGAAAGTGGCACCTGCGCAGAGTCGACACGCAGTGGAAGGATGGTGTGTGGACCAACTTTGCAGCAACGTTGTGTCACTAGTGGGAGATGCGACACCAACTCGTCTTAACAGACCCCGTTGTACAACCTGCTCGGCCAACGGAACTATATATGAGCTGGTTTAGGTCTGTTACCACACCACAACCTTTCCTCTCTCAGCCGGCGTATCTAGTTGACCCCCGCCAACGTGCGTCTTCCTCCCAGCAGTATGCCCAACATCATTCACCAACCTCTCCACCACAACAACAAAACCCTTACTATAGCCCTGACGAGTCATTCGAACCTACCGAAGCACACCAAAGCCCCCCACAAATGAGCCCCCCTCAAATGAACCCCCCACAAATGATGACCACATCCTCCTACCACTCAGAACCACAATCATCATACACCCAACAAACCCCCCTCTTTTCAACTATCAAACCCCACATCAACCACTGCATCAATACCAACACCCATCAATGCATCATTTTGGCCAACCATACCGTATGGATCCAACCCAACCCCCTCATACAAATTACATGAACATGGGCATACAACTGGATTATGGAAGTGTTGTCGGCGGCAACCCCCCGACTATTGGGGACAGATGCTGCAGAATTTGTCTCATGCTCCAGGGCCATCGTCTGATGCGCTGAGGCCATCTGAACAAACACAGCGACCAGCCACGCCTCAACAACCTCGTGGTGCTAGACAGAGACGTCAAACAAGAGCCCCTGATTGTGAGACCGGTGGTCGATTAAATAGGCACAATCATTGATTTTCTTTTTGTATCCAACTATTGTACTATTGTACTAAATATTAAAAAAAAAATTAATGTTGTTTTTTTTTTATTTTCCATTCTTAAAATAAAATAAATTAAAAAAAAAAAAGGAAGCATAACTAAGGCGCCATCTGGTATGGCCCCACCCTTACAAAATTTTTGAAAAAAATTAGGGCATTTTTGAATGGCCTGAGGCGCCATATGAGATGACTCCTGGCCTCTAACTGAAGCGTCATCCCATATGGCGCCACCCTTATGAGTCCCTACCAAACCATGTCATTTTGAATTTTTTTTTTGAAAAACTGGTTATTTTAGTTTTTTTTTTTGAAAAAACAAATTATATTAAAAAAAAATTCTATATTTTAATCTCAATTAGTATGAGAAAAATATGTGGTATCTAATGCTATAAAATATAAATGAAGTCAAACAAACTCTTAATATTTATTGTTTTTAAATAATTAAATAGTTATAATTAATTTAAATTTCATTTTTATAATCTTAGTTCTCATAGATTATTAAATTAAAATAAAGGGCTGATTTCAAGAATGCAATTTATATTATTTTTTAATTTATTAACAAATAAATAGAATTTAATGTAAAAATACAGAATAATTTTACAGGTTCGTTCAATAAAAAAATTATCAAATTTTTATTTTATTCAACTAATATATATATATATATATATATATATATATATATATATATATATATATATATATATATATATATATATATATATGGGAGCATATTAAATGAAAGTGATTTTAAAATGAGAGATGAGAGGAACAAATAACAACCGTTAGATCAAGTTAATAAGAGAGAGAAATTAATAACCACATTAATAAATAAATTTAATCATAATTTTTGACTGATCAAATGGTTATTGTTTGCTCCTCTCATTATAAAACTCCTCTCATTTGATGTGTTCTCATATATATATATATATATATATATATATATATATATATATATATATATATATATATATATATATATATATATATATATATATAATATATATATATATGTATATATATATATAATATGTATATATATATATAATATATATATATATATATATATATATATATATATATATATATATATATATATATATATATATATATATATATATATATATATATATATATATATAATTTAGTAGAATACGTATAAAATTATTTTACATTAACAATACATCTTCTATTTTCTCAAATAAATAAATTAAAAATAAATTTCATTTTTATAATAGTTAACTACATTTAAATAATTTTGAATTTAGCAATACATGCTATTATCAATGGTAAGAAAAAAATTATAAAATTTATCCTTACATTAAAATCAATTTTCTTGAGTATTACCTTCATTTTTTATCACAAGAAATGTAATTAATATTGTTCATTATATAAAAAATTACAAAAAAAATTTACAATATTATATTTTATTAATGATATGGAAGAATTAAATTTAAAAACTTAATTAAAGAAAGACTAATAAATATTTAAAGATATATTAAAAAATAACATTAACAATTTATTAGTATGATAAAATTACTTATAATATAGTATAAATTTTTTTCCAAAACTATTTATAATATTTATAATGGAAACGGAGAGAGTACGATTTAAATATGTCACCTTTAAATTAAATTATTCGTCGAATAATTACAACAAAAAAATACACTTATACTATTGTCTTATACTTGTACAGCATCTCCATCCAATTTTTATACTGATGGCTTTATCTTCTAAGAAACATTTTTTGTCAAACCTTGTTGAATATATTGAGTTAATGTCAATTTTGTTGGTGTAAAGCCCTTCACGCCACTTAAACCCCATCGATAAGCAAATGCGACTTGTGCAATTATTGCATCAAATTGGACACAACTTTAACTCGGATTTGGATTCCCTGCAGGACCCTGCATTATCTAGTGCTGCTACTGCAAATTGATCTTGATTTGATTAGACGAAGCAAATCTAATTAAATCAATCTCATAAAAATATCTACAAGCTGATTTAAGTTTCTCCAATCTGATTAAATCTTCAATTCTGATAACACTCCCAACTAACTTTGAACTACAAACACCTAGAACAAGTAATCTAACTCACTTAGCCATAAAAAAATCCAGTACATATAAGAAAACTATTTATTTTTATTTCAAATAAAAATCAGTACATTACATTCAGTTAATAGCAGCTCAGTTCTGTACATTCAAAAGATAAAATTAGTCTCAATAGAAAAAATATAAAAGCTTCAAATAAAAGTCATGGCAGTAAAAGAAACACAAGTACAAGTGTTGAAATTCTCTCTTCTCTTTGAATTTCCTTTGAACCTTGCCATTGAAAATATATTCTTTTTTTACAACAAAAAAAAATACTCCTATTCTTTTGTAGTAAATTTTTTTACTGGTTATACTTTTATTTTGCAGTAAATTGTTTTTAATATCCTTTATCGCCTAAGATTTCATCATGCTATCATCAAGACTTTTTTCATCAAACCAGATTCACATTCATCTACATGTTTATTCTCTAAGCACATGCATATTTATGTTTTGTTTGGATGACAAAAGAAAGTGGAAGAACAGAAAGTATGGTGAAGAAATGAAAGTGAGTACAAAGTAACATGATTTCTAAGTTGTTTGATAGGAGGGAAAGAGAAAAGAAAGAAATATGTCTAATAAATAACATAAATACCCTTATGTAAAAACAAAAAAAATAACCTATGCACACTAATTAAAGCAAGGGCATGAGTGACTTTTTATAAAAATAGATAAATTTTCCTACTTTCTTTTGAAATTGTGAAGAGTTTTTTGTGTAGGGCTCCTAAAACAATGTACTAGAGTTTGACTTGTAACTGGAGACCATCATAAGTCTGAAACTACAAAAGCATGTCTAAATTTCAGTATATTCTAAAACTTTCCAATCAGCATCTTTAACATGTCTAACAGTCTATGTACAGCCTACTTGGTTAGTTTGTGCTTTAAAAGGTAGAACTGCCACATCCAATTCTTAGTTTGTCAAGCAGTGATTCATGTGGTTGCACTCCAGCAGCTTTCATCTGATACACAAACTTAACAGCTTCAATATACAAACCATTCTGTATGTAACCCATAAGCATGGCATTCCAACTATCGACATTTGTTTCATTTCGGGTTGTTTCAAACACCAGTTTTGCATCTCTTAGTAACCCACTTCTTCCATACATGGCTACCAAACTACACTGCACATAGTTATCTGAGTCAAATCCTAATTTGATGGCATCAGCATGAACCTGTTCACCGCAGCTTCCATGATTCTGCATCCATCCACAAGCCTTGAGAACACTGGAAAATGTAAAACTGTCCTTCTTTATCCCTACCCTTCCCATCTCCTTGAAATCACCAAGAGCCTCAGAGAAATGCATTTCTTCACAACCACTAACAATTTTAGCCGTCCAAGTCAACGTGTTATGCCGCGACACTTTATTAAAAACAACGTTTGCATCTTCCGAACACTTGAATCTCCCATAAAATCTGATTAAAGAGCTACTTATAAGCACATGGTCACAAGCACCCAACTTTAATAAACATCCATGAACTTGCATTCCTAGAGGGACATTCACAGTGCAGGCACAAGCTGTGAGAAGACAAGACCAAATCCATGGAGGAAAAGGAAACCCCATCACACCCAATTGACAAAACATGCCGAGAAAAACATTCATAGCATCCTCATAATCAGAATTTTCATAATAGGCAACAAACAAAATTGCCCAAGAATGAAAATCCCTCACACGCATTGAGTCAAACACATGGCGTGCATTGTCCAACAAACCGCACGAGACAAACATGATGAGTATCCGATTGATCAAGGGCAATGGAGGTTCGATGCCACTCCTTGTTATGTGAGTAACCAACTCAATTGCGGTTTCTGGGTTACTATTTTGAGTGCATTCTTTGACCAAAGAGGTGTATATGTCGATGGGTATGGGAAAGTGAAGAGCGTCCATCAAAGGCAAGATGTTTGAAGTTGAAGCACATTTTCTTTTCTTGTTCTTCTTTTCCTTTTTGTTAGTCGGAGGAGTAAGAGGTTGTGAAGAGGGGTGATGAGGGAAGTTGTGAAGGAGAGAGAGGTTTCTGTGTTTGGAGTTGCGGAGGGGTGATCGAAGGTGAAGTTGGTGGTTGGAAGAAGGAGTGGTGATTGAAGTTCTGTCTACATTGCGGCGGGTGGGTGCTGTTGGCGGCGGTGGAATAGCGATAGCTTCCATTTCTCATCAATGGGACAGACAACCTAATCGCACAAAATGTTTTCTTCTGTTATTGCGTTTTTTCTTTATTTCCTTTTCTGGTAACTGCCTTGTCCACGACTCTTCTTTAATTTTAATTTTTTAAGCATAATAATTCTTAGGTTTGAGTATAATTTTAGTTCTTCACTTTCCATTGGCGTGATTTTAATTCTCCGTCTCCTTTTCTAATAATATTTCAAGACATTTAATTGTGATAGGAGGTGGTACTAGATACATGTGATATTGAAGGAGTAAATTTTTTTTGGTGAGGTGGTAAAAACTCTTGAAGCGGGCATGAAAGACCTACAAATTTAGTATTTTAATGGCCAAAATCAATCTGAGTGTAATGGTTGTAGTTTGAGAGTGAAAATGAAATAATACTCATAATTAGCGAGTGGTGATGTTTATATGTCGTGTGGTTGAAAACATTCCGTCCAATCTGACATGTGATACAGAGAGAGATGTCTAATCATATTTAACGGTAGAGGATACTTGAGGATTAAAATCGAGTGTCTTGTATTTCAAGGAAGCTCCATCTGTCTTACTTGATACGGGGAGTTGTCTAATCATATTTAACGGTAGATACTTGAGGATTAGGATCAATTGTCTTGTATCTCAAGGAAGCTCCATTTGTTTTATTTGGCGAAGTTCTAGATTAGAATTTCATGATAGAATATGTCGCTTTGGACTTTTCAACTACATGACATAGATAATTTCATCAGGCGTGCGTTTGTTACAGTTTTATCTTAGTCACATTCTAAAATTACTTCTATTACAGTTTTATCTCATTCACATTCTAAAATTACTTCTATTAAGTTTCATTGACTTGGATGTTCGAGTGTTAACATTAAAAGTATTCAAAATTCACTATCAATTTTGCAGAACTTCTCATTTACGTCCCAAAAACATTGCATTTATCGATCTTCAAAATTCAACTTCAAAAATACATAGGTAGAAAAAACATGAAACATTTAAGAAAAAGACCAAAATAATGTTAAATATGTAATTCGTTGTTTTAGAAAGATTAGATTTGATTTAGAAAAATAAGATTTTATTTAGAAAGATTAGATTAGATATTTTTGGGCTTTTATAGTTTGGGTTTTAGCTTGAGATGTAAGTTAACTTAAATTTATAAATAGGGAGGAACTCTTATCATTGTAATAATCAAGTTTGATAATCACGGTTTTGCAGTTGCAAAGTGATAATAAAGTTCCACAGTTGTGGGCAGAGAGAACTCTGCAGAATTTTTAATCTTCTTCTACAACACTATTGTTTTCTTTCTTTCTTTCTTTCAAACCTTTTCTTTAATTGTCATTGTGTGATTGTTAACAATCTTGAGATCAAGATTGAATAAGAATTCTCCATATATTATGGTTGAATTCCAACATCTGGTATCTAGAGCTTCGGTTTTGATTCAAGGGAAGAACAACTGTGATGGTGATGAATCACCCGAACGACCACTTTTCAAGAAATCTTCCAATTCTAAAGAAAGATAATTATGAGAATTAGTGCAAGTAGATTAAGGTGGTTTTCTGTTACCAAGATCTATGGGATCTTGTGAAGCAGGGATTATCACCGCTTGCAGAAACTGCGACAGATAAGGAGAAAGCAGCATATAAAGAATTGAAGAAGAAATATTATAAAGCTCTATTTATAATCCATCAATGTGTTGATCCAGATAACTTTGAAAAGGTTAGTGATGTAGAACATCAAAAGAAGCTTAGGAGTTTCTTGAAAAATCGTTAGGAGGCGCAAAGAAGGTGAAAAAGGCGAGGTTACAAACTCACAAGAGGACTTATGAATTGCTTCAGATGGAAGACAATGAAAGTATAACATGTTTCTTCACCAGAGTTACAAAGCTGGTGAATCAAATCAACATATATGAGAAGTGTTGACATCAAGATCAGTTGTGTCAAAAATCTTGAGGTCATTGGCTCCAAAATTCGACCACGTGGTAGTAGCCATAGAATAGTCGAAAGACTTGTCAGTATTGGGAAAAGAAGAGCTTTAAGGGACGCTTGAGTCTCATGAACAAAGGATGGCTGAAAGAGCTGCAGGAAAGTCGAAGAGTGATATGGCTTTGCAGGCACAATCAGAAAAAAAAAAGGAAAGACAAAGGAAGCTGGAATGACAACAAAGGTAGAGGAGGCTACACCAATTCGACTGGTCGAAATCGACATGAAGGAAACTGGTCGAATCAGAGAAAACCCTGGAACTAAGGCAAGCAAATAGGTGGTGTTGCAGGTAGAGGAAGAGGTGGTGGTCGAAGCCTGACAAAAGTTACATCCATTGGTTCAATTGTCAGAAGTATGGTCATTATTTTAGTGATTGACCAGAAAAGAAGAAGAATCAAGAAACTGATGCAAAGCTGGCGAAACATGAAGAACAAGAGATGTTGCTGATGGTCACAACAAGAGACAGAGAGAGATTCCAAGACCAGTGGTACTTGGAATCATGGTGCTCATCACACATGACTGGAAGGAAAGATTGGTTTGTCAACATGAAGCCTTCATCGGAGAACACGATTAAGTTTGCAAATGATAACACTCTAACAGTTGAAGGTGTTGGTGATGTTCAGATCGTAAGGAAGGATGGCAAGAGGTCAACAAATTCCAATGTGTTGTACATACAAAACATGAAGAGTAATTTGCTCAGTATAGGGCAACTAGTCGAAAAGAACTACAAGGTGTTGATTGAAGACAAGTTGGTGGGAGTTCTTGACTCAGGTGGTAGGTTGATCTTGAAGGCTTCAATGTCTCAGAATAGGACCTTCAAGATTGAACTCAATGTGATTGAGCACAAGTGACTAGTAACTACAGTCAGCAGAGATGAGTGGTTATGGCATTTTCGACTAGGCAATCTCAACTTCAATGACCTCAGCGTGCTAAACAGAAGAAATATGGCTTCAGGATTACCTAAAATCGACATTCCAAGTGAAGTATGTGAAGAGTGTGTTCAGTCGAAACAATACAAGAATAACTTTAACAAGGATGCAGGAAGGAAGTCGAAGACAATTCTGAAAGTCATATACTCTGATGTATGTGGTCCAATCCAGGTGGATTCGATTGCAGGCAATATATACTTTGTCACATTCATAGATGATTACAGTCAAAAGTTGTGGACTTACCTCATCAAGAAGAAAAGTGATATGATCGAGGTATTTGCCAGATTTAAATATATGGTCGAAAGACAAAGTGGTCGAAAGCTGAAAATTTCGAGGACTGATGGTGGTGGAGAGTATGTGTTGAAAGAGTTCGATGTATTATGTGAAAAAGAAGGGATTGTGCATGAGGTGGTGCCACCCTACACCCCACAGCAAAATGGAATTGTAGAAAGAAATAACAGAACCATCATGAACAAGGTGAGAAATATGTTAAATGAAAAGCATTTACCCAAAGAATTATGGGGGAGAAGCGGTTTCGACAACAACATACATATTAAATAGATGTCCGACGAAGAAGCTTAAAGGAATCACACCAGAAGAATATTGGTCTGGTGCCAAGCCTAGTCTCAATCACTTGAAGATTTTTGGATCTAACACATAGACATGTATCAGATCAGTTGAGAAGGAAACTTGATGATAAGTCAAATCAGATGATCTTGATAGGATATCATTCGAATAGAGGTTACAAGTTGTTTAACCCAGTAAATAAACGGGTAGTGATCAGCAGGGACGTGATCATAAATTAGCTTAAAGAATGGGATTAGACTGAAAATGTAAAGAAGGATTTAGTGAGAATCTCTTGTGAAGAACCAGCCACTGAAGTCAAAAGAGAAGTTTGACATGAACAAGTCAGAGATGAAGCATACCTAAGCAGATCTCGACGAACAAGACACATGCATGCAAGGTTGCAAGAATGTGTACATCAGATTATGTGGTCGATGTAGAAGGCGAGCTGGTACACTATAATTTCTATGCAGATGTCGAACCAGTCAATGCAGATGAGGCATTGAAGGATTCAAAGTGGGTGAAAGCAATGAATGAGGAGATAGACTCCATCGAAGTCGACAACACCTGGTCACTTATCGAATTTCCACAAGGCAAGAAGGCAGCTGATGTGAAGTGGGTTTACAAGGTGATGGTGAATCCTAAAGAAGAAGTAACTCGACACAAGGCGAGACTTATGGCGAAAGGATTTCTTCAGAGGAAGGAATCGACTTTCACAAAGTGTTTGCACCTGTTGCTAGGATCGAAACAATCAGGTTGGTTGTTGGTATAGAAAATATGAACAATTGGCACACATGTCAGATGGACGTGAAGTGTGCATTCCTTAATGGCCCCTTAGACGAAGAAGTTTATGTCGCACAACCAGCTGGGTATGTGAAACGAGGCGAAGAAAGAAAGATGTACAGGTTGCATAAAGCCCTGCATGGAATTAAGCAAGCTCCAAGAGCTTGGATTAAGAAAATTGACAACTTTCTAAGGGAGAAAGAATTCGTGAAGTGCACAACTGAGCAAGGAGTATATGTAAGAAGAAGCAAGAATGAATTGCTTATACTATGTCTCCATGTCGATGACTTATTGATAACAGGAAGTTGCAAAAAAGAGATTGAATATTTCAAACATGGCCTAAGTGAGGAGTTTGAAATGTCAGAGTTGGGAAATCTCTCATATTTCCTTGGCATCGAATTCTACAAGTCTGGTAGAGGTTTGATGATGCACCAAAGAAGATATGCAGGCGAAATACTCAAGATTTTTGAGATGCAAGATTGCAACCCGACTTCGACTCCAACTGAGACCGATTGCAACTGTCGAAGGATTCAAATGAAGATGATATCAATCTAACCCAATATAGAAGACTTATTGGGTCAATTCAATACCTTTGTCACACAAGGCCTGCCTTATCATACAGTGTAGGTATGGTAAGTAGATTAATGCAGAAGCCAAAAGTATCACACCTAGCATCGACGAAGAGGATACTGAGGTATCTAAAATGAACTATCGACTCGTGCATTTTGTTTTCTGCAACTGATGAACGAAAAGAATGCAAGTTAGTGGGATACACTGACTCAAGTTGGTGTAGTGATGTTGAGGATAGAAAATCCACAGGTGGATATGTGTTTATGTTAGGTGGTGCACCAATTGCTTGGAGTTCGAGAAAGGAGCCAGTAGTGGCATTGTCATCATGCGAAGCAGAATATATAATTGCTTCTCTTTGTGCGTGTCAAGCAACCTAGATGGTGAACCTGGCCAGAGAGATTAGAACGAAGATTCATGGAGCAATTACCATGAAGATCGATAACATGTCAGTTATCAACCTAGCGAAGAATACGATAGCACATGGTCGAAGCAAGCACATCAAAATGAGGTTCCATTATCTTTAAGAGCAGGTAGCAGAAGGGAAGATGAACTTGGAACACTTCAGAACTGAGAATCAGGTTGCAGACAACATGACGAAGGGAGTGCCAGTCGATGTGTTCAAGAAGCTAAGATCTATGATGAATGTAGATAGTTTAGACACAATGAATTAGGTGGTGTGTTAAATATCTAATTCATTGGTTTAGAAATATTATATTTGATTTAGAAAGATCAGATTTGATTTAGAAAGATTAGATTAGATATTTTTGGGCTTTTATAGTTTGGGCTTTAGCTTGAGATGCAAGTTAACATAAATCTATAAATAGGGAGGAACCTTTATCATTGTAATAATCAAGTTTGATAATCACGGTTTCGCAATTGCAAAGTGATAATAAAGTTCCACAGTTGTGGGCAGAGAGAACTATGCAGAATTTTTCATCTTCTTCTCCAACGCTATTGTTTTCTTTCTTTCTTTCTTTAAAACATTTTCTTTCATTGCCACTGTGTGATTGCTAAAAATATTGAGATTAATATTGAATGGGAATTCTCTGTAGGTTGTGGTTGAATTCCAACAAATAATTGATATAGATTAGTAAACAAAATTATGAGTGGCAGAAAATAGAATGACAAAATTGTATTTAAACTTAAATTTAATCACTCTACATATATCGTGATTTTTTTTCTCATTTCACGCTCTTCTCTATCTTTATTATACAAGTAATCCAACATTTTCCTAAAATTCCATCAGGCCTGGCCCAAGGCTATGACAAGTGAGACAATTGCCTTAGGCCTCACTTTGTTGGGCTATAAAGAGACTATAAAAAAGGCCTTCAAATATAAGATTAAATAAATATAGGGTTAAATATGTTTTTAGTCCCTATAAATATGGCACCTTTCAAATTTATTCCCTACAAAAATTTTCTTCAAATTTTGGTCCTCATAAAGTTTTTCGTCTCACAATATGGTCCTTCCCGTTAGTTTTCACTAACGTAAGCTTATGTGTCATGCCACATGTAATTGCAAGTCTGATTACGTGTGATCTGTTATATTTCAATTCATCGGCGTGGAAATTTCAGATAAGAAAATCTTGTTAACCTTAGATAAGTCAACCTTAGTGGTTTGCCCTAGCAAAACTTGACATTGGTTATGTGTTGAAGGTGCGCAGCAGTCAATGAACAAGGAGTACTGATTCGCACAAGTTTGGGAAGAACGAACCTTAATTCGCGCAATTCAAAGCATAAATTTATTTGTTTGCTGTGGTCCCAAAGCAACATCTTTGGAGTGGTCCCAAAAAGAAGTTCCTGAGAAGGCGAGCAAGTGGTCCCAGGTAAGATGCAAGTGTCTCCTTTATGTTCCCTCATTTGAATATCATATGCTTTGCTTTGTCAGTGGTCCTTTTCCTTATTCAAATTGTTATTCTGTGTATAATAAGTTTGTTCGCCTGTTGTAAAAAAAATTAGGTTAAATCATTTTTACATTGTAATGGTAAAATTTAAATGTAGGTTAAATATTGTGTACAGGAAATGGATAGGTTCAGGGTTGTTTTTTACTCAAAGGGTCGTTTCGTAAAATACCTTAACTTATGATATGAGGGAGGGGTGTGTATGATTTTAATGGTCAAGACCCTGATTATTGGTCTTTCTTTGAAGCATGTGGCCTAATTAAGTTGATTGAACCTGAGTTTGTTATAGGTAGTGTTAAGATGAGGTGGAAACATGAAGAAGGATCATTTGAACATGACTTAAAACCTTTTAAGTATGATGGTGATGCTTCTGAGTTAGCCATGTATGCTATAGGAAATAAGTCTGATGTTGAGATATTATGTGAGCCCAAAGTTGTAGGAGAGGATACGTTTATAGATAGGTTTAGAGAAAGGGGAAAGGGAATCAAATGTGATAAAGATGTTGACAGGCTGGTTGAAGAAAGTGATGATTCTAGTGATGAATCTGTTAGAGGAGTACACTTTGATGATAGTGAGGAGGAAATGATGAAAGGGTTTGATGAAGGCCTTGATGAAGTTGATATGAGGTGATCAGAATGGATCTTCGTGGCCTTCCGTGTAGGGCAGCGATGATGGATGTAGGAGAGGAGGGGGTGTACCTGCAAGGTACTCCGATGCCAAAGTAAGTTTGGGCTAGAAAGAAAGCAAGTACAAAGCGTTTAGGTATGAGTTAGAATATTGAATATTGAATACCTGACCCTCTCAAGTGAGAGGGTATTTATAGAAAAAAAACCCAACGTGGGGCCAAGGTCTCCAATGTGGCCAAAATATCTGGTCGACCAATGGGAGACTGCCAGGTGAAAGGTCTAGCGTGTGACCTTAGGACCTGGTCTAACTGTCCCCGTGAACCCCGGAGGGACAGTTGGTCGCGTGAACTGTCAAGTGCGTGAGGAGGACGTGCCAAACGGCTAGATTATGCCCAACTGCTAGATTGTGCCCAACGGCTAGATTGTGCCCAACGGCTAGATCGTATGAATCTCGTTATTGGGCCTTGCCAAAAGCTAGATTGGGTTGGGCCTTGCCCTACTGTGAGCCAAGTGTCTGTCCAGTCCAGAACAGAAGCCCCCTAAGTCTTTGCTATAAGGTGAAGAGTAATGACTTGAGATAGCCTTGTTGGTCGACCGATGGGCAAGAGTTGCACTACATGAAAGCTTTTTGAGGTCGTTATTTTTGAACGAAAATTTCCGGGGGCATGCCTTCACTTGTCTATGGTAGGTATGGTCGACAGCTGGTCGCTTATGAGCCCAACAGTTCCTCAGGATACGAGGGCGTGCTCGTGAAAAAGGATGTTTTCGTGTCGACCAGGCTTGATGAGGACGTGCCCCGCGGAAAGGAAGTTTTGTGTCAACTAGGCTTGATGAGGGCGTGCCCCGCAGAAAGGACGTTTTGTGTCAAGTTGTTGACGACTAGGTGGTCCCTCCAGAGCTTCCATCCTAGGATGCATAATTTGTTGGCATGCGTGTCATTACTTGTAATTTTTTATGGTTGGGCTTGGCCTGTGTTTTGTAATATATTAACAATTTTCTGGTCTTGTGGTCGGATTTATATATATTTGTGTTCGACATTGTATGCCTTGCATCTTATTGTGTATGCTTTGATATTTGCGAGTTTTGCTCGCTAACTGTAGGAGTTTGCTAAACTCGATATGATGCTAGACAGTTTAGGGAACTTGTTGAGGAGGCGAAGTAGTTTCACCAGTCGTGGGACTAGGATCTCGGTCGAGGTCCTGATCACACAAGGCTTGGACTATTCCCATCGCGAGCTGGGTTTCCTGCCATGCTGGTATGGCAACGATAGAGCTTGATTGAGGTATCCCCGTTGGGCACGGAGTCTGCTTGTTCCATGAGCAAAAACATGCCTTCGTTGTAATTTTGAGGATTATGCTTGCACCAGGGCACGCTTCTGTGGCTGAGCAACCTCTACGTTGTGGAGGGAAATTTGTCGGCAGTTAGTCCCGACTAATCGTTGGTCCTAATTGTAATATTATTTGAGCTTTTCAACATTCCATGGTCGAGCAAATAGTTCTCCATCCAGCTTTCGAGGTAGTAGGCGTCGGTGCCTGTTTTTTATTTGACCTTGTACAGATCTTCCCAGTTTGCGGTCAGCTTGCCCTCGCGTGAATCTTTTTTATTTCTGCGTAGGACCAGGCTGCCAACTTGGAAGTCACGCTTTATGACTTTGGCGTCATGGCGCAAAGTTATTTTTTGTTTTAGTGGAGCTTCACTGAGAGCTACCCCTGATCGGATCTCTTCGACCAGGTTGAGTTCTTCTCTTAAAGCTTCGTCGTTTAGCTCCTCATCGAGAGGAGCTTCTGTTCTCCTGGAGGGCTCTCTGATCTCCACCTGGATTACGCTACTCGGAAGGGAGAGGTGTCAGAAGGCCCCTTGAATCCCGAGCGTTGTAGGCGGCTTCTTTCTCCTCGTATTGTATATAAGCTTGGGCCTTACGGAGGAGTTCGGCCAGGGTACGAGGTGTTTCGATGCTCACTGCTTTGCGGAACTCGCTTTTCAGCCTCAGCCCTTTCTCGAGGAGGTATTTCTTCATGTGGTCTGTTGTGTGGACCTCTACAGCTTCCTTGTTGAATCTCTCAATATAGGCACGCAAGGGCTCATCCCTGCCCTGAATAATGCCTTCGAGAGTGGGTTCCGACTTGGGATGACGTCTGGAAGCAGTGAAGTGTCAGGCAAACTGGTTCTTCAGGTCCTTCCATGAGGTGACTGAGCCACGGGGAAGACTCTTATAACAGGTCATGGCTCTCTTTCTGAGGGTGATGGTGAACAACCTGCACTTGATGGCTCTGCTCACGTTGTGATAATAGAGCATAGCTTGAATGTTTTCTATGTGGTCACCAGGATCTGTGGTGCCATCATAGAGAGCTAGAGAGGGAGGCTTCTCCAGCCCGCGAGGGATACGGGTGTCCATGATCTCTTGGGATAGAGGTCCATGAACGTTATCATCGTCAATCGTGCTCGATGACCTGCATGGGGAGTGACTGCGCCCTCGACTTCTAGTGCCTCGAGGAGAGTGTATGCGCTGATGACTATGTTCACGATGTTTTTCTGAGGGCTTGGTCCTCTTTGGGGCAGGAGAACGTCTGGATCTCTGAGGAGGAGTACAATGTCGTCTCCTAGTGACCTCTTGCTCAGGTTCTTCTGACTTCAATCGTCCCCTGACGGGAGAAATGCTTCTGGATCTATCTCGCCGACGTTTCTGAGGGGGAGATTGAGGATGTGGAGATGGACTATGGGGCGTTTGCGAAGGAAGACGCTCCTGGAGGGCATGTTCCAGCAGGTGGATCTTCTCGCCCTGCTAGAAGATTAAATAGTTGGACTTGTTGAAAGAGGCAATGAGGGCAGCAGTGATGGGGTCAGCATCTTGAGGGACAGGTATAGGCTTGAATACGTGACTGAAAGTCAGCATGCGTGGCTTTATGTCATCGGAGGAAGGAGACGCAGTCTTTCCGTCCATGTGGTCAGTCTCATGGACCGCAACTCCGGGGTTATGGTGGTTGACGTTATCCATGGTAACGGCGACAGCAAGATCTTGATGGGCATCATCGTTTCTGTTGGAGGCCTTGATGATCAAGGGAATTTTTAGAGAGTAAGCTTTGGTCTTTTGGATTAAAGGATAAGGGATATTGGTTCAAAAGACGGGGAAGCGATGTTTCCCACAGACGGCGCCACTGATCTGAGTTGATCCGAATGGATCTTCGTGGCCTTCCGTGTAGGGTAGCGATGATGGATGTAGGAGAGGAGAGGGTGTACCTACAAGGTACTCTGATGCCAATGTAAGTTTTTGTTAGAGAGAAAGCAAGTGCAAAGCGTTTAGCTATGAGTTAGAATATTGAATATTGAATACCTGACCCTCTCACGTGAGAGGGTATTTATAGAAAAACCCCCAGCGCGGGGCTAAGGTCTTCCATGTGACCGAAATATCTGGTCGACCAATGGGAGACTGCCAGGTGGAAGGTCTAGCGCGTGACCTTGGGATCTGGTCCAACTGTCCCCGTGAACTCCGGAGGGGCAGTTGGTCGCGTGAACTGTCAAGCGTGTGAGGAGGACATGCCCAACGGCTAGATTGTGCCCAACGGCTAAATTGTGCCCAACGGCTAGATTGTGCCCAACAGCTAGATCGTCTGAATCTCGTTATTGGGCCTTGCCAAAAGCTGGACTAGGTTGGGCCAAGTGCCAGTCCAGTCCAGAACATAAGTGTTTGATAATGGAGTTAAAGTAGAACAAAAAGATGGAGTTGATGCAAATGTAGAGAGCATTGCTCATGTAGACAAGAAGATGTTTATAACTAAAGAGATAGGTAAGGAACATGTCATTGAGGATGCCTATATGACTGGTGAGTTAGAAAGTGGTGGTGATGATGACAATTGTGATGAAAGACCCTGTGTAACCAGGTTTAAACAAGAAGAATCTTTAAGCAAGGATTTTGTTTTCAAGGTGGGAATGGAGTTTTCTTCTTTGAGGCAGTTCAAAGATGCCATCTTGGAGCACAATGTTTTGAATGGTAGGGACGTTAAGTTTGAAAAAAAATGATGCTAACAGGTGTAAGGTAGTTTGTAAGGATAAGAAAAAAATGTGATTATACAGTGCTGTTAAAACCATTACATTTAGGATTAAGACTTTGTTTGCAAAGCACAAATGTGGAAGACAGTTTTTCAACAAAAGTGTCAAAGCAGAGTGTGTAACACCCTTTTCTACCCAACAAGCATCACAAATAAAAACAACAATTTAATCAGAGTAAAGTCCCAAAAAGGGCGCGACATTTCGTCACAAAACGTCAAATAACCACCTGCTCCGTAACACGGGTTTTACCATCATGAATTCATGTAAACATCACGCAGCGGAAATCAAAATTTAAAACAATTCTACAATCCAAATTTCTTAACAAAACATCATAAAACATCCATGAATCAACAAGTAAAAGAACGTAAATCGTTCGACTTAAACGTCCCGACCCGATGTTACATATCAGAGCAAGACCCTCTAATCGACGGAGAAATCAAAATACTTCAAAAACTAAATCTTCATGCGCCAATGAAAGCTAAGCATGATCACCTGCACGTTATCCACATGGAGGCAACATTCAAATAGGCAGGGTGAGTAATCACGAATCAATATATAAGATATAAGCAAAAGATAAAGCATAAGCACAAACATCATCAAATCCTTCACAATCTTCATTAATACATCAATTACACCCATAGAATGCAATGCCACACAATATGCAAATGCAACATCATAAACTCATGCATGTGGTACCAATTTGTCATAATTGATGGACACTGGGCCATCACCCTCCAAAGATCCCCACCAATAGGATCGATTCTACACAAGAACCGGAGCACGTCACAAAACACTTCAATCCATACAATGGAATTGAAGCCACCAAATGGACTGGAGTCCTAAATATGCCATGAATGTATGATACAAATCGTCATAATAATCATCATCATAAATTCGTCATAATTGCATCATCATCCATGAATCAACATCAAACATCATTATTCAACGCCAATCTGCACTCGTCACAATTCGTCACTAATCTCACAATTCATCATATTATACTCGTCACATAAAAATTCCCGGTTTTATCCCATTCATCTTCATGACTAGTTTACTCATGTTTATTACCCTATCACAGCCTTATGTCTCAAAGAAACCGCATCACAAGCGAAATCGTGACAGAAATCGGAAAAACGGGAAAATCTGCCAACAGCTCTGTCCATACGCGTATAGCCATGCCCCATATGCGTATTGTAACACCCCAAATCCCCACGATGATTTAAACATAATTTATCAGAGTGAGAAAAATATAACACAAGAATTTAGGATGCTACATCAACTACTCAACTTAACAAGCATACTTTAACAATGTCATAATATAAAATAATATCAGCATAGTATGTTAACATTCATATACAGCGCAAGAATCAAGTCAAATTGAAACATGTTTTGTCATACATAATGTCTCCAATTAGATCAGTAACAACATATAACAGAATTAAAAGACTCTAGTGTTCCGACACCCCCGGTGTTACAAACTCAGAGCAGACGCGACTCGATAACTCACACCAGAAGACCTTGTCTTCACACTCCACTTGACGACCACTCCTGCGTATCTACACGTTACCCACGTGGAGGTAACATTCAAACAGAAGGGGTGAGATTCTCAATCAATCAAAAGAATAAGATGATATAATATGCAAGTATAAATCATTAAGAAAATCCACCCATATCATGACATTCAGCAACAATTCCACACTTAACGCTACCACAGATATGTATTCGAAACCACACTGCAACACAACCATCAAGAAAATGCAATGAGACACCTACTCGACTCAATGCATGTGGTACCATTTTAATCCCTGTTTCATGATCACAATCCCCGTCGGGACGTCGATTAATCGCTCACACCCCACATGGGCACACGACAATCGTGATTGCTCACACCCCACATGGGCACACAATCACCTCAACAACAACAACCATATTGATTCTATTAAGGAATCCGGATAACGCTCACACCCCACATGGGCACACGCCATCCCTCAACTCATGCACATGTTTATGCACCTTCAACGACAACATGCAACAACGACAAATGTGAATACATGACATACCCTTGTTACATCACATCATCAATCAATAATCAACATGCACTTTATCAAACATACTTCATTGTGTCATACGACCACGACATACCTACACATCATTTAGTCATGCATTTCATATGATTATATCAATATCAACAAAGCAAGCATATAATACTCCAATACATGCTCACAACATCACAGCAACAAAGCAACATTCACATAATATAAATTATACAATTTTTCACTAATTTTCAACTAATAAAAACATTATTGTTCAGTGCCAGGTCGCGCTAAGCGCGCCCCACCCGCGCTAAGTACGCTACCCACTGCCTCGAGGAGGCAAGATTTTTCCAGACCGCGCTAAGCGGGCTCTGCGATTTTTGCAGAAAAACCCTGCGATAACAGCATCTTCTCACTTGCGATTTTCTACACTAAATCTGATTTTTAACATCAATTTCCCACAGATTATGCACCTGTAATCTACACCTAACTATGGCCATCCAAATAAACAAATCAAACAATACCAATTCATCTATTCCAATCACATTCCCATGAATTCTACCAAAACCCTCATTCAACCCACAAACATTGTTCTTATGGATTCAACCTAACGATTCTACCCACATACAGATATCATCAAACCCTTAAGAGATAAAGAATTCCCACCCTTACCTTAAAGTGATGATCTTTCCTTCTTCTCAAGGGAATCTTCTTCTTCCTTTTGCCCTAGCTTCTTCTCACCTTTTCTCCCTTCAGCTCTTCAACTCCCTCTCCTTTTCACGTATCTGAGAATAACTTATATTCTCCACTCTTTACATACCCCTAACTATGAGTCGCCTCTTTTATCCTTACTTATTCCTACAAATTTACCTCCTTACCCTTCCATTTTCCTTATTATCCAAATATTATTTTCTAATATTATTATTACAATTATCTAAATATTATTATTATTATTACTTCACCAATTCAATAATAACAACAATATTCTCCGATAATTAAAATAATAGTATTAATCAACTAACCCTGTCCTCCGACACCTTATCCTTCATAATCCTAAGGGCACTACCCCACTCTAAGGGTAACCCAAACTTGACCAAAAATACCCAATACACACTTCATACCACAATATTCAATTTAATCACGAAAAATAATTAAATTAAATCGGGGCGTTACAACTCTCCCCCACTTAGAATATTTTCGTCCTAAAAAATTTACCTCATGCGAACAACTCCGGATACGATTCTCGCATCCTGCTTTCCAACTCCCATGTCATATTTCCACCTGCAGTGCCTCCCCACACTACCTTTACAAGGGCGATCTCTTTGCCCCTTAGTTGCTTTACCTCGCGGTCTTCAATTCGTACCGGTAAGGCTTCAACCATAAGGTTATCTCTTACTTCCACATTATCCATAGGAATCACATGCGACGGATCCAGAATATACTTCCGAAGCTGCGACACATGGAACACATCATGCAAATTCGACAAATTGGGTGGCAACGCCACTCTGTAGGCAACAGGTCCAACCCTTGCAGATATCTAATACAGACCAATAAACTGAGGAGTAAGCTTCCTCGACTTCAATGCACGACCAACACCGGTCACTGAAGTGACTCTTAAAAATACATGGTCTCCTTCTTGAAATTCGAGATCCTTCCTCCTCTTATCATGGTAACTCTTCTGCCTACTCTGCGAAGCCTTCATATTTTCCCTGATCAACTTCACCGTTTCGGTAGTTTGCTGAACAATCTCAGGTCCAAGCACTACACTCTCACCAGATTCGTGCCAACACAGAGGCGCTCGACACCTACGACCATACAACGCTTCAAAAGGCGCCATTCCGATACTGGAATGATAACTATTGTTATAAGTGAACTCAATCAGCGGCAATTGACTATCCCAAGCACCTCCTTATTCAAGCACATAAGCCCTCAACAAATCTTCTAAAGACTGGATAGTTCTTTCTGTCTGACCATCTGTCTGCGGATGATAGACCGAACTCAATCTCAACTTCGAACCCAAGGCTTCCTGCAAACTCTCCCAAAATCTAGAAGTGAACCTCGGATCTCTGTCCGACACAATACTCAAAGGAATTCCATGCAACTTCATAATTACGCGGATATAAATCTTCGCCAATTTCTGCAAGGAAAAACTGATATTAATCAGAATAAAATGCGCCGACTTCGTCAGTCTGTCCACTAACACCCAAATCGTATCATGTCCCCTCGGAGTATTAGGTAACCCCGTAACAAAATCCATAGAAATACTGTCTCATTTCCACTCTGGAATATCCAACGGTTGCATCAAACCAGCAGGTTTCTGATATTCTACTTTTGACTTCTGACAAGTCAGACAAGCATACACAAACTGCGCCACATCACGTTTCAGTCCAAGCCACCAGAATATTCTCTTCAAGTCTTGATACATCTTTGTAGCTCCTGGATGAATACTCAAGCTACTCCTGTGGCTCTCCTCAAGAATCATTCTTTTCAACTCAGTATCATCAGGAATACAAATCCTATCACGAAATCTCAATACACCTTGTTCATCCACTCGGAAATCACTGTTGCCCACATGTTCATTCCCAACCATCAAGTCTACTAATTTTACATCCAACTTCTGACCCTCTCTGATGCTGTTAAGAAAATCGTTGTTAACCTTTAGGATACCCAACATTACACTACGTGGAGTCTGTACACAAACCAAACTCATATCTCTAAAGTGTTCAATCAATTCTAACTCTTTAACCATCATAGCTGACATATGCAAAGTTTTCCGACTTAGAGCATCTGCCACGATATTAGCTTTACCGAGATGATAGTTCAAGCCAAAATCATAATCCTTCAAGAATTCTAACCAACGTCTCTGTCTCATATTCAGTTCTTTCTGATCAAACAGACATCTCAAACTCTTATGATCACTATACACTTCAAATCTGGAACCATAGAGATAATGCCTCCAAATCTTCAAGACAAAAACCACTGCGGCTAACTCCAAATCATGAGTCGGATAATTCCTCTCATGCACCCTCAACTGTCGTGAAGCATATGCCACAACCTTACCATCCTGCATTAGCACACCACCCAAACCTAATAAAAAAGCATCGCAATACACTACAAACGGTTCATTTGGTTCAGGTATAACCAACATTAGAGTTATGGTCAACCTCTTCTTCAGTTCAATGAAACTCTTTTCACAATGAACGCCCCACACGAATGCTTTACCCTTGCACGTCAACTGAGTCAACGGATGTGCCAACTTCGAAAACCCTTCAATGAATCTTCAGTAATAACTAGCCAAACCCAAGAAACTTCTAATCTCGGTCACCGACTTTGGAGTCTCCCATTGTAGAACAGTGTCTACCTTAGATGGATCTACAGCAATACCGTCACCAAAAATAACGTGACCAAGAAAACTCACCTCTCTCAACCAGAATTGACACTTCGACAACTTAGCATACAACCTCTTCTCTTTCAGCATTTGTAATACAACCCGTAGATGTTCAACATGCTCCTCTTCTGACTTCGAATAAATCATAATGTCATCAATAAACACAACTACGAACTGGTCCAAATAGTTATGAAAAATCCGATTCATATATTCCATGAATACACCAGGTGCATTAGTAACTCCAAATGGCATCACAACATACTCATAATGTCCATATCGAGTCCTAAAAGCCGTCTTCTGAATATCTTCGTCCTTCACTCGTATCTGATGATACCCCGATCTCAAATCAATCTTACTAAACACACGAGCGTGTCATACCCCAAATTTTGACCACTAAGATTCCCATCATTGTGCAAATCATCATCATAATATGGGGAACCATCATACCTCAGCAGTCTCCCCAAAGATGGGTGAGCATCCTCTACAATCAAAATTAGGGTTTCAAGCCCTCTCAGAGTTCTTAGACAAAGGGTCAATCAAGAAATGACATGATTTTCAACTTGTCTAACCTCTCAAATATCTATAAGGGATCAAAAGGACTCCCACCTCAAGGATTAAGCCCAAAGCTGCTCCCTTCCAGGTGGATCAAGCCTCAAGATCGCTAGTGTCATCAAATTAGGTTTGGTCGACCAGGGCCTCCAGATGGAAATTTCCCTCTGGGAATGAGCCATTGCTTCAAAGCATAACCTATGATACTCCAAGGGACATCATAAACCCAATCATCAAGTCAATTTAACCTCAGGGGATGCATACATCAAAAATCATAAAGTAGGGTTCCTTGACCTAATTCACCCCTAAGTTGACTTTTGGGACAAATCATGAGCCAAGACCTCAAGACATGATTTGAGGGTCTCCAACATACTACATTAATCCATTTGTAACAATGGGTTAATCCAAGAAGCTTGAGCAGCAAGTCTCAATTTCATCAGTACCACAGTTAGGGTTTCTCGAGAAAAGTCAACTGTAGCTTTGACTTTTGACCAGGACATGCTCCCAAACCCTAGGACATGCATCAATATACCCTATAACACCCATGGAACATGTCCATCAAGTTTGATTTAGGTCAAGGACATGATTTCATAGAGGATCGCACAGTTTGGAATTCATCTGATAAAAAGTCAACTGTGCACAAAAGTCAACTTTGACTTTTTGAGATTTTTCACAAAAATGGTTTTTTAACCCTAAAATGATGTTAATGTATGATTTGAATCATCATTCATCAAGAAAAATTAAGAAAAGTTGGATAACTTGTAAAAGGGGTAACCATAAAAACTTAGAAAATTTTCTAAGTTAAGAAATAAAGTGGCAAGGGTACCAACTTTGGAGGATCATAACTCCTAAACCACAAAGCCATTTTTCCCCATCCAAAGCTGGGTTTGTAGCCCTCATGGCCCTCTACAAAAGTGTCAACTACAAGTCATTCCAATTCATTATGGATTTTGAGTTATGGTTGGATCAAAATCACTAAAACATGAAAATCCATCATTTTCCAACACTTAGAAAAATTCTGGGCAAGGAAGATTTTTGCTGAAACATCAAATCTTGTGGGATTTTTTCACATAGATGCAAGCTGAATCAGTTCCAATGATAAACATCAATGTTGTTGCAAATGTTGCCAAGAATTCAAAGAGCTCACTAGCATGAACTGATTCATCTTGAGCCAAGAGAAATCCATGCCCAAAGTCATGTTGCTGCAAGCTGTTTTGGAAAAATCAGCTTGCATGTTTGCTTGCCACACACGATTTTGAGCCAAAGACCAAGGATCACTATGCCACCTGTACTCAAACCAATCACAATGCAACTGATCCAACTAATAAAGCTGAGTCAAAAAGCCAAGGAATCTTCCAACTTGAAGTGCATGCATTTTGGCACATTTTGCCTTGAATTCAAAGGGCATTAATGTGGAATAGTGCATTGTCAAGGTAGCCACTCTAATCAGTCAAGTTCTATAATTAAACAACAATAAAAACATCTGAAGAATGAATTTGGTCAAGGTATAGCCCTGCTCTTGGGAAGGGCTAGTTTGCCTTGCATGAGAAGAAATCCTCCAAGCCAATCCATGCGAATGTGATCTGATCCAGCAGCTATTCACTATTCATCCAAGACAAGAGTTGATCCGCTATAAATAAAGGTTCCAATGGATCATTCAACTCACACCAAAGGCAGTTATAGCACTGCTTTCTCTCATTCTCTCTTAAGTGCCAAGTTTTCTTGTTTTTGAGCAACCACTATCGGGTTTTGAGTCGCAGCCATAAGCAATCCATTCCAATTGGCCAGACACATCACATATGATGTATTTGAGGTGTCCAAACACTTAAACACCAACTGTAACACCCCAGCTCAAAATCACCCATCAACCTAGCCATTATGCTTCAATTATGCAGTTGGAGTGCTCCAGCTTGATCCAAAGACTTCCAATGTGTTCCGAAGCTTGCAACACACTCCACAACATCCATTGAAGCTGTTCAGATCATCACAACTTATCTGTAACACCTCAAACTCAAAAATCACATTGCACTTGCTGTCACGACCTTCAAGTAAGCCTAAACTTGGTCATCTCTTAATCTATGCATATTTCCTCGCACAATACTTTGGCCAAATGTTCATAATCATGCATAGAATGTTTCCCCTCAATTAATTGCTTTGTTTGAATCGTGTATCAAAATTCTCAGCCTTCATGCAAATTTTAGGGTTCTTGAGGTTTTTTCTTGATTTCTTATTCCATGTTAAAAATAAATGAAATTAAAGACCATAAACATGATCGTGAAGTTGAAACGAACAGATTGATAGGTGGTTTGCATGATATAATCAAGTATTCAGTGAGATTGGAGAGAAAATGCAAATCTGGGCAAAACCCAGAACACGCGCGTGTTCTTGGCGCCCTTTTTTGAAAATTCAAATATTTAAATTTTGTGATTTTATTTAATTGATTCAAAAATTAATTTCTCTCTGAGTTTTAATGATTTTGAGTTGATTCTTTTTTTAATAATTCACAAAAATGTTAAAATATTTTATTTTGTCAAAAAATCCCAAAAACATTATTTATTTCATATAATTGATATTTTTGTAAAGAATTAATGTTTTAATTGTTTTTGACATTTAAAATATTTTGTCACTCTTGATTTTGTAAATTTTAATGACTTCTAATCATTTTGTAGGTCAAAACATGATTTTTGAAACATTAATCCAAGATCACAATTTGTTTTCCACATGTTAAACAATTTTGATCATTTTAATTGAATTTTTTATTTAATTAAAATACATTTTGGAAACAAATTAGGGTTTTTGATTAATTCAACCCTCATCAAACTTTTTAAAAACACTTTGGGCCTCTAATAGAGTGTAAGACCCAAGCCTTTTTGTAAAATAACCTTTCTTGGGCCTCACTTATTATATAAGTCCCTATGGGTATTTTCAAAAACCTCGGCGCGATCGTCGTTTTGTACACAAATAACCTCTGGGCCTACCCTCGAGTAGTAAGACCTATTACTTTTTTTAAACTCTTTGGGCCTCTAAATAGAGTGTAAAGCTCAACCCCTTTTGTAAATACAACCTATTTTTGGGTCTCACTTATTGTATAAGTCCCGTTGTATTTCAAAAAGTTCAGCGCGATCATCGCCCATTTAAAACAAACCATCTGGGCCTCTCCTAGAGCTATAAGACCCATTCAAAACTCTTTGGGCCTCTATTAGAGTGTAAGACCCAATCCCCTTTTAACCAAAACAAATTTGGGCCTCAAATATTGTATAAGTCCCTCTGTGTTAAAAGAAAATCTCGGCGCGATCGCCATTTCAAAACAAAATCATCTGGGCCTACCCTCGTGTTATAAGCCCCATTCTTTTTTAAACTCTTTGGGCCTCTTGAGAGAGTGTAAGACCCACCCCTTTGTACAGAAAACCTTTCTTGGGCCTCAGTCACTTGTATAAGTCCCTGTACAAAACGACAGTGCGATCACTGATAAAGCCATGAGCCTCTCCTTGAGCTGTAAGCCCTAATTTTCTTTTCAAAGCACTTTCTCCTTTGATTTTGAATATAATATTGTTATCAAAGTTTTCTTTGTTGAACAAACTAACCAAACAGCATGAAAGCTCTACAACTGAGTAAGTGTTTACCCACTTTCATTTACCGCTTTCATATGTATATAACTGTATTTTGGGGCTGTTTCGCTGTAAGTCTTCTTTCATAAACTCATATCAACTGTGTAATAATAGTATAGATATTTAGAGTTTCCCCGGCAACTACGTCTAGCATTAAGCCCATTGATCACTCTTAGAAGTAGACAAAACTAGATCCCCATAGGATTACCAGACACAGTCTTCCCTCCTCTTGGGGTTAAACAATATGGAGATGTGAAAGGCAGATTCTTTTTGAACCCTTTCTCAGACTGTCACCTTTAGAAGTTGTCAAAGGAACTCTATTCCCCAGAGATGATATTTTCTCCGTGAATGGCATCTCTTGAGTTTCTTCCAAATTCTCAAACTTTCCTGGCTTGATCTATTCTCTGTGAATAGCCTGTCTTGAACTTCTCGGGGTTTGGGGACCCACAGGTATCCTAAAAGCATCCCCGCCTCCTCTTGGGCGTTGTACAAGGACCCGTCAACTTCTTAGAAGTATTCACAGCCTCCTCTTAGGCTTCGTATAATGATTTCTTCCTCCGGGAATGATAGCCTCCTCTTGGGCTTCGTACAAATTGTCCCTCGGCTTCTTAAAAGTTTCCAGCCTCCTCTTGGGCTTCGTACAAATTGTCCCGACGACCTCCTAGAGGTATAGGAACAGAAATTAGTCATCTTAATAGAATAGTCTTTCAAAGAGTCTAGATCTTTCTACCAAGAACGTGTTACCGCTATTTCTTTGAGCATAGTACAAAAGATAAAACTCTAGACTCAGACAGTCTAAAACCCTTGAGTCTCAAAGACATTCTCAAGCATTCTTCAAGAATGGGAAGAACACCAGTAGACTCGGACAGTCTCCAATACCCTCTGGATTCCCCATTTCCTTAAAGAACAGGAAATAACCCGGATCCTCTGGTCAATCCGAAAACATAGCCTTACCTTTAATCAGTCTCTTTATAAGAACTGGTTTTCTCTTTTAACCCGCATACTGGACCTGTCACTCAACTGAAACAGTAGCCCTAGCCTTCTCTTGGGCTTTGTACAATGATCCTCCCCATCGGAGCCAAAACTTTTAGCCTCCATCTCGGGCTTCGTACGAGATACTAAAACACTCTCTTGTTGAGTATAAAAGACTCTCTTGTTGAGTCATTTCCCTTTCAGCCTCTATCCCGGGCTTCGTACGAGATACCAAAATGCTCTTTTATTGAGTATAAAAGACTCTCTTGTTGAGTCAACCTTTAGCCTCTGTCTTGGGCTTCGTACAAGACACATACAAAAACACTCCCTTGTCGAGTCAACCCTTTTAGCCTCTCTCTCGGGCTTCGTACGAGACACATAAAAACACCCTCTTGTTGGGCCAATAGCCTCCTCTTGGGCTTTGTATAAGAAAAACCCCGGTTGAGCCAATCGACCTTTTAGCATCAAAGCTGTGCCTCGTTCACAGTACACAAACATCAACAACTCCTTTTCCCTTTCATCTAATTGCTGTAAGAGGCAAGCCTCTGGATTATTTACATCCATGCCACTGTCCCTCTTTTAGCATGAGAAATTCCTAAGGAAAGATGGCATTGCTCTACACTGAGTTAAAGTCTTCTCTTTCAGGTTAAAACCCCCTATAAAGGAAATTATGGCATTTCTAGGATTTGCATATCCCGATTAAAGTAGTCCTCCTGTATAGTCAGTCACCCAACAGTTGTGATAAACAGACCCCTTTAGAGATGACAAATTCTCTCTAAAGTCACAACCATTTTAGCTTCACATCTTGGGCTTCGAACAAGATACAAATAGACCTTTCAGCTTCACATCTTGGGCTTTGAACAAGATATAAACCACCTTTAGCTTCACGTCTTGGGCTTTGAACAAGACACCAAAACACCATTTCCTCCCATAGAATATGAGGAATTACGATCGCTCTGATTTCGCTATTTCGGTAAACAGGAATACGTAGGCATAAGATTGAAAGAAAAATCTTAGCGAGCACACTAATCCAAAACCCAAATCCGATACCTTCACATCCCAATCGAAAAGCATCAGTCTTAACCTCCCACCAATCGCCCAAGCACTATTTCAACAAAATAACCTAACAGAGACCCACAATCTTTGTAGCATCTATAAACTAACAGTCATCTATTCAAACTCATTTTGCAAGCAGGGTTAATTGGAGACATCTATTTCCCTTCCTTCATCAGCTTTAATTGGATAAAAAATGAATCGAGTTGTAGTACCCAAAAGCGATAGTGCTTCGTAACCACGTCCAAAAATTCGCGCTACAGAATAAAATGGAGACTTCACTGGGGAAGTGTCATTAGGATCTATCTCACCTTAGCCATCATTCGTCACCATTCTCCGCAGAAAAATGGCGACTTCACTGGGGACAGAGAGATCTTGTTCTCTTCCCATCTCTTAGGTAGAAACCTTAAAAATTGCCACAGAAAAGCGGCGCCCACTGTGGGACCCTTTCCTTTCTTTTCTTTCTTTCTTTCCTAGGGACTTCATTGGGGTTAAGATTTGTTGACTTCACTAGGATCTTAGGTCAAAAACCTTTAAAGTTGGGAAGGTACCACAGAATGGCGACTCCGCCGGGGAGCCATTTTTGTCAGGAACATAGGATTCATAGATCTTTAAAGTCTAGGACTTTAGGACAAATATATATACTGCTTTTCCTAATTGCTATACGTGTTTATTTTTCTGCTAATGGGAACGCGTGTGATGCCGCATATGGAAAGATTGAGTATACACATAGGAAAATCACCTTTTTTTGTAGTGCAGAAGCTATCGGGAATAGCTGTTACGCGATAAACTACACTCTTCTGAGATTTCTTTGATGGACATCACCTAGCACGGTTCCCGGCCCGCTGGTGTTCTCAGGAATCAATGATTTTGAGTGACAGGTACAAAAAAATCACCCGTAGAAAACCTTTGGGGGGTAGAGCCTTGACTTCATGACACCGACCCTTTGACCCCATGTTTTTTCTATGTTTTTGTGTACTGCATTCATGCATTCATCTAAAAAACATTAAAACAAAGAAAATTTTCTCCTCTAGTCTCTCTTTTTCAAATTAAACTAAGGCAATGATTGCAAATGTCAGAGAGAAAAGGATTGCGCTCATGGATTTCGGTAGAAGGAGAACTCATAAGTATACCTCCAAGGTTCCAAAAATAGAGGATTTGAGAAGTTTAGCGAGGATGATCACTAACCCTGAAGCTTTCAGAGCCAAATAAGGAGGTCTGCTACCTCTATTAAGAGTCCATGTGATTGAAGGAATCATGGAAGCACCCATTCAGTTTTACGATCCAGTTTATCATTGTTTTACATTTCCAGATTACCAGCTCGCACCAACGCTGGAGGAGTATTCTCACTTGACCGATCGGCACATTACTGATCGAGCTCCATTTGCCGGACTGGAAGAAATTCCAAAGGATCAGACCATTGCAAAAGCAATTTATTTGGATGAGTCGGAAGTCAAGACTCACCTGACCACTAAGGGTGGCATCCAAGGTTTGCCAGCCCAATTCTTGATAAGGAAGGCCCTGTACTTTTCCAGTATAGGGAATGTGACTACTTTTGAAAGCATCTTTGTTCTGCTCACCTACGGGTTATTTCTGTTTCCCAACATTAATAACTTTGTAGATATCAACGCCATTAAGGTTTTTCTCATTGGAAACCCTGTGCCAACTTTGCCCGCGGATGCGTATCATTCTGTACACTTAAGGAATTTGTACAGTGGAGGAATGATCACATGTTGTGTACCCCTGCTATATAAGTGGTTTATCTCCCGCTTGCCCAAGTCTGCTGCATTTTGGGATCATAAGAGTGCCTTACGTTGGTCGTAGAAAATCATGTCTCTCACCAACTCTGACATAGATTGGTGTAATAGGATTTATGACGGGATCAGAATCATTGACCGTTGTGGAAACTTCCCCAACGTACCCCTCATAGGAACTAAAGGAGGAATCAACTACCATCCAGTATTAGTTCGTCGTCAATTCAGATACCCGATGAGACATGTCCCACGTAATGCTCATTTGGAAGGTCTTTTCTTCAAAGAAGGAGAAAATGACAGAGCACTAAAGATGTAAATAGTGCACGTTTGGAAACATGTTCATAAGAATTGACGGGAGTCTCTAGGAAAACCAGACTGTGTCTCGGTGGAGCCTTATCTCCACTGGGTACAAACTAGAGCCCTCAGGCTAAAGATACCTTATCCTCATCACGGAGTTCTTCCACCGAAGGAATCTGTCATGTACTTCATGACTGAGAAGGAAAAACTTCAGGTTACTCTCAACAAAGTTCAACAGGAGAGGAGGTCTTGGAATAACAAGTACCGCACCCTCAATGTAGAGTGTACCAAAATACAGCGACTGCTAAAAGATAAGGATGCTCTGATCGAGATTTTAGAGCAACATGTTGTGGATAATCAGGATGACCATAGGAATGTGCTCACTCCTTTCACTTGGCAAAGGAATGACAACCCGACAACGGCCCAAGAGCCCCGGTCCAAGAAAAGGAAAGTACTGGAATCAGCACCCGAATTCTCCTCAGAGAGGACTCGAGACCCCTTAGCTTAGGTTTCTGTTTCCGCACCTTGTAATCTACTGTATTTCCATTTCCGCAATCCTTTGAATTTAATAAAACGGGGTTTCCCCCATTGTTTGATATTTGCAATCTAATTGTCGAAGTTTACTTTGAATAAACAAAAAAACAATTAATATAATCATTGCATTCATCATTCTCACGTAACTTACTCTTCTTATCTATGAATCTCACATTTGTGTCTCGGTTCTAGAGTCAAACTGTCTCATTCGTACAATACTCGGGCCAATCGTCAGAAAAAGATGGATGATCTCGAGGAAGAGAACAGAGAGTTGAGAGAAGAGATCGATGCTCTGAGAGAGGATATGAGAAAGCTTCGTAACGACATGCTAGCCATGGCAGAAGCTCAACAAAAAGTATTGTGATCTCAGAGATCACCTCAATGCCCATAGTGGAAAAGTCTGATCCTAGATATCAAATACCGAAAGATCGTCCTTGGGGCATGCCTGTCAACCATATCCCGGAAGGATATGTTCCGCCGATCGCTGAAGATCAGGGAATCACAACAGAAGCCGCTGGGCCTGAAGGTTACAAACTTCGGGAAAGCGAGGATGCCAGAGGCATACTGAGGACTCCTGAAGGTTACAAACTTCGGGAGACGCCAAGATTCACTACCGTAGTCACGGTACCACCCCCTGTGGTGCACACTGTCCCGGAAGGACAGATTCCACAGATACCTTCTGGTAGAAAGGAAACTATGTTTGATAGAATGGACGAGTTCCAGGAGCAATTCCTGGAAATATAGAAGGAACTGCAAGCCCTTCGCAGTCAGGATTTATTTGGAAAGGACGCCGCAGATCTCTGCTTGGTCCCCAATGTGAAAGTTCCACACAAGTTCCAAGTACCCGACTTTGAAAAGTACAAGGGTAACTCTTGCCCTCAGAGTCACCTGGTGATGTACGCTCGACGAATGTCAGCTCAGACAGAGAATCAGGATCTACTGATTCACTACTTTCAGGATAGTTTAATCGGTGTCGCCTTAAAATGGTACATGGGTTTAAAGTGCGCTACGATCAGCACTTTCAGCGATCTTGGCACTGCCTTCGTCCAACAATACAAATACAATTTGGACATGGCGCCAGATAGAGATAAACTTCGATCAATGTCACAAAAGGACAAGGAAACCTTTAAGGAGTATGCTCAGAGATGGCGTGAAATTGCCGCTCAAATTTGTCCACCTCTTGAGGAAAAAGAGATGATAAAGATCTTCTTAAAGACCTTAAGCTCGTTCTATTACGACAGAATGGTTGCCAGTGTGCCCAGTGACTTCACCGAGATGATTGGTATGGGAGTTCGTCTTGAGGAAGCCGTCCGAGAGGGACGTCTAGTCAAAGACCCTGAATCATCAAGTAGTACAAAGCGATACGGCAGTGCTCTCCCTAAGAAAAAAGAACAGGATATTGGGAATATCTCTCTCGAAAAGTAAAGGCGATGTTATCAACCAGTAGCAGCTGTGACTCCTGCTATCAACCCTGTGCCTGTTCCTACGTATCAGCCTCAGGTTGCGCAAAGCTAACCTAATCAGCAAAGGACACAACAGCCTCTTCAGCAGGCTCGTCCTTAATACAACAACAATCGTACAACGCGGCCACCAGGATTTGATCCTATACCCGTATCATACGCAGAACTATTTCCATTACTACTAGCTAAGGGGCACATCCAGACTAAGTCCCCTCTTACAGTACCGGAAAATCTGCCTTTTTGGTTTAAGGTGGATCAAACGTGCCCTTACCACCAAGGAGGACCAGGGCATAACATAGAGAACTATCTCAATTTCAAATCTGACGTGCAAAAGCTTGTTAGGAGCGGGGTCTTATCTTTCAAAGATACGAATCCGAATGTTCTCACGAACCCGCTGCCTCAACATGAGAAAGCTATCGTCAACCTGATAAAAGGAGAGTCTAACAATGTCTATCAAATTCACGATGTACTCTTGTTGAGGACCAATCTGGTCAAGATGCATTGTAGACAGAGTGGATATGGCCATGTGCCACCTCATAATTATCATCAATGTGATATCTGCTCTAAAAGCAATCGAGGATGTTTTATGGTGCAAGCAGCTCTACAGGAACAGATGGATCTCAGATGGATCCAAGAGCATCGAGTTCGTGGAGTTAACATGGTCTATACGAATTCCAACGTCATTCAAAATCACAACATTCGTGCGATGAATGTCAACTTGGTGGCAACGCACTCAAGGCAAAGCCAGTATCATAATCTGCCGCGACACGATTACATTTCTTGTCTGACTTGCTCGATAAACAAACAAGGATGCTTTTTTATACAAGAATCCCTCCAGTGTCAGATGGATCTTGGATGGATCCAGGACTACCATGATAGGAACCATTATCAGATCAACATGGTTCAGATCTTTGATATTCGCTTAATGAATACCAACCTGGTAGAGTTACATGCTGAGCAGGTCCGACTCAGGTTCCTGATATCACATGACTATCAAAGCTGTACAGCGGGTTGCGAAAATGATCAAGGTTGTTCCCTTGTCCAGGAAGCACTTCAGCACTTGTTAAATCATAGGTGGCTTCCCATCTATATGGATGAAGACACTCAGCAGATTAGTATCAATGACAAGAACCCTACTCGGCGTCAGAGTCCGGATGTCGGATCTGTGGAAACTAACCTAGTGAGGTTACATTGTATTTAAAGTGGGCGTGGCAAGGTGCCGCCACACAACTATGAACGTTGTGGAGTTTGTTCAGAAAGTAACCAAGGATGCTACCTTGTACGAACAGCTCTTCAGGGTCAGGTGGATCGTAAAGAGATTCGCCCGTATCCGGGTTCCGGACCAATCAACTGGGCGCCGGACTACCTTGCTGATCAAATTAAGGACGTTGTCGTAATCTCTGATCATCAGAAGACTAGGGATGTTTGTACCATCATCCCTCTACTTGACGAATCAAGAGTTCTTAACCAGGAACGGATCGAGATTACTTACGATGGTCAGAAAAATCAGAGGGCTCCCATAGTCATCTATCTACCGGGACCACTACCGTATGAATCAAATAAGGCTATCCCTTACAAATACGGTGCAACAACAGTCGAGAATGGAAAGGAAATTCCATTACCCTCCGTCGTGAATATTGCAGACATCAGTCGTGTAACACGGAGTGGTCGAATCTTTAACAGAGGAGTTGGAGAATCCAACAAAGAAAAGGAACCTCCGACAGAAGTTCCCAATCCACCAGTCGGTCAATCAAGTAATCCCGACCTTTCGAAAAACGATGATGAGATGTTGAAGCTCATCCAAAGGAGTGAATACAACATTGTTGATCAGCTATTACAAACTCCTTCAAAGATCTCTGTGCTATCACTTTTACTCAGTTCAGAAGCACATAGGGAGGCTCTACAGAAAGTCTTGGAGCAAGCTTTTGTGGAACAGGATGTAACAATCAAACAGTTCGATAGCATTGTCTCTAACATCACTTCCTGCAATAATTTGGGATTCAGTGATGAGGAATTACCTGAAGAGGGTCGCCGTCATAACATGGCGCTCAATATCACGGTCAACTGCCAAGACGATGCTTTGGCCAGCGTACTGGTAGACACAGGGTCAGCCCTGAATGTTATGTCGAAATCCACCTTGACGCAATTATCCTTCAAAGGACCCCCGATGAGAACCAGCGAGGTCGTCGTCAAAGCATTTGACGGGTCCTGAAAAACGGTTATCGGCAAAGTTGACCTTCCCATAACTATTGGTTCTCACACTTTCCAAGTCATTTTCCAGGTCATGGACATTCGAGCAATGTACAGTTGTTTATTAGGAAGACCTTGGATACATTAGGCTGGGGCGGTCACCTCAACCCTCCACCAAAAGCTAAAGTTCGTTCAGAATGGTCAACTCATCACGTTCTGTGGGGAACAGGCTTTGCTCGTAAGAAATTTATCGTCATCCACTTATGTGGAACCGGAAGGGATAATTGGAACTCAGTTCCAAACGCTTTCGCTACACAGAGGCGATCAATCTGAAGGAGGAACCTCGATTTCCTCATACAAAGACGCTATCAAAGCGGTCGAGAGTACCAATACAATAGGATGGGGACAGCTTGTCATTCCTACTGACAATAAAGAAAAGAAGGGTCTTGGTTTTTTTGCAACAAGTACTCAGACAGCTGACAGCGATGAAAGTCTTTATCCCATTCAAAATTTCTTCCACAGTGGAGGTTTCCTTCAACCAGTGACTCAAGAAGTACACACTATCAATGAGGAGGATCCCTCTGACACAGATGTGGAATGGAAGTCCTACCTCAACGAGGACGGTTATATGTCTCAGGAAGAGGTGCCTACGCCATTTTGCTATCCTGCACAGAGTCCAAGATTTATACCCAAGTTAGACGTCGAAATGATATACGGAGATTGTGATTCGGAAGGATGTCGTGCTACACCAAACTCATTAGAGGAAAACACTCTGATGAAGAACAAATTTGACCACGACTACTATGGCCCGATGGATGGTCTGCCAATGTGGCAGCCCTACCTCGGAGATTTGGGGCAAGAGAATCAGCCGAACAACGAAAATCAGCTGAGCATCATTAAACAGAATACCTGTGTCCCCACCATGTCATGGGATCAACACTCAGGTCATTCAGAAACTAATCAACATGATGATGAATTTGCAATGTTTGCAGGATTTAAATTCATCAACTATGCTTTTCCCGAGGTCAACGTCATCGAGAGAGATGACTCCTCCAGTTCCAAAGAAGTGTGGGACACCCTGGGACAACCAAGTGGAAAATACGACTACATGGTCAAGTACACCGCTCCCGAAAGCTCTCGTATCAGGCTCGAAGACATCCAGCCAATTGGATGGGGAGATTTACCTGAGAGCACAAATGCTATGCAAAATGCAACTGAGGAATCCTCCTACGACAATTCTGCCTGGGAGATAGATTCCAATGATCCTGTTCCACTAGAAATCAGCGTTATTTCTGAAGACAAATCAAGGAAGGAGCCAGACTTTGTGATTCACCGAGGAGTTCACCGCCAATGGGTTGTTGTCGATGTTCCGAAGATTATTCATAAGTCAAAGTAATTGCCGTCTTTAACCTTTCACCCTGCCCATGTGAAACAGATGTTTTGATAGGGCTCACTTTCTGTACATGTCCCTCTTCGCTTCGCCCAAAGTGACAGAGCTTTGTTTTATAGGGCTATAGTTTCAAGAATCGACTTGTTCATTAATAAAATAACGTCATTCTGTAATTTCCGCATTAATTGTTGTTTTCTCTTTTTACTTTTCTCAGAAAATGGTAATCCTAAAAAACAAACTCAATAATAAAAACAAGCAGTAAAAGAAATACACTGCACACACTCTTGCATTCTATCTCTTCTAAACACAAATCATCACGTCATGCAGATTGCTTGTTTTAAACCCTATTAAAACATACGATCCGATGCCTTCTCTCGACTTTGAGTTCCCGGTATTTGTGGCTGAAGAAGAAGATGACAACGAAATTCCAGAAGAGATCTCCCGATTACTCAGATAAGAGGAAAGGTCCGTTGAACCTCATAAAGAGCCGTTGGAAACGATCAACGTGGGTTCAGAAGAAGAGAGAAAGGAAATCAGGATTAGGGCACTGCTCAGTCCAACTGTCAAAGAGGGTTTGACAAAGCTTCTCAAAGAGTTTCCCGATGTATTCGCTTGGTCCTATCAGGACATGCCAGGGTTGGATACCAGCATCGTGGAACATCATCTATCGTTGAGATCGGAATGTCCACCAGTAAAACAGAGGTTGAGACGGACTCACCCGGACATGGCCATCAAAATCAAAGAGGAGGTATAGAACAGATTGACGCGGGTTTCCTCGATACATCTGAATATCCTCAATGGTTAGCCAACATTGTACCCGTTCCCAAAAAGGACGGAAAGGTCAGAATGTGTGTCGACTACAGAGATCTAAACAAGGCTAGTCCAAAGGACGACTTTCCTTTACCACACATTGACATGTTGGTAGACAGTACAACAAAGTTCAAATTTTTCTCCTTCATGGATGGATTCTCGGGCTATAACCAGATCAAAATGGCGCCGAAGGATATGGATAAAACTTCGTTCATTACCCCATGGGGTACCTTTTGTTACAAGGTAATTCCGTTTGGTTTGAAGAACGTCGGGGCAACCTATCAAAGGGCCATGACTACTCTCTTTCATGACATGATACACAAGGAAATCGAGGTGTATGTCGATGATATGATTGCAAAATCTAAGACAGAAGAGGAGCATGTGACCCACTTGTCAAAGTTATTCGAGCGATTGAGAAAGTACAAACTCCGCTTGAATCCCAATAAGTGCACCTTCGGTGTCCGTTCAGGGAAACTACTAGGGTTCATCGCCAGCCAGAAAGGAATTGACGTTGATCCTGACATGGTCAAGGCCATTCAAGAAATGCCTTCTCTGAAAACTGAAAAACAAGTCAGAGGATTCCTGGGACGTTTGAACTACATCTCCAGATTCATATTCCTCATGGCCGCGACCTGTGCGCCGATTTTCAAATTACTCAAAAAGAATCAGGACTGCATTTGGACAGAAGATTGCCAAACCGCCTTCGACAGTATCAAGGAATACCTATTGAACCCGCCGATTCTATCACCTCCAATGGAAGGAAGACCACTGATTATTTACCTCACAGTCCTAGAGGACTCAATGGAATGTATACTTGGCCAACAAGACGAAACCAAAAGGAAGGAGTCTGCCATCTACTATCTGAGCAAGAAATTCACTGACTGCGAGACTCGGTACACTATGCTTGAGAAAACTTGTTGCACTTTGGCTTGGGCAGCCAAACGTCTGCGCCAGTAATGATTTGTCACACTACTTGGTTAATCTCCGAAATAGATCCAATTAAGTATGTCTTTGAAAAGCCTGCTCTCACGGGAAGGATTGCCCGTTGGCAGATGTTGCTATCAGAATATGACATAGAATACCACGCTCAGAAAGCCGTTAAAGGAAGTATTTTACCCGATCATTTGGCTCATCAACCGATTGACGATCAAGAATCTATCGGGTGTGACTTCCCAGACGAAGATGTCATGTATCTAAAAATGAAAGATTGCGATGAACCGCTACCCAGTGAAGGGCCAGAACCAGGTTCCCAATGGGGACTTATCTTTGACGGAGTCATCAATAGCTACGGAAACAGAATTGGGGCAATCATTGTTACCCCTCAGGGTACCCACATTCCTTTCACTGCCAGACTTACATTCAAGTGTACAAACAACGAGGCCGAATACGTAGCTTGTATTATGGGTCTCGAGGAAGCAATTGATTCAAGGATCAAGAACTTGGATGTATATGGCGATTCATCCCTGGTTATCAACCAGATCAAAGGAGATTGGAACACATACCAATCAGGACTGATTCCTTACAAAGACTACGCAAGAAGGTTGTTACCCTTCTTCAACAGAGTCGAGTTTCATCACATCCCTCGTGAGGAGAATCACATGGCTGATGCATTAGCCACTCTCTCTTCCATGATTAGTGTAGGTCAATGGAATGACTTACCTAAGATCGACATAATGCGCCTTGAACGGCCCGCTTACATCTTCACGATTGAACAGTCATAGACGACAAACCTTGGTATCACGATATCACGATATCAAATGTTTCCTTCAGAAGTAAGAGTACCCACCTGGGGCACTAAGGAAGGACAGGAAAACCCTCAGAAGACTAGCAAGAAGCTTCTTCCTGAGCGGTGACACACTCTATAAGAGAAATTTTGACATGGTCTAGCTCCGATGCGTAGACAGACCAGAAGCAGACATGCTAATAAAAGAAATTCACGAAGGATCCTTTGGCACTCATGCTAACGGACACACAATGGCGAGAAAAATTCTGAGAGCAGGGTACTATTGGTTGACCATGGAATCCGACTGCTAAAAGTACATGAGGAGGTGTCACAAGTGTCAGATATACTCCGACAAAATTCATGTACCGCCAACGCATCTCAAAGTTCTCTCTTCCCCATGGCCTTTTTCCATATGGGGAATCGACATGATTAGCTTGATTGAGCCTAAGGCTTCAAACGGACATCGGTTAATCCTAGTAGCCATTGATTACTTCACCAAATGGGTCGAAGCAGTGTCATACACCAATGTAACCCGACAAGTGGTGGTCCGATTTATCAAAAACAATTTCATCTGCCGTTATGGTGTTCCGAGCGAGATCATTACTGATAATGGATCTAACTTGAACAATAAGATGATGAAAGAGTTGTGCGCAGAGTTCAAGATCGAACACCATAATTCATCTCCCTACCGGCCTAAGATGAACAGAGCGGTAGAAACGGCTAACAAGAACATCAAGAAGATCGTTCAAAAGATGGTTGTAACCTACAAAGACTGGCACGAGATGCTGCCTTTTGCTCTTCACAGTTATCGTACATCTATCCGCACTTCAACAGGGGCAACCCCTTTCTCTCTAGTATATGGCATGGAAGCAGTGCTCCCCATTGAAATAGAGATCCCATCAATCAGGGTATTGATGGAAGATAAGCTTACAGAAGCTGAATGGTGTCAAAATCGACACGATGAACTGAATTTGATCGAAGAGAAGCGAATCATGGCTCTATGCCACGGTCAGTTGTATCAACCTCGCATTCGACAAAAAAGTTCGACCTCGCATCTTCAGGAAAGGAGACCTTGTGCTAAAAAAGATACAATCTTTTCTCACTGATTCTCGGGGCAAATGGACTCCAAATTATGACGGCCCCTATGTGGTCACGAAAGCTTTCTCAGGCTGCGCCTTGAGACTTGCAACCATGGACGGAGAGGAATTTGCCTACTCCACAAATGTTGATGTAGTCAAGAAATACTTCTCCTAAACTAAAAAAAAAAGTCTCGGTGGATTGAAAAACTGAAAGGGAGGTCCAGGAAAAAATTAGAGACGTGATAAAAAATCATCCCGGTGGATTGGAAACATCACAGTACAATCCAGAAAAAAGTTAGGGATAATGGCAAGTAACTATGTTCAACAAAGGGGCAAGTCCCTTAGCAGCAGTTACATCATCCGTCAGGAAAACTCCAGTCAAGGTCATCTTCGGTTGAGGCTCAGGATGTCCCGAATTCAAAGTTGGTAGAAGGATAGTGGTCGTTATGTTTCAACGTAGCCCTTTCCCTGTAAATTACCATTTTCTAACTTTGTAAATGCTCTATGGAATCACGCGTTTGGCTGATTTCCATCCTATCAATAAAATTTGAGCCCTTGTGCTTTTATTTGCAATTCATATTTGTTTTAGCTTTACAGAACGACATTTTAATATGATTAACGATTCTTGAAATAAAACAAAAATGAATTTACTTGTTAAAACTTTTTCTGCTTTTAAAATAAAGTCGGCAATTTCTTTTGACTGTTGAACATCAGAGGAACATCGGTCGCTTCTCCAGAAGTAATCGAACTTTAAATTGTAGAATCAAAGTATTTCTTCTAAACCAGTACGCCTGAATGAAGGATCAACTGTGTCAGACACGAATGTTCCATCTAACATCCTCGGCCGAGTTCTCATCTCCTAAGCCCGACCAACATAGCTCCCAACAGGGACTATCTCTCCTAAGCAAGGCAGAATTGCTATCTTGAACCAGCGGTACTTCTTCGCCCCGCGATGGCCGAGTATCTAGTCATATTCATATTTTAGTTTGGATGTCGTGTCAGTTTTGTAAGCATATACATACATATAACATGCATTATTGATTTGCATTCACATTTCATATTGCATCACTATCACTCTAGTCGGTCTTGTCCCCTAGTGATAGGAGTCTTCTCAATCGAGTTGTCAGTTCTTTCCTCATCAGGAAATGCTGCGTCTGAACAATCTCTCTCCTCCAGTTTATTTCTGGAATGAAGTTAGCTCCTCGAACACTTTGATAACTTGAACCCCTGAAAGACCAGAGAAAACATTCAACAAACATCACTCTTCGCCATTGAAGATGATATCCTTGCTTTCCCAGATTAAGGAAAATCCCCAGAGAAAGCCTCTTAATCAGAAATTCGGCGGTACGACAATTTTTCTCTGAAAAACCACTGATGAAAAGGTCATCAGCACTTTAAAATTAGATCACGTCATATGGCTTTTCTCCGGGAAGATCCCAAGAAAAGTATGATGTAATATCCCCAAGCGTGAAAGCATTCTCTCAAGAGACTCGTGTTCCCCAGTAGAGTCGGCAAATGGCGTCTCCAACAGAGAAGTTTGTGCAACTCTACAACTCAGACGAATGAGTTCTCCAGCGAGTCTGACATCAAAATTTTTCTATCAAATGGCATCTCCCCAGGAAAATTTGGCGAGAAGTTTGAGGAAAACCGCTACGAATAGCATCCCTTGTCATGAAAGTTTATTGACAAAAGAAAATATGACCAGTTCCTTGGTAGGAAACCAAGATCGAGGGGAAGTTTATATCAGAAACTAAGACCAGTTCCTTGGTAGGTAACCATGATCGAGGGGAAGTTTACTTTAGAAACTTAGACCAGTTCCTTGGTAGGAAACCAGGATCGAGGGGAAGTTTACTTCAGAAACTTGGACCAGTTCCTTGGTAAGAAACCAGGATCGAAGGGAGGTTTATTTCAAAAGAAAACTGAAACCAGTTCCTTGGCTAAAGACCAGGATCGAGGGGAAGTTTACCTTTTCTAAGCATCAGTGCTTAGCAAAAGAAGATGAATGCGTAAGCTACCATTCATAACCACCATCAAAATTTCGGGTATTCCGATATTTAATCCTCTTGCACCCTGAATGCCCGAATACCTTCGCCATTCACACCTTCGGGTCCAAGAAGATTAAATAGGGGCATCTGTCATACCCCAAATTTTTACCACTAAGATTCTCATCATTGTGCAAATCATCATCACAATATGGGGAACCATCATACCTCAGCAGTCTCCCTAAAGATGGGTGAGCATCCTCTACAATCAAAATTAGGGTTTCAAGCCCTCTCAGAGTTCTTAGACAAAGGATCAATCAAGAAATGACATGATTTTCAACTTGTCTAACCTCTCAAATATCTACAAGGGATCAAAAGGACTCCCACCTCAAGGATTAAGCACAAAACTGCTCCCTTCCATGTGGATCAAGCCTCAATATCGCCAGTGTCACCAAATTAGGGTTTGGTCGACCAGGGCCTCCAGATGGAAATTTTCCTCTGGGCATGAGCCATTGCTTCAAAGCATAACCTATGATGCTCCAAGGGACATCATAAACCCAATCATCAAGTCAATTTAACCTCAGGGGATGCATATATCAAAAATCAGGAATTAGGGTTTCTTGACCTAATTCACCCCTAAGTTGACTTTTGGGACAAATCATGAGCCAAGACCTCAAGACATGATTTGAGGGTCTCCAACATACTACATTGATACATTTGCAACAATGGATTAATCCAAGAAGCTTAAGCAGCAAGTCTCAATTTCATCAGTACCACAACTAGGGTTTCGCGAGAAAAGTCAACTATAGCTTTGACTTTTGACCAGGACATGCTCCCAAACCCTAGGGCATGCATCAATATACCCTATAACACCCATGGAACATGTCCATCAAGTTTTATTTAGGTCAAGGACATGGTTTCATAGAGGATCGCACAGTTTGGAATTCATCTGATAAAAGTCAACTGTGCACAAAAGTCAACTTTGACTTTTTGAGATTTTTTCACAAAAATGGGTTTTTAACTCTAAAATGATGTTAATGTATGATTTGAATCATCATTCATCAAGAAAAATCAAGAAAAGTTGGATAACTTGTAAAAGGGGTAACCATAAAAACTTAGAAAATTTTCTAAGTTAAGAAATAAAGTGGCAAGGGTACCAACTTTGGAGGATCATAACTCCTAAACCACAAAGCCATTTTTCCCCATCCAAAGCTGGATTTGTAGCTCTCATGGCCCTCTACAAAAGTGTCAACTACAAGTCATTCCAATTCATTATGGATTTTGAGTTATGGTTGGATCAAAATCACTAAAACATGAAAATCCATCATTTTCCAACACTTAGAAAAATTCTGGGCAAGGCAGATTTTTGCTGAAACATCAAAACTTGTGGGATTTTTTCACATAGATGTAAGCTGAATCAGTTCCAAAGATAAACATCAATGTTGTTGCAAATGTTGCCAAGAATTCAAAGAGCTCACTAGCATGAACTGATTCATCTTGAGCCAAGAGAAGTCCATGCCCAAAGTCATGTTGCTGCAAGCTGTTTTGGAAAAATCAGTTTGCATGTTTGCTTGACACACACGATTTTGAGCCAAAGACCAAGGATCACTATGCCACCTGTACTCAAACCAATCACAATACAACTAATCCAACTGATAAAGCTGAGTAAAAAAGCCAAGGAATCTTCCAACTTGAAGTGCATGCATTTTGGCACATTTTGCCTTGAATTCAAAGGGCATTAATGTGGAATAGTGCATTGTCAAGGTAGCCACTCTACTCAGTCAAGTTCTCTGATTAAACAATAATAAAAACATCTGAAGAATGTGAATTTGGTCAAGGTATAGCCCTGCTCTTGGGAAGGGCTAGTTTTCCTTGCATGAGAAGAAATCCTCCAAGCCAATCCATGCGAATGTGATCTGATCCAGCAGCCATTCACTATTCATCTAAGACAAGAGTTGATCCCCTATAAATAGAGGTTCAATGGATCATTCAACTCACACCAAAGCCAGTTATAGCACTGCTTTCTCTCATTCTCTCTTAAGTGCCAAGTTTTCTTGTTTTTGAGCAACCACTATCGGGTATTGAGTTGCAACCATAAGCAATCCATTCCAATTGCCTAGACACATCACATATGATGTATTTGAGGTGTACAAACACTTAAACACCAACTGTAACACCCCCAACTCAAAATCACCCATCAACCTAGCCATTATGCTTCAATTATGCAGTTGGAGTGCTCCAGCTTGATCCAAAGACTTCCAAAGTGTTACAAAGCTTGCAACACACTCCACAACATCCATTGAAGCTGTTCAGATCATCACAACTCATCTGTAACACCTCAAACTCAAAAATCACATTGCACTTGCTGTCACGACCTTCAAGTAAGCCTAAACTTGGTCATCTCTTAATATATGCATATTTCCTCGCACAATACTTTTGCCAAATGTTCATAATCATGCATAGAATGTTTCCCCTCAATTAATTGCTTTGTTTGAATCGTGTATCAAAATTCTCAGCCTTCATGCAAATTTTAGGGTTCTTGAGGTTTTGTCTTGATTTCTTATTCCATGTTAAAAATAAATGAAATTAAAGACCATAGACATGATCATGTGGTTGAAACGAGCTGATTGATAGGTGGTTTGCATGATATAATCAAGTATTCAGTGAGATTAGAGAGAAAATGTAAATTTGTGCAAAACCCAGAACACGCGTGTGTTCTTGGGTGTTCTTGGCGCCCTTTTTTGAAAATTCAAATATTTGAATTTTGTGATTTTATTTAATTGATTCAAAAATTAATTTCTCTCTGAGTTTTAATGATTTTGAGTTGATTCTTTTTTTAATAATTCACAAAAATGTTAAAATATTTTATTTTGTCAAAAAATCCCAAAAATATTATTTATTTCATATAATTGATATTTTTGCAAAGAATTAATGTTTTAATTATTTTTGACATTTAAAATATTTTTTCCCTCTTGATTTTGTAAATTTTAATGACTTCTAATCATTTTGTAGGTCAAAACATGATTTTTGAAACATTAATCCAATATCACAATTTGTTTTCCACATGTTAAACAATTTTGATCATTTTAATTGAATTTTTTATTCAATTAAAATACATTTTGGAAACAAATTAGGGTTTTTGATTAATTCAACCCTCATCAAACTTTTTAAAAACACTTTGGGCCTCTAATAGAGTGTAAGACCCAAGCCTTTTTGTAAAATAACCTTTCTTGGGCCTCACTTATTGTATAAGTCCCTCTGGGTATTTTCAAAAACCTCGGCGCGATCATCGTTTTGTACACAAATAACCTCTGGGCCTACCCTCGAGTAGTAAGACCCATTACTATTTTTAAACTCTTTGGGCCTCTAAATAGAGTGTAAGACCCAACCCCTTTTGTAAATACAACCTATTTTTGGGCCTCACTTATTGTATAAGTCCCGTTGTATTTCAAAAAGTTCAGCGCGATCATCGCCCGTTTAAAATAAACCATCTGGGCCTCTCCTAGAGCTATAAGACCCATTCAAAACTCTTTGGGCCTCTATTAGAGTGTAATACCGAATCCCCTTTTAACCAAAACAAATTTGGGCCTCAGATATTGTATAAGTCCCTCTGTGTTAAAATAAAATTTCGGCGCGATCGCCATTTCAAAACAAAATCATCTGGGCCTACCCTCGTGTTATAAGCCCCATTCTTTTTTAAACTCTTTGGGCCTCTTGAGAGAGTGTAAGACCCACCCCTTTGTACAGAAAACCTTTCTTGGGCCTCAGTCACTTGTATAAGTCCCTGTACAAAACGACAGTGCGATCACTGATAAAACCATGGGCCTCTCCATGAGCTGTAAGCCCCAATTTTCTTTTCAAAGCACTTTCTCCTTTGATTTTGAATATAATATTGTTATCAAAGATTTCTTTTTTGAACAAACTAACCAAACATCATGGAAGCTCTACAACCGAGTAAGTGTTTACCCGCTTTCATATGTATTTAACTGTACTGTGGGGCTGTTTCGCTGTAAGTCTTCTTTCATAAACTCATATCAACTGTGTAATAATAGTATAGATATTTAGAGTTTCCTCGGCAACTACGTCTAGCATTAAGCCCGTTGATCACTCTTAGAAGTAGACAAAACTAGATCCCCATAGGATTACCAGACACAGTCTTCCCTCCTCTTGGGGTTAAACAATATGGAGATGTGAAAGGCAGATTCTTTTTGAACCCTTTCTCAGACTGTCACCTTTAGAAGTTGTCAAAGGAACTCTATTCCCCAGAGATGATCTTTTCTCTGTGAATGGCATCTCTTGAGTTTCTTCCAAATTCTCAAACTTTCCTGGCTTGATCTATTCTCTGTGAATAGCCTGTCTTGAACTTCTCAGGGTTTGGGGACCCACAAGCTTCCTAAAAGCACCCCGCCTCCTCTTGGGTGTTGTACAAGGACCCGTCATCTTCTTAGAAGTATTCACAGCCTCCTTTTAGGCTTCGTATAATGATTTCTTCCTCCGGGAATGATAGCCTCCTTTTGGGCTTCGTACAAATTGTCCCTCGACTTCTTAAAAGTTTTCATCCTCCTCTTGGGCTTCGTACAAATTGTCCCGACGACCTCCTAGAGGTATAGGAACTGAAATTTGTCATCTTAATAGAACAGTCTTTCAAAGAGTCTAGATCTTTCTACCAAGAACGTGCTACCGCTATTTGTTTGAGCATAGTACAAAAGATAAAACTCTAGACTCGGACAGTCTAAAACCCTTGAGTCTCAAAGACATTCTCAAGCATTCTTCAAGAATGGGAAGAACACCAGTAGACTCGGACAGTCTCCAATACCCTCTGGATTCCCCATTTCCTTAAAGAACAGGAAATAACCCTGATCCTCTGATCAATCCGAAAGCATAGCCTACCTTTAATCAGTCTCTTTATAAGAACTGATTTTCTCTTTTAACCCGCATACTGGACCTGTCACTCAACTGAAACAGTAACCCTAGCCTTCTCTTGGGCTTTGTATAATCCCCAGCGGAGCCAAAACTTTTAGCCTCCATGTCAGGCTTCATACGAGATACTAAAACACTCTCTTATTGAGTATAAAAGACTCTCTTGTTGAGTCATTTCCCTTTCAGCCTCTATCTCGGGCTTCGTACGAGATACCAAAACGCTCTCTTGTTGAGTATAAAAGACTCTCTTGTTGAGTCAACCTTTAGCCTCAATCTTGGGCTTCGTACAAGACACATACAAAAACACTCCCCTGTCGAGTCAACCCTTTTAGCCTCTCTCTCGGACTTCGTACGAGACACATAAAAACACCCTCTTGTTGGGCCAATAGCCTTCTCTTAGGCTTTGTATAAGAAAAACCCTGGTTGAGCCAATCGACCTTTTAGCATCAAAGTTGTGCCTCGTTCACAGTACACAAACATCAACAACTCATTTTCCCTTTCATCTAATTGCTGTAAGCGGTAAGCCTCTGGATTGTTTACATCCATGCCACTGTCCCTCTTTTAGCATGAGAAATTCCTAAGGAAATATGGCATTGCTCTACACTGAGTTAAAGTCTTCTCCTTTAGGTTAAAACCCCCTATAAAGGAAACTATGGCATTGCTAGGATTCGCATATCCCGGTTAAAGTAGTCCTCCTTTATAGCCAGTCACCCAACAGTTGTGACAAACAGACCCCTTTAGAGATGACAAATTCTCTCTAAAGTCACAACCCTTTTAGCTTCACATCTTGGGCTTCGAACAAGATACAAATAGACCTTTCAGCTTCACATCTTGGGCTTTGAACAAGATATAAACCACCTTTAGCTTCACGTCTTGGGCTTTGAACAAGACACCAAAACACCATTTCCTCCTATATAGGAGGAACTACGATCACTCCAATTTCCCTGTTTCGGCGAACGGGAATACGTAGGCATAAGATTGAAAGAAAAATCTTAGCGAGCACACTAATCCAAAACCCAAATCCCATTCCTTCACATCCCAATCGAAAAGCATCAGTCTTAACCTCCCACCAATCGCCCAGGCACTATTTTAACAAAATAACCTAAGAGAGACCCACAATCTTTGTAGCATCTGTAAACCAACAGTCATCTGTTCAAACTCAGTTTGGAAGCAGGGTTAATTGGAGACTCTATTTCCCTTCCTTCATCAGCTTCAATAGGATAAAAAATGAATCGAGTTGTAGTACCCAAAAGCGATAGTGCTTCGCAACCACGTCCAAAAATTCGCGCTACAGAGCGCCCACTAACTGATCCATCAAATCATCTATCCTTAGAAGCGGGTACTTATTCTTAATCGTCACTTTATTCCGCTGTCTTTAGTCAATACACAACCTCATACTACCGTCTTTTTTCTTCACCAGCAACAATGGAGCTCCCCAAGGTGACACACTTGGCCTCACAAACTTCTTTGCTAATAATTCCTCCAACTGTTTCTTCAGTTCTGCTAATTCTGACGCTGGCATCCGATATGGAGCCATAGAAATAGGTCTAGTACCAGGTACAAGATCAATGCCAAAATCCACCTCCCTTTCTGGCGGTATATCAGCAATATCATCTGGGAATACTTCTGGAAATTCTAGTACCACTTGTAACTCCTTAATCATAGACTCGTTCTCCACCGACAAGGACGCAAACACTGCTAACACTTGATCTTCTTCATTTAAGAGCTCCTTCAATTCTCTAGCAGATAAATAATCATCTTCCTTCTCTTCTTCCGGAGCAAGGAAACGCACCGTCTTGTTGTAACAATTGATATGAACATGATTGAATTCTAACCGGTTCTTTCCCAAAATCACATCAAGACCATCCAACGGCAAACAAACAAGATCGACACCAAAGTCCTTACCGTAAATCGACAAAGGACATTTCAAACAAACTAGGGAAGTAGTCACCGATCCCTTCGCAGGAGTTTCGATAACCATTTCTCCCTTCATAGAAGAAACAACAAGGCCTAATCTTTTCACATAATCAGCAGCAATAAAATAATGCGTGGCACCAGTATCAATCATAGCAATCAAAGACGTATCATTAATGTAAAAAATACCTCTGATCAGTCCATCTTCAGTGGAAATCTGAGTTCCTATTAAAGTGAACACCTTCCCTCCAGTTGAAGTTTTCTTTGGCTTTTGGCAACGAGTACTAATATGGCCTTGCTTTCCACAATTGTAGCAAGTCACCATATTAACCTTACAATCAGCAATCAAATGTCCAGACTGCCCACACCTGAAACACTTCTTCACATCACTCGTGCACTCACTGACACGATGACCCAACTCACCACATCGGTAGCACTTCAGAGGAACAGGGGCACCTCTCCTACTTGACTTCTTGCCATCAGCATCCCTCTGCTTACCTTTATCAGTAGGAGCTGCATACGGCTTCCTGCAATGCATCTATTGTTTTCCTTTCCTCTCGACCAACCCCTTAAAGTGAGCCGATCTAGCTTTGCTATCCTCCTCAAAGATCCTACAGCAATCCACTAAATCTGGAAACCTCCTGATTCGCTGATACCCAATCGCCTGTTTGATCTCAGGCCTCAAACCATTCTCGAACTTGATACACTTCGAGAACTCAGTAGTCGCCTCACTGTAGTGCGGATAAAACTTGGCCAGATCTGAGAACTTGGCAGCATAATCCGTAACCGACATACTACCTTACTTCAATTCCAGAAATTTGATCTCTTTCTTTCCTCGAACATCTTCAGGAAGTACTTCCTCAAGAACTCCCTACTGAAAATAGCCCAAGTGATCTTTTCCCCGGTCACCTTTAACAATTGACGAGTGCTAACCCACCAGTCATCGGCTTCTCCAGCTAACATGTGAGTACCCAATCGTACCTTCCGTGCCTCAGGACACTCTATAACCTAGAATATTCTCTCAATCTCCTTGAGCTAAGCTTACGCTCCATCCGGATTATATCTTCCCTTGAAAGTAGGCGGGTTGTTCTTCCGAAACTCATCATTCTCGTTAGCACGCGGCGGATTCTGTACTGCTTGAGCCATAGCTTGCATAGCAGCAGCAAGTGCAGCGTCGTTCCTTCCAGCCATTTGAAATCTGTTACACATCAACAATAGAAACAATGGTTAATGAACCTACACCGACAGTAATCGACTGTCACACACAACAACGATAACAACTCAACGACTCGACGACTTGGCCGGACGGACCGACCTGCTCTGATACCACTTTGTAACACCCCAAATCCCCACGGTGATTTAAACATAATTGATCAGAGTGAGAAAAATAAAACACATGAATTTAGGATGCTACATCAACTACTCAACTTAACAAGCATACAGTAACAATGTCATAATATAAAATAATATCAGCATAGTATGTTAACATTTATACACAGCGGAAGAATCAAGTCAAATTGAAACATGTTTTGTCATACATAATGTCTCCAATTAGATCAGTAACAACATATAACAGAATTAAAAGACTCTAGCGTTCTGACACCCCCGGTGTTACAAACTCAGAGCAGGCGCGACTCGATAACTCACACCAGAAGACCTCGTCTTCACACTCCACTTGACAACTACTCCTGCGTATCTGTACGTTACCCACATGGAGGTAACATTCAAACAGAAGGGGTGAGATTCTCAATCAATCAAAAGAATAAGATGATATAATATGCAAGTATAAATCATCAAGAAAATTCACCCATATCATGACATTCAACAACAATTCCACACTTAACGCTACCACAGATATGTATTCGAAACCACACTGCAACACAACCATCAAGAAAATGCAATAAGACACCTACTCGACTCAATGCATGTGGTACCATTTTGATCCCTGTTTCATGATCACAATCCCCGTCGGGACGTCGATTAATCGCTCACACCCCACATGGGCACACGACAATCGTGATTGCTCACACCCCACATGGGCAGACAATCACCTCAACAACAACAACCATATTGATTCTATTAAGGAATCCGGATAACGCTCACACCCCACATGGGCACACGCCATCCCTTAACTCATGCACATGTTTATGCACCTTCAACGACAACATGCAACAACGACAAATGTAAATACATGACATACCCTTGTTACATCACATCATCAATCAATAATCAACATGCACTTTATCAAACATACTTCATTGTGTCATACGACCACGACATACCTACACATCATTTAGTCATGCATTTCATATGATCACATCAATATCAACAAAGCAAGCATATAATACACCAATACATGCTCACAACATCACAGCAACAAAGCAACATTCACATAATATAAATTATACAATTTTCCACTAATTTTCAACTAATAAAAACATTATTTTTCAGTGCGCGACCCCACCCGCGCTAAGTACGCTACCCACTGCCTTGAGGAGGTAAGATTTTTCCAGACCGCGCTAAGCGGGCTCTGCGATTTTTGCAGAAAAACCCTGCGATAACAGCATCTTCTCACTTGCGATTTTCTACACTAAATCTGATTTTTAACATCAATTTCCCACAGATTATGCACCTGTAATCTACACCTAACTATGGCCATCCAAATAAACAAATCAAACAATACCAATTCATCTATTCCAATCACATTCCCATGAATTCTACCAAAACCCTCATTCAACCCATAAACATTGTTCTTATGGATTCAACCTAACGATTCTACCCACATACAGATATCATCAAACCCTTAAGAGATAAAGAATTCCCACCCTTACCTTAAAGTGATGATATTTCCTTCTTCTCAAGGGAATCTTCTTCTTCCTTTTGCCCTAGCTTCTTCTCACCTTTTCTCCCTTCAGCTCTTCAACTCTCTCTCCTTTTCACGTATCTGAGAATAACTTATATTCTCCACTCTTTACATACCCCTAACTATGAGTCGCCTCTTTTACCCTTACTTATTTCTACAAATTTACCTCCTTACCCTTCCATTTTCCTTATTATCCAAATATTATTTTCTAATATTATTATTACAATTATCTAAATATTATTATTATTATTACTTCACCAATTCAATAATAACAACAATATTCTCCGATAATTAAAATAATAGTATTAATCAACTAACCCTGTCCTCCGACACCTTATCCTTCATAATCCTAAGGGCACTACCCCACTCTAAGGGTAACCCAAACTTGACCAAAAATACCCAATACACACTTCATACCACAATATTCAATTTAATCACGAAAAATAATTAAACTAAATCGGGGCGTTACACGTATGGCTCGATCCCTCGCCCACTGGCCTGCGTATCATACGCGTAGGGCCACTTGCCCAGGCCTCCCTTACCAGTAATACCCTCCTTGTTACGCGTATCACCAGAGAGGTTTCCCTCTCAAAAATCCCCTCCAATCTTCCCCTACGTGTAATGGCTCGCCCATACGCGTATGACTCCTTTCCCAAGAATCCTATACCCGTAATGGCTTCCCATACGTGTATGCCCCTTCCTTCCCAGCTTCCCTTTCGCGTATTGACATCCCATACCCGTATTGCCACCATTCCCTTACGCGTACGTTATGCGTACTGGCAGAGGGACGTGCTGGCCCTGGGGACGGGTGCGTATACTACACGTAACACCCTGGGGATGCCCCCTTCATACGCGTAATACTCCCCTTGTTACGCGTATGGCCAGAAACCACTCAAAACTCAGATTTCGCATCTGAACGTAAACTTCCTATTCCAGCACCTTCGATCTTCCAAAATCGGACCCAAAACAGTTTCGATTCATCACAGATCTAAGTCATTATCCTACTCCATTATTTTCATCAATTTCTTCCTAATTATTAAGTCCTAATTAATTAATCCCACCTTCGATTTTAGATCTGGTTTGTTCACACATTCATCACAGCAACAATAATCATTCACACGAAATTCACTGGATTTACCGCAACACATACCAGATTTATATCAGAAATCGACCAACATAGATGCACGAAAATTCACCACAGATTCAGCATACGAAAATTCATCATAAAACACAAAACACACAAACTACTTTACCTTAAACCCATATCAAACATATGAACCCAGATTAACCCCCCATACCTCGAATTTTCCAGCAAAAGACTCTTCTATTTGGGGTTCTACGGTTGATTCTCTCGTTCTCTGTGCCCTAGCCTCCTTTCCTCAGCTCTCTCTTCACTTCTTAGGTTGCACAAAATATCTCTCCTAATTTCCACTTTTCCTTTTTGTTAAACCTACCTCTTGGACCCTAATTATGATTTACCCATATTATCCTCAATTAACCTTCTCAATATTACCGACTTACCCTTAATGGTCCTCCTAATTATTTCTAATAATAATAATAATAATAATAATAATATTCTAAATATTCAAATTATTCTATTATTATTATTATTACTAATAAAGTAATTCTAATTAATTACTAATTCTAAGATACCTCAATATTTCCTTAACTAAGACTACCCCACAACACCACCCAAAGTCATCAAGCGTCACAATATCCGTCAAGATTCACCAAACACTGAATAATCATGATAATTCAATTAAATAAATATTATAATTATTTTGGGGTGTTACAACTCTCCCCCGCTTAAAGAATTGTCGCCCTCGAAAATTACCTGAAGGGAACAGAGTCGGATACGGCTCCTTCATCTGATCTTCACGCTCCCAAGTCCAACTTTCGTCAGCTGGTCCACCCCATAACACCTTCACCAAAGCTATGTCTTTACCTCATAGTTGCTTAACTTCAAGACCATCAATCCGCACAGGCAATGCTTCCACAGTCAGATTATCCCTCACTTGTACATCATCTATCTGAATCACATGCGATGGATCTGGAATGTACTTCCTCAACTGAGACACATGGAACACATCATGCAAATTCGCAAGATTTGATATGGACCAACAAAACATGGAGTGAGCTTCCTAGACTTCAAGGCTCGACCCACACCAGTCACTGGCGTCACCCTAAAAAACACATGATCTCCCTCTTAGAATTCAAGTGCCTTCCTTCTCTTATCTTGATAACTCTTCTGATGACTCTGCGAAGCTATCAACCTTTCTTGGATCATCTTAATCTTCTCAATCATCTCCTGCACAATTTCAGGTCCGAGTACAGCACTCTCGCCTGACTCATACCAACACAAAGTAGTTCTACATCTTCTTCCATACAAAGCTTCATACGACGCCATCCCAATACTAGCATGAAATCTGTTTTTGTACGTGAATTCAATCAACAAAAAATGGCTATCCCAAGATCCTCCGTGATCCAATACACAAGCCCTCAGCAAATCCTATAAAGATTGGATAGTCCTTTTCGTCTGACCGTCCGTCTGCAGATGATATGCAGAACTCATCCTCAACTTAGTACCCAAAGCATCTTGTAAACTCTTCCAGAACCTCGATGTAAATCTCGGGTCTCTATCCGACACAATACTTGAAGGTATCCCATGCAACTTCACAATCTCCTCAATGTACATCTCGACTAACTTCTGCATAGAATGATTAATCTTCATCGGCAAGAAATGAGCCGATTTAGTTAATCTATCCACAATCACCCAAATCGAATCATTTCCCTTCTCCATCCTCGGTAGCCCCGACACAAAGTCCATGGAAATGTTATCCCATTTCCACTCTGGGATATTCAACGGTTGCATCATACCTAAAGGCTTCTGATGCTCAATCTTTGAGTTCTGACAAGTCAAACACGCATAAACAAACTCCGCAATATCCTTCTTCATTCCTGGCCACCAAAACAACTTTTTCAAATCCTGGTACATCTTCATAGCACCGGGATGAATACTCAATCTACTTCGATGTCATTCTTCAAGAATTCTCTTTTTAATTTCTGGAACATTTAGAACACACACCCTGTCTCTGAATCTCATCACACCATTGTCATCAATTCAGAATTCACCTCTGTTACCTTGGTTGATCAATGTCAACTGGTCAACCAACTTCAAGTCAGGTTGCTGTCCTATTCTGATCTCTTCCAGAATACCACTAGTCAACTTCAACATCCCCAACTTCACACTGTCTGGAGTTTCTTCACATACCAAACTCAAATTTCGGAATTGCTCAATTAATTCCAACTCTTTCACCATAAGCATCGACATATGCAACAACTTCCTGCTCAATGCATCAGCCACTACATTTGCTTTACCAGGATGGTAATTCAAATCAAAGTCAAAATCCTTCAACAATTCTAACCACCTTCTCTGCCTCATATTCAACTCTTTCTGATCAAACAAGTACTTCAAACTCTTATGATCGCTGAACACTTCGAATTTAGAGCCAAACAGGTAATGTCTCCAAATTTTCAACACAAACACCATAATTGTCAACTCTAAGGAATAGGTAGGGTAATTCACTTCATAAACCCTCAACTGCATGGAAGCATAAGCAACAACTTGACCATTTTACATCAACACTCCTCCAAGACCCATCTTTGATGCATCACAATACACTATAAAAGATTCATTCAGATTAGGTAAAATCAACACTGGAGCGGTCGTCAACCTCTTCTTCAATTCCATAAAACTCTACTCATAAGCTACATCCCACACAAAAGCTTGCCCCTTTCGAGTCAGCTGAGTCAAAGGTAATGCCAACTTAGAAAAGCCTTCGATAAACTTGCGGTAATATCCGACCAATCCCAGGAAACTTCGTATCTCAGTAGCAGACTTCAGAGTCTCCCACTGTAACACAACACCAATCTTAGAAGGATCAATAGCAATTCCACCACTTGAAATCACATGGCCAAGGAAACTCACTTCCTTCAACCAAAAATCACACTTTGACAGCTTTTCATAAAACTTCTTCTCCTTCAATACTTGCAACACAGTTCTCAAATGCTTAGCATGCTCTTCTTCAGATTTAGAGTATATCAGAATATCATCAATGAAAACCACCACAAAACGATCCAAGTACTCATGAAAGATCTGATTCATATACTCCATGAACACACCATGTGCATTGGACACTCCAAACAGCATCACAGTGTATTCATAATGACCATACCTCGTCCTAAAAGCTGTCTTCGGAATATCATCAGGCTTAACATGAATCTGATGGTAACTCGACCTTAAGTCAATCTTGCTAAACACACAGGCGCCTACTAACTGGTCCATCAAATCATCGATTCTCGGAAGTGGATATTGTCATACCCTAAATTTTGACCTCTTTTATTGTGAATATTTTCGATTATCTGATTGAATTTTTTTCGTTTTGTTTCATTGCACGACATATCGTACATTATGCATATCGTTTGAATTGTTCAATTTTCAGTCATTTAAATTAGATCTCTCATTTATGTTTTTATTTTTGCATAAACTAAAGATAAAATCCAACATATATATATATATATATATATATATATATATATATATATATATATATATATATATATATATATATATATATATATATATATATGTTTATATGTATTTCATTTTTCTTTTTTTTTAATAAACTTTGTTTATTTTTACCTATAAAAGGAAAAAATAAAAAAATTATGTATATATATTTGTTTGTTGTTGCGCCACTTTATATATATGTATATACAAAAATATTGTTTTTTTAATAAAAATATAATGTCACATATTTGATTTTTTGTTTTTTATGATTTTTTGTTTTACATAAATTTTTGTTTCTTACCAATTTTTGTTTTACATAATTTGTTTTACATACATGAATTACCAACAAACTTTCAAACTTTGAACATAGAATGTTGAAACTTAAGGCACACGTCTTTGAATCTTTGAAGACAACTTTGAATTGCATAATTTAATCTCTTTTGATTTCTTCCTTATCCTGTTTCATTTTCTATAAATAGACTTTCAAATTTCATTTCAAAACTACCCCAAACAAGTAGTAAACTTGTTTCTCTCTTCTCTTCCTCACATATATACACCACTCTCTTTATTTTATTTTTCTGTACATAACACAGAGTGATAGAAATCTGTCAGCAACATTTATAGAAATCTGTCACATACAATTCAACAAATTCAGCTTCAGCCAACACAACTTTACCGTTGCCGACACCTTCGAACCTGCGGAAATTCAATCAATAACCACAATTATGTGATAACAGAACATCAACAAATCACTGCACTCCAACCTACAGAACAACAAGCCATCGTTCTCGCCGCGACGGCATCGACGGAAGGAATTAAAAGAGTTGCTACCTGCAAAATTAACAAAGCAGAAGTGGCAAAATCAATTCAAATCAACAAATCGAAGCTGCTACAACAACAATTTTGTTTCAGTTTCCACCAACTATTTCCAGCAACAAAATTCAGAACAGAACAGTAAGAATCAAAACCAATTGCTGCTCAATAAATCCGACAAATTCGACGATGAAATCGAAGCCGACAAAACCGATTTCACAGCAACCTACAACTGCAAAATTCCAATACCAGAAGAAAATTGAAACAACAATTCTGCAGGAACTTCAAAGCAACAGTTTCATCATCGATTTCAGAAGAACTACACAATAACAATTCCATTTGATACTTATCAAATTCCATTTCAATAATTCATCAATTTTCCTATTTTTCAAACCCTAACACAAATTCATTTGTTTTTAAACAGTAAACAACAGTGAAATAAACCAAAACAAAGAACTCACCGCAGCGGATCAACGGAACGGAGGGAAACGCCGGAATCGCGTGCGGCCGGAAACACCAAACGAACGATCGGAACTGAGGGAGTGTCGCCGGCTGGATTTGCAGACGGAGGGGGTTTGCGCGTCGCCGGGGGAAAGCTTCGCGACAGACGGAGGGGACGCGGCGAAATCACAACGGACGGAGGGAGAGAGAGCCATGGAACGCGTGAAAAATTGTTTCAAGGTAAGTCTGATTTTTTTCCCTTTCTTTCAATTTTTCTGTTTTATTTATTTATTTAAGTTTTGTTGGGTTGGGCTCAGCCCATATGTGTTTCTAAAACAAGCCCTCCATAATCACTAACTACAACCTTGTTTCTATTTTTTTAGCCCATTTTCATTTTTGGTTTTTTTTAATTATATATAAATGGTTAATCATTGATTAATTAATTTTGTTACCAAACATATTCCAATTAATTTAATTAGTCATTTAAATCACTTATTTGATTATTTAAATTCATAGTTTATTCTTAGACTATTTACCGTAAATAATTGATTAATTGTTTACTTTTCAATTCACTTATTCTCTTTGTGATTTCAATTCAATTCTAACCACTCGATGAGATCAAGGGCATTTTTATGCGATCTTTGGTTTTCTTTGCTTGTTTGGTTTTTCCATCTAATGCAGAAAATTTTAATTGACGCCTTGGAGCTCATTGGACACTTAAAGCTTCGTCGAGATCTCAAGCTCATCAGACGCTCCTCTGCTTGCGTGGAAAAGTTCACCGGTGTACGGTAAACTCGAATTTAAATGCTTTGCTTGTATGCCATGCATGATTTATTCATATCTGTTAAAAACAATTAATTTTGCAAACAAGTATTTCCTGTAAATACACAATGCACCAGTCATTTTCAAAAATACTTCTGGGCCTCTTGATAGAGTGTAAGTCCCATCCCTTTGCAAATAAACCATTTTGGGCCTCAGTCATTGTATAAGTCCCTGTACAGTTGTCAAAACTCTGACACGATGTTTTGCCGTGGATGTCTGTTTATTTTACACGATGTTTTGTCGTGTATTTTCTCTCTATTTATTTTACACGATGTTTTTCCGTGTATATGCTTTTATCCGCCACGATGTTTTGTCGTGTATATTTTATCACATGATGTTTTTCCATGTATTCAGTTTCACACACGATGTTCTACCGTGTATATTTTATCTGTCACAATGCTTTGCTGTGTATTTATTTATTCCGTGATGTTTTGCCACGTATGCATGCTCCCTTAGGATCTCTTAGTTCAAATTTAATTTTCAATTAGGTTTGAAATAAGATAGACATTAGGATATTTAACCAAGCATGATAACATTAGGATAGATTTTCCCTCTCGCCGTCGTGCGATTTAAACTTTATTTTCTGTAGTTCGTTCCCCTTAGGGGCGAACTACGACCGCTCTGATTTCTCAAGATCCCATTGAGAATACGTAGGCATAAGACTGTAATTCTTAGCGAGCAACCTTTTCTTTTTTTCATCATTCTCTTTATATCCGACGTTTTTCCGGATATTCGTATTTGCGACCTTTTTATTTTTATCTCTTTCAAATCCGACGTTTTCCCAGATATTTTCAATCTTTTCTTTTTTCATCGTCTCTTTACATCCGATGTTTTCCCGGATATTCATATCATTTCTTTTCAAAACAAATTTCCTTTTGATTTAAATTCAAATTCATAATTTGTTATCAAAACTTCTTTCTTTGTTGAACAACTAACCAAACAGCATGGAAGCTCTACAACCGAGTAAGTGGTTATTGCTTTCATTTACCGCTTTCATATACATATAACTGTATTGTGGGGCTGTTTCGATGTAAGTCTTCTTTCATAAACTCATATCAACTGTGTAATAATAGATATTTAGAGTTTCCCCGGCAACTACGTCTAGTACTAGGAAAAGCCATTTCGATTACTTGTAGAAATAGACAGCTAGATCCCCAATAGGATCACCAGATACCGTCTTCTCTTCGGCTCTCCTCATTAGGAATTGTCAAGAAACTCTACTCCCCAGAGATGATCTTTTCTCCGTGAATGGCATCTCTTGAGTTTCTTCCAAATTCTCGGACTTTCCTGACTTTGATCTATTCTCGGTGAATAGCATCGCCTTGAACTTCTCGGGGTTTAGGGACCCATCGGCTTCTTAAAAGCAATCGGCCTCCTCTTGGGCTTAGTGCAAGGACCCACAGGCTTCCTAAAATCATCCCCGCCTCCTCTTGGACGTTGTACAAGAACCCTTCGGCTTCTTAGAAGTTTTCACAGCCTCCTCTTAGGCTTCGTATAATGATTCTTCCTCAGCAAAGATAGCCTCCTTTTGGGCTTCGTACAAATTATCCCTCGGCTTCTTAAAAGTTATTCTCGTCTTCTCTTGGGCTTCGTACAAATTGTCCCGACGACCTCCTAGAGGTATAGGAACAGAAATTAGTCATCTTACTAGAACACTCTTTCAAAAGAGTCTAGATCTTGATCCCGAAGCGTACTTTCTCTTACACATAGTACAAAAGACACACCCAGTAGACTTGGACAGTCTATATCCCCTCTTGAGTCTCAAATACGTTCTCAAGTTCCTTCTAAACACAGGAAAAACCCTTTCCTCTTTTCTTTACATCCGAAGCTTTTCCGGATATTCCTTTTCTTTACATCCGAAGCTTTTCCGAATATTCCTTTTCTTTACATCCGACGCTTTTCCGGATATTCCTTTTCTTTACATCCGACGCTTTTCTGGATATTCCTTTTCTTTACATCCGAAGCTTTTCCAGATATTCCTTTTCTTTACATCCGACGCTTTCCCGGATATTCCTTTTCTTTACATCCGACGCTTTTTTGGATATTCCCTCTATTTTCATCCGATGTTTTTCCCGGATATTCATATCTCAATCTTTAATCTCTTCACTCTTTTCAATCAATTCCCACAAACACCCTTTTAGCTTCATATCTTGGGCTTTGAACAAGATACAAACAAATCACTTTTAGCTTCACATCTTGGGCTTCGAACAAGATACAAATCAGTTTTAGCTTCACGTCCTGGGCTTTGAACAAGACACCAAAACACCATTTCCTCCCATAGAATAGGAGGAACTACGATTGCTCTGATTTCCCGGTTTTCTTTAAACGGGAATACGTAGGCATAAGATTGTGAAATCTTACCGAGCACACTAAACAAAAGCCTTAGGTCCAGTACCTTACCAAAAACATCAAAAAACCCGAAAACAACAAAAATACCTTTTCAATATCTCTCAACCTTCCCAAAGGAGAAACTTTCCCTTTTACAGACAAACACCATCAAACAGAAAACAGTAGAACAGTAGAAAATTGCTAACAACCCATGGATAACCATGTATAGGATGGGTAATTGACAACTCCCCATTGTATAACCTGACCCCGAACTCCCCAATCTCTTAGCATTTGTTAAAGAAAACATTTGCGCGCAAGGTTAGTTTGAGATAGCTTCCCTTTCCTTTCCAGCTTCATAAGATAAATAAGAAATCAGAAAGTAGCACCCAATCCCATCCGCAGGCGGATGCAGGCGGTCATGAAAACCGCGCTACAGAAAAATGGCGACTCTGCTGGGGACATTTACTAGGATTAGAATTCCTAAGAGGTCTAGGTTGTTTAGCATTTTCTATCTGTCTTTCAATGATTGCATATCATTTGCATAAGTCATACATACATCCAGGTCATCGTCAAACCTTCTATCTTTCAGTCGTCTGTAAGTCGTCAAACTGATTCCTCATCACCGATACAGAACTGAATCTTCAATCAACTTCAGCTCAGTTACTTCCCAAAGACAGGACAGCTCTTCCTTGTGTTTGATTAGTCACTGACCTTGTTTCTGTCTATTTTGCATTTTCCTTGTTTGTATCATATTTGCTTTCAAACTTGTTTATCTTTAAATGTCAGTTTTAATGAAATGAGGATGTACAATATTTTGATTCAAATCATCTGTTTATTTGTATCTTTATGCTTTCTCTTTCAAAAAAAAAAAACAAAAACTTTCAAAAAAAAATACACCTCTTTTTAAAATTTTTGACTATGCACATATTTGTGGGAGGATGATAAAAACATAATACCCATAATTGCTGTCGGTATGCTTTCAAATAAAAAACTTTGTTGAGGATGTAAGGCATTTTTTTCAATTCCCAAACACTGGAGATATAAGGAAGATAATCCCTCGTTAACCACTTTGAGCCTTGAAGTAGGAGTTTCTTTCTTTATAAAAAAAACCCGCAATTTTAACCCGGGGCAGGGTAGTTCTTAGTTTAATTTGGATTGTGTATTCGAGTTCGGAAAGTTTACATACAACAAGTAGATGCTGAAAATGCCTTTCAAATCAAAAGCCAGTGATGGTCCGTCGTAATCATCAATCAAGCAGTCACTTTCTTTCTAAGAAGAAAAAAAAAGAAAAAAAGCCCGCTAAGTCAAAAAAAACTTAGGCAAAAACTAGGGCATCCCGCTGACTATAAATTTCAAAAAAATAGGTCAGGCAAAAGTTAGGGATAATACAGAAAAGAGGTCCTTAAATCCTCGATCTTTAAAAAGGGTCCATAAAGATGAAAAATAACTAAATGTTGTAAAGAAGCAGTAGATGTCGTCTCAAGACTTCTGGACCATCGTCACCACTATCATCAGTACAATTCCAAACCTTTTGGAACCTTAATACACAATTTAAGTTTAACTGAGCATAGGACTGGAGAACATCACGAAGGGGGTGGGCACCAAATAAACTTTGAGCCTTTATCTTTCTTTCATAAACCGTGAACCAGGCCACGTTATAACCCTCAAAAGACCTAATTGAAGCAAGGTTATTTTGAAAGCATACTACAGCAAGGTTGCGTAAATTGACTCCAAAATCATTTTTTGCAAATCATTTGTTTTGGTATCATACCTCTATTTTACTTTTCATTCAAAATATTTTAAACCACCATGTTTTTAATCAGTAATTCATATTACTGTGCTTTTTCTAAAACAATGATTTTGTTTTAAAAAATTTTGCATGAACTTTGCATTAAATTTGCCATGTTTAAATAAACATTTTTGATTGCAAACTAGCTTTCCTCTCAAGGAATTTTCAAAACAGTTTAGAAACTTGGTCAGTGATCCTATCAGGGGCAAGTTCTTTCCAGAGCCTGTTAAGAACCAGTTCAAGACTTATTCAGTGCAAGTCCTTCTCAGAATTGGTTTATTTCAGAAAAACTTTCAAGACTCATTACTGGGGCAAGCCTTCCCAGTATACAACATTTTCAGTCCCTAAGCAATGACAGGGATCTCTGTGTTAAGGAATCAGTCTTGTCTTTCACTCCCCAAAAGAGTATAAACTTGTTGATTTCCACTCTCTCAAAGAGTCTAAACTTGTTGTCAGCATTTTCATTTTCATTACATACATTTAATCATACATCATAACTTTTTCATATACTATGCATTCAAGAGTGTTTTAATCCTCCTTTGCATTCATCAGTGGCCGTGTTATTATCGACATCTTACCTTTCTACAAAGTCCAACTTATCTGACACTTTTATGTCTTATCTGATGTTCTTCCAGATATAACTTTGTTTCTATCCGATGTTCTTCCGGATATGTCTATCTGTTCTGACGCTTTTCCAGAACGTTTCTCTATGTCTTCCCGATGTTCTTCCGGATGTATCTTTTGGTTTTGAAGTTTTTCCAAAACACGTTCTGATGTTTTTCCAGAACTTTCTTTGTTACTATCCGATGTCCTTCCGGATATGTCTATCTGTTCTGATGCTTTTCCAGAACTTTCTTTGTGTTCCTCCGATGCTCTTCCGGATATGTCTGTCTGTTCTGATGCTTTTCCAGAACTTTCTTCATGTCTATCCGATGCTCTTCCGGATATGTCTCTTTTATTCTGATGCTCTTCCAAAAACTCTTTACATGTCTATCTGATGCTCTCCCAGATATGACTTTCCTCATCTGAAGCTTTTCCAGATGTAACCTTTGTACTGATGCGCTTATCTGATGTTTTTCCGGATACGTCAATCATTCAGCCAGTCTTCTAAAAATTTTTCCCATACATTTAACGCTTTTCTAAATGTTTTGGATTTACACTCAAAGTTATTTTTAATACATTCAACGCTTTTCTGGATGTCATTAATATATCTTCAAATTTGGTCGACAACTCATTCCAATGCTTTTCTGGATGCCTTCGAGTTTGTTTCTCATTCATCCAATGTTTTTCTGGATATGCCTGATTTATTTTTCAGACTTCATTCAATGCTCTTCTGAATGTCACTGATAATCATGTCTGCTTGTGTTCCAAGATTTCATTCAATGCTCTTCTGAATGTCTCTTACGGTTGTTACTGTTCTTTCCCAGGGTTTTCAATACATGTCCGAAAATCTCTGATGACTGTAACCTTTTTCCCAGTAAAGTTACCTTTTCTTTTTGGATGTTCCCGTGTAGTCCACAATAAAATTAAACTGCTTTCTTAGAAGTCTCTGGCATATACTCAGATCTGGTCTCATTCCACATCTAATGTTTTTCTAGATGTTTCTGATATATTTTCTAGAGTATGATACCTCTTTCGCATCTGATGTTTTTCCAGATGTCTGAATCTCTGTTCCAGGGTTTATCCCTCTCTTTCTAAATATTGCTGGATACTTTTGTCGCATCGGCAAATTTCCACAATATCTTATACCCCAAGATAATTCTATTGGTCTGCCTCCTGTGACATCATTCCCCACAGTGTTCAAAATCTTTCATTCATCACATATCATTTCATCTGCATTCATGGTCAAAATTTTAGGTACTCTGATATTTAATCCTCTTATACCTCGAATGTCTAAAACTCTTTGCTATTTCATACCTTCAGGTCTAAGAAGATTAAATAGGGGCATCTGTCATACCCTAAATTTTGACCTCTTTTATTGTGAATATTTTCGATTATCTGATTGAATTTTTTTCGTTTTGTTTCATTGCACGACATATCGTACATTATGCATATCGTTTGAATTGTTCAATTTTCAGTCATTTAAATTAGATCTCTCATTTATGTTTTTATTTTTGCATAAACTAAAGATAAAATCCAACATATATATATATATATATATATATATATATATATATATATATATATATATATATATATATATATATATATTTATATGTATTTCATTTTTCTTCTTTTTTTAATAAACTTTGTTTATTTTTACCTATAAAAGGAAAAAATAAAAAAATTATGTATATATATTTGTTTGTTGTTGCGCCACTTTATATATATGTATATACAAAAATATTGTTTTTTTAATAAAAATATAATGTCACATATTTGATTTTTTGTTTTACATAAATTTTTGTTTCTTACCAATTTTTGTTTTACATAATTTGTTTTACATACATGAATTACCAACAAACTTTCAAACTTTGAACATAGAATGTTGAAACTTAAGGCACACGTCTTTGAATCTTTGAAGACAACTTTGAATTGCATAATTTAATCTCTTTTGATTTCTTCCTTATCCTGTTTCATTTTCTATAAATAGACTTTCAAATTTCATTTCAAAACTACCCCAAACAAGTAGTAAACTTGTTTCTCTCTTCTCTTCCTCACATATATACACCACTCTCTTTATTTTTTTTCTGTACATAACACAGAGTGATAGAAATCTGTCAGCAACATTTATAGAAATTTGTCACATACAATTCAACAAATTCAGCTTCAGCCAACACAACTTTAACGTTGCCGACACCTTCGAACCTGCGGAAATTCAATTAATAACCACAATTATGTGATAACAGAACATCAACAAATCACTGCACTCCAACCTGCAGAACAACAAGCCATCGTTCTAGCCGCGACGGCATCGACGAAAGGAATCAAAAGAGTTGCTACCTGCGAAATTAACAAAGCAGAAGTGGCAAAATCAATTCAAATCAACAAATCGAAGCTGCTACAACAACAATTTTGTTTCAGTTTCCACCAACTATTTCCAGCAACAAAATTCAGAACAGAACAGTAAGAATCAAAACCAATTGCTGCTCAATAAATCCGACAAATTCGACGATGAAATCGAAGCCGACAAAACCAATTTCACAGCAACCTACAACTGCAAAATTCCAATACCAGAAGAAAATTGAAACAACAATTCTGCAGGAACTTCAAAGCAACAGTTTCATCATCGATTTCAGAAGAACTACACAATAACAATTCCATTTGATACTTATCAAATTCCATTTCAATAATTCATCAATTTTCCTATTTTTCAAACCCTAACACAAATTCATTTGTTTTTAAACAGTAAACAACAGTGAAATAAACCAAAACAAAGAACTCACCGCAGCGGATCAACGGAACGGAGGGAAACGCCGGAATCGCGTGCGGCCAGAAACACCAAACGAACGATCGGAACTGAGGGAGTGTCGCCGGCTGGATTTGCAGACGGAGGGGGTTTGCGCGTCGCCGGGGGAAAGCTTCGCGACGGACGGAGGGGACGCGGCGAAATCACAACGGACGGAGGGAGAGAGAGCCATGGAACGCGTGAAAAATTGTTTCAAGGTAAGTCTGATTTTTTTCCCTTTCTTTCAATTTTTCTGTTTTATTTATTTATTTAAGTTTTGTTGGGTTGGGCTCAGCCCATATGTGTTTCTAAAACAAGCCCTCCATAATCACTAACTACAACCTTGTTTCTATTTTTTTAGCCCATTTTCATTTTTGTTTTTTTTTAAATTATAAATAAATGGTTAATCATTGATTAATTAGTTTTTTTTACCAAACATATTCCAATTAATTTAATTAGTCATTTAAATCACTTATTTGATTATTTAAATTCATAGTTTATTCTTAGACTATTTACCGTAAATAATTGATTAATTGTTTACTTTTCAATTCACTTATTCTCTTTGTGATTTCAATTCAATTCTAACCACTCGATGAGATCAAGGGCATTTTTATGCGATCTTTGGTTTTCTTTGCTTGTTTGGTTTTTCCATCTAATGCAGAAATTTTTAATTGACGCCTTGGAGCTCATTGGACGCTTAAAGCTTCGTCGAGATCTCAAGCTCATCAGAAGCTCCTCTGCTTGCGTGGAAAAGTTCACCGGTGTACGGTAAACTCGAATTTAAATGCTTTGCTTGTATGTCATGCATGATTTATTCATATCTGTTAAAAACAATTAAACTTGCAAACAAGTATTTCCTGTAAATACACAATGCACCAGTCATTTTCAAAAATACTTCTGGGCCTCTTGATAGAGTGTAAGTCCCATCCCTTTGCAAATAAACCATTTTGGGCCTCAGTCATTGTATAAGTCCCAGTACAGTTGTCAAAACTCTAACACGATGTTTTGCCATGGATGTCTGTTTGTTTTACACGATGTTTTTCCGTGTATTTTCTCTCTGTTTATTTTACACGATGTTTTTCCGTGTATATGCTTTTATCCGCCACGATGTTTTGTCGTGTATATTTTATCACATGATGTTTTTCCATGTATTCAGCTTCACACACGATGTTCTACCGTGTATATTTTATCTGTCACAATGCTTTGCTGTGTATTTATTTATTCCGTGATGTTTTGCCACGTATGCATGCTCCCTTAGGATCTCTTAGTTCAAATTTAATTTTCGATTAGGTTTGAAATAAGATAGACATTAGGATATTTAACCAAGCATGATAACATTAGGATAGATTTTCCCTCTCGCCGTCGTACGATTTAAACTTTATTTTCTGTAGTTCGTTCCCCTTAGGGGCGAACTACGACCGCTCTGATTTCTCAAGATCCCATTGAGAATACGTAGGCATAAGACTGTAATTCTTAGCGAGCAACCTTTTCTTTTTTTCATCATTCTCTTTATATCCGACGTTTTTCCGGATATTCGTATTTGCGACCTTTTTATTTTTATCTCTTTCAAATCCGACGTTTTCCCAGATATTTTCAATCTTTTCTTTTTTCATCGTCTCTTTACATCCAATGTTTTCCCAGATATTCATATCGTTTCTTTTCAAAACAACTTTCCTTTTGATTTAAATTCAAATTCATAATTTGTTATCAAAATTTCTTTCTTTGTTGAACAACTAACCAAACAGCATGGAAGCTCTACAATCGAGTAAGTGGTTATTGCTTTCATTTACCGCTTTCATATACATATAACTGTATTGTGGGGGTGTTTCGATGTAAGTCTTCTTTCATAAACTCATATCAACTGTGTAATAATAGATATTTAGAGTTTCCCCGGCAACTACGTCTAGTATTAGGAAAAGCCGTTTCGATTACTTGTAGAAATAGACAGCTAGATCCCCAATAGGATCACCAGATACAGTCTTCTCTTCGGCTCTCCTCATTAGGAATTGTCAAGAAACTCTACTCTCCAGATATGACCTTTTCTCCGTGAATGGCATCTCTTGAGTTTCTTCCAAATTCTCGGACTTTCCTGACTTTGATCTATTCTCGGTGAATAGCATCGCCTTGAACTTCTCGGGGTTTAGGGACCCATCGGCTTCTTAAAAGCAATCGGCCTCCTCTTGGGCTTAGTGCAAGGACCCACAGGCTTCCTAAAATCATCTCCGCCTCCTCTTGGGCGTTGTACAAGAACCCTTCGGCTTCTTAGAAGTTTTCACAGCCTCCTCTTAGGCTTCGTATAATGATTCTTCCTCAGCAAAGATAGCCTCCTTTTGGGCTTCGTACAAATTGTCCCTCGGCTTCTTAAAAGTTATTCTCGCCTTCTCTTGGGCTTCGTACAAATTGTCCGGACGACCTCCTAGAGGTATAGGAACAGAAATTAGTCATCTTACTAGAACACTCTTTCAAAAGAGTCTAGATCTTGATCCCGAAGCGTACTTTCTCTTACACATAGTACAAAAGACACACCCAGTAGACTTGGACAGTCTATATCCCCTCTTGAGTCTCAAATACGTTCTCAAGTTCCTTCTAAACACAGGAAAAACCCTTTCCTCTTTTCTTTACATCCGAAGCTTTTCTGGATATTCCTTTTCTTTACATCCGAAGCTTTTCCGAATATTCCTTTTCTTTACATCTGACGCTTTTCCGGATATTCCTTTTCTTTACATCCGACGCTTTTCCGGATATTCCTTTTCTTTACATCCGAAGCTTTTCCAGATATTCCTTTTCTTTACATCCGACGCTTTCCCGGATATTCCTTTTCTTTACATCCGACGCTTTTTTGGATATTCCCTCTATTTTCATCCGATGTTTTTCCCGGATATTCATATCTCAATCTTTAATCTCTTCACTCTTTTCAATCAATTCCCACAAACACCCTTTTAGCTTCATATCTTGGGCTTTGAACAAGATACAAACAAATCACTTTTAGCTTCACATCTTGGGCTTCGAACAAGATACAAATCAGTTTTAGCTTCACGTCCTGGGCTTTGAACAAGACACCAAAACACCATTTCCTCCCATAGAATAGGAGGAACTACGATTGCTCTGATTTCCCGGTTTTCTTTAAACGGGAATACGTAGGCATAAGATTGTGAAATCTTACCGAGCACACTAAACAAAAGCCTTAGGTCCAGTACCTTACCAAAAACATCAAAAAACCCGAAAACAACAAAAATACCTTTTCAATATCTCTCAACCTTCCCAAAGGAGAAACTTTCCCTTTTACAGACAAACACCATCAAACAGAAAATAGTAGAACAGTAGAAAATTGCTAACAACCCATGGATAACCATGTATAGGATGGGTAATTGACAACTCCCCATTGTATAACCTGACCCCGAACTCCCCAATCTCTTAGCATTTGTTAAAGAAAACATTTGCGCGCAAGGTTAGTTTGAGATAGCTTCCCTTTCCTTTCCAGCTTCATAAGATAAATAAGAAATCAGAAAGTAGCACCCAATCCCATCCGCAGGCGGATGCAGGCGGTCATGAAAACCGCGCTACAGAAAAATGGCGACTCTGCTGGGGACATTTACTAGGATTAGAATTCCTAAGAGGTCTAGGTTGTTTAGCATTTTCTATCTGTCTTTCAATGATTGCATATCATTTGCATAAGTCATACATACATCCAGGTCATCGTCAAACCTTCTATCTTTCAGTCGTCTGTAAGTCGTCAAACTGATTCCTCATCACCGATACAGAACTGAATCTTCAATCAACATCAGCTCAGTTACTTCCCAAAGACAGGACAGCTCTTCCTTGTGTTTGATTAGTCACTGACCTTGTTTCTGTCTATTTTGCATTTTCCTTGTTTGTATCATATTTGCTTTCAAACTTGTTTATCTTTAAATGTCAGTTTTAATGAAATGAGCATGTACAATATTTTGATTCAAATCATCTGTTTATTTGTATCTTTATGCTTTCTCTTTCAAAATAAAAAACAAAAACTTTCAAAAAAAAATACACCTCTTTTTAAAATTTTTGACTATGCACATATTTGTGGGAGGATGATAAAAACATAATACCCATAATTGCTGTCGGTATGCTTTCAAATAAAAAACTTTGCTGAGGATGTAAGGCATTTTTTTCAATTCCCAAACACTGGAGATATAAGGAAGATAATCCCTCGTTAACCACTTTGAGCCTTGAAGTAGGAGTTTCTTTCTTTATAAAAAACCCGCAATTTTAACCCGGGGCAGGGTAGTTCTTAGTTTAATTTGGATTGTGTATTCGAGTTCGGAAAGTTTACATACAACAAGTAGATGCTGAAAACGCCTTTCAAATCAAAAGCCAGTGATGGTCCGTCGTAATCATCAATCAAGCAGTCACTTTCTTTCTAAGAAGAAAAAAAAAAGAAAAAAAGCCCGCTAAGTCAAAAAAAACTTAGGCAAAAACTAGGGCATCCCGCTGACTATAAATTTCAAAAAAATAGGTCAGGCAAAAGTTAGGGATAATACAGAAAAGAGGTCCTTAAATCCTCGATCTTTAAAAAGGGTCCATAAAGATGAAAAATAACTAAATGTTGCAAAGAAGCAGTAGCTGTCGTCTCAAGACTTCTGGACCATCGTCACCACTATCATCAGTACAATTCCAAACCTTTTGGAACCTTAATGCACAATTTAAGTTTAACTGAGCATAGGACTGGAGAACATCACGAAGGGGGTGGGCACCAAATAAACTTTGAGCCTTTATCTTTCTTTCATAAACCGTGAACCAGGCCACGTTATAACCCTCAAAAGACCTAATTGAAGCAAGGTTATTTTGAAAGCATACTACAGCAAGGTTGCGTAAATTGACTCCAAAATCATTTTTTGCAAATCTTTTGTTTTGGTATCATACCTCTGTTTTACTTTTCATTCAAAAAATTTTAAACCACCGTGTTTTTAATCAGTAATTCATATTACTGTGCTTTTTCTAAAACAATGATTTTGTTTTAAAATTTTTTGCATGAACTTTGCATTAAATTTGCCATGTTTAAATAAACATTTTTTATTGCAAACTAGCTTTCCTCTCAATGAATTTTCAAAACAGTTTAGAAACTTGGTCAGTGATCCTATCAGGGGCAAGTTCTTTCCAGAGCCTGTTAAGAACCAGTTCAAGACTTGTTCAGTGCAAGTCCTTCTCAGAATTGGTTTATTTCAAAAAAACTTTCAAGACTCATTACTGGGGCAAGCCTTCCCAGTATACAACATTTTCAGTCCCTAAGCAATGACAGGGATCTCTGTGTTAAGGAATCAGTCTTGTCTTTCACTCCCCAAAAGAGTATAAACTTGTTGATTTCCACTCCCCAAAAGAGTATAAACTTGTTGATTTCCACTCCCCAAAAGAGTATAAACTTGTTGATTTTCACTCCCCAAAAGAGTATAAACTTGTTGATTTCCACTCTCTCAAAGAGTCTAAACTTGTTGTCAGCATTTTCATTTTCATTACATACATTTAATCATACATCATAACTTTTTCATATACTATGCATTCAAGAGTGTTTTAATCCTCCTTTGCATTCATCAGTGGCCGTGTTATTATCGACATCTTACCTTTCTACAAAGTCCAACTTATCTGACACTTTTATGTCTTATCTGATGTTCTTCCAGATATAACTTTGTTTCTATCCGATGTTCTTCCGGATATGTCTATCTGTTCTGACGCTTTTCCAGAACGTTTCTCTGTGTCTTCCCGATGTTCTTCCGGATGTATCTTTTGGTTTTGAAGTTTTTCCAAAACACGTTCTGATGTTTTTCCAGAACTTTCTTTGTTACTATCCGATGTCCTTCCAGATATGTCTATCTGTTCTGATGCTTTTCCAGAACTTTCTTTGTGTTCCTCCGATGCTCTTCCGGATATGTCTGTCTGTTCTGATGCTTTTCCAGAACTTTCTTCATGTCTATCCGATGCTCTTCCGGATATGTCTCTTTTATTCTGATGCTCTTCCAGAAACTCTTTACATGTCTATCTAATGCTCTCCCAGATATGACTTTCCTCATCTGAAGCTTTTCCAGATGTAACCTTTGTACTGATGCGCTTATCTGATGTTTTTCCGGATACGTCAATCATTCAGCCAGTCTTCTAAAAATTTTTCCCATACATTTAACGCTTTTCTAAATGTTTCAGATTTACACTCAAAGTTATTTTTAATACATTCAACGCTTTTCTGGATGTCATTAATATATCTTCAAATTTGGTCGACAACTCGGTCCAATGCTTTTCTGGATGCCTTCGAGTTTGTTTCTCATTCATCCAAAGTTTTTCTGGATATGCCTGATTTATTTTTCAGACTTCATTCAATGCTCTTCTGAATGTCACTGATAATCATGTCTGCTTGTGTTCCAAGATTTCATTCAATGCTCTTCTGAATGTCTCTTACGGTTGTTACTGTTCTTTCCCAGGGTTTTCAATACATGTCCGAAAATCTCTGATGACTGTAACCTTTTTCCCAGTAAAGTTACCTTTTCTTTTTGGATGTTCCCGTGTAGTCCACAATAAAATTAAACTGCTTTCTTAGAAGTCTCTAGCATATACTCAGATCTGGTCTCATTCCACATCTAATGTTTTTCTAGATGTTTCTGATATATTTTCTAGAGTATGATACCTCTTTCGCATCTGATGTTTTTCCAGATGTCTGAATCTCTGTTCCAGGGTTTATCCCTCTCTTTCTAAATATTGCTGGATACTTTTGTCGCATCGGAAAATTTCCACAATATCTTATACCACAAGATAATTCTATTGGTCTGCCTCCTGTGACATCATTCCCCACAGTGTTCAAAATCTTTCATTCATCACATATCATTTCATCTGCATTCATGGTCAAAATTTTAGGTACTCTGATATTTAATCCTCTTATACCTCGAATGTCTAAAACTCTTTGCTATTTCATACCTTCAGGTCTAAGAAGATTAAATAGGGGCATCTGTCATACCCTAAATTTTGACCTCTTTTATTGTGAATATTTTCGATTATCTGATTGAATTTTTTTCGTTTTGTTTCATTGCACGACATATCGTACATTATGCATATCGTTTGAATTGTTCAATTTTCAGTCATTTAAATTAGATCTCTCATTTATGTTTTTATTTTTGCATAAACTAAAGATAAAATCCAACATATATATATATATATATATATATATATATATATATATATATGTTTATATGTATTTCATTTTTCTTCTTTTTTTAATAAACTTTGTTTATTTTTACCTATAAAAGGAAAAAATAAAAAAATTATGTATATATATTTGTTTGTTGTTGCGCCACTTTATATATATGTATATACAAAAATATTGTTTTTTTAATAAAAATATAATGTCACATATTTGATTTTTTGTTTTACATAAATTTTTGTTTCTTACCAATTTTTGTTTTACATAATTTGTTTTACATACATGAATTACCAACAAACTTTCAAACTTTGAACATAGAATGTTGAAACTTAAGGCACACGTCTTTGAATCTTTGAAGACAACTTTGAATTGCATAATTTAATCTCTTTTGATTTCTTCCTTATCCTGTTTCATTTTCTATAAATAGACTTTCAAATTTCATTTCAAAACTACCCCAAACAAGTAGTAAACTTGTTTCTCTCTTCTCTTCCTCACATATATACACCACTCTCTTTATTTTTTTTCTGTACATAACACAGAGTAATAGAAATCTGTCAGCAACATTTATAGAAATTTGTCACATACAATTCAACAAATTCAGCTTCAGCCAACACAACTTTAACGTTGCCGACACCTTCGAACCTGCGGAAATTCAATTAATAACCACAATTATGTGATAACAGAACATCAACAAATCAATGCACTCCAACCTGCAGAACAACAAGCCATCGTTCTCGCCGCGACGGCATCAACGAAAGGAATCAAAAGAGTTGCTACCTGCGAAATTAACAAAGCAGAAGTGGCAAAATCAATTCAAATCAACAAATCGAAGCTGCTACAACAACAATTTTGTTTCAGTTTCCACCAACTATTTCCAGCAACAAAATTCAGAACAGAACAGTAAGAATCAAAACCAATTGCTGCTCAATAAATCCGACAAATTCGACGATGAAATCGAAGCCGACAAAACCAATTTCACAGCAACCTACAACTGCAAAATTCCAATACTAGAAGAAAATTGAAACAACAATTCTGCAGGAACTTCAAAGCAACAGTTTCATCATCGATTTCAGAAGAACTACACAATAACAATTCCATTTGATACTTATCAAATTCCATTTCAATAATTCATCAATTTTCCTATTTTTCAAACCCTAACACAAATTCATTTGTTTTTAAACAGTAAACAACAGTGAAATAAACCAAAACAAAGAACTCACCGCAGCGGATCAACGGAACGGAGGGAAACGCCGGAATCGCGTGCGGCCGGAAACACCAAACGAACAATCGGAACTGAGGGAGTGTCGCCGGCTGGATTCGCAGACAGAGGGGGTTTGCGCATCGCCGGGGGAAAGCTTCGCGACGGACGGAGGGGACGCGGCGAAATCACAACGGACGGAGGGAGAGAGAGCCATGGAACGCGTGAAAAATTGTTTCAAGGTAAGTCTGATTTTTTTCCCTTTCTTTCAATTTTTCTGTTTTATTTATTTATTTAAGTTTTGTTGGGTTGGGCTCAGCCCATATGTGTTTCTAAAACAAGCCCTCCATAATCACTAACTACAACCTTGTTTCTATTTTTTTAGCCCATTTTCATTTTTGTTTTTTTTTTAATTATAAATAAATGGTTAATCATTGATTAATTAGTTTTTTTTACCCAACATATTCCAATTAATTTAATTAGTCATTTAAATCACTTATTTGATTATTTAAATTCATAGTTTATTCTTAGACTATTTACCGTAAACAATTGATTAATTGTTTACTTTTCAATTCACTTATTTTCTTTGTGATTTCAATTCAATTCTAACCACTCGATGAGATCAAGGGCATTTTTATGCGATCTTTGGTTTTCTTTGCTTGTTTGGTTTTTCCATCTAATGCAGAAATTTTTAATTGACGCCTTGGAGCTCATTGGACGCTTAAAGCTTCGTCGAGATCTCAAGCTCATCAGACGCTCCTCTGCTTGCGTGGAAAAGTTCACCGGTGTACAGTAAACTCGAATTTAAATGCTTTGCTTGTATGCCATGCATGATTTATTCATATCTGTTAAAAACAATTAAACTTGCAAACAAGTATTTCCTGTAAATACACAATGCACCAGTCATTTTCAAAAATACTTCTGGGCCTCTTGATAGAGTGTAAGTCCCATCCCTTTGCAAATAAACCATTTTGGGCCTCAGTCATTGTATAAGTCCATGTACAGTTGTCAAAACTCTGACACGATGTTTTGCCATGGATGTCTGTTTATTTTACACGATGTTTTTCCGTGTATTTTCTCTCTGTTTATTTTACACGATGTTTTTCCGTGTATATGCTTTTATCCGCCACGATGTTTTGCCGTGTATATTTTATCACATGATGTTTTTCTATGTATTCAGTTTCACACACGATGTTTTACCGTGTATATTTTATCTGTCACAATGCTTTGCTGTGTATTTATTTATTCCGTGATGTTTTGCCACGTATGCATGCTCCCTTAGGATCTCTTAGTTCAAATTTAATTTTCAATTAGGTTTGAAATAAGATAGACATTAGGATATTTAACCAAGCATGATAACATTAGGATAGATTTTCCCTCTCGCCGTCGTGCGATTTAAACTTTATTTTCTGTAGTTCGTGCCCCTTAGGGGCGAACTACGACCGCTCTGATTTCTCAAGATCCCATTGAGAATACGTAGGCATAAGACTGTAAAGTCTTAGCGAGCAACCTTTTCTTTTTTTCATCATTCTCTTTATATCCGACGTTTTTCCGGATATTCGTATTTGCGACCTTTTTATTTTTATCTCTTTCAAATCTGACGTTTTCCCATATATTTTCAATCTTTTCTTTTTTCATCGTCTCTTTACATCCGATGTTTTCCCGGATATTCATATCGTTTCTTTTCAAAACAACTTTCCTTTTGATTTAAATTCAAATTCATAATTTGTTATCAAAACTTCTTTCTTTGTTGAACAACTAACCAAACAGCATGGAAGCTCTACAACCGAGTAAGTGGTTATTGCTTTCATTTACCGCTTTCATATACATATAACTGTATTGTGGGGGTGTTTCGATGTAAGTCTTCTTTCATAAACTCATATCAACTGTGTAATAATAGATATTTAGAGTTTCCCCGGCAACTACGTCTAGTACTAGGAAAAGCCGTTTCGATTACTTGTAGAAATAGACAGCTAGATCCCCAATAGGATCACCAGATATAGTCTTTTCTTCGACTGTCCTCATTAGGAATTGTCAAGAAACTCTACTCCCCAGAGATGATCTTTTCTCCGTGAATGGCATCTCTTGAGTTTCTTCCAAATTCTCGGACTTTCCTGACTTTGATCTATTCTCGGTGAATAGCATCGCCTTGAACTTCTCGGGGTTTGGGGACCCATCGGCTTCTTAAAAGTAATCGGCCTCCTCTTGGGCTTAGTGCAAGGACCCACATGCTTCCTAAAAGCATCCCCGCCTCCTCTTGGGCATTGTACAAGGACCCTTCGGCTTCTTAGAAGTTTTCACAGCCTCCTCTTAGGCTTCGTATAATGATTCTTCCTCAGCGAAGATAGCCTCCTTTTGGGCTTCGTACAAATTGTCCCTCGGCTTCTTAAAAGTTATTCTCGCCTTCTCTTGGGCTTCGTACAAATTGTCCCGACGACCTCCTAGAGGTATAGGAACAGAAATTAGTCATCTTACTAGAACACTCTTTCAAAAGAGTCTAGATCTTGATCCCGAAGCGTACTTTCTCTTACACATAGTACAAAAGACACACCCAGTAGACTTGGACAGTCTATATCCCCTCTTGAGTCTCAAAGACGTTCTCAAGTTCCTTCTAAACATAGGAAAAACCCTTTCCTCTTTTCTTTACATCCGAAGCTTTTCCGGATATTCCTTTTCTTTACATCCGAAGCTTTTCCGAATATTCCTTTTCTTTACATCCGACGTTTTTCCGGATATTCCTTTTCTTTACATCCGACGCTTTTCCGGATATTACTTTTCTTTACATCCGAAGCTTTTCCAGATATTCCTTTTCTTTACATCCGACGCTTTCCCGGATATTCCTTTTCTTTACATCCGACGCTTTTTTGGATATTCCCTCTATTTTCATCTGATGTTTTTCCCGGATATTCATATCTCAATCTTTAATCTCTTCACTCTTTTCAATCAATTCCCACAAACACCCTTTTAGCTTCATATCTTGGGCTTTGAACAAGATACAAACAAATTACTTTTAGCTTCACATCTTGGCCTTCGAACAAGATACAAATCACTTTTAGCTTCACGTCCTGGGCTTTGAACAAGACACCAAAACACCATTTCCTCCCATAGAATAGGAGGAACTACGATTGCTCTGATTTCCCGATTTTCTTTAAACGGGAATACGTAGGCATAAGATTGTGAAATCTTACTGAGCACACTAAACAAAAGCCTTAGGTCCAGTACCTTACCAAAAACATCAAAAAACCCAAAAACAACAAAAATACCTTTTCAATATCTCTCAACCTTCCCAAAGGAGAAACTTTCCCTTTTACAGACAAACACCATCAAACAGAAAACAGTAGAACAGTAGAAAATTGCTAACAACCCATGGATAACCATGTATAGGATGGGTAATTGACAACTCCCCATTGTATAACCTGACCCCGAACTCCCCAATCTCTTAGCATTTGTTAAAGAAAACATTTGCGCGCAAGGTTAGTTTGAGATAGCTTCCCTTTCCTTTCCAGCTTCATAGGATAAATAAGAAATCAGAAAGTAGCACCCAATCCCATCCGCAGGCGGATGCAGGCGGTCATGAAAACCGCGCTACAGGTATTTATTCTTAATAGTCACTTTATTCAATTGCCAATAATCAAGACACAACCTCATACTTTCGTCCTTCTTCTTCACTAACAACATAGAAGCACCCCACGGAGAAACACTCAGTCAAACAAACCTCTTCTCAAGCAATTCTTCTAATTGTTTCTTCAATTCACTTAATTCAAAAGCGGACATCCGGTAAGGAGCCATTGACACTGGACTCGTACCTGGTATTAAGTCCACTGCAAACTCTACTTCACGTTCTGGAGGCAAATCACTGATGTCATCTGGAAACACATCTGGAAATTCACAGACAACAGGTAATTCAACACTCGCAGCTTCGCGATCAACCTACAATGACGCAAACATTGCAAACACCAAGGCTTCGTCTTCCAGAAGTTCGTCTACTTGCTTAGCAGACAAGAACATCAACTCCCCACTGTCACTAAACTTAGGAAACTCTACGGTCTTATTATAACAATTGATATGAAAATGGTTGACCTCCAACCAGTTCATTCCAAAGATCACATCGATTTGGTGCAAGGGTAAACACACCAAATCCATCACAAAACTCTTCCCAAAAATTGTCAAAGGACATCTTAAACACACAAAAGTAGTAGTAACAGAACCATTAGCTGGAGTTTCTATTACCATATTACCATTCATATCAGACAATTTCAAACCCAATCTATTAGCACATTCAAGCAAGATAAACGAATGAGTAGCACCAGTATCAATAATAGCGACCAACTCAACATTATTAATAAAACAAGTACCTCGAATCAGGTTGTCCTTCTTTAAAACATCTGCACCACTCAAAGCAAACACTCTACCATTGGGCTGAGCAGCAGTAGCAGTCTTATTTGGTTTCTGACACTAGGTACTAATGTGACCCTTCTCACCACAATTAAAATAGGTTGGACCATCATCCTTGCATTCGGTAGCTCTATGACCCTTCTTGCTACATCTGTAACACCTCAACACATTATTGGTGCAAACATCAACACGGTGGCCTTGCTCGTCACACCTGTAACACTTCCCAGAAGCGGGAGCTGCTCCCCTACTTGTCTTCTTCCCATCTGAAGCCTTCTGCTTCCCTTTGTCAGCCAAAGTCGTATAAGGCTTCCCTCTATACAACCCCTTCTCTTTCTTCTCACTAAGATGCTTGTAGTGAGCAGATCGAGCTCGGCTATCCTCATCATAGATCCTACTCTTATCCACCAGCTCAGCATACCCGCGAATATGTTGGTATCCAATACCCTGCTTGATTTTTTGTCTCAGTCCATTCTCGAACTTGAGACACTTGGACACCTCCGCATCAGCACGGTTGTAGTGAGGATAGAACTTCACCAGCGCCTCGAACTTTGCAGCATACTCTGCCACAGTCATGTTTCCTTGCTTCAGCTTAAGGAATTCCACCTCTCTCTTGCCACCTCTCTCACAACCCAGGTTACCACAGTACCAACGTCTTCCAGTCTCTGGCGGGTGTTATCCCACCAATCCTCAACCTCTTCTGACAGCATGTGAGTTCCAAACCGAACTTGTTATGCGTCTGTATACCCCATCACCCGGAAGATCTTCTCAATCACCTTCAGTCACTTCTGTGCACTCTCTAGATCATGAGTACCCACAAAAGTTGGCGGATTGTTCCTCTGGAACTTCCCCAGAGCATGAAATTCGTCTGGAGCTCCACCATTCTGAATGTTCTGAGCCATTGCTTTAGCAAGTGACTCTAACACATCAGCGATAGCAAGATCATTTCTCTCTGCCATCCTGCATACCACCAACAAGGTTATAAGAAACAAAACATCGACAGTGTACACACACTCGTCGACTAACAGAGGACTGACATCATGTAAAACCTGGTCGGACATACCGATCTGCTTTGATACCACTAATGTAACACCCTTTTCTACCCAACAAGCATCACGAGTAAAAACAACAGTTTAATCATAGTAAATTCCCAAAAAGGGTGCCACATTTCGTCACAAAACGTAAAATAACCATCTGCTCCGTAACACGGGTTTTACAATCATGAATTCATGTAAACATCACGCAGCGGAAATTAAAATTTAAAACAATTCTACAATCCAAACTTCTTAAAAAAAGTACCATAAAACATCCATGAATCAATAAGTAAAAGAAAGTAAATCGTTCGACTCAAATATTTCGACCCGGTGTTACATATCAGAGTAAGACCCTCTAATCGACGGAGAAATTAAAATACTTCAAAAACTAAATCTTCATGCGCCAATGAAAGCTAAGCCTGATCACCTGCACGTTACCCATGTGGAGGCAACATTCAAACAGGCAGGGTGAGTAATCACGAATCAATATATAAGATATAAGCAAAAGATAAAGCATAAGCACAAACATCATCAAATCTTTCACAATCTTCATTAATACATCAATTACACCCATAGAATGTAATGCCACAAATATGCAAATGCAACATCATAGACTCGTGCATGTGGTACCAATTCGTCATAATTGATGGACACTGGGCCATCACCCTCCAAAGATCCCCACCAATAGGATCAATTCTACACAAGAACCGGAGCACGTCACAAAACACTTCAATCCACACAATGGGATTGAAACCACCAAATGGACCGGAGTCCTAACTATGCCATGAATGCATGATGCAAATCGTCATAATAATCATCATCATAAAATCATCATAATTGCATCATCATCCATGAATCAACATCAAACATCATTATTCAACACCAATCCGCACTCGTCACAATTCGTCACTATATCTCACAATTCGTCATATTATACTCGTCACATAAAAATTCCCAATTTTATCCCATTCATCTTCATTACTAGTTTACTCATGTTTTATTACCCCATCATAGCCTTACGTCTCAAAGAAACCGCATCCCAAGCGAAATCGGGACAAAAATCGCAAAAATGGGAAAATCTGCTAACAGCCCTGTCCATACGCGTATAGCCATGCCCCATACGCGTATGGATCGATCCCTCGCCCACTGGCCTGCGTATCATATGTGTAGGGCCACCTGCCCAGGCCTCCCTTACGCGTAATACCCTCCTTGTTACGCGTATCACCAGAGAGGTTTCCCTTTTAAAAAATCCCCTCCAATCTTTCCCTACGCGTAATGGCTAGCCCATACGCGTATGACCCCTTTCCTAAGAACCCCATATGTGTAATGGCTACCCATATGCGTATGCCTCTTCCTTCTCAGCTTCCCTTACGCATATTGACATCCCATACGCATATTGCCACCATTCCCTTATGCGTACTGGCAGAGGACCATTCTGGCCCTGGGGATGGGTGTGTATGTTACGCGTAACATTCTAGGGATGTCCCCTTCATACGCGTAATACTCCCCCTGTACGCGTATGGCCAGAAACCATTCAAAACTCAGATTTCGCATCTGAACAAAAACTTCTCATTCCAGCAACTTCAATCTTCCAAAATCGGACCCTAAACAACTTTGATTCATCACAGATCTAAGTCATTATCCTACTCCATTATTTTCATCAATTTCTTTATAATTATTAAGTCCTAATTCATTAATCCCACCTTCGGTTTTAGATCTGGTTTGTTCACACATTCATCACGGCAACAATAATCATTCACACGAAATTCACAGGATTTACCGCAACATATACCAGATTTATAACAAAAATCGACCAACACAGATGCACGAAAATTCACCACAGATTCAGCATACGAAAATTCATCATAAAACACAAAACACACAGACAACTCTACCTTAAACCCATATCAAACATATGAACCGGATTAACCCCCCATACCTCGAATTTTCCAGCAAAAGACTCTCCTTATTGGGGTTCTACGGTTGATTCTCTCGTTCTCTGTACCCTAGCCTCCTTTCCTCAGCTCTCTCTTCACTTCTTAGGTTGCACATAATATCTCTCCTAATTTCCACTTTTCCTTTTTGGTAAACCTACCTCTTGGGCCCTAATTATGGTTTACCCATATTATCCTCAATTAACCTTCTCAATATTACCGACTTACCCTTAATGGTCCTCCTAATTATTTCTAATAATAATAATAATATTCTAAATATTCAAATTATTCTATTATTATTATTACTAATAAAGTAATTCTAATTAATAACTAATTCTAAGATACCTCAATATTCCCTTAACTTAGACTACCCCACAACACCACCCAAAGTCATCAAGCATCACAATATCCATCAAAATTCACCAAAACACTGAATAATCATAATAATTCAATTAAATAAATATTATAATTATTTTGGGGTGTTACAAAGTGGGTGGCCAAGGTAATTGTTGATGGATTGAAGAACAACTCTAGGATGAGGTTAAGTGAGGTAGTAGCAGATGTCAGACAAAGGTATGCAACAGAAATTCCAGGTTGCAGAGCATTCAAGGTAAGATAGATTTCCAGACACATTGTTGAAGGTGATTCTAGCAAGCAATTTATTCTTCTATGGTCCTATGCTACTGAGTTAAGAAGGGCTTCAGCTGGGAACACTTTCAAGATCAACACCAGTGTTCCTAGTCCTGGCTTAAAACCTAGATTTGAGAGGTGTTATATCTGTTTTAATGGGACCAAAAATGCCTTGAAAAAGGCATGAAGGCCTTTCATTAGTCTAGATGGGTGCCATTTGAAACACAAGTATGGTGGGATTTTACTTATTGCTGTTGGGAGAGACCCAAATGATCAATATTTGCAAATTGCCTTTACTGTTGTTGAGACTAAATCAAATGATTCATGGAGCTAGTGTTTAAAATTACTTATTGAAGACATAGGAGATGGCAGATGGTGATTCATCTCTGACCAGCAAAAAGTAAGTTGTACTTTTTAAAAATATTTGCCATCTGATATTTTTCAATCAATTTGAATGTACTAATGCAAGTAATGTTTTCTTGGTTTAGGGTCTTGTTCTGGTCTTTGAAGAGGAGTATCCTGCGTATGAACACAGTTTCTGTTTAAGGCATTTGTATGCTAACTTCAAAAAAAGTTTGGAGGAGGAACCTTATTTAGATACCTTATGATGGCTGCAGCAAAAGCAACTTATTTTGAGGCACATGAGGCTAGGATGCTCATGATCAAGGAGGTCAGCTTGGAGGCTTATGATTGGATAGAATTAATTCCAAAAATAAAAGGGTGTAAGCATGTTTTCCCTTTTTCTCAAAATGTGATGTCTTGATGAACAATTTAAGTGAGTCTTTCAATGCAACCATTCTGTTACAAAGAGACAAACCAATCATCACAATGTTTGAGTGGATTAGGAATTACCTAATGGGGAGGTTTGCCACACTTAAAGAAAAGGTAGATAGTTACAAAGGGCAAATAATGACAAAATCATTAAGGAGACTAGATAGAGAGATTGGGAAAAATGCTAGTTGGACATCAACCTATGCTGGTAGGTTAACCTTTCAAGTCACACATATTTTGTTCACTAATAGTTTTGTAGTGGGTTTAGAGACACAATCATGTTCATGCAACTATTAGGATCTTGTTAGAATTCCTTGTAGACATGGTGTGGCTGCCATACATAGGAAAATGGATGACCTTGTGAAATATGTACATAAGTGTTATCACAAAAACACTTATGAGAAAGTTATCACCCCATTGAATGGCCAAAACAAATGGCCAAAAACATCAAATGAAACCATCCTGCCCCCTTTGTTCAAACGTGGCCCAGGTAGGCCCAAGAAACTTAGAAGGAGAGAGTCAGATAAAGTGAACCAGACAAAGTGGCAAAGAACCAATACAAGCCATAGGTGCAAGGTTTGTTTTGAACTAGGTCACAACAAAAGGATCAGCAAGAAGAATAAGCAGATTGTGGTTGTTCCCTCTGGTAATACCACACAGGCCACTCAAGACTTGCCCACCCAGCCCAATCAAGAATTTCCAAGCCAAGCCACTCAAGACTTACCTACACAAGTATGTCACACTAGCAAGGTCGATTTGGCACCGAAAAAAAGGGTAATGTTTCACTTAAATCTGACATTTACTCATTGTTTATATAGTTATTTTGCGCAAGGGTAACAATGTGAATTATTTAAGGGATCAACCAACAAGTGTACATCTAAGGGGGGAACAAAGAAGACAAAGGTGAAGGAGGGAATAGTCAAAGATGCATCTATTAATAAGGCAACCAATACTATGGAACAAATTGTCAATGAGGAAGTTGTTGTCATGGATGGGAAATCAAGTGTCAAGAAGAGAGAGTCAATTGTCAATGTGGCAAAGTCAACTATCAAAGAGGGAAAATCATGTGTCAAGGAGGTAAAGTCAACTGTCAAAGAGGCAAAGTCAAGTGTCAATGAGGCAAAGACATGTGTCAAACAGGGAGAGTCAAGTGTCAAAGATGCAATGTCAACTACCAAGGAAGGAAAGTCAACTGTCAAGGAGGCAAAGTCAAGTGCCAAGGAGGGAAAGACATGTTCCAATGATGGAAAGTACTATGCAAAAGAAGGAATGGATTATGTTAATGAAGGAAAGTCAAGTAAGGTTAATACTGATCTAACATATGATATGGCAACTTATCCAACTGTCACTGAACCATGTGAACCAACTGATGAAATGGTAATTGAACCCCGTGAACCAACTGACCAAGCTACACGTGCTTCATTGGATGAAACTCTGGCTGCATTATTAGGAGGTGATGAGGTCTTGGATATTCAACCTTTAAGTGTTGACAAATCACCTCTCAAGGCCACTGCACCAAAGCAAAGTAATGTCAAGGTTTTCTTTGGTGAGCAAACCCAAAGTGTGCAAGAATAAGCCTTTCAAACCACCTGGTATAAGAACAAATCTGTCAAGGCCAAGTTCAAGTGAACTGCCTAAGTTTAAAACCCAGAGCAAGTACAAGACACAGTTCTATGTTGCAGCAAAAAAAAAGGCATAGTGAAAGATTGAGGACCTTGAAAACAAAGAACATTCCTGGCCCTGGGAAGAAACCCAATGACCCTTTGGATCTAACTGAAGAAGACAACACCACTAGCAAAGGTCAAACCCAATGAAGCATTAGTTTTTGGCATATGGATATTTTTGACCCTTAGGAACAAATATTTTGATGTAATATATTGTTGTACTTTTTGCTCAATGTTATGTATTGATGTAGAATTTTGAACAAATTATGTTCTTTTGATGTAATGGTATTAATGTGTTGTATTGATCAGTTTATTGTACTGATGTAATGTTATGAACCTGTTATGGTATGTTAAGTTAATGAAATCTATTGCAAACAACTCTGTCTTGTGAACATGTTATGGTTTTCTGAATGTGAACCTGTGAACATTATGTTTTGATCAGTTTCTCCTACTCATGTTCCTTGGATGTTAAGTCCATATGGTAGTTAATTTTATAGGTCAGGTTGTGTCAAAACTATGTCCAATTAGCTGAAACTATGCCCAATTTTATAAAATGAATTTTATACACACAATTTTATACACTCATATTATGTCCAATTTATAGGTCAGGTTATGTCAAAACTATGTTCTGCAATTACTAAATGAATTACTGAAATTTTGGCATAGCAGACAACAGATGTCCTAACACATGTCAAGACATTATTCTGCATAATCATTTAAACAAGAACAAAACAGCAGATTGATACCTTGAATATCAGTAACTGTAGAATCACAGATGTTAAGACATCTGCTCCAACATGTTTATCAAGAACAATAACAGAATATGTAAATCTGCAGAGTGATAAAAGAACACAGCAATTATTAACCCAGTTCGGTGCAATTCACCTACATCTGGGGGATACCAATCTAGGAAGAAGACTCCACTATCTGTAGTAAAATAATAAAGTTAAACTCCCCCGTTTACAACTTTATCTCCTAAATACTACCCAATGAAATCTTTACCAAAGAACACGCTCTTTGATATGAGAATCACCACTCACTTCCCCTAATCACAATCTGTGATATCTAAACCATCGTTGTTAATACAGAATTCTGTCAAGCATACTTGACCAACACGTAAACTTGGATTTGCTTCAAAGCTTCCTCCAAGAACAATACACAATCCAATACCTAAAGGCTTATGGATCTGTGTGATACCTATGTCTACCACAGTGCATCAAACGATACAAAGGGAGACTTACAAACCTAGAGAGCCAACGACTCTCAAAACCCTAAACCCTTATTTTTATACAAGAGAACTAGGTTACAAAAGGTATATTCTCCAAGGTGTATAAACCTTAGGACTAAGTCTTCTTTTATAGTCTTCAGTTGAGCTTCAAATCTATCCTTGATCCACTGCTGAGCGCGCCTAGGATTTTGGAACAGATTTGAAATGGATTTAAAACAATCTGATATAGCAGTCCAGGATGTTGAGTCTTCAAGTTGAGGCATCTTCTTCGACATCTTTGTTCTTTGGCAGAATTCTTCAGTTTTGGTCTTCATGTTGGAACATCTTCTTCAGCACTGAGTTTTACCAAAATTTTGTCCAAATTATTTGAGCTTTCAATTACAAATAGAACATACCAATTTGTATTTTAAACAAAATCAATATAACAAAACCAGTTCATGTTACATTTCACAGCATGCTACTTATACAAGATTAACAATTACACAAACATTACAGATGATTACACCTAATCAACAATTACACCTAATTAACATATACAAATTGAACAAGACTGAAACTACAACACATAATGTCTTCAGCTTCCCCCAAAATGCCTCTGCCTTAATCTTCATCTTCAACCTCTTGTTCTTCTTCATGGATGATTCGTAGAGCTCCTTCAGAGTTTCTAAAGCTTGCATTTTCATCACATTACTATCATCCTTCCTCCATTCTGAATCTACGCATTCCTCATCATCCCTGACTTTTGCAATTTCATCATCCCAAATAAATAAATTCCAGGTTGCCTCATTTTTCCAATACGGACACCTTCAAAACAGTCGACCTTTGTTCATTCAGTTCTTGCACATGTATGAAATCATAACACCATTGCATCCGTACCTTTTAACTCCACGGTTCGTCAGACTCGTCGAATAGTAAGAAACTCATTTGCTTAACCTTGATAAAGATGACATTTTTCTGAGATGGGTGAGGGACATGGTTACGAAGAAGGGGGAAAGTTAGGAAGGAATAAGAAGCAGAAGATGAAGACAGTGAACAAATGGGTTTAGGGTTCACACTATATTCCTCTACTATTTATGATAACAAAATAATGTTTCCAACTCAATTTGACGTGGCCATGAAAAGGATCCCAGTGGCATGACACATCACCCTCCGTTAGAGGAAACTAACGGGAGAGACCATTTTTCTGGACGAAAAACTTTATAGGGACCATTGTTTGAAATAGAGCTGGAAATGAGCCGAGTCGAGTCGAACTCACCTCAGCTCGGCTCGACTCGTTAAGAATTGGTTCAGCTCAAATATCGGTTTGAGTTCGACACAAACTCTTTGTTAAGCAACTCGGTTCGACTCGTTAGGTTCATTTCGTTAGGTTCAACTCTCTTACTCCATGGACTTAAAAGCCATTTTTTAAAGTCTACTTTTTTTTATATATTTGACATTTTAAATTAATATTATTTTAAAAAGAATTTATTGAAATAAAATAAAAGTTATTAGTTTGGAATTTAACTTTGTCTCAAAAATCCACTAATTCAAAAATTAATTAATTTATATGATGTTAATTTTATTTGTATAATTATATTTTAAAATATTTTGCTCACTTAAAAATATAAATTATACATTAAAACCGTTAGATTAAAATAAAATAGGGCGTTATAATTTATATTAAATCTTTAAACATACTCTTAAAGACAATATAATCCTTCTCATATATAAGCGAGTTACCTAACGAGTTGAACTATGTATAGTTCAAGTTCAACTCATTTAGTTAACAAACTTAATTTTTCGCTCATATTCAGCTCATTCGGTTCATGAACCAAGTTCAACGAATTAATTGTCGAACCGAGTTCCGAACTATTTCCGAGTTGGTTCAGTTCATTGTCAGCTCTAGTTTGAAGAAATATTTTTGAAGGACTATAATTGAAAGTTGACATATTTATAGGGACATCATGTATATTTAACCCATAAATATATAAGGGTTAATCGCCATTTTGCCCCCTGCCATATAGGCGCTTTTCGAAAAATCCCCTATAAAAAAAACTTGCAAAAAATACCCTAACATTTAAAGATTCTCTCAATTTTGACCTTTATCACATTCAGTCACCAAAAAAGCTGATGAGACAGCGTTTTTTTTTTTGTGATGTGGAAGGCCAAGTGACTTTTTAATTTTATTTTTGATTTATTTAAATATCACGTTGGCATTTCGTTTTTCATTTATTTTTGGTTTATTTTTAAAAATATGTTAAATGTTCAAAAAATGTTGGAGATGGAAATAAAACTCACGACCTCTCAACACAAAGCACCACTCACTACCACTAGGCTATTTTGTGTTTTATGATATTATTTGCAACTATAATATACATAATACATAATTAACTAGTTAATAATTTTTACTAAACTAAAATCTATTAAATCATTTTTATTAAACTATTTAATCTTTTTTTTAATATACTGTAACTATTAATAATATAGTTAAACTATTTAATCTTTTTTCTTAAAATGTTAAAAAATAATTATAATTTAGTTTTAAAATGTTAAAATTTAGGTTAGTTTAAAAAATGTTTTAAAATTTTTTAGTATATTAATTTAGTCATAAAAAGTTAATTTAGTATGTTAATTTAGTATATTAATTTAGTATATTAATATGGAATTAAATTAATAGTTTAGAATAAATTAATAAACTGGAATTAAATTATTAAAGTTATTAATATAAATTAATAACTATTACTGTGGTTTATTAAAATGTTATTAATATTAATTTAGAATAGTTTACAAATATTATTACTGTAGCTTTTATAAACTGGAATTAAATTATTAACGTTATTAATATAAATGAATAACTATTACTGTAGCTTATTAAAACGTTATTAATATTAATTTAGAATAGTTTACAAATATTATTACTGTAGCTTTTATAATTTATTATAACTATTTAAATAATATTTACAGTAAATAATTAGTATAAATTAATAAATTAAATTATTAATGTTATTAGTATAAAGGCTTAAATGCACTTTTAGTCACCCTATTTGCAAATTTTTAACTTTTAAGACCCCCTATTAATTTTTTCAGCTTTTTGGTCCCTTTAGTTGTAAATTTTTGGCACTTTTGTTAGTCCCCCATACATTTTGAAAATGTGGCGCTTTTTTAGCTGAGTTGGCACTATGTCTCATTTGCCATGTCATTATTTGTATCTCATTAATAATTTATAATTAAACATCTTTTTAAAAAAACATGTTATGTTTAATTAAAAAAAAACATTTTTTGGTATTTAAATATGAACCTTAATTAGTGTATGTTCATCCCTCTTTTGTTCTCCAGAAAAAATCAATTCTTCTCACGTACAAGCAGCCTTATTCCCTCATCACTCCACCATAAACTGGACCTCTTATTCCCTCATTTCACACGTTCAACATAACCAATATCACTTTGGCAAAATCACTACTAAATCCATCCAAACTTTCTTCAGACCTTCCATCTCTTCACTCAAATCCTTAAACCTGAATACTCCAGTCTCATCTCTTCAACGACCCAAACCCAAATCCAAACAACCTCCATAACTTTCATCAAAACAAACCCATTCAAAATCAAACCAAACCAGAAATAGAAGAAGGAGAAGAGTGAGAACGAAACCGAGCAGAAACGGAAAACAAGAAGACAAAGCAAACCTGAGTCGGAAAGCAAACGGAAGATCGAGGGAGATAAACGTGATTTGATCATGAAGTTTCAAACGGGTTGCGTGGGTTGCTTCTTTAATCGTGTGTTCTTCCATTTTCGTTGGGTGTTTATTGTTGTTGTTATCCCACCTTGGCTATGTTACTTTATCTTGTGATTTAAAGTTTTATTTGGCTTTTGAAACGAGAAATTTGATTTTGATTCTTACTTTTATTTGTGCCCTGTTCTTGGTACATTTAAAATGGTGAGTGTGTGGAAACTTGGTGCTATTTAAAATGGTTTTTAAAAAGATGTTTAATTATAAATTATTAATGAGACACAAATAATGACATGGCAAATGAGACATAGTGCCAACTCAGCCAAAAAAACGTCACATCTTCAAAATGTATGGGGGACTAACAAAAATGCCAAAAATTTACAACTAAAGGGACCAAGAAGCTGAAAAAAATTAATAGGGGGTCTTAAAAGTTAAAAATTTGCAAATAGGGGGACTAAAAATGCATTTAAGCCTAATATAAATTAATAAACTGGAATTATTAATAAACTAATGTTAAAATAATTAATAAACTAGAATTAAATTATTAACGTTATTAATATAAATTAATATTTACGTTTTAATAAAAATTAAATTAAACTAAATTAAAAATTATTAATATAAATTAATAAACTGGAATTACTAATAAACTCCGTCGTCTTGTTTCAAAGTCACATTTAATTTCTCCTCAATAGTTAAAGTGACAGGATCGGTAAGTGGTTAGGCAACTGTCCGAGACTGGCTTAGTCTTGGCTGAACATCTTCAAGAATGACCTCACCTTCTGCTTTTAATGATTCCAAAAACTGATTTGTCTTCTGAGATTTACCAAGCTTCATACCAAGAGCTTTTAGCGGAGCAGCGGAAGATGCAGTTGGACGGCCTAAGGAAGAGAATAGGAGAGTACATTAATAAAAAGATGACTCTTAATTCAGAAAAATGTTAATTTGGGCATAGAATAAAGCACAGCCTTGGAGACTGCATGATCCATTGCCATTCTAAGTCGTTACATTACAAACATTCTAGATGATTTTGTGAGAATCCATGAAGACCAACCTTTAGGTTTGGTAGAAAAGGAATCAACATCAGTACTCGATCCAAAACCAGTTCCAGTGCTAGATATGCTAAAATCACTGAAGCTATTTTCAATTCTTCCAGAACCCATTGATGTTATCGGACCAAATCCTCCTTTATCACCTATATTCTTTTCAATCTGCGCAATAAACATATTAAGTTCAATTAAATTATGAAAAATCAAAAGTTAAAACTTAAAAAAGTTTTTAAATTGAAGTCCCCCAATCATACCATGCTTTTATCAATCTCATTGGCTTTCCGCTTCATCACATCCTTAGTTTCATTGATCTTACTCTGCATAACCAGCTTGTTCAGCTTCACTTCGTGAGTTTCCATCTCGCAGAAAGTTAAAGGCGAAAAGGACATATATGCTTATGTTCATAGAAACCATATTCATTTTCTATATGCAATATCATGAAGATCCTAGATGAAGTCATCAGAAAAATGAACTAAAAACAAATTGACATGTAAAATGCATACCTTGGTATAGGCATAAACTCCAGCTTCCGGTTGATAGTTCTAAACTAATGACCTGTCAAAAATCGGGAAAAAATCATATCTATATAGTTTGTATGCAAATCAACTACCTACCAATTTATGGATTTCTATGACAGTTTTTACCGAGATTTGTCGGAATAAGAGTCTTTGCCACATCGAGAACATAGAGCAACTGTTGCAGTTATTTCCTTGGATTCAGAACTTAGAGCAACTGTTGCAGTCTATAAGCAAAAGAATACCTTCAAACATGATAATCGTTGAAAATTGTTTTTTCTCTTGGGGTTGTTCCACTGTTATTTCACAGGCAAGCATGTCTGCCAAGTAAGTTTCAGGTCCAATATGCAGCTGAGTCACAAAGTAAATACAGTTAGATCAATGGATATGCAAAAGAGCTATAACTTTTTAAAGATCACACAATCAATTTAAATCAAACTTGAATTAACTGTGGAGTCTGAACATTACTTCATGACGAATAGGAAAAGTTGAAGAATGTTAAATAACTTAGAAAAACATGAAATTGATTAAAAATTAAAATCAAGAATAGATAATAGATCAACAATGCATACGGAAATAGTTATCAATATCAATATCAAGTGTTAGAGAATAATACTTAGGTGGTGTACCGCTAAAACGGACTTACTAAATAATAACAACATAAACATTGAAGCATTTTGAATTTCTTTAGAAACCTCTTCATAAAAAATAGACAACTTATTTGCATAATAAAAAGTGACAATTTGTAGATCTTGTGCACCTTAATAAACTTATCATCTCCACAAGTCACAATACAGAGTTGTTTATTTGGATTAGCAAATGCCAAGGCATTCAACCGCCAATATGGGCATCAATCTGCACCAAGAAAGAGATATAAATCAAACTGCAATTACAAATTGAGCTACCTTTATAAGAATAACTCACCTCTATAAGATGGGTAAGCTCATTTGATCCATTGAAGGCATATATGTGAATCAAATGTTTAGCAAATGCAACACCTACACCAAAGCAATCAGTTAGATATTGAATCAAATAGCTTCCAAAGTAAGGCAATAAAAACACATAAATAAGGTCATATTTCTCACTGTAAAGTAGTCAAAGCAACACTTACAGCATACAAAGTGACCTTCAATGGCATCTACAGCAAACCATCATTGGGGCAAACAAATTCACAGCTCAGCTTAAACGATTCAAGGGCATTTGCAACAAATAAAAACAAAGAAAAATAAATAATTAATTCAAGATGAAAAAGATTTTAAACAAATAAAATCCAATGTAAAATAATGAGAAAACATCAAAATCCAATGTGAAAAGAGAAAGAGAGACGAGAATGAGGGAGTTGAATGAAAGAGAAAGAGAGAAAACGGAGGGGTGGTGGTGTCATACCCAAAATTTTGACCACTAAGATTTCCCATCATTGTGAAAATCATCATCACAATATGGGGGAACCATCTTGCCTCATTAGTCTCCCCAAAGATGGGTGAGCATCCACTGCAATCAAATTTAGGGTTTCAAGCCCTCTCAGAACTTTTGACAAAGGATCAATCAAGGAATGACATGATCTTCAACTTGTCTAACCTCTCAAACATTCACAATGGATCAAAAGGACTCCCACTCCAAGGATTAAGCACAAAGCTACTCCCTTCTAGGTGGATCAAGCCTCAAGATCGCCAGTATCACCAAATTAGGGTTTTGGTCGATCAGGGCCTCCAAAGGGAAATTTTCCTCTGGGAATGAGCCAAGGATCCAAAACACAACCTAATATACTCCATGGAACCTCATGGACCCAACCATCAAGTCAATTTTGCCTCAGGGGATGCATTCATCAAAAACCAGGAATTAGGGTTTCTTGACCTAATTCACCCCTAAGTTGACTTTTAGGGAAAATCATGAGCCAAGACCTCAAGAGAGGGTTTGAGGGTCTCTAATGAACTATATTGATCCATTTGGAACAATGGATTAATCCAAGAAGTTTGAGCAACAAGTCTCAATTGCATCTGCACCACAATTAGGGTTTTGCGGGAAAAGTCAACTGTAACTTTGACTTTTGACCTAGACATGCTCCCAAATCCTAAGACATGATTCAATGTACCCTATGACACCCATGGAACATGTCCATCAAGTTTGATTAAGGTCAAGGACATGATTTCCTAAGGAATTGCACAGTTTGGAATTCATCTGATAAAAAGTCAACTGTGCACAAAAGTCAACTTTGACTTTTTGAGATTTTTCACCAAAATGAATTTTTAACCCTAAAATGATCTTAATGTGTAATTTGAATCATCATTCATCAAGAAAAATCAAAGAAAGTGGAATAACTTGTAAAAGGGGTAACCATAAAAACTTAGAAATTTTTCTAAGTTATGGAAAAAGTGACACTAATGTGCCAACTTTGGAGGACCATAACTCCTAAACCACAAGGCCATTGTTCCCCATTCAAAGCTTGATTTGTAGATCACATTGCCCTCTACAAAAGCTTCATACTGACCTATGTCCAAATTCCTCATGGATTTTGAGTTATGGAGTGATCAAAATCAAGAAAAGTCACTTTGTTCCAACACTTAGTGAAAATTTCACTAAGTCAGAATTTGCCTTACTTTTTTCCAAATGTAGGGGGATTTTTCACTTGGATTCAAAAGAGATCAAAACCAAACATGTTCAAACAGTTGTTGTATCATGTAAGGGCTTTCCAAAATGGCCAAGAACATTACCAAATTCAATTTAAGTCATGAGATATGACATTGGCAAGTTGCCTTGTTGAAATCTGTCAAGGCAAGGCAGAATGTGCATTTTTGCTCGATTTGCCAAAATTGTGCAAATCCAAACACTCCTATCCACTTGGACACATCTGAGAATTGAATCTCAAGGGGACAATCACTGAGCCAAGCCTCCAAAGTCTTTGGAACAAGAAATAGCATGTTGAACCTAGAATTGCCAAAATAGGGACAAGACTCCAATTTTGGATTGGAGCATTTAATGGAAGCATCAAGGTGGCATGGACTGAGCCATTTGCAACTGAATTCATTCAAGACTTATCCAAGACCAAGGGAACCAGTAGCCTGTGCCCTAACCTCTAGTCAATGGCTAGAGGAAACTTGGATTTTCATTTGCCAACATTGGCCAAACCTACTCAGCAGTTGCCATTCACTATTCCTTGCAAAACAAACTTGCTCTACTATAAATAGAGCTCAATTGTGATCAGTTTGAGTACACCAAAGCCATCAAACAGATGCTTTCCTCAAAATCTCTTCTTTCACTCCAATTTTGCCTTCTATGGCAAGTCACTATCCGGTTTTGAGTTTGAGAGCTTTTCCAATCAAACCAATCACTCACACACCTCACATACATCATATAGAAGTGATCCAAACACTCACATAACATCTGGAACACTGATTTCACAAAATCACTAGCCAACTGCTCAAACTCTTGACAGTTTTGCAGTTGAGGTATCATCTTCAGCTCCAAACCATTTCAATCCATTCCAAGCATTCAGACACATCACTTGGCACCTAGGGAAGCTATCCACATCATTGGAACCTAGCCGTAACACCTCCAACACAAAACACGATCACCAGCTGCAAGTGGTAAGCATAAGCTCTTCTAACTCTATGATCCATGCAATTTTTGCTGCACAATAATTTGGCCATATGTTCATAATCATGCATGGAATGTTTTCCCTCAATAAATTGCATTGTTTGAATCGTGTGTGGAATTTCTGAACCTTCATGCAAAAATTAGGGTTCTTGAGGCTTCTCTTTGATTTCTTATTCCATGTTAAAAATAAATGAAATTAAAGACCATAGACATGATCGTGAGGTTAAAACGAGTATATTGATATGTAGATTGCATGATATAATCAAGTATTCATTGAGATTGGATAGAAAACGCAAATATGCAGAAACAGAGGGTGGCGCGTGTTCTTGCCCTTGTTCTTGGCGCCATTTTCAAATATTTGAATATTTGAATTTTGTGATTTTTATTTAATTGATTCAAAAATTAATTTCTCTCTGAGTTTTAATGATTTTGAGTTGATTCTTTTTTTGATAATTCACAAAAATGTTAAAATATTTGATTTTCCCAAAAAATCCCAAAAATATTATTTATTTCATATAATTGATATTTTTGCAAAGAATTAATGTTTTAATTGTTTTTGCCATTTAAAATATTTTTTCCCTCTTGATTTTGTGAATTTTAATGCTTTCTAATTATTTTGTAGGTCAATACTTAATTTTTGAAGCATTAATCCAAGATCACAATTTGTTTTCCATATGTTAAACAATTTTGGTCATTTTAATTGAATTTTTATTCAATTAAATACATTTTTGAAAACAAATTAGGGTTTTTTGGATTAATTCAACCCTCATAAATCATTTTCAAAACACTCATGGGCCTTTAATAGAGTGTAAGACCCAATCCTTTTTTGACCAATCATTTTGGGCCTCAGTGTATTGTATAAGTTCCGATACCGTCAAAATGAACGGCGCGGTTGTCGCCTTTTCAAAAACAAAAACTCTGGGCCCCTCCTCGAGCTATAAGACCCATTCAAAACTCATGGGCCTCTAATAGAGTGTAAGACCCAACCCTTTGTAAATACAACCTATTTTTGGGCCTCACTTATTGTATAAGTCCCGTTGTATTTCAAAAGTTTGGCACAATCGTCGCCCGTTTAAAAACCAATCAACTGGGCCTACCCTCGAGTAGTAAGACCCATTTCATTCTTTTTTTTTGAAAACACTCTTGGGCCTCTTGAGAGAGTATAAGACCCATCCCTTTGTACAGAAAATAAGTTTTGGGCCACAGTCACTTGTATAAGTCCCTCTGTACAAATTTTAAACAGTGCAATCACTGATAAACCTTGGGCCTCTCCTTGAGCTGTAAGCCCCAAATCTTTCTTTTTCAAAGCACTTTCTCCTTTGATTTTGAATATACTGTTGTTTTAAATCTTTCTTTGTTGAACAACTAACCAAACAGCATGGAAGCTCTACAACCGAGTAAGTGTTTATACGCTTTCATTTACTACTTTCATATACTTATAACTGTATTGTGGGGCTGCTCACTGTAAGTCTCCTTTCATAAAATCATATCGACTGTGTAATAATAGTATAGATATTTAGAGTTTCCCCGGCAACTACGTCTAGCACTAGGTAAAGCCCTGTTGATCGCTCTGAACTTACAGTCAAAACTAGATCCCCATAGGATTACCAGACACAGTCTTCCCTCCTCTTGGGGTTAAACAATATGGAGATGTGAAAGGCAGATTCTTTTTGAACCCTTTCTCAGACTTTCACTCTTAGAAATAGACAAAACTAGATCCCCAATAGGATCACCAGATACAGTCTTCTCTTCGGCTGTCCTCATTAGGAATTGTCAAGAAACTCTACTCCCAGAGATAAATGTATTCTCCGTGAATGGCATCTTTGAGTTTCTTCCAAATTCTCGAACTTTCCTGACTTGATCTATTCCTTGTGAATAGCTTGCCTTGAATTTCTCGGGGGTTTGGGGACCCACAGGCTTCTTAAAAGCATTTGCCTCCTCTTGGACATTGTACAAGGACCCACAGGCTTCCTAAAAGCATCCCCGCCTCCTCTTGGGCTTAGTGAAAGGACCCGTCGGCTTCTTAGAAGTATCCACAGCCTCCTCTTAGGCTTCATATAATGATTCTTCCTCCGGGAATGATAGCCTCCTCTTGGGCTTCGTACAAGGACCTCTCGGCTTCTTAAAAGCTTCCAGCCTCCTCTTGGGCTTCGTACAAATTGTCCCGACGACCTCCTAGAGGTATAGGAACAGAAATTAGTCATCTTAATAGAACAGTCTTTCGAAAGAGTCTAGTTCCTCATACCGAAAGCGTACTTTCTCTCAGCATAGTACAAAAGATGAAACTCTAGACCTGGACAGTCTAAGACCCTTGAGTCCCAAAGACGTTCTCAAGCATCCTTCAAGTAAGGAAAAACACCAGTAGACTTGGACAGTCTCAATACCCTTTGGATTTCTCATTTCCTTAAAGAACAGGAAATAACCCTGATCCCCTGATTAGTGCCAAAGTACAATCCCACCTGGAATCAGTCTCTTTATAAGAACTGATTTTCTCTTTCATACAACATACTGGACCTGTCACTCAACTGAAACAGGAACCACCAGCCTCCTCTTGGGCTTTGTACAATGATTCTCCCCAACGGAGCAAACAATTTATAGCCTCAATCTCGGGCTTCGTACGAGATACAAAGACTCTCTTGTTGAGTCAAATCATTTGTAGCCTCCATCTCGGGCTTTGTACGAGATACAAAAAGACTCTCTTGTTGAGTCAGACACCTTTTCGCCTCCGTCTTGGGCTTCGTACAAGACACCTCCAAAAGCATTCCCTCGTTGAGTCAACCCTTTTTGCCTCTCTCTCGGGCTTCGTACGAGACACATAAAAATTCCATCTTTTGGGCCAATAGCCTCCTCTTAGGCTTTGTATAAGAAAACCACTGGTTGATCCAATCAACCTTTTAGCATCAAAGTTGTGCCTCGTTCATAGTACACGAACATCAACAACTCCTTCCATCTAATCACTGTAAGCGGCAAGCCTCTGGATTATTTACATCCACGCCACTGTCCCTCTTTTAGCATGAGAAATTCCTAAGGAAAGATGGCATTGCTCTACACTGAGTTAAAGTCTTCTCCTTCAGGTTAAAACCCCCTATAAAGGAAATTATGGCATTGCTAGGATCCGCGTATCCCGGTTAAAGTAATCGTCCTTTACAGTCAGTCACCCAACAGTTGTGACAAACAGACCCCTTTAGAGGTGACAAATTCTCTCTAAAGTCAAACCCTTTTAGCTTCATATCTTGGGCTTCAAACAAGATACAAATAAACTCTTCAGCTTCATATCTTGGGCTTTGAACAAGATACAAACCACCTTTCTCTTCACGTCTTGGGCTTTGAACAAGACACCAAAAACACCCATTTCCTCCCATAGAATAGGAGGAACTACGAACGCTCTGATTTCCCTGTTTCAGTAAACGGGAATACGTAGGCATAAGATTGAAAGAAAAATCTTAGCGAGCACACTAAACAAAAACCCAAAATCCTATACCTCCCACCAATCGACTGAATGCTATTTTAACAAAATAAACCTAAGAGAGACCTTGAATCTTTGTAGCATCTGTAAACCAACAGTTTTGACTGTTTAACCTCAGTATGCAAGCAGGGTTAGTTGGAGACATCTATTTCCCTTCCTTCATCAGCTTCAATAGGATAAAAAATGAATCGAGTTGTAGTACCAGAGCGATTGTGCTTCGCAACCACATCCAAAAATCACTCGCTACAGAAAAATGGCGACTCTGCTGGGGAAGCGAGATCTTGTTCTCTTCACATCTCCTAGGTGGAAACCTTAAAATTTCGTTCTTTCTTTCCTTTCTTGGGATATGACTCTTTGTTGACTTCACTAGGATCTTAGGTCAAAAACCTTTAAATGGGGAAGGAACCACAAAATGGTGACACCGCCGGGGAGCCATTTTTGTCAGGAATATAAGATTCATACCTCTTTAAAGTCTAGGACTTGAGGACAAATATATATATTGCTTTTCCTAATTGCTATACTTGTTTATTTTTCTGCTAATGGGAATGCGTGTGATGCCGCATGTGGAAAGATTGAGTATACACCTAGGAAAAATCACCTTTTTTTGTAGTACGATGGCTATCGGGAATGGCTGTTACGCGATAAACTACACTCTTCTGAGATTTCTTTGAAAGGACACCACCTAGCACGGTTCCTGGCCCGTTGGTGTTCTCAGGAATCAATGATTTTGAGTGACAGGTACAAAAAATCATCCGTAGAAAACCTTTGGGGATGGGTAGAGCCTTGACTTCATGACAACGACCCTTTGACCCCTTGTTTTTCCTATGTTTTTGTGTGCTGCATTCATGCATTCATCTAAAAAACATTAAAACAAGAAAAAAAATCTTCTCTTCTAGTCTCTCTTTTTCAAATTAAACTAAGACAATGATTGCAAATGTCAGAGAAAAAGATTGCGTTCATGGAGTTCGGTAGAAGGAGAACTCATAAGTACACCTTCAAGGTTCCAAAACTAGAGGATTTGAGAGGGTTAGCAAGGATGGTTACTAACCCTGAGGCTTTCAGAGCCAAGCACGGAGGTCTGCTACCACTGTTAAGAATCCATGTGATTGAGGGAATCATGGATGCACTCGTCCAGTTTTACGATCCAGTTTATCACTATTTCACATTCCCGGATTACCAGCTCGCACCAATGCTGGAGGAGCATTCTCATCTGATTAAGCTACACATTACTGATCGAGCTCCTTTTTCTGGACTGGAAGAAATTCCAAAGGATCAGACCATTGCAAGAGCAATTTATTTGAATGAGTCAGAAATCAAGACTCACCTGAACACTAAGGGTGGCATCCAAGGTTTGCCAGCCCAGTTCTTGACAAAGAAAGCCCTGTATTTTGCCAGTATAGGGAACGTGACTGCTTTTGAAAGCATCTTTGTCTTGCTCACCTACGGGTTATTTTTGTTTCCCAACATCAATAACTTGTAGATATCAACGCCATTAAGGTTTTTCTCATTGGAAATCCTGTGCCGACTTTGCTCGCAGATGCGTATCATTCTGTACACTTAGGAAATTTGTACAGTGGAGGAATGATCACGTGTTGTGTACCCCTGCTATATAAATGGTTTACTTCCCATTTGCCTAAGTCTGCTGCTTTTTGGGATTGTAAGAGTGCCTTACGTTGGTCGCAGAAGATCATGTCTCTAACCAACTCTGATATAGATTGGTGTAATAGGATCTATGATGGAATCAGAATCATTGATCGTTGTGGAAACTTCCCCAACGTACCCCTCATAGGAACTAAAGGAGGAATCAACTACCATCCGGTATTGGTTCATCGTCAATTTGGATACCCAATGAGGCATGTCCCACGTAATGCTCATCTGGAAGGTCTTTTCTTCAAGGAAGGAGAAAATGACAGAGCGCTAAAGATGGAAATAGTGCAAGCCAGGAAGCATGTTCATAAGAAAAGACGGGAGTCTCTAGGAAAACCAGACTGTGTCTCGGTGGAGCCTTATCTCCACTGGGTACAAACTAGAGCTCTCAAGCTAAAAATGCCTTATCCGCGTCACGGAATTCTTCCGCCAAAGGAATCTGTCATGTACTTCATGGCGGAAACGGAAAAGCTTCAGGTTACTCTCAACAAAGTTCAAAAGGAGAGAAGGTCTTGGAAGAACAAGTACCGCACCCTCAGTGTAGAGTGTACCAAGATACAATAATTACTAAAAGATAAAGATGCTCTAATTGAGATTTTGGAGCAACATGTTGTGGAAAATCAAGATGACCAGAGGAATTTGCTCACTCCTTTCACCTGGCAAAGGAATGACAACCCGACAACGGCCCAAGAGCCCCGATCAAAGAAAAGGAAGAAGTCAGCACCCGATTTCTCTTCAGAGAAGACTCGGGACCCATTAGCTTAGGTTTCTATTTCCGCACCTTGTAATCTACTGTATTTCATTTCCGCAATCCTTTGAAATTCAATAAAAGAGGTTTCCCCACTGTTTGATATTTGCAATCTAATTGTCAAAGTTTATTTTGATTAAACAAAAAAAAAAGAACAATTAATATAATCATTGCATTCATCATTCTCACGTAACGTATTCTTCTTCTCTACGAATCTCACGTTTGTGTCTCGATTCTAGAGTCAAACTGTCTCATTCGTACAATACTCGGGCCAATCGTCAGAAAAAGATGGATGATCTTGAGGAAGAAAATAGAGAGTTAAAAGAAGAGATCGACGCTCTAAGAGAGGATATGAGAAAGCTTCGTAACGACATGCAAGCCATGGCAGAAGCTCAGCTACAAAGAACTGTGATCTCAGAGATCACCTCAATGCCCATAGTGGAAAAGTCTGATCCTAGGTATCAAATGCCGAAAGATCGTCCTTGGGGCATGCCTGTTAACTATATCCTGGAAGGATATGTTCCGCCGATCGTTGAGGATCAGGGAATCACAACAGAAGCCGCTGGGCCGGAAGGTTACAAACTTCGGGAAAGCGAAGATGCCAGGGGCATACTGAGGACTCCTGAAGGTTACAAACTTTGGGAAACGCCAAGATTCACTGCCGTAGTAACGGTACCACCCCCTGTGGTGCACACTGTCCCGAAAGGACAGATTCCACAAATACATTCTGGTGAAAACGAAAGCATGTTCGAAAGAATAAACGAGTTCCAGGAACAGTTCTTGGAAATGCAAAAGGAATTGCAAGCTATTCGCAGTCAGGATCTATTTGGAAAAGACGCCGCGGATCTCTGCTTGGTCCCCAATGTGAAAGTCCCGCACAAGTTTCAAGTGCCTGACTTTGAAAAGTTCAAGGGAAATTCTTGCCCTCAAAGCCATCTGGTGATGTACGCTAGGCGGATGTCAGCTCAGACGGAGAATCAGGACCTACTGATTCACTACTTCTAGGATAGTTTAACCGGTGCCGCATTAAAATGGTACATGGGTTTAAACCGTGCCACGATCAGCACTTTCAAAGATTTTGGCACTGCCTTCGTCCAACAATACAAATACAATTTAGACATGACACCCGACAGAGATCAACTCAGATCAATGTCGCAAAAGGACAAGGAAACTTTTAAGGAGTATGCTCAAAGGTGGCGTGAAATTTCCGCTCAAATTTGTCCACCTCTTGAGGAAAAAGAGATGACAAAGATCTTCTTAAAGACCTTAAGCCCATTTTACTATGACCGAATGGTTGCCAGTGCACCCAGCGACTTCACCGAAATGGTCGGCATGGGAGTACGTCTTGAGGAAGCTGTCCTAGAATGACGTTTGGTAAAAGACACTGGATCGACGAGCGGTACTAAAAAATACGGCAGTGCTCTCCCTAAGAAAAAAGAGCAAGATATTGGGAATATCTCTCTCGGAAAGCAAAGGCGTCGATATCAACCAGTAGCAGCTGTAATTCCTGCCATCAGCACCGCGCCTACGTATCAACCTCAGGTTGCGCAAAGCCAACCTGATCAGCAAAGGACACAACAGCCTCTTCAGCAGGCTCGTCCCCAATACAACAACAACTGTATAACATGGCCCCCAGGATTTGATCCTATACCCGTATCGTACGCAGAGCTGTTTCCATTACTGTTAGCCAAGGGGCACATTCAGACTAAGTCCCCTCTTACAATACCGGAAAATCTGCCTTTCTGGTTTAAGTTGGATCAAACTTGCCCTTACCACCAAGGAGGACCAGACATAACATTGAGACTTGTCTCAATTTCAAGTCCGACGTGCAAAAGCTTGTTAGGAGCGGGGTCTTATCCTTCAAGGATACAAATCCTAATGTTCTTACGAACCCACTGCCTCAACACGAGAAGGCTGCAGTTAATTTGATAGAAGGAGAGACTAACAATATCTATCAAATCCACGATGTACTCTTGTTGAAAACCAATCTGGTCAAGATGCATTGCAGACAGAGTGGATATGTCCATGTGCCACCTCATAACTATCACCAGTGTGATATCTGCTCTAAAGACAACCAGGGATGTTATGTGGTGCAATCAGCTCTACAGGAACAAATGGATCTCAGATGGATCCAACAACACCGAGTTCGTGGAATTAACATGGTCTACACGAATTCTAACATCATTCAAAACCACGATATCAGTGCAATGAATATCAACTTGGTGGCGATGCACTCAAGGCAAAGCCAGTATCATAATCTGCCGCGACACGATTACAGTTCTTGTTTGACTTGCTCGGTAAACAAACAGGGATGCTCTTTCATACAAGAGGCCCTCCAGCGTCAGATGGATCTTGGATGGATCCAAGACTACCATGATAGGAACCCTTATCAGATCAACATGGTCTAGATCTTTGATATTCGTGTGATGAATACCAACCTGGTAGAGTTACATGCTGAACAGGTCTGACTCGGATTCTTGGTATCACATAATTATCACAGCTGTAAGGCGGGTTGCGAAAACGATCGAGGTTGTACCCTTGTCCAGGAGGCACTTCAGCACTTGTTAAATCACTGGTGGATGCCAATCTATATGGATAAAGATACTCAGCAAATTAGTATCAGTAACAGGAATCCTACTCGGCGTCAGAGTCAGGATGTCCGATCAGTGGAAGCTAACCTAGTGAGGTTACATTGTATTCAAAGTGGGCGTGGCCAGGTGCCACCACACAATTATGACCATTGTAGCGCCTGTTCGGAAAGTAACCAAGGGTGTTACCTTGTGAGATCAGCTCTTCAGGGACAGGTGGATCATGGAGAGATTCGTCCATATCCGGGTTCTGGACCCATCAACTGGACGCCGAACTACCTTGCCGATCAAGTTGAGGATGTTGTCACAATCTCTGGTCATCATAGGACCAGGGATATTTTTGCCATCATCCCTCTACTTGACGAATCTAAAGTTCCCAACCGGGAACGGATCGAGATTACTTACGATGGTCAGAAAAATCAGAAGGCTCTCGTAGTTATCTATCTATCGGGACCATTACCGTATGAATCAACTAAGGCTATCCCTTACAAATACTGTGCAACAACCATTGAAAATGGAAAGGAAATTCCATTACCCTCCGTCGTGAACATTGCAGACATCAGTCGAGTAACACAGAGTGGTAGAATCTTCAACCGAGGGGTTGGGGAACCTAACAAAGAAAAGGAACCTCAGACGGAAGCTCCTGATCTACCAGTCGGTCAATCCAGTAATCCCGACCTTTCGAAAAATGACGATGAGATGCTGAAACTCATCTAAAAGAGTGAATACAACATTATTGATCAGTTGTTGCAGACTCCTTCAAAGATTTCGGTATTATCACTGTTACTCAGTTCAGAAGCGCATAGGGAGGCTCTACAGAAAGTCTTGGAGCAAGCCTTTGTGGAACAGGATGTAACAATCAGACAGTTCGATAGCATTGTCTCTAACATCACTTCCTGCAACAATTTGGGATTTAGTGATGAGGAATTACCTGAAGAGGGTCGCCGTCATAACATGGCGCTCAATATCACAGTTAACTGCCAGGACGATGCGTTGGCCAGCGTACTGGTAGACACAGGGTCAGCCCTGAATGTTATGCCGAAGTCCACTTTGATGCAATTATCATTCAAAGGCCCTTCAATGAGAATCAGCGAGGTTGTCGTCAAAGCATTCGACGGATCCAGAAAAGCGGTTATCAGCGAAGTTGATATTCCCATAACTATCGGTCCTCACACTTTCCAAGTCACTTTCCAGGTCATGGACATCTGGGCAACATACAGTTGTTTATTAGGAAGACCTTGGATACATCAGGCTGGAGCGGTCATCTCGACCCTCCACCAAAAGCTAAAGTTCGTCAAGAACGATCAACTTGTCACAGTTTGTGGAGAACAGGCCTTGCTTATAAGCAACTTATCATCGTCTACTTGTGTAGAACCCGAGGAGGTTATTGGAACGCAGTTCCAAGCACTTTCGGTAAGCAAGGATAATCAGTTCAAAGAAGGAACTTCCATTTCTTCATACAACGATGCTATCAAAACGGTCGAGAGTACCGATACAAAAGGATGGGGACAGCTTGTCATTCCTACTGGCAATAAAACAAAGAATGGTCTTGGTTTTTCTACAACCTGTACCCAGACAGCTGCCAACGATGAAGGTCTTTATCCCCTTCAAAACTTCTTCCACAGTGGAGGTTTCCTTCACCCAGTGCCTCAGGCAGTTCATGCTATCAATGAGGAAGATTCCTCCGACACAGAGGAAGAATGGAAATCCTATCTTAACAAGGACGGTTATATGTCTCAGGACGAAACGCAAACTCCTTTTTGCTTTCCTACGCAAAGTCCGAGATTTATACCCAGATCAGACGTCGAAATGATCTACGGAGACTGTGATCCGGAAGGATGTCGTGCTCCGCCAAACTCATTAGAGAAAGACACTCTGATGAAAGACCAATTTGACTACAACTACTATGGCCCAATGGATGGTCTGCCAATGTGGCAGCCCTACCCAGGAAACTTGGGGCAAGAAAGTCAGCCGAATAATGAAAATCAGTTGAGCATCATTGAACAGAATACCTGTGTCCCCACCATGTCACGGGATTAACACTCGGGTCATCCTGAAGCTACTCAACATGAAGATGAATTCGCAACATTTGCGGGACTTGAATTCATCAACTACATTTTTCCTGAGATCAACGTCATCGAGAGGGATGACTCCTCCAGTTCCAAAGAAGTTTGGGACACTCTGGGAGAACTAAGTGAAAAATACGACTTTATGGTCAAGTACACTGCTCCCGAAAGCTCTCGTATCAAGCTCGAAGATATCCAGCCAACTGGATGGGGAGATACAGCTGAGAGCACAACTACTCTGCATAATACAACAGAGGAATCCTCCTACGACCACTCTGCCTGGGAGACAGATTCCAATGATCCTACTCCACCAGAAATCAGCGTTATTTTTGAAGACAAATCAAGGAAGGTGCCAGACTTTGTGATTCACCGAGGAGTTCGCCGTCAATGGGTTGTCGTCGAGGTTCTGAAGGTCGTTCACCAGTCAAAGTAATTGTCGTCTTTAACCTTTCACCCTGCCCAGGTGAAACGGATGTTTTGATAGGGCTCACTTTCTGTAAATTTCCCTCTTCGCTTTGCCCAAAGCGACAGAGTTTTGTTTTATAGGGCTGTATTTTCAAGATTCGACTTGTTCATAAATAAAAAACGTCGTTCTGTAATTTCTGCATTAATCGTTGTTTTCTCTTTTCGCTTTTTCAGAAAATGGTAATCCTAAAAAAACAAATCAATAATAAAAACAAGCAGTAAAATAAAACACTGCACACACTCTTGCATCTTCTCTATCTCTTCTAAACACAAATCATCACGTCATGCAGATTTCTTGTTTTAAACCCCGTTGAAACATACGATCTGATGCCTTCTCCCAACTTTGAGTTCCCGGTATTCAAGGCTGAAGAAGAAAATGACGACGAAATTCCAGAAGAGATCTCCCGACTACTCAGACAAGAGGAAAGGTCCATTGAACCTCACAAAGAGTTGCTAGAAACGATCAACGTGGATTCAGAAAAAGAGAGAAAAGAAATCAGGATTGGGGCACTACTCAGTTCAACTGCTAAAGAGAGTTTGACAAAGCTTCTCAAAGAATTCCCCGATGTGTTCGCTTGGTCCTATCAGGATATGCCAGGGTTGGATACCAGCATCGTGGAACATCATCTACCGTTGAGGTCGGAATGTCCACCAGTAAAACAGAGGTTGAGACGGACTCACCCGGACATGGCCATCAAAATTAAGGAGGAAGTACAGAAACAGATTGACGCAGGTTTCCTCGCCACATCATAATATCCTCAATGGTTAGCCAACATTGTACCCGTTCCCAAAAAGGACGGAAAAGTCAGAATGTGTGTCGACTACAGAGACCTGAACAAGGCTAGTCCAAAGGATGACTTTCCTTTACCACACATTGACATGCTGGTAGACAGTACAGCAAAGTTCAAAGTCTTCTCCTTCATGGATAGATTCTCGGGCTATAATCAAATTAAAATGGCGCCGAAAGACATGGAGAAAACTTCGTTCATCACCTCATGGGGCACCTTTTGTTACAAGGTAATGCCGTTCGGTTTGAAGAACGCCGGGGCAACCTATCAAAGGGCCATGACTACTCTGTTTCATGACATGATACACAAAGAAATCGAGGTATATGTCGATGATATGATTGCAAAATCAAAAACAGAAAGTGAGCACATTGAACATCTGTCAAAATTATTCGAACGTCTAAGAAAATTCAAGCTCTGCTTGAATCCTAACAAGTGCACCTTCGGTATCCGTTCAGGGAAACTACTAGGGTTCATCGTCAGCCAGAAAGGAATTGAGGTTGATCCTGACAAGGTCAAGGCCATTCAAGAAATGCCTTCTCTGAAAACTGAAAAAACAAGTCAGAGGATTCCTGGGACGTCTGAATTACATTTCCAGATTAATATTCCTCATGACCGTGACATGCGCGCCAATCTTCAAATTACTCAAAAAGAATCAGGACTGCATTTGGACAGAGGACTGCCAAACCTTCTTCAACAGTATCAAGGAATACCTGTTGAACCCACCGATTCTATCACCTCCAATGGAAGGAAGACCACTGATCATTTACCTCACAGTTCTAGAGGACTCAATGGGATGTGTACTTGGCCAACAAGACGAAACTAAAAGGAAAGAGTCTGCCATTTACTATTTGAGCAAGAAATTCACCGACTGCAAAACTCGGTACATGATGCTCGAGAAAACTTGTTGTGCTTTGGCTTGGGCAGCCAAACGTCTTCGCCAGTACATGATTCGTCATACTACTTGGTTGGTCTCCGAAATGGATCCAATCAAATACGTTTTCAAAAAACCTGCTCTTACGGGAAGGATTGTCCGTTGGCAGATGCTGTTATCAGAATATGACATAGAGTACCACGCTCAGAAAGTCGTTAAGGGAAGTATGTTAGCCGATCATTTGGCTCATCAACCGATTGACGATCAGGAATCAGTCGGGTTTGACTTCCCAAACGAAGATGTCATGTATCTAAAGATGAAAGACTGCGATGAACCGTTACCCAGTGAAGGGCCAGAACCAGGTTCCCAATGGGGACTTATCTTTGACGGAGCAGTCAATCATTACAGAAACGGAATTGGGGCAATCATTGTTACCCCTCAGGGTACCCACATTCCTTTCACTGCTCGACTGACATTCATGTGTACAAATAACGAGGCCGAATACGAAGCATGTATCATGGGTCTCGAAGAAGCGGTCGATTTAAGGATCAAGAACTTGGATGTCTACGGCGACTCAGCTCTGGTTATCAATCAGATCGCAGGAGATTGGAACACATACCAATCAGGATTGATTCCTTACAAAGACTACGCGAGAAGGTTGCTACCTTTCTTCAACAAAGTCGAGTTTCATCACATCCCTCGTGAGGAGAATCACATGGCTGATGCATTAGCCACTCTCTCTTCCATGATTAGTGTAGGTCAATGGAATGACATACCTAAGATCGACATAATGCGCCTTGAAAGGCCCGCTTACATCTTCATGATTAAAGCAGTCATAGACGACAAACCTTGGTATTACGATATCAAATGCTTCCTTCAGAAACTGGAGTACCCACTTGAGGCATCCAGGAAAGATAGAAAGACCCTCAGAAGATTGGCTGGAAACTTCTTCCTGAGCGGTGACACTCTCTATAAGAGAAATTTTGACATGGTCTTGCTCCGATGCGTAGACAGACCAGAAGCAGAAATGCTGATGAAAGAAATTCATGAAGGATCCTTTGGCACTCATGCCAGCAGACACACAATGGCGAGAAAAATTCTGAGAGCAGGGTACTACTGGTCGACAATGGAATCTGACTGCTACAAGTACATGAGGAGGTGTCACAAGTGTCAGATATACTCCGACAAAATCCATGTACCGCCAACGCATCTCAAAGTTCTCTCTTCCCCATGGCCATTCTCGATATGGGGAATCGACATGATTGGCATGATTAAGCCCAAGGCTTCAAACGGACATCGATTCATCCTAGTAGCCATTGACTACTTCACCAAGTGGGTAGAAGCAGCGTCATTCGTCAATGTAACCCGACAAGTGGTGGTCCGATTTATCAAAAACAATATCATTTGCCGTTATGGTGTTCCAAGCGAGATCATTACTGATAATGGATCCAACTTGAACAATAAGATGATGAAAGAGTTGTGCGCAGAGTTCAAGATTGAACACCATAACTCATCTCCCTACCGACCCAAGATGAATAGAGCGGTAGAAGCGGCCAATAAGAACATCAAGAAGATCGTTCAAAAGATGGTTGTAACCTACAAAGACTGGCACGAGATGCTACCCTTTGCTCTTCACGGTTATTGCACATCTGTCCGCACTTCAACAGGGGCAACCCATTTTTCTCTAGTGTATGGCATGGAGGCAGTGCTCCTCATAGAAGTAGAGATCCTGTCACTCCGAGTATTGATGGAAGCTAAGCTTACAGAAGTTGAATGGTGTCAAAGTCGACACGATGAACTGAATCTGATCGAGGAGAAGCGAATCACGACACTATGCCATGGTCAGCTATATCAACAGAGAATGAAGAAGGCGTTCGACAAAAAGGTTTGACCCCGCATCTTCAAGAAAGGAGACCTCGTGCTCAAGAAGATACAATCTTTTCTCACTGATTCTCGGGGCAAGTGGACTCCGAATTACGACGGCCCCTATGTGGTCAAGAAAGCTTTCTCAGGCGGCGCCTTGAGACTCACAACCATGGACGGAGAGGAATTTGCCTACCCCACGAATGTTGATGTAGTCAAGAAATACTTCGCCTAAAAAAAAAGAAAGTCTCGGTGGATTGAAAACCCGAAAGGGCGGTCCAGGCAAAAATTAGAGACATAATAAAAATCATCCTGATGGATTGGAAATCTCAAAGTACAATCCAGGCAAAAATTAGGGATAAGGGCAAGTAACTATGTTCAACAGAGGCAAGTCCCTCAGCAGCAGCAGTTACATCATCCGTCAGAAAACTCCAGTCAAGGTCATCTTCGCCAGATGCTCAGGATACCCCGAAGTCAAAGTTGGTAGAAGGATAATGGTCGTTATGTTTCAACGTAGCCCTTTTCCCTGTAAATTACCATTTTCTAACGTTGTAAATACTCAATGGAATCACGCTCTTGGCTGATCTCCATCTTATCAATAAAATTTGAGCCCTTGTGCTTTTGTTTGTAATTTTTATTTGTTTTAGCTTTACAGAACGACATTTTAATATGGTCAGCGATTCTTGAAATAAAATAAAAATGAATTTACTTGTTAAACTTTTTCTGCTTTTTTTAATAAAGACGGCAATTTCTTTTGACTGTTGAACATCAGAAGAACATCGGTCGCTTCTCCAGAAGTAATCGAACCTCAAAGTGCAGAATCAAAGTACTCCTTCTAAAAAGCTAGTACTCATGAATGAAGGATCAACTGTGTCAGAGACCTTGTTTCATCTGACACACCTCGGTCGAGTTCTCATCTCCTAAGCCCGACCAACATAATTCCCAACAGGGATTATCTCTCCTAAGCAAGGTGGAATTGCTATTCTGAACCAACAGTACTTCTTCGCCCCGCGATGGCCGAGTATTCAGTCATGTTCACCCGTTAGTTTGTATGTCGCGTCAGTTTTGTCAGCATAAACATACATACATCATGCATTATTGATTTGCATTCACATTTCATATTGCATCACTATCACTCTAGTCGGTCTTGTCCCCTAGTGATAGAAGTCCTCTCAATCGAGTTGTCATATCTTTCCTCGTTAGGAAGTGAATCATCTAAGTAATCTCTCTCCTGTTTATCTCTGGATTAGAGACGGTCCTTGACCACTTTGATAATTTGAACCTCTGAAAAACCAGAGAACCTTCAACCGATGTCACTCTTCGCCATTGAAGATGATATCCTTGCTTTCCCGGATTAAGGAAAAATCCCCAAGGAAAGCCTCTTAAGCAGAGATCCAGCGGTACGGCAGTTTTTCTCCGAAAAAAAACCACTGATGAAAAGGTCATCGGCACCTCAAAATTGGATCCCATCATATGGCGTTTCTCCGGGAAGATCCCGAGAAAAGTATGATGAAATATCCCCAAGCAAAAACAGTCTCTCAAGAGACTCGCTTTCCCCAGTAGAAACAAATGGCGTCTCCAACAGAGAAGTTTGTGCAACTCTACAACTCAGACGACTGGGTCCCCCATCAAGTCTGAAATCAAAATTTCTCCGTCAAATGGCATCTCCCCAGGAAAATTCAGCGAGAAGTTTGAGGAAAATCGCTACACATAGCGTCCCTTGTCAAGAAAGTTTATTGACAAAAGAAACTAAGACCAGATCCTGGGTAGGAAATCGGGATCGAGGGGAAGTTTATTTCGGAAACTGAGACCAGTTCCATGGTAGGAAACCAGGATCGAGGGGAAGTTCACGAATCAGAAACTAAGACCAGTTCCTTGGTAGGAAACTAGGATCGAGGGGAAGTTCACGAATCAGAAACTAAGACCAGTTCCTTGGTAGGAATCCAGGATCGAGGGGAAGTTCACGAATCAGAAACTAAGACCAGTTCCTTGGTAGGAAACCAGGATCGAGGGGAGGTTTATTTCAAAAGAAAAAACTGAGACCAGCTCCTTGGCTGAAGACAAGGATCGAGGTGAAGTTTACCTTTTCTAAGCATCATTACTTAGCAAAAGAAGATAAATGCGCAAGCTGTCATTCATAGCCGTCAAAATTTTGGATATTCCGATATTTAATCCTCTTGAACCCCGAATGCCCGAATACCTTCGTCATTCACACCTTCGGGTCCAAGAAGATTAAATAGGGGCATCTGTCACACCCCAAATTTTGACCACTAAGATTTCCTATCATTGTGAAAATCATCATCACAATATGGGGGAACCATCTTGCCTCATTAGTCTCCCCAAAGATGGGTGAGCATCCACTGCAATCAAATTTAGGGTTTCAAGCCCTCTCAGAGGTTTTGACAAAGGATCAATCAAGGAATGACACGATCTTCAACTTGTCTAACCTCTCAAACATTCACAATGGATCAAAAGGACTCCCACTCCAAGGATTAAGCACAAAGCTGCTCCCTTCTAGGTGGATCAAGCCTCAAGATCGCCAGTATCACCAAATTAGGGTTTTGGTCGATCAGGGCCTCCAAAGGGAAATTTTCCTCTGGGCATGAGACAAGGATCCAAAACACAACCTAATATACTCCATGGAACCTCATGGACCCAACCATCAAGTCAATTTTGCCTCAGGGGATGCATTCATCAAAAACCAGGAATTAGGGTTTCTTGACCTAATTCACCCCTAAGTTGACTTTTAGGGAAAATCATGAGCCAAGACCTCAAGAGAGGGTTTGAGGGTCTCTAATGAACTATATTGATCCATTTTGAACAATGGATTAATCCAAGAAGTTTGAGCAACAAGTCTCAATTGCATATGCACCACAATTAGGGTTTTGCGGGAAAAGTCAACTGTAACTTTGACTTTTGACCTAGACATGCTCCCAAATCCTAAGACATGATTCAATGTACCCTATGACACCCATGGAACATGTACATCAAGTTTGATTTAGGTCAAGGACATGATTTCCTAAGGAATTGCACAGTTTGGAATTCATCTGATAAAAATTCAACTGTGCACAAAAGTCAACTTTGACTTTTTGAGATTTTTCACCAAAATGGATTTTTAACCCTAAAATAATCTTAATGTATTATTTGAATCATCATTCATCAAGAAAAATCAAAGAAAGTGGGATAACTTGTAAAAGGGGTAACCATAAAAACTTAGAAAATTTTCTAAGTTATGGAAAAAGTGACACTAATGTGCCAACTTTGGAGGACCATAACTCCTAAACCACAAGGCCATTGTTCCCCATTCAAAGCTTTATTTGTAGATCACATTGCCCTCTACAAAAGCTTCATACTGACCTATGTCCAAATTCCTCATGGATTTTGAGTTATGGAGTGATCAAAATCAAGAAAAGTCACTTTGTTCCAACACTTAGTGAAAATTTCACTAAGTCAGAATTTGCCTTGCTTTTTTCCAAATGTAGGGGGATTTTTCACTTGGATTCAAAAGAGATCAAACCAAACATGTTCAAACAGTTGTTGTATCATGTAAGGGCTTTCCAAAATGGCCAAGAACATTACCAAATTCAATTTAAGTCATGAGATATGACATTGGCAAGTTGCCTTGTTGAAATCTGTCAAGGCAAGGCAGAATTTGCATTTTTACTCGATTTGCCAAAATTGTGCAAATCCAAACACTCCTATCCACTTGGACACATCTGAGGATTGAATCTCAAGGGGACAATCACTGAGCCAAGCCTCCAAAGTCTTTGGAACAAGAAATAGCATGTTGAACCTAGAATTGTCAAAATAGGGACAAGACTCCAATTTTGGATTGGAGCATTTAATGGAAGCATCAAGGTGGCATGGACTGAGCCATTTGCAACTGAATTCAGTCAAGACTTATCCAAGACCAAGGGAACCAGCAACCTGTGCCCTAACCTCTAGTCAATGGCTAGAGGAGACTTGGATTTTCATTTGCCAACATTGGCCAAACCTACTCAGCAGTTGCCATTCACTATTCCTTGCAAAACAAACTTGCTCTACTATAAATAAAGCTCAATTGTGATCAGTTTGAGTAAACCAAAGCCATCAACCAGATGCTTTCCTCAAAATCTCTTCTTTCACTCCAATTTAGCCTTCTAAGGCAAGTCACTATCGGGTTTTGAGTTTGAGAGCTTTTCCAATCAAACCAATCACTCACACACCTCACATACATCATATAGAAGTGATCCAAACACTCACATAACATCTGGAACACTGATTTCACAAAATCACTAGCCAATTACTCAAACTCTTGACAGTTTTGCAGTTGAGGTATCATCTTCAGCTCCAAACCATTTCAATCCATTCCAAGCATTCAGACACATCACTTGGCACCTAGGGAAGCTATCCACATCATTGGAACCTAGTTGTAACACCTCCAACACAAAACACGATCACCAGCTGCAAGTGGTAAGCATGAGCTCTTCTAACTCTATGATCCATGCAATTTTTGCTGCACAATAATTTGGCCATATGTTCATAATCATGCATGGAATGTTTTCCCTCAATAAATTGCATTGTTTGAATCGTGTGTGGAATTTCTGAACCTTCATCAAAAATTAGGGTTCTTGAGGTTTCTCTTTGATTTCTTATTCCATGTTCTCTTTGATTTCTTATTCCATGTTAAAAATAAATGAAATTAAAGACCATAGACATGATCGTGAGGTTAAAACGAGTAGATTGATATGTAGATTGCATGATATAATCAAGTATTCATTGAGATTGGATAGAAAACACAAATCTGCAGAAACAGAGGGTGGCGCGTGTTCTTGCCCTTGTTCTTGGCGCCATTTTCAAATATTTGAATATTTGAATTTTGTGATTTTTATTTAATTGATTCAAAAATTAATTTCTCTCTGAGTTTTAATGATTTTGAGTTGATTCTTTTTTTGATAATTCACAAAAATGTTAAAATATTTGATTTTCCCAAAAAATCCCAAAAATATTATTTATTTCATATAATTGATATTTTTGCAAAGAATTAATGTTTTAATTGTTTTTGCCATTTAAAATATTTTTTCCCTCTTGATTTTGTGAATTTTAATGCTTTCTAATTATTTTGTAGGTCAATACTTAATTTTTGAAGCATTAATCCAAGATCACAATTTGTTTTCCATATGTTAAACAATTTTGGTCATTTTAATTGAATTTTTATTCAATTAAATACATTTTTGAAAACAAATTAGGGTTTTTTGGATTAATTCAACCCTCATAAATCATTTTCAAAACAATCATGGGCCTCTAATAGAGTGTAAGACCCAATCCTTTTTTGACCAATCATTTTGGGCCTCAGTATATTGTATAAGTCCCGATACCGTCAAAATGAACGGCGCGGTTGTCGCCTTTTCAAAAACAAAAACTTTGGGCCTCTCCTCGAGATATAAGACCCATTCAAAACTCATGGGCCTCTAATAGAGTGTAAGACCCAACCCTTTGTAAATACAACCTATTTTTGGGTCTCGCTTATTGTATAAGTCCCGTTGTATTTCAAAAGTTCGGCGCAATCGTCGCCCGTTTAAAAACCAATCAACTGGGCCTACCCTCGAGTAGTAAGACCTATTTCATTATTTTTTTTTAAACACTATTGGGCCTCTTGAGAGAGTATAAGACCCACCCCTTTCTACAGAAAATAAGTTTTGGGCCACAGTCACTTGTATAAGTCCCTCTGTACAAATTTTAAACAGTGCAATCACTGATAAACCTTGGGCCTCTCCTTGAGCTGTAAGCCCCAAATCTTTCTTTTTCAAAGAACTTTCTCCTTTGATTTTGAATATACTGTTGTTTTCAATCTTTCTTTGTTGAACAACTAACCAAACAGCATGGAAGCTCTACAACCGAGTAAGTGTTTATACGCTTTCATTTACTGCTTTCATATACATATAACTGTATTGTGGGGCTGCTCACTGTAAGTCTCCTTTCATAAACTCATATCGACTGTGTAATAATAGTATAGATATTTAGAGTTTCTCCGGCAACTACGTCTAGCACTAGGTAAAGCCCTGTTGATCGCTCTGAACTTACAGTCAAAACTAGATCCCCATAGGATTACCAGACACAGTCTTCCCTCCTCTTGGGGTTAAACAATATGGAGATGTGAAAGGCATATTCTTTTTTAACCCTTTCTCAGACTGTCACTCTTAGAAATAGACAAAACTAGATCCCCAATAGGATCACCAGATACAGTCTTCTCTTCGGCTGTCCTCATTAGGAATTGTCAAGAAACTCTACTCCCAGAGATGAATGTATTCTCCGTGAATGGCATCTTTGAGTTTCTTCCAAATTCTCGAACTTTCCTGACTTGATCTATTCCTTGTGAATAGCTTGCCTTGAATTTCTCGGGGTTTGGGGACCCACAGGCTTCTTAAAAGCATTGGCCTCCTCTTGGGCATTGTACAAGGACCCACAGGCTTCCTAAAAGCATCCCCGCCTCCTCTTGGGCTTAGTACAAGGACCCGTCGGCTTCTTAGAAGTATCCACAGCCTCCTCTTAGGCTTCGTATAATGATTCTTCCTCCGGGAATGATAGCCTCCTCTTGGGCTTCGTACAAGGACCTCTCGGCTTCTTAAAAGCTTCCAGCCTCCTCTTGGGCTTCGTACAAATTGTCCCGACGACCTCCTAGAGGTATAGGAACAGAAATTAGTCATCTTAATAGAACAGTCTTTCGAAAGAGTCTAGTTCCTCATACCGAAAGCGTACTTTCTTTCAGCATAGTACAAAAGATGAAACTCTAGACCTGGACAGTCTAAGACCCTTGAGTCCCAAAGACGTTCTCAAGCATCCTTCAAGTAAGGAAAAACACCAGTAGACTTAGACAGTCTCAATACCCTTTGGATTTCTCATTTCCTTAAAGAACAGGAAATAGCCCTGATCCCCTGATCAGTGCCAAAGTACAACCCCACCTGGAATCAGTCTCTTTATAAGAACTGATTTTCTCTTTCATACAACATACTGGACCTGTCACTCAATTGAAACAGTAACCACCAGCCTCCTCTTGGGCTTTGTACAATGATTCTCCCCAGCGGAGCAAACAATTTATAGCCTCCATCTCGGGCTTCGTACGAGATACAAAGACTCTCTTGTTAAGTCAAATCATTTGTAGCCTCCATCTCGGGCTTTGTACGAGATACAAAAAGACTCTCTTACTGAGTCAGACACCTTTTCTCCTCCGTCTTGGGCTTCGTACAAGACACCTCCAAAAGCACTCCCTCGTTGAGTCAACCCTTTTTGCCTCTCTCTCGGGCTTCGTACGAGACACATAAAAATTCCATCTTGTTGGGCCAATAACCTCCTCTTAGGCTTTGTATAAGAAAACCACTGGTTGATCCAATCAACCTTTTAGCATCAAAGTTGTGCCTCGTTCATAGTACACGAACATCAACAAATCCTTTCATCTAATCGCTGTAAGCGGCAAGCCTCTGGATTATTTACATCCACGCCACTGTCCCTCTTTTAGCATGAGAAATTCTTAAGGAAAGATGGCATTGCTCTACACTGAGTTAAAGTCTTCTCCTTCAGGTTAAAACCCCCTATAAAGGAAATTATGGCATTGCTAGGATCCGCGTATCCCGGTTAAAGTAATCCTCCTTTACAGTCAGTCACCCAACAGTTGTGACAAACAGACCCCTTTAGAGGTGACAAATTCTCTCTAAAGTCAAACCCTTTTAGCTTCATATCTTGGGCTTCGAACAAGATACAAATAAACTCTCCAGCTTCATATCTTAGGCTTTGAACAAGATACAAACCACCTTTCGCTTCACGTCTTGGGCTTTGAACAAGACACCAAAAACACCCATTTCCTCCCATAGAATAGGAGGAACTACGAACGCTCTGATTTCCCTGTTTCGGTAAACGGGAATACGTAGGCATAAGATTGAAAGAAAAATCTTAGCGAGCACACTAAACAAAAACCCAAAATCCTATACCTCCCACCAATCGACTGAATGCTATTTTAATAAAATAAACCTAAGAGAGACCCCGAGTCTTTGTAGCATTTGTAAACCAACAGTTTTGACTGTTTAACCTCAGTATGCAAGCAGGGTTAGTTGGAGACATCTATTTCCCTTCCTTCATCAGCTTCAATAGGACAAAAAATGAATCGAGTTGTAGTACCAGAGCGATTGTGCTTCACAACCACATCCAAAAATCACTCGCTACAGGTGGTATATATGGTGGAGAAACGGGGCGGCAGTGGGTGTTGGATTTAGGGTTTAAGGAAACTGAGAGATAGAAGAGAGAATACGGGAGAAAGAGAAAGAAAAGTGGGAAATGAAAGAGCAAGAGAGAGAAAAGTGGAAAAGTGGCCAATGCACCGCTGACACGTGGTCTTCAAAGAGGCCATGGAAGCTATGAATTTTGGTTATTTTGCTAGTTACGAAAACAGCCTTTTGGTAGTGGAAACAAATTTTGGGGAAAGGGCAATTTTGGCAGTTTGGGCAACTTGATAGTAATGGGTAGATAGTTGAAAACTAAAATTGATATGGTTTAATCTATATCTATATATAAAGAGGATAAGAGAAAACGGACTGGCCTATTTTTCTTCTAAAATTATCCTTTACTAAATGATATATTTACTAAAAAACCACATCAATAATAACTACCCATAAAAGTTACAAATTAATTATTATTAACCCTATATCCTTATGTTCTACTGTTAATAACTCCCCTCTCCATACTTTTTCATTTTATTTTTCTTCCAAAATTACCCTTTACTAAATGATATATTTACTAAAAATCCACATCAATAATAACTACCCATAGAAGTTACAAATAAATTATTATTAACCCTATATCCTTATGTTCTACTGTTAATAACTCCCATCTCCATACTTTTTCATTTACATGTCAATTATCGTACTCATACAACAGTATAATTATAGAAAACCAAAACTAAAAAAATATATACGCATATTTATAGTATATACGCGTATGCATATTTAAAAAGTGGGCAAACTCGTGCCCGTTTGGACAATGGTTAGTATATAATTAAAAACGAAACTGCTACACAAAAAACGAAACTAATACACAAATTAATAAACTAATGTTAAAAAACAAAATTAAAATACAAAAAAAAATGAAAGGTAAAAATACACTAATTTGAAAAATTAAGAATTGTAGCATTTTAATAAACTAAAATTGCTATAGTTTATTTAACATTAAAAAAAATAAAACTAAATATATTATTTAGTTATAATATATTAACATCAATTAAAGGTAAAAAATGAAAAATATGTATTAACATCAATTAATGGAAACAAGATTACAACATAAGCATTCTAGCCTAGTGGTAAGACATTGAATGTATGAAAGAAAGGGGTGGTACCTTTAGCAAAATTTTTAACATATTTTCTAATATAAATGAAAAATAAACATAAAATAAAGTGTCATCGTGGCATTAAAATAATTCAAAATAAAAATAAAAAATCAACATGGCCTTCCACTTTACTAAAAATATAAATAAAAAATAAAAAAACGTTGTCACATCAGCTTTTTTGGTGACTGGATGTGATGAAGGTCAAAATTGAGAGAATCTTTAAATGTTAGGATATTTTTTGCAAGTTTTTTTTATAGGGGGGTTTTTCGAAAAGCGCCTATATGGCAGGGGGCAAAATGACTATTAACCCAATATATAATTGCAAAATCAAATTAATATTTGTATTCAATTCATCATTAGGCAAGTGACTGATGCATGTAGAAAGTATTAAGAGAGACACCAGCGTGTTCTGCTTTTGTCAATTTTTTTGTCTTAATTTTGTCATTTTTCATTTACTTTAGTTATTATATTATGGTTTTAATACGTTGGCCCAACAATCCTTTTCCTTTCATGCCTTCGTAAAAAAAATCTATAATTAATATAAATATTATATTTTAATAAATAAAACTAGTAGAAGACCCGTGCGTTCGCACAGGTAAGTTGATTCCTAACTTAAATCATTCGATAAAAATTTTAAATGTTTGTGGCTCTTTTTAAATACATCTTTACATGTATTAACAATAATTGATAAAGTTTGAATAAAAAATATCAAGACTAATCATCTCAAAAATAGTAATTGGGTATAGTAATGATTAAGCATACATGTGTATTCGAAACTAATTTGTTGTGTCCCGTACCACTTCATAAAATTACATGAGAGACAAGTATTAATGATTGATGATCCAATACCTTTAAAATAATAACAAAATATATAGAAAGAATTGGTTTTTCAATCATATAAACGTGAAAAAATTTGAATACATAATAATTAAAATTTCAAATCTAATTGATTGTCTCGTGTCTTAATATTAATACAAATAGATTATAAATTAATTTAAAAAAATATAAAGGACCAGCTTTAAGATTTTTACAAACTTTCATGTTTCTCTTTGATGTAAAATAAATTCTCTACTTGAAATTTAGAGTTTGATTTTATAATGCATCCACTAAAATTTTAGTAAATAATTGTAGATGATAAAATTTGAATAAGCAAATAGGTTTTGTTATGGTAGTAACCCGTGAGAATTTGAATAAACATTTTAAAATATACAAACTTTTTACAAATACACGGAATAAAAATAATTTTGTATCATTTACACATGACAACACTCCTAACTTGTTTTCCTGGATCATTTACACATGACAGTAAAGAAAGAAGGGATGAATTAAGTAATACAAAGATAAAATATGGAATTTCATGCTAGAGTATTCATAACAACTGAATAATTATTGAAGATAATACTTTCTTGCTAAATATTATCAATTAGAATAGCTCCATGTTTTGAAAACTGAATAATTATGTAGATAGCAACAATATATTACTTATATTGCAATATTACACAGTTTTTACATGAAAGACAACTACATCTTAATTTTAGGCTTACCCGCAAATGGCATGCCCAACTTCATGATATAGAACTAAATTCTCGCTCTTTCCGTCTATCATCACTGTTCCTTCAATTCCAGCCACAATCCTATCAATAGAATTGCCAATCTCTTTTGATGAAATTTCTGGCTTTCCACGCCGACCAGTTAATATATCAGCTTCATTCAAGAGGTTTGCAAGATCAGCGCCACTAAAGCCAGGTGTTCTCATTGCAACTACCTCGAGAGAAACATCGACATCAAACTTTTTATTACTACCATCAACCTTTAGTATTTCAGTCCGTTCTCGAATGTCTGGAACATCAACTGATACCTGCAAAAGCATTATGTTCAGTAATTTCTCACTAATAAGGGATTATTTGTTGCAAATTATAAAATACGTGACTTTGAAATTCAATGCTTTTAATCCACGTCTCGAACTTTATCACTCACAACTGAGGCACCAGCACCTATTTTCTTACTGAACCCAAGTTTTTGGTCAAAAGATGCAACTGTTGCCGAAGTCGTTGATGATAACTGGAGCTTCTCATCAAAAGTCTTTGCTTTGTTGACAGCATCCTCTAGCGCACAATAGTAAGTCCCCATAATCCGAGTCAAGACCAAACCCTCACCCTATATTGGAGCAATATTAGCCCTCAATGTTGACAATGGTTAATAAGAGTTTTTTTGACAGATGACCAAAATTTCATTGCAAGTTAAGGTACAACCATCAATCAGGTTGCCCTTCACAAGTTGCCGCCATAGGCACAAAATCTAGCACGTTCACACCATTTCACTATGGCTGCAAGAAATCAAAGGTAATAATCTGCTTATGGAATCAATTTCAAACATAAGCACAACCAAGCAATCCAAGGTAATAATCAGCTAATGGATTCAATTTCAAACATAAGTATGGCCAAGCAATCAAAGGTATAATCTGCTAACAGAATCAATTTCTAGCTTCGGAATTAACATATAATCAATTATGATATTTATTAAAAGTGGCTGTCAAAAGACAAATAGCTTAAGAATTTAACGGCTTCGAGTCCATTAGCAATTATGACATTGTCCACGAGTCTTGACTACCTAAAGTCTGAGTTAGCATTGTATACTGCTCAGTGTAGAGCACTATTTAAAACAGTGTAACAATATCAGAACTTAGGGAATACAAGAGTAGGACAGAAAATGCCATTCTTCTTACTTTCGTGAAAGCGAGTGTCGGCTTGAGGTTGTAAGGCTGGAGCAATTGTTGGAAAGTGTTTGTAGAGACGGGGCAGGATTGTTTTTATCAAATGTAGAAGCTGAAGTCAAATGTACAGTTTTCCAAGGACAATTGATTAAAATGGAAACTGCAATTACTTCATTCAAACAATCAAATAATTAACTGATAAGGCTGCAGGACCAATGTAATGAGCTTACCAGGAGGCTTTCTGAACAGGTTCTTAAGACAGAGGAGTTCAAAAATTTGTCTATTCATTTCAAGGAACTGAAAGACAAAGCTGAAACTGAATGTCTAAATGCTCGTGACAGAAGAGGAAATGATGGACCACCGGCTGCTATGTAGGAGTCATTGAGAATTGGATTTTTCAAAGAACAATATTAAACTAAGTTTTCTCTCACTGAAACAACATCTGTCTTTGTCAATAAAACATAGTGAGGAAATGTTATGGAAACTACATCATGCAAGTGAAGAAACTGAGAATAGAAAAAAAAATCTGAAGCTTCTCAAATAAAAATAAATGAAGAGTTGGGAATGAAGATCTTGGAATTGGAGGCTGAGTTACATGCTGTAATATCTGAAAAACGCAATTTGCTAAATGCTTAGGACCTGTTAAAGGCTGAAAAGGAGTGCTCCGTGATATCCCTTGAGTGCTCAGTGATATCCCTTGAGTGCTCAGTGATATCCCTTGAATGCTGTATATATATTGTTAAAAATAAGAATTCACCAAAATATATTATACAATCATTACTACTTTGTGTAATATTCATAGTGCTTAGTTGGTTTGTTTTGGCTAGACCTCTAACAGAGTGACATAAATCACAGTAAATGGCTCCAAGCATATGTCAGTGGCCCCTCATGTACCTTTGGTTGCTTGAAAATATGTACCAGCCCCACCATGTGTGTGTAAGAAGATTGATTGAGTGACTAAAGCATACAAAAAACAAAAAATATCTCATATTGAGCTTAACATCTACGCAAGAGATATCTAACTAAAAATTTACAATTGACCTATTTTAACATGCCAACTTGCATACAGACTGATTTTTAAACATCAACAATAAGAAACATAGATAATGGTTTGCCTAACATATCGGTGCAAACTAAACCTCGTATAAACCATGAGAAAAGTGTATATACAATGATACACTATAGACAACATCTAAAGTGGGAAAAGAATTTTGTTTCACAAGAACTATTTTATCAAATAATGATGAGATTAAATGAAACAACTATAATTTTTGCATGTCAATAACTCATTTTTATTATTTAAAATAAATTCTATGTTAAGCAAATCAGCAGCCATGGGACACAAAGCTTGAGAAAGATAGAAAGTATACAATACCTGAACTTCAATATGTCCATCTTCTTGGTTAAGAATTTGCAGAGACAATATGCCTTGAACATCAAAACTACCAACTCCGCCGTCTCGTTTCAAAGTCACGTTTAATTTCTCCTCAGTAGTTAAAGTGACAGGATCGGTAAATGGTTAGGCAACTGTCCGAGACTGGCTTAGACTTGGCTGAACATCTTCAAGAATGACCTCACCTTCTGCTTTTAATGATTCCAAAAACTGATTTGTCTTCTGAGATTTACCAAGCTTCATACCAAGAGCTTTTGGCGGAGCAGCGGCAGATGCAGTTGGACGACCTAAGGAAGAGAATAGGAGAGTACATTAATAAAAAGATGACTCTTAATTCAGAAAAATGTTAATTTGGGCATAGAATAAAGCATAGCCTTGGAGACTGCATGATCCATTGCCATTCTAAGTCGTTACATTACAAACATTCTAGATGATTTTTGTGAGAATCCATGAAGACCAACCTTTAGGTTTGGTAGAAAAGGAATCAACATCAGTACTTGATCCAAAACCAGTTCCAGTGCTAGATATGCTGAAATCACTTAAGCTATTTTCAATTCTTCTAGAACCCATTGATGTTATCGGACCAAATCTTCCTTTATCACCTATATTCTTTTCAATCTGCGCAATAAACATATTAAGTTCAATTAAATTATGAACAATCAAAAGTTAAAACTTAAAAAAGTTTTTAAATTGAAGTCCCCCAATAATACCATGCTTTTATCAATCTCATTGGCTTTCCGCTTCATCACATCCTTAGTTTCCTTGATCTTACTCTGCATAACCAGCTTGTGCAGCTTCACTTCGTGAGTTTCCATCTCGCAGAAAGTTAAAGGCGAAAAGGACATATATGCTTATGTTCATAGAAACCATATTCATTTTCTATATGCAATATCATGAAGATCCTAGATGAAGTCATCAGAAAAATGAACTAAAAACAAATTGACATGTAAAATGCATACCTTGGTATAGGCATAAACTCCAGCTTCCGGTTGATAGTTCTAAACTAATGACCTGTCAAAAATCGGGAAAAAATCATATCTATATAGTTCATATGCAAATCAACTACCTACCAATTTATGGATTTCTATGACAGTTTTTACCGAGATTTGTCTGAATTAGAGTCTTTTCCACATCGAGAGGCATAGCTACCACCCAAAATTGGTAGAACATAGAGCAACTGTTGTAGTTATTTCCTCGGATTCAGAACTTAGAGCAACTGTTGCGGTCTATAAGCAAAAGAATACCTTCAAACATGATAATCGTTGAAAATTGTTTTTTCTCTTGGGGTTGTTCCACTGCAATTTGACAGGCAAGCATGTCTGCCAAGTAAATTTCAGGTCCAATATGCAGCTGAGTCACAAAGTAAATACAGTTAGATCAATGGATATGCAAAAGAGCTATAACTTTTTAAAGATCACACAATAAGTTTAAATCACACTTGAATTAACTGTGGAGTCTGCACATTACTTCATGATGAAATTGATTAAAAAGTAAAATTAAGAATAGATAATAGATCAACAATGCATACGGAAATAGTTATCAATATCAATGTCAAGTGTTAGAGAATAATACTTAGGTGGTGTACCGCTAAAACGGACTTACTAAATAATAACAACATAAACATTGAAGCATTTTGAATTTCTTTAGTAACCTCTTCAGAAAAAATAGACAACTTATTTGCATAATAAAAAGTGGCAATTTGGAGGTCTTGTGCACCTTAATCAACTTATCATCTCCATAAGTCACAATACAAAGTTGTTTATTTGGATGGGCAAATGCCAAGGCATTCAACCGCCAATATGGGCATCAATCTGCACCAAGAAAGAGATATAAATCAAACTGCAATTACAACTTAAGCTACCTTTATAGGAATAACTCACCTCTATAAGATGGGTAAGCTCATTTGATCCATTGAAGGCATATATGTGAATCAAATGTTTAGCAAATACAACACCTACACCAAAGCAATCAGTTAGATATTGAATCAAACAACTTCCAAAGTAAGGCAATAAAAACACATAAAGAATGTCATATTTCTCACTGTAAAGTAGTCCAAGCAACATTTACAACATACAAAGTGACCTTCAACGACATCTGCAGCAAACCATCATTGGGGCAAACAAATTCACAGCTCAACTTAAACGATTCAAGGGCATCTGCAACAAATAAAAACAAAGAAAAATAAATAATTAATTCAAGATGAAACAGATTTTAAACAAATAAAATCCAATGTAAAATAATGAGAAAACATCAAAATCCAATGTGAAAAGAGAAAGAGAGACGAGAATTAGGGGGTTGAATGAAAGAGAAAGAGAGAAAACGGCGGGGTGGTGGTATATATGGTGGAGAAACGGGGCGGCGGCGGGTGTTGGATTTAGGGTTTGTGGGAAACTGAGAGATGGAAGAGAGAATACGGGAGAAAGAGAAAGAAAAGTGGGAAATGAAAGAGCAAGAGAGAGAAAAGTGGAAAAGTGGCCAATTCACCGCTGACACGTGGTCTTCAAAGAGGCCATGGAAGCTATGAATTTTGGTTATTTTGCTAGTTACGAAAACAGCCTTTTGGTAGTGGAAACAAATTTTGGGGAAAGGGCAATTTTGGCAGTTTGGGCAACTTGATAGTAATGGGTAGATAGTTGAAAACTAAAATTGATATGGTTTAATCTATACCTATATATAAAGAGGATATGAGAAAATGGACTGACCTATTTTTCTTCTAAAATTACCCTTTACTAAATGATATATTGACTAAAAAACCACATCAATAATAACTACCCATAAAAGTTACAAATTAATTATTATTAACCCTATATCCTTATGTTCTACTCTTAATAACTCCTCTCTCCATACTTTTTCATTTTATTTTTCTTCCAAAATTACCCTTTACTAAATGATATATTTACTAAAAAACCACATCAATAATAACTACCCATAGAAGTTACAAATTAATTATTATTAACCCTATATCCTTATGTTCTACTGTTAATAACTCCCCTCTCCATACTTTTTCATTTACATGTCAATTATCGTACTCATACAAAAGTATAATTATAGAAAACCAAAACTAAAAAAATATATACACATAATTATAATATATACGCGTATGTATATTTTAAAAAACGGACAAACTCGTGCCCGTTTGGACGATGGTTAGTATATAATTAAAAACGAAATTGCTACATAAAAAACGAAACTAATACACAAATTAATAAATTAATGTTAAAAAACGAAATTAAAATACACAAAAAAATAAAAGGTAAAAATACACTAATTTGAAAAATTAATAATTTTAGCATTTTAATAAACTAAAATTGCTATAGTTTATTTAACATTAAAAAAAAATAAAACTAAATATATTATTTAGTTATAATATATTAACATCAATTAACATCAATGGTAAAAAACGAAAAATATGTATTAACATCAATTAATGGAAACAATATTACAACATAAGCATTCTAGCCTAGTGGTAAGACATTGAATGTATGAAAGAAAGGGGGGTACCTTTAGAAAATTTTTAACATATTTTCTAATATAAATGAAAAATAAACATAAAATAAAGTGCCAACGTGGCATTAAAATAATTCAAAATAAAAATAAAAAACCAACATGGCCTTCCACATCACTAAAAAAATAAATAAAAAATAAAAAAAAACGCTGCCACATCAGCTTTTTTGGTGACTGGATGTGATGAAGGTCAAAATTGAGAGAATATTTAAATGTTAGGATATTTTTTGCAAGTTTTTTTTATAGGGGGATTTTTCGAAAAGCGCCTATTTGGCAGAGGGCAAAATGACTATTAACCCAATATATAATTGCAAAATCAAATTAATATTTGTATTCAATTCATCATTAGGCAAGTGACTGTTGCATATAGAAAGTATTAAGAGAGACACCAGCGTGTTTTGCTTTTGTCAATTTTTTTGTCTTAATTTTGTCATTTTTCATTTACTTTAGTTATTATATTATGGTTTTAATAGGTTGGCCCAACAATCCTTTTCCTTTCATGCCTTCATAAAAAAAATCTATAATTAATATAAATATTATATTTTAATAAATAAAACTAGTAGAAGACTCGTGCGTTCGCACGGGTAAGTTGATTCCTAACTTAATTCATTCGATAAAAAATTTAAATATTTGTGGCTCTTTTTAAATACATCTTTACATGTATTAACAATAATTGATAAAGTTTGAATCAAAAATATCAAGATTAATCATCTCAAAAATAGTAATTGGGTATAGTAATGATTCAGCATACATGTGTATTCAAAACTAATTTGTTGTGTCCCGTACCACTTCATAAAATTACATAAGAGACAAGTATAAATGATTGATGATCCAATACCTTTAAAATAATAACAAAATATATAGAAAGAATTGGTTTTTCAATCATATAAACGTGAAAAATTTGAATACATAATAATTAAAATTTCAAATCTAATTGATTGTCTCGTGTCTTAATATTAATACAAATAGATTATATATTAATTTTAAAATATATAAAGGACCGGCTTTAAGATTTTTACAAACTTTCATGTTTCTCTTTGATGTAAAATAAATTCTCTACTTGAAATTTAGAGTTTGATTTTATAATGCATCCACTAAAATTTTAGTAAATAATTGTAGATGATAAAATTTGAATAAGCAAATAGGTTTTGTTATGGTAGTAACCCGTGAGAATTTGAATAAGCATTTTAAAATATACAAACTTTTTACAAATACACGGAATAAAAATAATTTTGTATCATTTACACATGACAGCACTCCTAACTTGTTTTCCTGGATCATTTACACATGACAGTAAAGAAAGAAGGGATGAATTAAGTAATACAAAGCTAAAATATGGAATTTCATGCTAGAGTATTCATAACAACTGAATAATTATTGAAGATAATACTTTCTTGCTAAATCTTATCAATTAGAATAGCTCCATGTTTTGAAAACGGAATAATTATGTAGATAGCAACAATATATTACTTATATTGCAATATTACACAGTTTTTACATGAAAGACAACTACATCTTAATTTTAGGCTTACCCGTAAATGGCATGCCCAACTTCATGACATGGCACCAAATTCTCGCTCTTCCCGTCTATCATCACTGTTCCTTCCATTCCAGCCACAATTCTATCAATAGAATCGTCAATCTCTTTTGATGAAATTTCTGGCTTTCCACGCCGACCAGTTAATATAGCAGCTTCATTCAAGAGGTTTGCAAGATCAGCGCCACTAAAGCCAGGTGTTCTCATTGCAACTACCTCGAGAGAAACATCGACATCAAACTTTTTATTACTACCATGAACCTTTAGTATTTCTGTCCGTCCTCGAACGTCTGGAACATCAACTGATACCTGCAAAAGCATTATGTTCAGTAATTTATTCACTAATAAGGGATTATTTGTTGCAAATTATAAAATACGTGACTTTGAAATTCAATGCTTTTAATCCACGTCTCGAACTTTATCACTCACAACTGAGGCACCAGCACCTATTTTCTCACTGAGCCCAAGTTTTTGGTCAAAAGATGCAACTGTTGTCGAAGCCGTTGATGATAACTGGAGCTTCTCATCAAAAGTCTTTGCTTTGTTGACAGCATCCTCTAGCGCACAATAGTAAGTCTCCATAATCCGAGTCAAGACCAAACCCTCACCCTATATTGGAGCAATATTAGCCCTCAATGTTGACAATGGTTAATAAGAGTTTTTTTGACAGATGATCAAAATTTCATTGCAAGTTATGGTACAACCATCAATCAGGTGGCACTTCACAAGTTGCCGCCATAGGCACAAAATCTAGCACGTTCACACCATTTCACTACGGCTGCAAGAAATCAAAGGTAATAATCTACTTATGGAATCAATTTCAAACATAAGCACAACCAAGCAATCAAAGGTAATAATCAGCTAATGGATTCAATTTCAAACATAAGTATGGCCAAGCAATCAAAGGTATAATCTGCTAACAGAATCAATTTCTAGCTTCAGAATTAACATATAATCAATTATGATATTTATTAAAAGTGACTATCAAAAGACAAATAGCTTAAGAATTTAACGGCTTCGAGTCCATTAGCAATTATGACATTGTCCACGAGTCTTGACTACCTAAAGTCTGAGTTAGCATTGTATACTGCTTAGTGTAGAGCACTATTTGATCAAAACAGTGTAACAATATCAGAACTTAGGGAATACAAGAGTAGGACAGAAAATGGAAGCAATTCTTTTTACTTGCGTGAAAGCGAGCGTCGGCTTTAGGTTGTAAGGCTGGAGCAATTGTTGGAAAGTGTTTGTAGAGACGGGGCAAGATTGTTTTTATCAAATGTAGAAGCTGAAGTCAAATGTATAGTTTTCTAAGAAAAATTGATTGAACTAGAAACTGCAATTACTTCATTCAAACAATCAAATAATTAACTGATAAGGTTGTATGACCAATGTAATGAGCTTACTATGAGGCTTTCTGAACAGGTTCTTAAGACAGAGGAGTTCAAGAATTTGTCTATTCATTTCAAGAAACTGAAAGACAAAGCTGAAACTGAATGTCTTAATGCTCGTGAAAGAAGAGGAAATGATGGACCACCGGATGCTATGTAGGAGTCATTGAGAATTGCATTTTTCAAAGAACAATATTAAACTAAGTTTTCTCTCACTGAAACAGCATATGTCTTTGTCAATAAAACATAGTGAGGAAATGTTGTGGAAACTACAACATGCTAGTGAAGAAACTGAGAATAGAAAAAAATCTGAAGCTTCTCAAATAAAAATAAATGAAGAGCTGGGAATGAAGATCTTGGAATTGGAGGCTGAGTTACATGCTGTAATATCTGACAAATGCAATTTGCTAAATGCTTATGACCTGTTAAAGGCTGAAAAGGAGTGTTCAGTGATATCCCTTGAGTGCTCAGTGATATCCCTTGACTGCTCAGTGGTATCCCTTGAGTGCTCAGTGATATCCCTTGAATGTTGTATATATATTGTTAAAAATAAGAATTCACCAAAATATATTGTACAATCATTACTACTTTGTGTAATATTCATAGTGCTTAGTTGGTTTGTTTTGGCTAGACCTCTAACAGAATGACATAAATCACAGCTAATGGCTCCAAGCATATGTCAGTGGCCCCTCATGTACCTTTTGTTGCTTGAAAATATGTACCAGCCCCATCATGTGTGTGTAAGAAGATTGATTGAGTGGCTAAAGCATACAAAAAACAAAAAACATCTCATATTGAGCTTAACATCTACGCAAGAGATATCTAACTAAAACTTTACAATTGACCTATTTTAACATGCCAACTTGCATACAGACTGATTTTTAAACATCAACAATAAGAAACATAGATAATTGTTTGCCTAACATATCGGTGCAAACTAAACCTCATATAAACCATGAGAAAAGTGTATATACAATGATACACTATAGACAACATCTAAAGTGGGAAAAGAATTTTGTTTCACATGAACTATTTTATCAAATGATGATGAGATTAAATGAAACAACTATAACTTTTGCATGTCAATAACTCATTTTTATTATTAAAAATAAATTTCTGGTTAAGCAAATCAGCAGCCATGGGACACAAAGCTTGAGAAAGATAGTAAATATACAATACCTGAACTTGAATATATCCATCTTCTTGGTTAAGAATTTGCAGAGACAATGTGCCTTGAACATCAAAACTACCAACTCCGCCGTCTCGTTTCAAAGTCACATTTAATTTCTCCTCAATAGTTAAAGTGACAGGATCGGTAAGTGGTTAGGCAACTGTCCGAGACTGGTTTAGTCTTGGCTGAACATCTTCAAGAATGACCTCACCTTCTGCTTTTAATGATTCCAAAAACTGATTTGTCTTCTGAGATTTACCAAGCTTCATACCAAGAGCTTTTGGCGGAGCAGCGGAAGATGCAGTTGGACGGCCTAAGGAAGAGAATAGGAGAGTACATTAATAAAAAGATGACTCTTAATTCAGAAAAATGTTAATTTGGGCATAGAATAAAGCACAGCCTTGGAGACTGCATGATCCATTGCCATTCTAAGTCGTTACATTACAAACATTCTAGATGATTTTGTGAGAATCCATGAAGACCAACCTTTAGGTTTGGTAGAAAAGGAATCAACATCAGTACTCGATCCAAAACCAGTTCCAGTGCTAGATATGCTGAAATCACTGAAGCTATTTTCAATTCTTCCAGAACCCATTGATGTTATCGGACCAAATCCTCCTTTATCACCTATATTCTTTTCAATCTGCGCAATAAACATATTAAGTTCAATTAAATTGTAAACAACCAAAAGTTAAAACTTAAAAACGTTTTTAAATTGAAGTCCCCCAATCATACCATGCTTTTGTCAATCTCATTGGCTTTCCGCTTCATCACATCCTTAGTTTCATTGATCTTACTCTGCATAACCAGCTTGTGCAGCTTCACTTCGTGAGTTTCCATCTCGCAGAGAGTTAAAGGCGAAAAGGACATATATGTTTATGTTCATAGAAACCATATTAATTTTTTATATGCAATATCATGAAGATCCTAGATGAAGTCATCAGAAAAATGAACTAAAAACAAATTGACATGTAAAATGCATACCTTGGTATAGGCATAAACTCCAGCTTCCGGTTGATAGTTCTAAACTAATGACCTGTCCAAAATCGGGAAAAAATCATATCTATATAGTTCGTATGCAAATCAACTACCTACCAATTTATGGATTTCTATGACAGTTTTTACCGAGATTTGTCTGAATTAGAGTCTTTGCCACATCGAGAGGCATAGCTACCATCCAAAACTGGTAGAACATAGAGCAATTGTTGCAGTTATTTCCTCGGATTCAGAACTTAGAGCAACTGTTGCAGTCTATAAGCAAAAGAATACCTTCAAACATGATAATCGTTGAAAATTATTTTTTCTCTTGGGGTTGTTCCACTGCTATTTAACAGGCAAGCATGTCTGCCAAGTAAATTTCAGGTCCAATATGCAGTTGAGTCACAAAGTAAATACAGTTAAATCAATGGATATGCAAAAGAGCTATAACTTTTTAAAGATCACACAATCAGTTTAAATCAAACTTGAATTAACTGTGAAGTCTGCACATTACTTCATGACGAATGGGAAAAGTTGAAGAATGTTAAATAACTTAGAAAAACATGAAATTGATTAAAATGTAAAATCAAGAATAGATAATAGATCAACAATGCATACGGAAATAGTTATCAATATCAATATCAAGTGTTAGAGAATAATACTTAGGTGGTGTACCGCTAAAACGGACTTACTAAATAATAACAATATAAACATTGAAGCATTTTGAATTTCTTTAGCAACCTCTTCAGAAAAAATAGACAACTAATTTTCATAATAAAAAGTGACAATTTGTAGATCTTGTGCACCTTAATCAACTTATCATCTCCACAAGTCACAATACAGAGTTGTTTATTTGGATGGGCAAATGCCAAGGCATTCAACCGCCAATATGGGCATCAATCTGTACCAAGAAAGAGATATAAATCAACTGCAATTACAACTTGAGCTACCTTTATAAGAATAACTCACCTCTATAAGATGGGTAAGCTCATTTGATCCATTGAAGGCATATATGTGAATCAAATGTTTAGCAAATGCAACACCTACACCAAAGAAATCAGTTAGATATTGAATCAAACAGCTTCCAAAGTAAGGCAATAAAAACACATAAAGAAGGTCATATTTCTCACTGTAAAGTAGTCCAAGCAACATTTACATCATACAAAGTGACCTTCAAGGGCATCTGCAGCAAACCATCATTGGGGCAAACAAATTCACAACCCAACTTAAACGATTCAAGGGCATCTGCAACAAATAAAAACAAAGAAAAATAAATAATTAATTCAAGATGAAACAGATTTTAAACAAATAAAATCCAATGTAAAATAATGAGAAAACATCAAAATCCAATGTGAAAAGAGAAAGAGAGACGAGAATAAGGGAGTTGAATGAAAGAGAAAGAGAGAAAACGGCGGGGTGGTGGTATATATGGTGGAGAAACGGGGCGGCGGCGGGTGTTGGATTTAGGGTTTGTGGGAAACTGAGAGATGGAAGAGAGAATACGGGAGAAAGAGAAAGAAAAGTGGGAAATGAAAGAGCAAGAGAGAGAAAAGTGGAAAAGTGGCCAATGCACCGCTGACACGTGGTCTTCAAAGAGGCCATGGAAGCTATGAATTTTAGTTATTTTGCTAGTTACGAAAACAGCCTTTTGGTAGTAGAAACAAATTTTGGGGAAAGGGCAATTTTGACAGTTTGGGCAACTTGATGGTAATGGGTAGATAGTTGAAAACTAAAATTGATATGGTTTAATTAATTATAAATAAAAAAACTTTAGTCCTTTTTCCATTTTTAATTAATTATTATAATAATTATTATACTTTAAAAATTAATCCAGCAATACATTATACACTTATACTTGTGTTATAATTAATTAATTATAATTAGAATTCTATAAATATTCTTTTAAATTAAAAAACTATAATTAATGTCAAATAGCTACACATATGTTTTATTTTTTATTTGAGAAAATTATGTTTAATTTTAATATAAATATGTTATTTGTCCTCTTTTGTTTTTACAAAAATTGATTAAACTTTACTTTTAATTCCACACGAACAAAAATAAATATTTTTAATGAATAACTTTAAATTAAGTTTCAAAAACAATACTCTCATTTTAATTTAGTTCTAAATGTATAGAAATATAATAAGTTTTTTTTTTTTAATAAAGTAATCAATGAAGTATATGAAATTAGTGAATTTAATTCATGATGCTATTAAGATGTTAAAAAATAATATGATTATTTTGTAGTGTAATTTAAAGATCAGATTTATAAATTTTAAATATTTTAGAGATTATTAGTCAAATTTATATTATTTAGAGACTAAATTGGAAAAAAGAATAATTTAAAAATTTAATTAATAATTTATTCTATTTTTAACATAAAAATTAACATAATTTTTATTAAAATATATTTAAATTTTAAAAAAATTATTTTAAACTTCGCCTTAAGCCTCCAAAATCGTTGGGCCAGTCCTGAATTCCATCACAGGTAATCATGAGTATTGGTTAGAAAATATGAGCCAAATTTTGTCAAATAAACACATACTTAACAGAAACAGAAAGAGTTGAGAAAATTAAAGGCAAAGAGTGAATAGATAGTGTATAAATACGAATGGCTAAAACAATGAGTTTGCACAAATAATGTAGATGTGTATTTTGGCCCTTTTGGGACAGTTTCCTCCAACAGAACTATAACAACACTCCCACCAGAAGGGAAAATGGTAACGGGGTGAATATATATCATATAGTACAAATAAAGAACAGAACAAAATTGTGGTTGCACTTGGCTTTTGTGTTTGCTACGCAGCCTTGACTTTTTTGGTCTTCAGGATTTGCTTGAATCCCCCATATCGCCTAATATCACCAGCTGAGAATGAGAACTCATCTAGTGTCATCATTATCAGGACCTGAATCTATTTCCTCACACAATTTCTCAGGCATCATTGGACTCATAGGAGATCGGTAATCAATAGATTGTAAAAAGTTGAAATAAGCATATTTAATGTCAAACTGCATATCATACCCTGCATAAAATAAAACTTGTATCAGAATCTCTTATTAGTGTAGGATATGGACCAGAAAATACAAGGATTGATCCTTACAATAGTTTACTGCAATAGTTAACTCTCCGTCATCCCCACTTTGTCTAACATGATGGAACCACATGCTTGGCCTGCATTCATTCCAACCTATCATTACCAACATTACCATATACATACATATATATGCATAAAGGCCACTCAGTTATTCAATGATATCAATTTCATACATTCACTCATTATGCTGTATGGCAAAAATATTGGGACAGAATGCCTAGGTAAATGGATATCTAGTAGTGATGATATCATGTTATGGCATAGGTATGCAACATCGAAATTCGGAAAGAATGCTTAATATGTATTACTCGGGTCGTAAACCATTATATTTCCATTGAATCTTTCAATAAACTAGTGAAAACTGCTAAATAATCATTGTATCCATCAAGTTCTACCATGTTTGAGAATACAGAATAACTGAAAAGTACAATGCACCATGAGTGTGTGAGATCAGTATTCTATTACCATCCAACAGAAGAAAGATTAAAAAATAGCACATATACTTGATTTAATGCACTGCAAAAGAAAGGAAGTATACAAGTAGAGAATCTCCCCAGCCTTGACAGTGCACTCAAAGGGTGGAGGGCCATTGAAGTATAAAGGAAACTTTGAAATCTCGTCCTCCAAATTCTCCGGCGAAGGGAAAGGGTCCACACTACACCAAGGCACATACCTAGTCGGCTTCTCAAATTCCAAATCAAACTCTCCAGTTTCCTACAGCATAAAAATCTCACAAAACCCCAAATGAATTAAACTGCAAAAGCCAAAACATTGGCCCTATTTGCACAAAGAACTTAATTCAACGCTTATAACATAGTAGTAAAAAAAAAAAACTCAAATACCAGAGTGTGTTTATAAGTAGCAGCAGGGTAGTGACGAATGTAGAAGCGATGAACATCAGTAGGAGGAAACAAGAGAAACCGTTTCTCGCCAGTAACAACAGCATAGAGATTCTCATAGTGATCCTTATGAAACGAAGTATTCGAATAACGGTTACCAATCCAAAGATTAACCGCTTCTGGCTCCGAACCAAAAGCTTCGGTAGCCCAACCAATATGAGAATCACAGTCTTCAGCGAGAGAAGAATACTCGGAACGAAAACAATCATTTTGCTGCTGCGCGTACGCAACGCATTTCGACGGGTCAGAGGAATTGATGAGGCGAAGCGCGTCGGGGAAGGGGACGCGCTCGACATGCGCGGAGGCGAAGCAGAGGGAGGAAGAGGAGGGGAGAGAGGTAATGGAGTCGGCGGCGCCGGTGGGGGTGAGGTGGAGGGAGACGGTGGAGGAAGATAGGGTTTGAGTGAGGTAAGAAGGGTTGGTCCATGAAGAGAGAGCTGGCCAGTGGTTGATGGAGTTGGAGATGATGCAGGGTTTGTTTGGGTTGATGAAGTTTTTGAGGAATTGAAGTGGTGTTGGTGGTGATTCTAATCTTTCTATGCTTCCATTGCTTCCTAAACTCACCTCTCTAACTTCTCTCCATAGTTCTTCTATCTTCTCTTTCATTGTCAGAGACATTATTTTATGCTCTTTTGATCACTACTCCAGCAATTAAATCAAATGGTCACTTGGTTTTGTAAAGTGTTTGAATAAGCATTTACTATTTTTTAATTTTTTGGTTTAGTAATTATGTGGTTGAAATTTTCTTTTTTAATACTCCCTCCGTTTTGAAATAACTATCGTTTTAGTAAATAAAATTTGTTTTAAAATAATTGTCGTTCTCACTTTTTAATGTAGTAATGATTACAATTTTTTCAATTTTATCATTTAATTTTTACTTTGTACACTTCTTTCAATACTTTAATATGGTTAATTTAGTAAAAGTGGTATATCTTATGACAACACTATTACATTTTTTAATTTGTGTGAAAAAACCTTAAACGACAGTCATTTTAAAACGGAGGGAGTAATAAAAAAGTGGAATATCGCAGGTTTGAACTCATATATTTACATTTGATGTCCCTTCATGGCCTGTGATTGAAATTTCCTTTTTTAATAGTAAATAAGTGGAATGTCGCGGGTTTGAACTCATATTTACATTTGATGTCCCTTCATATCTATTAATTAATTTATGGAGACTAAGTCCTAAGATTTTAACGTCTAATAAACTACTACTTCCGGTCTTTTTTATAAGGAACATTTCACTTTTTAAATTCATTAAATAATTAATGTATTTGGTCTGCAATGCAGACCAGATACATTAATTATTTAATGAATCTAAAAAGTGAAATGTTCCTTATAAAAAAGACCGGAGGAAGTACTATTCTTTTGAATTTGCATGTCTTTGTTATCTTAACTCATGACAAAAACATTCAAAAAAAAAAAATAACAAACACATTTGCCTACTACTAGCCTTAATGCAGAGATGACAGTTTTTGCTTTAACAACTTTCATAGTTATTGTTATCTTTTGTAAGGTGCTAAGCTCTTGTTTACTTTTAGTAAAATGGCATGAAGGTTTTGTACCATTTGTGGCACAAAGATAATGTATATATTGATCAATTAACATCAATTTTGTGAGATTTTGTGCAAACTATACAAATTTAGTTCTGCAGCAAGCAAAGTTTAACATTTTGCCATACAACTAAAACTCTAAACAACTTCTTCAACTGTGCGTTGGATACAATCTCTTGCGCGTAAAAATCTGTCTTGTATTCTTTTTCCTAATAGTTATGTGTCAGTCCTTTCAATGACATTGACAAAAGGCAGGTGAATTGGCAATTTGTCTTGTGGTTTTAGTCGCACTTTGTGGCTTCAACAATTTGTAGTTGTCTACCTGCCATTGCACCGTGGAATGGGCTTGTCAACAACAATGGGAAAGTACCAATCAATGCGCTCGTCACAGATGTCTAGGACCTATACATTTTAGGTACAACTTGATTTCTCGGGAAAAACAATGCAGCAAGTGGTCGGGTACGAAAAACCACCAGCCATTCACCATATCAGTAACTCACTCCGTGTTGCCCGGTCGAATTCTATTAGGCAGAGGCCTTGCAATAAGTCCGTCTGTGATCCAACCAACTGACTCTCCATCATTTCTAACATGATCGAATTCCCTTTCTGCATAATCTAGAGATAACTGCAGCCTCCCGCCAGGTTTGCAGTCATAAAGGGATCCTCTTCCTTCAATTCCTGCATTCTTCTCTAGCCAATAAAGATAGTTGACCTGAAACAATGCCTTCAGCATATCCTGCTGTGAACAACTTTCTTTAAGTACCACCTGAATCAGGAACATGTTATAGTTATGACCCATGAAACACAATAGAAAATGTTTGTTGTTATAGTTGTCTTTCATGTTGAAAATGAATATGGCTGTCAACTTACACAAAATTTTCCCATATGCTCAGACAAAAGGTAGCCTTCATTTTTATAAAGTGAAAAGAGAGCAAGCACTTCCTCCTTATTCTTGATAATTTCACTGAGTTTTGATCCAAGCTGCAGACGGCTTTCAATTTCTACAGCTGCATCCTTGGCTTCAGATGATAAGACAATTGGTTGTGCCTATTAAGAAAGTGAAGTCATAAGTAACACATCGTCCAAAAACAAAATACTAATCATTTTTAATACTTTCCCACATGTTTCGTGTCCAATACTTCCAGGATTAGATCCTCTTGTTACAATATGAAATCAAATCAAACTCTGCGTGCAAATTGTTATAGCAAATTTCTAATCTGGAAGACAGGACCGCTGTTTTAAAGATTTAAATTCAGATTAACTAGAACAGAAGAAATATTAACTCACTTTGGTTGCAAAATATGCATTTAATATGGGTACAGCTGGAAATAGTGGTTCCTCAGCATTGACCTCTTTAACAGGAGGAGCCTGACCACTCAGTAGATATTCACTGAAAACCAAACCTGGCAAAATAATCAATAAACAAGGAATATAAAGTTTGACCTTTTAACAAACACATCGAACCCGAGTAGCATTTCTAGATTTCAACTCTTCCAACAATTGATTAAAAAAAAGGTTTTCTAAAACTGCTGCCCAATTGCAACCTATATGAACTTCAACATTCTATAAGGGTGGCCTGGTATGTGTTATAAGTCACCTTCCATGGCCAGGTTCATGGAAGGATGAACAATTTTGGTTCTATCATAGACAGCATTAACTTGTATTTACAACATAATTCTTTTTAAGAGTAACATAACATAGCTTCTACAAAATTGGTTTAGAGATTTAAGAGAGAGAATGGAAATTACTTGCACGATAAGGATTTAAAGTCCGTATCTGAATGGACTGGTAAGACTTTAGATTGGAGTACATGTGGATCCAAGTCACGACACAAAAAGAAGCGAGAACGAGAGGTGTAGAAGAGCCTATGCAGTTACCCAGGCCTATACCAAGCCCGATACCAATAAATCTGCTTGCCATTCCTTGAACTTCACCTTTAGCAATTACCTATAACATTTATAGTTATTTTCAGAAAGAAAATAATACATACAGGTAAAAGAAACATATAATACGTTATTCATCCCACTAGTAGTAGTAGATGAGGAGATCTTTCAAACAACAAATTGAAGTTATTATTAAGCTGCTGCAGTTTCATTAAATAAAAAATCTAACCTAGTCAAAGTGCAAAAGCTCACCTCAGCAAAATTCCTCTGAGCTGCAAAACCAGCAAAGAAACAGCTCCTGGTAGAAGCCTGTGAAGAGAAAATTAGCTTTAAGTTTAATTTCAATGTTAAAATACCTAAAATTTTCAATATTCATATTCAATTTGCAAATAAATTTGGCAAAGGAACAGAAGTTACCTACTGGTGCCAAATGCCAATTGCCAAATAGACAAAAAGATATATTTTTTACTCACATTTTCACCCACCCCGGTCATAAGACAGAGTGTTTGGTGTTAGCTTTCATTAAATCATTCTAGGAACACTGCAGTTAAGTTCGATAGACATGTGAAAACAGAAGTGAACATAACATACATGTCCTGTTGTATTTATTTTAAAAATTAAAAAGAACAGGATTACGCAGAGTATAACATAAATGTCCTGTTATGAATGGTGTGAAATTCAAAGGGCCGAAACTATTCAACTCAATGGTTGGTTAACAAGCATTTTTCACATATTATCACACTGCCACTTAATTGCAAAGCCTTTCGTATTTACTAAGCCTGTGTATGGTTCCTAGTTTGTACCTCTCAAAATCACGTTTGGGTTAGTTAAACGTGATTTGATCATAAATTGTTATGTTTGGCTTGGCTAATAATTGATTTCAGTCCCAAAATCAATTCGACGGAGCTAATATTTCTAGCTTCGGTGACAAAATTCATCACCAAATTTATTGACATAAACACACAGGCAATTCTTATCCAAACTATGCAAACATAAATCCATTTCCGTTCAACTCACTTTCAACCAAAATCAAATTCACATAATCAATTCAGTAAAAACCAATTTTTGTCACCGCGGAATCAAATGAACAAAATTACCTTAAACAGGCTTAATTGACTATCCAAACACACACCAACATCAGTTGATAGACAGTTAAAACAGATTGGAACATAGCATACATGTCCTATTATGAATGGTGTGGAATTCAAAGGACCGAAACCCGTCAACTCAATGGTTGGTTAACAAGCATTTTTTACATATTATCATACTGACACTTAATTGCAATGTCTTTCGTATATACTAAGCTTGTGTTTGGTTCCTAGTTTGTACCTCTCAAAATCACGCTTGGGTTAATCAAGCGCGATTTGATCATAAATTGTTATGTTTGGTTGGGCTTAGAATTGATTTCAGTCCCAAAATCAATTCGATAGATCTAATATTTCTAGCTTCGGTGACATAGAATTCATATCAAATTTATTGACATATACAAACAAGTAATTCTGATCCAAACATAAAGCCATTTACGTTCAACTTGCTTTCAACCAAAATCAAATTCACAAAACCAATTCAGTCAAAACACAAGACTACCTTATGCGGGCTTAATTGACTATTCAAACACATAGCAAAATCAGTTGATAGATAAGTTTCTAGAGGTTCATATATAATAAAAACTGTCATCATCACCTGAATCAAAGAGGCAGCAGAGCGAGAAGCACCAGCAAAAGCACCAATAGGTACAAACAAATGAGGAAAAGCAGGAGTACACATCTCCAAGCCAAAAGCAGTATTTTCAAGAAGATCAGCAAACAATCTCCACCCTTTAGGATTAACATCAAAATGCCGACCGAAATCAGACAACAAAATCTTACTGAGATACCCAATTCCATCCTTAAGCACCCAATTGATAGCAGCAGCAGTTGGAATAGCCCCTTTTCCCAATCCAACAGCATAAAGCAGAGCTTGAGTTGCCAACACTCCACTAACCTGACATGCAACACCTTGAACTCCTCTCCACAATGAATACTCCAAATAATCACTCGTCACACTGTTTGGAAAACCTTCAGGGAGCATTAACCTCACCAAGAATTCCCTGCATTTGTTATATAGAAAGCTTGGAACTTGTGGAGGTTTTAGGGATGATAATTCAGAAAACAAACCGGGGTTTGAAGCAATGAAAATGTCGTTTAAATGATCAGGGAAAAGCTTGATCAAGTTTCCACCTTTCACTTCCCAAACGGGTTGGGTCAAAATTTCATTATCAATGGAAGATGACGTAGAATTACGGTTATTGGCCATTGCGAATTTAGTTAGAAGGAGTTGGCAGAAACAAAAAGTAACGGAAGAGAATAGCAAGGCAAGGAAAAGGGTGTAACGAGAACCTGAAGAGGAAGAATCGTCGGAGTCAAAAGGGTAACCCCAGGAATGACCGCCGCCACCACCACCATTGTTGCTGTTGTTGTTGTTATCACTGTTGTTGTTGTTGCCGCTGGTGGGTTGTGAGAAGAGGGGGAGGGCAGAAAGGCGAAAGGGGTGAGAACGGTTTAGTTTGATGAACGGAAAAGGGTGAAAAGTGGCGGCGAGAAAATGTGGGGGTGACGGAGGACGGTGGCGGAGTTGAAGAGGGGTGAAACGGGAAGAGGAGATGCAAGTGCAGGCCATGTTGCGGAGTATACGAATGAAGTTTCAATCTGTTTTGGAGAAGAAAGGTCAAATGAAGAAGGTTGAAATCTCAGGACATGGACTGCAACTTCGAAGGCTTCGTTAACTGAATTGGTCACGCTCCCACTCATACTGCTCATTTGCTCTTTGTTTATTTTTATTTTGTGAAAATAAATTGTAGGCTTAAATAGTCTTTTGGTCCCTGTAAGTTAGCGAGTTTTTGAATTTAGTCCCTGTATTTTTGCTTTTTCGGTCTAAGTCCCTATATTTCCTTTTTGTGTTGCCTTTAGTCCCTGATGTTAAAAATCGCTGATGTGTCAGGCTATGTTTTTCGTTTTCATTTTTTTTAATTCTTAATTAATTCCACGTCAGCTTTTTATATTATTATTTTTTGTTTTGATGTTAAATTCTAAAATACAAAACTTAAAACTGGTCTCAAGAGGAATTAAACTCATGACCCTGGCATTCACATAATAGTCCTTAACCACTAGACTAAACAAACATATTTGTTTAATTTACTACAACAAACTTATATATTACATAAATACTACACTTATTTTATAGAATAATTCATAAAATACTACACTGCACTTATATATACATATAATGCACTGTACTTATATATACATATACTGCATTGCATTATATTTTATAAACTTATTTTAATTAATGTTTCAATATATTAAACTGTAGTATTTTATAAACTATATAAAGTAATTTATTAAGTAACATTATTAAATATTAAGTAATTTATTAAATACTAAATATTAAGTAATGTTGAAATAATACTGTAATTATATTTAATAAATAATTATTATTATAAATAAATTTATTATAAAATATTATGATTCTTATAAAAAAATTTGAAAAAATTGAAATATTAAATTGTTGAAATAAATTACTTGTAAAAATTCTTGTAAATTAAATACATTAAATAGTTGAAATAAATTACTTGAATTATAAATTAAAGAATTCTTGTAAAAAAAAATTGAAATGTTAAATAGTTGAAATACTAATTATATTTAATGATATGAAATAATTAAACTATTTAATATACTATTTAGGTAATTGAATATTAAGTAATTTATTAAATAATTATTATAAGTATTACTACTATTTTAATATTTAAATATTAAATAGTTTAATTAGTATTTTTAATAAGTATTACTACTATGTTAAATAATAATTATTATAATATACTATTTTAATAATTTAAATATTAAATAGTTTAATTCGTATTTTTAATAGTTTAATTTACTAAATAATTACAGTAAATTTATTTAGTTTAATTTATTAAATAATCAGAGTATTAATTAATTACAGTAAATTATTAATAATAGTTTAATTTATTAAATAATTATAGTATATTATTTATTAAATAATAGTAATAATAACAGTAAATTAAATAAATGAAATATTAATATTTGGAATATTAAATAAATGAAATATTTAATAAACTAATTATTTATACTAATTTATAAAAAAAATTACTGTAATTATTTAGTAAATTAAACTATTAAAAATAATTTAGTAATTTACTGTAATTATTTAGTAAATTTACTGTAATTTAAAAATAATTTACTGTAATTATTTAGTAAATTAAAGTATTAAAAATACTAATTAAACTATTTATTATTTAAATTATTAGTTTAAACTAATAATACTAATAATAATTATTTAATATTTAGTTTAAATTAATTAATAATAAAGTATTATTTACTAATAATACAGTATTAATTAATAAATTACTTAATATTCAATTACCTATATAGTATATTAAATAGTTTAATTATTTCATATCATTAAATATAATTAGTATTTCAACTATTTAATGTATTTAATTTACAAGAATTTTTACAAGTAATTTATTTCAACAATTTAATATTTCAATTATTTCAAATTTTTTTACAAGAATCGTAATATTTTATAATACATTTATTTATAATAATAATTATTTATTAAATATAATTACAGTATTATTTCAACATTACTTAATATTTAGTATTTAATAAATTACTTAATATTTAATAATGTTACTTAATAAATTACTTTATATAGTTTATAAAATACTACAGTTTAATATATTGAAACATTAATAAAAATAAGTTTATAAAATATAATGCAATGCAGTATATGTATATATAAGTACAGTGCATTATATGTATATATAAGTGCAGTGTAGTATTTTGGAGTATTCTATAAAATAAGTGTAGTATTTATGTAATATATAAGTTTGTTGTAGTAAACTAAACAAATATGTTTGTTTAGTCTAGTGGTTAAGGACTATCATGTGAATGCTATGGTCATGAGTTCAATTCCTCTTGAGACCTATTTTAAGTTTTGTATTTTCGAATTTAACATCAAAACAAAAAATAATAATATAAATAGCTGACGAGGAATTAATTAGGAATTACAAAAAATGAAAACGAAAAACATAGCCTGCCACATCAGTGATACATACCACATCAGCAATGCCACGCGTGCACCGTTAGTCTAGTCAGCTTTTTTTTAACAGAATTTTAACGTTAGGGACTAAAGGCAACACAAAAGGGAAATATAGGGACTTCGACCGAAAAAAAAAAGATACAGGGACTAAATTCAAAAATTCGCTAACTTACAGGGACCAAAAGACTATTTAAGCCTAAATTGTATTATTACTCGCACAAAATTTTTGTAGTATGTATTTTTTAAATTAATAAAAAAGAGTTTTGTGAAAATAAATTGTATTATTACTCGCACAAATTTTTTTTAGTGTGTATTTTTTAAATTAATAAAAAAGAGTTTGATAAACCTAACTTGTCATTATAAAGCTAAGAGAAGAATTCTACAATAGAATGGGGATCAAAGTGAAGGCCTTGAAAGGGAGAATGTTCGCGCGTTGATTGTCTTTTATATAAGTAGGGTTAAATATATCATCCTCCTTGTAATGTTAGCGAGTTCTCATTTTAGCTTCTGATAAAGTTTTTGTTTTAAAAAAATTCACTCATCTTAGTTAGATTTCCTCATAAAACTCCCCAGAAGCCAAGTGGCATTGAAGATTCACTGAATATTTCAAATTTTTTTCACGTGGCATTTTTTATTTCTTTTTTAAAATTCCATGTGGATTTATTTTTAAAAAATTTATTTTTTAATTATACATTATTAATTATATAATATATTTTATTAAATATTATACTTTTCTTTTTAATTTTTATTTTTAATTATTTTACTAATTTAATATATATTTTTATTTTCAAATTTCTTCTTAAAAATTATTTACATTTGCCTATTTCAATTAAAGGTCAATATCACTTCCAATTCAACTCACCACTCAAGTTTTGAATAGTTGTGTGGGAAAGAGCTATATAAACACTTTATTTACTTTGCAAGTCGTCGATGTGGGACAATGTCTGTACAAAAATCATCAGAATTGCTTTAATGCAGGTCTTGCATTTCAATGGCCAATATAATCAACAGAATGACTTTTGTCTATCAAAAAAGTGAATCCAATCATGCACTACACACTTGAAATAATAAAAATAGAGAATGATTTGTATCAAACTCATGGATGGTTTGCAACAACAACAATAACCGGTTAAGAAATGTAAGATCAATGGAATCAAGTCCTATGAACCCTTGTTCTTCTTTGTTTGGTAAAAGTTTGTGTCTTTTACCAGGAACAGAAGACATAATAGTTGTTTACAACACAAGTTTGCGAGGGATTCAAAAAACTTACGAAGATTGTTGTTCGGAGAGGATGATTTTGAGAGGGTTTAGAGTTTTGGTCGATGAAAGAGACATTTCCATGGATTCATCCTACAGAAAGGAGTTACAGAATGCACTTGGTGGAAAATCAGTAGTGACATTGCCACAGGTTTTTATCAGAGGGAAACACGTTGGAAGTGCAGAGGATATGAAACAGTTGAAGAAGATGGTATGTAAATGGAATAAGAGGAATTTGAAGCTTGGTTGAAGGAATTGCGTATGAGATTATGGTTAGATGATGTTGGTAAGAAGAAGATGGTATGTAAATGGAATAAGAGGAGTTTAGTGTGAAAAAGTTGAAAATGGTGTAGGTGGTGTTCGTGAGGTGAATTAAGCTATGGTTATCACAACGGAAAATGTGATGGTTTTGGAATAAACTTGGTGGAGAGTGAGGGAGAGTTTATGTCTCCAAATATTTTGTGTGTGAGGTTGGTGAAGAGATCATAAAGATTTAGTAACATTGAAGGTGGTTAAGGAGGAAACTGATATGGAGAGATGAAGATGAGGTAAGAAGCTGCAGAAAATTTGAAGGAGTGGGTATATTGTTTACTTAAAGTGAAGAGAGGAAGAATAGTTCAAAATGAAAAAGAACACTGAGTGTTTATGTGAAAAAAAATTCCTGCATTTCACATTTTCTTTCACTTTTATATATTTTTCATGTGTGTTGAAATCCTTGTGTGTTCATGAAGTCCCACATCGAAATGTGTAAGAGAAAAATAAGTGTTTATATACCTCTTTTGCATACCACAATATAGAACTTGAGTAATGGGTTGATCTGAAAATGCTATTGGGTCTAAAAAATTATGGGAAAGCCCAATTGAAATTTTAATATATTTTCATAAAAAAATATTAATAAAAATAATTTAAAAAAATAATACGAAAAAAAATTTAAAAAGTAAAAAATAAAGATTAAAAAATTAAAAAAAATAAATATAAAAATCCACGTGGAATTTAAAATTAAATAATAAATAAAAAATGCCACGTGGACTGCCACGCAAGCAATAGGAAAGAATCTTTGATGCAATGTGGCAATCAGGGGCCTAAATGAGGGAATCTGGATATTAAGAGGGGTTTTTTAAAAAAAAAAATTACAAGGGCTACCTAACATTACAGGGGGGTGTTGTATATTTAACCCATATAAGTATGAGTAATGTAAAAATCTATCAATCTTGTTTTCACCGTAGCATTGAGCCACCTAGTAAGAATGAACCAAGAAACAATTTTGCGGTCTTGAGTTGTAAGAATGACCAACTTTGAATTTGTTTTCAACCAAAGTTTAGCCCAACCAAATTGATAGGCATAATCAATTGTTTTCACAGCACCAAAAAGCTTTGCATTAAGAGGTGTATTCCCTTCAACCAACTCAGAGAAACTAAATAAGAAATCATCACAGTTATTCGGAAGACACCTCCACAAGTAGCCAAAGAGTTAGCATATGATCCATTGGTGTTGCATTTTAACCATCTCCTAGCATGAGGAAGCCAGACCACCTCCACAGTCCTAGGATCCTATGGAGGATTTAAGTAAACTTTGAAGGTTTTGGTTATGGTGAAGTCATGGATTAAAGAATGTGCAACTTTCCTTGTGTTGTTACCAATGAAAGAAACCTTATATTATATCAAACTCAGAGCCCGCCTCCAGTGCATTTTGCAATTCTTGAATCTCATGTTGTTTCTAGATGTCCTAATTATGTTTAAGATGGAAGTGATGGTTGCTTGGATTATAACTTTATAGTGCTTACTCCAATTTTTGTCGCAAATTTTCAGACCTTCAAAAACATCCAAATGTAAAGGGACTTTGATCATGGAAATGAACCAATGCCAAATTTGTTGAGCAAAAGGACATTGGAAAAACAAATGAGAGACAGTTTCGTTATGGAAGTACCAGAGACTGCAACAAGAGGGACTAATACAACCTCTCTTAAGAAGATTATCATTAGTGGAAAGACGATTGTGACAAATTATAATTAAGGTAACAGGTCAAGAGTAACGGACCAAGAGTAAACAGAAAGATTATGTATCAACATAGTTTGAATAATGGCTTTCACTAATTGAACTCTGCTAGAAAGGGAAAGAAGAGAAGACTTCCAGTATGCCAATTTAGTTTTGATTATATCCACCAAAGGCCTAAAGTAGGTAGCCTTAGGCATTTCTTTGAAAATTGGAATGCCAAGATAAGAGAAAGGAAGCATATGAGTTTTGAAACAAAGCAACATAGAAATGCAATGAAGTCATGAGTCATTCATAGAGCCTGAGAAAAGCTGATATTTAGAGGGATTCACAAACTGTCCATAAGCATTGGAGTATCTTTGAAATAAACTAATCAGGGCTCGGATGAATATCTTTTTTCCTCTATAGAAGATCATAACATCAACTGCATATAACCAATGAGAGGGCATCACAAAGCCCCCTAGGACCAAGAATGGTTTTGACTCTTCCTTGCTCCACAAACAAAGAAATACTTCTGCTAAGGACTTCATCAGCAATACAAAATAAGACGGGTGAGAGAGGGTCACTATACCAATCACCTCTCACAATTGAAGAAGTCGTTGATATTTCCATTAAAGGATATGGAAATCATAAAAGACTCAAGAATAGTCCAAATCCAGTTGTCAAACTTATCATTGATGCCAAAAGCCATGAGTACTTGCATCAAGAACACCCAGTTAAGAGACTCAAAAGCTTTTGTGATGCCTAGTTTCATTGCAATGTTGCCACCATGAGATTTCTTGTGGAGTAAGCTAATGGCTTCTGAGGTTAAACCAATACAGTCCTTTATACTCATGCATTTGACAAATCATTTTTGCTCATTAGAAATAATGATAAGCATTATGGAAGCCAATATATATGCAAGCACTTTGGAAATAATTTTGAACTTGAATTTTGCAAGTGTTATCGGCCTAAAGAGATCAATAGAATCATCATTTGGAGGTTTAGGAAGCCGACTAGGGAGATTGGAGTTATAGTTGGGAAGAATCTAAGGAGAATGGAAGAATTGAGTCACAACGGCAGATACATAAAGGATGATCACAACCTAATAAATATGGAAGAAGGAGATATCAAAACCATTAGGCCCATGAGCTTCATCTTTGTTAAGGCTGAAGACTGCATTTTTTATTTCCAAGATGTTAGGAGTTCTAGTAAGCATTGTGTTAATCTCCTCATTGATCAACTTAGGGATGCAGGAATTTATAAGGTTAAGGTTAGGAGTGGTGAAATTTGGGTTGGAAAATAGCTTCTTAAAGTAATTAATAACATGATCTCCAAGGACTTTCTGGTCAGAAATGAGAGTGCCTTAGATTTTCAGAGTAGGAATGAATTTTATAGCATGTTTAATGTTAGCCATCCTATGAAAAAACTTAGTATTTATGTCCCCGTCTAGAATCCATTTAACCTGAGCTTTTTCTTTTGAAAATAAATTCTTAGTATCCAGGGCATTCTCAATATGAATCAAGTAGTCACTCTCTTTGAAACGTTTACCTTTCTTCTTTCTCAAAAGTGTCCATTTCTTGTTCTTGAGTTAACTATTGTACCATGACAAAGAGATCTCAGAAGATCGTAAAAAAGAACGTGATGAATCCCTCTTCTCCATAGGAAGGTTCCGTATTTTCTTCGATTGTCCCAGTTTTTACTAAAGAGGCGAACTTGGATGGGGTTTTCCCTAACATTGGAGAACTGTCGCTTTGGGGGCTTACCATCCTTGGCAACGAAGACAGAATTTGTAACGAATATGGTAACTATACCATTCCTCTTTATGAGTATCTATTTTCATTTTTGGGGGTCCGTTTTCCCCTTACTGTTTTCAAAGTGGGTGTTCTCAACTATTTGATGGTGGATCCATCTCAACTTCAACCCGCCATTTGGGCATATGTTAAAGGTTATCACCATTGATGTGAGTCTCTGAAGGGAAAAACTTCAACCATTTTATTCTTTCATTTCTTTAGCTGCGACCGATGTACTTTGTCCCAACCAAGGGGAGGGGGTATGGTTCTTTTGGTGCCAACAATATGGATTTTCAACGCTTTTCCAGAACCTCCTTCCTTCATAGACCAGTTCCTTTTTTTTCACCCCTTCACCCAGAGGCTCACATAACTATCTATGTGGTCGAGTCGAAAGTGGGGAGTAAATGTAATTCATTGTTCCCCTATTGTTGCTCGACGCAACATTTTCTCTTAGAGAATGACTCCTGTGTTTATAAAGAAATTGACTTTACCAACTAGGATTATTTTATAAAGAGGAAACTGTTAGAGTTTGTTGAGCTTTTAGGCTACGTCGGTGGTGCGGTCCCTTTGGAGGAAGCTGAGAAGAGGTATCAAAAGTGTTTGATAGATGTTTCCTTATTGATGGAGTCATGTTCCGTTGTTTTGTCTCTGGATGTATTTGGCTGTTGGTGAGCTCTTTGGTCCGAGTGAGTACGTGAATAAAAAGGTCCGGGTGGAGAGGATTGTTCCTAGTTTGGCATTCCAATGGGATACTAATTTAAGGTATTTGCATAAAATTCACGCTTCTCTACGGGAGGTACTTAAAGCTTTGGCTCCTTTCAAACTTCCTGACACTGTTGGTAATTAGGTGGTCCATTTATCGAGGGTATTGAAGGAATGGTCCCAGGCTCTAGAGTCTGCTCAAGGGGAGTTAGAGTTCTTGCACGAACAAAATGTTTCTATGGTTCAACAGCTGAAAGAATCCGCCTCTGTAAACCTTGGGCGGTTGTGGAGTATTTTGAAAATGCATTGCAACAAGTAGAGCATTTCATCACCCATTTTCTATTTAAAGAGAACGAATCTACCGTGATCAACTTATTTAAGATGTTTGTATTGTCTTTGTCCTTGAGTAGGGTTCTTGTGCTCCTCTCCTAACCTTTTTTTGTAGTGTAACTTCGTTGTTAGATGAATTCTTCATTATCTTCGTTTAAATTTCCTTTGTTCTACTTAAAACGTAGTTGGACTTCATAATATTGTGTTATGCTTATATACCTATAATTTATGAAGCTTTTATGCCATAAAAAATGTAATAGAAAAATATCAGATCGTACTTTAGCTCACATGGTACCAGATGTTTTATTTCTTAGTGGCCGGTGTTAAGCGTCGATCTATCCGCATGAATGTATACTTTATATTTCATATTTTTTGTATTAAGATGTGAGCGGCATCGTCTCTACGGGATGCCAATGTGGTAGCGCGGGGTTGTAGTTGAAATGCGCTTGAACGAAGAAAGTGTTATTGTTGTTCGAAGTGTCAGTATGTCGAATCAAAACTGGTGGAGCGTGAGTTTGGTTCCAAGGGTTTATGCTCTTTGTGGTACCTATAAGTATTTCATGTCAAACCAGCTAGACACGACTATGCAATCATGTTCTCATGGATAAGGATAAGTCTGGTTAGTTATGGTCGTGTTTCAAAATATACTTACAAATGTAGGGCGTGAGTCAGCTAAATGCACCCATGCTTTGAACTACACTTTGTGTCACAGAGTACCTTACTCAACCAAAGGTAAATGATCTTTATCCCTGCCCACGAGGCTATAGCTCGGCTCAAGGTGAACGTCTTCAGGCTTCACCATGCTCGTCTTAGGATTGGCTAGATCCAGAAAAAGGTGCTCCAGCTACGCGTGAAAGCGTGTATTCCTTTGCCAATGGGTATTTGAACGTTGTAACTCGAATGTGCAAAGAGTCTCTGATAGCACCCCTGGAGGGAATAGGTTGATGTAGTCGAATGTTAAAAGCGTCTCCACCAGCTCCCCTGGATTCTGAAGGCACGCAAGGCACTGTGGGGAGTTGATTATTGTAGTTAGGCGCTTGAACCGTATCTGACAACACCTCTGACTTCGTGCCTGCAAAGTTTCGTGGGGTTTTGCTTGTTGTAATCAAGCTCTCAAAGCGTATCCGACAGTACCCCCTTAGTCCAAGGATGGGCATCAATTGTGGAGGTTGTTCCCTTGTTTGTTGCAACGTATATTTTCATTATGGTATTACTGTCAACAATCACAAAGGAACAAACAATTTAGAATAATGGTCGTATTTATAATGAGGAATCTTGTGCTCAGGATACATTTAAGTTTATACATGCAAAATTTCATGTAAGAATGTGATAAAGGAGTAAAACAAAACATAACCAAGCAGGTATCCCGCTATTTATTTGTTGTAGTGGGTTTTCCTCTACCTAGCCACGTTTCGAAGTTTGGATGTTCAACTTTTGAAGTTACCCTGCAATAGAAGTCTTGTTGATCTCCATGGAGGAATTCTCTCCTTGATCTCGTTGGAGTGCATAGTGTATCTTTTTTGCTGCTTTGAGGTTGACGAATAATACCACTGTTTCACCGTGGAGGTTATGGTACTTGCGTTTGAGGTGCACGGTCGAAGCAACGAAGTCCAAGACGGCGCTGAAAGGCCTACCCAAGATGCAATTGTAAAGGCTTCTGCACGGGATGAATAGGAATTGGGTATTGATAGACCGAATGTCACTTCCATCTCTCACAAATACCATCAGCTCGATGTAGCCCCAGAGATTTTGTAGGGATATTTAGGTGTCTATAATGAGTGGTTTAAGGTTGTTTATATAGGAGAATTGAGGGAGTAAGTAAGATTCGTGTGGGGTGTTTTTTTTGGAGGGGGATTTAGGGGTGGGAATAGGTCAGGCCATCTAACAGGGACCTACGGCCTAACCTACATAGACTCAGGTCAGACCAGACTTTTTTCAAATAGAAAAGGTCTGGACTTTTTTATAAGTCTATTTAGTTAAAAAGGCTAGGCCAGATGCCATAATAAAACATTTTAAGTCTATCAGGTCGGCCTATTTAAATAAATATGAATAATTTTATTATTATTATTATGTATTTATATTTTGAATTTTAAAAAAATAAAGCTTAGTTATTTTGAAGAACTTATAAAAATAAGTTTTTAAAAAAAAACCTTATGAACAATGTCATAAGTTGTTTTCATAAGTTCTCTCAAACAAATAGTATCACAAAATTTATGTTAATATGTAAACTTGAATAAGTCAATGCAAATAAGCATTTAGTCTCATTAATCTTTTAATTTGTTAGTCTATTTAAACATTAATGTAATTGTTTATTTACAAATGATCAAATACAATAGGCTTTTATGTAGGTTAATAGGCCAAACAGACATTCGAAAAGACCAGACTCAGACCTAAAAACAAGCCTACGATAGGCCATAGGCTAGACTTAAGCTTTGGAATTTTTAGTAAACCAGACTCAGGCTTAACAAAGTGTAGCTCGGCCCAGCCTATTCCCACCTATAGGGGGAATGCAAGTGTGTGAGGTGGTGATGAGATGCGTGAATGGTTAGTGATGAGGAAAATGTGAGTGTTGCAAAAAGTGTGAGCGTTGTGATGTATGTGAGGATGATGGCTGGGATGATGTATGGTGGGAATGTCATGACATGGGAAATGAGGGATGATGCAACCGCGTGTGTAGGGGATTTAGAATAAAAAAAATATGTGAGCCAAATATAATGGATGATTAGGGATGATGTAATGTTGTTTCTGATGTAATTCACGCTTGTAACCATGTGATTCACACGTATGCAATGAAACAAATTCAATTTTAATTTCAATTCAATTTATTTTCAATTTTCTTAATTCCAATTTAATTTCAATTTAATTTCAAGCTTATGCTTATGTAATGATATTGTGGAATGGTATGAATGGAAGATGTTATAGAAAATGTGTATGTATGTTGATTTAATAATGTTGTTGATTCTATAGTAAACAAAGTTTAGCCTTTTCAAATTTACCCTTATTTTGATTTCAAACTAAGTCTTGTTTTCATGTTTATGATGAAGTGTATGCTGGATGATAAATGATCTTGATGCAATGGTGTATGATGTTTCATGAATTTGTTTCAATTTCATTTTTAAATGACTTGGAAGGTGGATGTTGCGATGTGATGATGATAATAGTTGTGCATATGTGGTGTTAGTGATGACATGGAATATGTTGTAATGTAACTCACATTATTCAAAACAAAATCTAAACCAAATGAATTTGTTTTACTTTGCTTTCAATATTTATTTTAATGCTAAGGCAATGTATGGAATGTTGATGTTGCAATGTAATGAACATTGTAATTCAATGAAAAATAGAACTCTTATTCTAAATTGAATTTCCATTCACTTCTATTTCAAATCCAATTCTTATTTCATGGCTATGGGATATGGTGATGACAGAATGTTAAATGACATTAATGTAATATTGGATGCTACATCTTTGTTCTTTTGGTTCATTGTCATAAAAAAAAAAAAAAAACAAATTTTGCTTTAGGCCTTTTAGACAATGGCGTGGTTATGGTTGTGTTAGGATAATGAGATGGAAATGGTCATTAGGGATGAAAATGAGTCAAGTCGAGTTGAACTCGCCTCAGTTTGACTCGACTCGATAAGAAATGGTTCAACTCAAATTTCGGTTCGCGTTCGACACGAATTTTTTTTAAGCTTAAATTCGTTTCGTTATACATTCACGAACAATTTGATTCATCTCGTTAGGTTCAACTCACTTTCTTCATGGACTTAAAAGTCATTTTTTAAGTCTTTTTTTTTTATATTTGATATTTTAAATTAATATTTTTTGAAAAAAGAATATTGAAATAAAATAAAAGTTATCATATTGAAATTTAAATTTGTTTAAAAATCTACCAATTCAAAAACTACACAACTTTCAAGAAATACATTTGAAAGTCTAATTAAAAAACTACTCAATTGGAGTTTAAATTTGTTTCAAAAATCCACAACTTCATCTAAATATTTAGGAACCTTACAAATTTAATGACATAGTACACCAAAAATTACTATAAATTAATATATTTCCATTAGATAATGTTACACCACTTGCAACCATCATTACACATGTTATTTTAGCAAATATCATAATACCTCTAACAAGGATGACTCTAAATGCAATTGACAGCTTTACTGCATAACTAGTACGGAAGGGACAATATAGGATTAAGATTTGGAGTAAAGCTTTAAACCTACTCTTAAAGACAATATAATCCTTCTCATATATAATTGAGTTGACTCATGAACCTAATGAGTTGAACTATGTATAGTTCAAGTTCGGCTCATTTACTTACGAACTTAATTTTTCGTTCATATTCAACTCACTTGGTTTATGAAACTAGTTCAATGATTTAATTATCAAACTGAGTACCGAACTATTTTTGAATTGGTTCGGTTCATTGTCGCCCCTAATGGTGATGAATGATAGACTAATGATCTTGTTATTTTTTATGATGCAAGAAAATTGAAATTGCATAATGACATATAAAAAATGAGCAAACTAAACAATGGACTCTTTTTTTAAAAGGGCTCCTAAATGACAAACATGTTGAAAATGTAATTCCTTGTGTCGAAACATGTGTAACTCGACAGAAACAATGATGTGTTGAAATTAGTCTAGTGTAGTGTGTGTCGAGTTGTGTTAGATGTCGAAGTGTCGAAGCAGGTTGCTTGACACAGAATTTTGACTTAGTCCAGAATAGAAATTTTGGGCTTTTGTGTTTTTAGGCTTTATCTTAGGGAGCAAGCTAGCTCAATTATAAATAGAGGGAGTAACCCCTATTTTGAGTAAGAAGAATAGAGAATAATATTGTAACACACAACAGAAAGTGCAGTTGCACAATTGAATAATATTTTCTCAGTTTGAGAGCAGAGAGTTACTATGCAGAAATCATCTTCTCTTCCCCTATTTTTGTCAAACTCTAATCTTCTTCCCTATTCAATTTTCTTTCTTCTTTCATTAACTATTGCTGCGCAGAATCATTCTTGCAATCAAGGTGTGATTGTTTCACTTGAGTGAAGAGTGAAGAACAATAAATTTTGATCGGTTGATTGAATCTTATTCATCAAGATTAATTCGGAATTCTCAAAGTTTTGGGTTAATTCTAACATCTAGTATCTAAAGCACTGACTGAGCGATTCATGGGAAGAAAATCACGATGGCAATGAATCATCCAAACGAGAATTTTCCGGCGAGTCTTCCGATTTTCAAGAACAATAATTATGAGAATTGGTGTAACCAGATGACTGTGGTTTTCTGTTATCAAGATCTTTGGGATCTTGTGAAGGAAGGAGTAACACCGCTTGCAGAAAACGCGACGAATCAAGAAAAGACTGCATACAAAGAATTGAAGAAGAAAGATTATAAATCTCTCTTTATAATTCATCAATGCGTTGATCCAGATAATTTTGAAAAGGTTAGTGATGTACAATCAGTAAAAGAAGCATGGGAAATCTTGGAGAAATCTTTTGGAGGCGCAGAGAAAGTGAAAGAGGGGAGATTACAAACTCACAAAAGAATGTATGAATTGATTCAGATGGAAGAAAGTGAAATCAAGATCAGTTGTTGCAAAGATCTTGAGGTCATTGGCTCCAAAATTCGACAACGTGGTAGTAGCCATAGAAGAGTCGAAAGATTTGTCAACATTGACAAAGGAAGTGCTTCAAGGGACTCTTGAATCTCATGAATAAAGGATGGTTGAAAGAGATGTAGGAAAGTCGAAGAGTGATGTAGCTTTGCAGGCGCAATCAACAAAAGAAAAGAAAGGCAAAGGAAGTTGGAATGGCAACAAAGGAAGAGGAGGCTACAACAATTATACTGGTCAAAATCAGCAAGAAGAAAACTGGTCCAATCAGAGAAAACCCTAGCCAAGGCAACCAAAGAGGCGGTGCTGCAGGTAGAGGAAGAGGTGGTGGTCGAAAACCTAAAAAAAGTCACATTAAGTGTTACAATTGTCAGAAGTATGGTCACTATTATAGTGACTGTCCAGAAAATAAGAAGAATCAAGAAACTGATGCAAAGCTGGCGAAACATGAAGAAGAAGAAGAGATGTTTTTTATGGTCACAACAAGAGATGAAGAAAGATTCCAGGACCAATGGTACTTGAACTCAGGATGCTCATCACACATGACTGGTAGGAAAGATTGGTTTGTCAACATAAAGCCCTCAATGAAGAACATGGTGAAATTTGCAAATGACAATACTCTAGCAACTGAAGGTATTTGTGATGTTCTGATTATGAAGAAAAATGGAAGGAGGTCAGTAATTTTGAATGTATTGTACATACCAAGCATGAAGAGCAATTTGCTCAGCATAGGGCAGCTGGTTGAAAAAAACTACAAGGTGTCGATCGAAAACAAGATGATGGGAGTTCTTGACTCAGGTGGTAGATTAATCTTGAAGGCACCAATGTCTCATAATAGAACCTTCAAGATTGAACTTAATGTGATTGAGCATAAGTGCCTTGCAACTGCAGCCAACAGAGATGAATGGATATGGCATTATAGACATGACCATCTCAATTTAAAAGACATAATAGATTTAAAGAGAAGAATTATGGTTTCAGGATTACCAGAAATTTACATTCCAAGTGAAGTGTGTGAAGAATATGTTTAGGCGAAACAACACAAGAATAGCTTCAGCAAGGATGCAGGAAGTAAGTCGAAGGCAATTCTTGAAGTCATATACTCTGATGTATGTGGACCTATCCAAGTGGATTCGATTAGAGGTAACAGATACTTTGTCACTTTCCTAGATGATTTTAGCTGAAAACTGTGGACTTACCTGATCAAGAAGAAAAGTGAAGTGATTGAGGTATTTGCAAAATTTAAATCTATGGTCGAAAGACAAAGTGGTCGAAAGCTGAAGATTCAGAGGATTGATGGTGGTGGAGAGTATGTGTAGAAAGATTTTGATGCATTATGTGAAAAAAAAGGGATCGTGCATGAGGTGGTGCCACCCTACACTCCATAGCAGAATGGAACTACATAAATGAAGAATAGAACCATCGTGAGTATGGTGAGAGTATGTTGAAAGGTAAGCATCTACCCAAAGAATTATGGGGGAAAGTTGTGTCGGCTGCAACATACATCTTGAATAGATGTCCGACGAAGAAGCTAGAAGGAATCATGCCAGAAGAATGTTGGTCTGGTGTCAAGCCCAACCTAAGTGATTTGAAGGTGTTTGGATATATAACACATAGACATGTGCCATATTAGTTGAGAAGAAAGCTTGATGACAAGTCGAGTTAAATGATCCTAATAGGATATCATTCGACTGGAGGATACAAGTTGTTCGACCGACAGAACAAGCAAGTAGTGATCAGCAGGGACGTGATCATAGATGAGCTTAAGGAATACGATTGGACTAAGAATGTTAAGAAGGATTTAGTGAGAATCTTATGTGAAGATCCAGCTAGTGAAGTCGAAAGAGAAGTTCGATAAGAAGAAGTCAGAGGTGAAGCAGGCCCAAGCAGACCTTAACGAACAAGACACGTGCCTGCAAGGTTTCAAGAAAGTGTGATTACATCAGATGATATGGTCGAAGATGAAGGTGAGCTGGTACACTATGCTTTCTACGCAGATGTCGAACCAGGAAATGCAATTGAGGCATTGAAAGATTCAAAGTGGGTGAAAGCAATGAATGAGGAACTAGAGTCCATCGAAGTCAACAACACTTGGTCACTTGTCCAAAAGAAGAAGTAACTCAACAAAAGGCAAGACTTGTAGCAAAATGATTTCTTCAGAAGGAAGGAATCGACTTCGACGAAGTTTTTGCACCTGTTGCTAGGATTGAAACAATCAGGTTAGTTGTTGGTCTAGCAAACATGAACAATTGGAACCTATGTCATATGGATGTGAAATGTACATTCCTGAATGACCCCTTAGATGAAGAAGTTTATGTCGCACAATTAGCTGGGTTTGTGAAACAAGACGAAGAAAGAAAGGTGTACATGCTGCATAAAGCCCTGTATGGACTTGAGCAAGCTCCAAGAGCTTGGAATAAAAAGATAAATAGTTTTCTAAGAGAGGAGAAATTTGTGAAGTGCACAACTGAGCATGGAGTATATGTAAGGAGAAGCAATAGTGAATTGCTTATACTATGTCTCTATGTCGATGACCTGTTGATAACAGGAAGTTGCAAGAAGAAGATCGAAGACTTCAAACATGACCTAAGTGAGGAGTTTGAAATGTAGGACTTGAGAAATCTCTCATACTTCCTTGGTATTGAATTCTACAAGAGCACTAAAGGTTTGATGATGCATCAAAGAAGATATGCAAACGGAATACTCATGAGATTTGAGATGCAAGATTGCAACCCAACTTCGACTCCAGTTGAGCCAATACTGCAACTGTCGAAAGATTCAGATAAAGATAATGTCGACCCAACCCAATAAAGAAGACTTATTGAGTCACTAAGATACATTTTTCACACAAGGCCTGACTTAGCATACAGTATTGGTATGGTAAGTAGATTCATGCAGAAGACAAAGGTATCACACCTAGCAGCGATGAAGAGGATACTAAGGTATTTGAAAGGAACTCTCGACTACGACATTTTATTTCCTGCAGCTGATGAAGGAAAAGAATTCAAGTTAGTGGGATACACCGACTCAAGTTGGTGTAATAATGCTGAGGATGGAAAATCCACAGCTGGCTATGTGTTTATGCTAGGTGGTGCACCAGTTGCATGAAGTTCGAGAAAGGAGCCAGTAGTGGCATTGTCTTCATGCGAAGCAGAATACATATTTGTTTCTCTCTGTGCATGTCAAGCAACGTGGATGGTGAACCTGGTCTAAGAGATTACATCGAAGAGTCATAGAGCAATTACCATGAAGATCGACAACATGTCTGCTATCAATCTGGCAAAGAATACAATAGCACATGGATTAAGCAAGCAAGTCAAAGTGTTCAAGAAGTTAAGGTCTATGATGAATATAGATAGGTTAGACGCAATGAATTATGTGGTGGTTAAGATTGTAATCCCTTGTATCGAAGCAAGTGTAGCTCGACAGAAACAAGGATGTGTCGAAATTAGCCTAGTACATGTGTCGAGTTGTGTTAGATGTCGAAGTGTCAGAGCAGGTTGCTGGACACAGGATTTCGACTTAGACCAAAATAGAAATATTGGGCGTTTGTAATTTTGGGCTTTACCTTAGGGAGCAAGGTAGCTCAATTATAAATAGAGGGAGTAACCCCTATTTTGAGTAAGAAGAATAGAGAATAATATTGTAACATATAATAGAAAGTGCAGTTGCATAATTGAATAATAGTTTTCAGTTTGAGAGCAGAGAGTTGCTCTGCAGAAATCATCTCCTCTTCCTCTAGTTTTGTCAAACCCTAATTTTCTTCCTTATTCAGTTTTCTTTCTTCTTTTATTAACAATTGCTACGCAGAATCATTCTTGTAACCAATGTGTGATTGTTTCACTTGTGTGAAGAGTGAAGAACAAGGGATTTCGATCGGTTGATTGAATCTTGTTCATCAAGATTTATTCAGAATTATCAAAGTTTTGGGTTAATTCCAACAAGACACACTAACAATGCAATGAGATAAAGAGAAGGATTGGAAAATGAACAAAATGAACATTGTACCTAAAATGCGCAAGTCCTCTTTAATGACCTTTACTTTGACTCTGATGAACCATGCTTAAAAGATGCAATGTATGTAATGCAAATTAATTGAAAATGAATATAGAAATTCGGGAGGACAAAATTAGGGTATGACAACCGTTCAATGTTTCAATACACTTTTTTGAGTTAAGATTGGTTACAATTCACTTTCCACAACCAAAAATCGTTGTCTCTAGAAAATATCTCAATCTACCATTTATAATCCATGGCACTCACTTATAAGCAAAACCTATTTGCCTCACGGTAGACGCTACTTATTGTAAAATTAAAAGGTGATCAATCACACTAAGAAATTCAATGTGTGGGGGACAAAGAACTATATCAAACAAAATAAATGAACTTCAACAAAAATCAATCTATGCAATAAGACATAACCTAACTTGTCAGAAGAAGATAAAAGACATGAAACACAATAACTGGTTTACCCAAATCGATCAAATGACCTACTCTGAAAGAGAGATTAACTCTCTGATTCATTATGCTTCCAAGAGTAATTACAAAAGATTACAAATCAGTTACACGAAAATAGTTATCTAAGTTTCCAAGAATAAACCCCACTTTCTACACAGGTATTTTTCAATCTCACAAATTCTATATATGAATCACACTACCCCCAAGGTATTCAGAAGTGTTTCCCAATTTTCCTTAGATATCTCTAAGGGGTTCCCAAATTCTCATAACACATTCTTAAAAATTTAGCATTGTCTCTCTAAAATTATCATTAGGATTCTCAAACTCTTACCCATGTCTTCAACCTTAAAATTCTTAAGGTTGTAAAGATAAAAATGATAATAATACATATTTATAATTGTAGAAATTCAACTGATGCATAACAAACCTAAAACTCAACTCATTAACAAACGAATCCACGAACCAAAAAATCAACGAAGTCCAATACACGTGAATCGAGAAAACTATACCTGAGCTCTAATGGACTGAATTATCCGTCACACCACTACATAGGTTTTTTGTCGCCAACCCTCGTCAAATTCCAAAGTGATTTTTGGTTACTACAATCTTGAAATATGCTTCCTTTCTTTTTATCACTTATAATGTGTTTGGATGAGGTAATTGAATTTTTTTTAAGAAATTAAAAATTCTAAGCAATTCAAATTATTTTATTGAAATTCATTCATTTTTAATTTTTTTTGTTTGAATAAAGTATTAAATGTTTTCTTTGTTATATTTTTTTGGTCATTTTTACAAAATTTAAAAATTTTGAGTCAAATTTAAAATTTGAAAAATAAAGACTAATTTGCAATTTTTGAAAAATTAAAGAACCAATTTGTAACATTTAAAAAATAATAAGGACCAATTTGTAAATTAAAAAAATTGGGGATCAATTTTAAAATTTTGAAAAATATGATAACCAACTTGTAACTTTTGAAACAATAACTATAGCCAATTTGATATTCTCATGTTACGGAGTACGAGAGAAATTTAAAATTTTTTTATTTGATGTGTCATTTCAAAATCATCAAATTTAACTTGAACAAAATATTTCACAGATTTTGATTGTTTTAACAATTATTTATATTTTTTATCCAAACCATAAATTTTGTTCAAATTATTTTAAATTCACTCAAAACATTATACTATATTTTTTTCGTTAAAAGACATTATCCCAACACACTATTAAAGTTTTAAATCGTACTTTAACATTAATCGATTAAAAAAAAGAGGATTTCTTATTACACCACCCATGTTTCTTAGGCACCACGCGAATTTATGTTTTTGCCCCCTGATTCCGGATGTCCACATCTGGACGCACCATTTTTTTTAAAACGTTGGTTTGTTCCAGATGTGCATATTCGGAATAATTCCTGATCTGCAGATTCGGAAAAATAGCAGAACTTTATTTTTTTTTTTTAAATCTGTTTTGTTGGTTGGTCGCAGATGTTAATATATCGTCGCAACTTAATATACATTCGAAAACATCCATATATTAAATAAAATGATACATATACATAATAATACTCCTGTCAAAATACAGTACATAAATGTAATAAAAATAGAATACATCAAACAAAAAACTACTGTGTATGCCGAAGGATCTCTCCTGGCTTCCCTGCTCCTCTGCCCCTACCCGCCGTCCTGCCTCGATGTCTGCGGTACTGAAGTGCCCCCCGAGCAATCTCAATAATACTATCCATGGCAAGTCTGCCACCAGAGCCCTCAAGGAGGTGACCGTCTGCAATGGCCGCCCGTGCTATCTCTTATATCTCACGACAGCGAGGTAGGACATCCTGAGTATGGTCCAGCTGAGACTGTCGCTCCTCTAATATCTCTTGATGAGCAGGTCTGGGTGGCGGTCCCTCAACAGTGGGCCCCATGCATGGTGTGAGACGGTATAGAACTACATGATGTACCCAGCAGCAACACTCCAATCTCTCGACGCTCTGGTTGCCCGAGCCTCTTCCGGTACCAAGTGGGACTGGAAGTCATCATATATCTCATCTATCTGCATGCGGGTCAAGCCTAGAGGAGCAGACTCATGAGGCATCCTGGGGATCGTCTGCGTGTAACCGAACTGACGCAAGATACGCTCCGGCAGGTATCGAGCAGTAATGGTCGAACTGCATGTCAACCATCCTGAGAATAACGAAACCTCGGCGAACGGGCACGTCTCACGGTGATAGGCATAGGCGTGATAAAAAATGTCCTCATCAGCCATCCGAAGGGTACCCATGATTGGTAGATGTAAAAGGCACGAGATGTCGTCGAGTGTGATCGTGAGCTCGCCGTACGGTAGATGGAATGAGGATGTCTCAGGGTGCCATCTCTCAACAAAGGCCATCATCATACCGTACATGATCTGGGGATACCCAGTCCTAGAAAGGCCTCCGAGATCAGAGGTAGCAAGTGCAGACTGGAACCACTCATCCCTTGGCAGCTCCGCAATCATGTCTATAACCTTGCCCCCATGGTTATAGAACTTCTGGGAATACTTCTCCTGAAAATTTCCAAATAAAACAATGTTACAAATGAAATTATTTTCAACGAAAACAATTCTATAAATAAACTGAGAAAGGTTACCTGTCCTAGCCAGATATATCTGGCAGTATGCTCAGAGTACCCCAGGAGTAGGGACATATCAGACGGTCCCCCGGGGTAACCCTCAAGCTCATTGAAATCGTCATCGCCATCGCCACCCTCATGTGCTAGGTGATCACCCTCAGGAGCAAGAACAGGGGATGGAATAGGAGCAGGTGATGGAACTGGAGTCTCCCGACGAGGCCTGCGTGCGGGTGGGGACCCTGATGAACCAGCAGTAGCACCCCGACGCCTCCGAGATGTAGAAACGGCGGCTGACGGGGGAGTGGCCTGAACCTGTGATGTGGAAGGTTGTCCCTCAGCTGTAGGTGTAACGCCCCAAATTTCGTAAGAATATTTATTTAATTTATTTAAATATTATATTCGTGGTTTTCTGTGAATTTTGGTGATTTGTGTCGATGTCGGTGAATTTGTGAAGTTTTGGTTATTTAATTAAATAATAGTATATATTACGGAATATATTGTATTATTATTTATTTTAAATAAAATTAGAGGAAGTAAGGGTAAAGTGGACATTTGAGGAGATTAAGTGAGGGCATTATGGAGAAAGCCATATTTGAGGCCCAAGAGTTAAATTAACCAAAAAGGAGGAATTGAGGAGAGTTAGGATTCATTTATGATTAACCGTGAAAAGAAGGAAAAAAGGTGCAGAGCTCTGAGAAAAGAAGGGAAACGGCGAGGATTCGTGAAAGTTTCCGCAGGATCGATAGAGAAAGCTCAGATTCGACAATCTAAGGTATGGGGGGTATCACCTTGCAATATTTTTGATATAAAGACTAGGTGTTGTGGGTAATTGGTGTTTGTGGGAAAACCTAAGAATTGGGGGTTAGTGATGATGGATTTTGATGAATTGCTATGTGATGATTATCATCATTGATGTATATATGATAGTTGTAGGTTATAATAACATAATCTGTGGAAAATTATGGAAAAATCTGGTTTTAGGAGTGTTGAATCGCAAATGGAGAAGTGTTGTTATGGCAGAGTTTTTCTACAGAAATCGCAGAGCCCGCTTAGCGCGGTCTAGTGCACTTAACGCGGTCTGAAGAAATTTCGCCTCTTCGAGGCAGTGAGTAGCGCGCTTACCGCGGGTGGGGCGCGCTTACCGCGACCTGGAACTGAAAATTATTATTTTTATTGAATTAAAATTCATGAAAAATATATGTCTTATGTTATATTGATGTTGTGATGTTGTGGTGAATTTCAGATATGTGTTGACGTGTTATATGTGATGAAAATGATGTTTTGATGATTATATGATGATGTGACGTTATTGATGCTTATTAGACGTTTGTATGTGATGTTTGATGATAAAATGATGATGTGAAGTACCATGAGTATATTGATGATTATGAGGTGACGATTCATGATGTTTTGATGATTAAATGATGATATGGATTAACATGAGGTTTTGATGAATGATGATATAAGTGATGACTTTTGTGGATGAATTATGATGCACATTATGATGTTTAATTGATGATTAATTGGTGATATGAATTACCATGATGTATATTGACGATACGAGTTGTGTATAGATGCTGTTTGATGATTAATTGATGATACGAATTGCCATGATGTATCTTGACGTTATGAGTTGCGTATATGTGATGTTGATGTTTAATTAATTATGTGAACTACTATGAGATGTGTTGATGATTTTATGACGATGATACATGTCTATCTTGATGTGAATTACCATGAGTTACCGTGATGATTACTAGATGCTGATTAGTTATGTTTTGATGACGTTTTTGATGATATGACGAATATGTGAGTTTGATGAATGATGATGCACGTAATAACTTTTGTTGGTGATGATTATTATGACGTTGTGCATCATGTATTCATAGCATTTAGACTTCGTTATATTGATGATGATTAGGACTTCGGTCCAGTGACGATTTAGGACTTTGGTCCAGTGATGGCTTCAATCCCATTGTGCGGATTGGAGTATTTTGTGATGTGCTCCCTTGTGGAGGGTTGATGGCATAGTGTCCATTATTATGACGATTTGGTACCACGTGCATTTTATGACGTTGCATTTCATCCTTGGTGGCGTTGCATAATTGCATGTAAGTGATATTGGTGATGTGATGTTTTATGTGATGTTTTATATGATGTTTAGGGTGAGAAGCTGTAGTATATGATAAAAACAACTATTGTCTGTTGATGTCTTTTCTTTATATGATTTATATTGAATTGTGATTACTCACCCTGCCTGTTTGAATGTTGCCTCCACGTGGGTAACGTGCAGGTGATTAGGTTTAGCCGTGGACGTTTTCAAGGACTTGAAGTTTATTTGCTTTGGTCGATTTAGAGGGTCTTGCTCTGATAGTGTAACATCGGGTGGGGGTCCTTTGAGTCGAACTATGTTGTTTCTTTATTTTGGTGTTATTTGATGATGTGGTTTTATTTGAATTATTATGACGTTTGTTGAAAACCGTTTTAATTGGAAGTTTTGAATTCCGCTGCCATGTGAAGGCTTTAAATTTAAATTTGATGGAAGTCCCTTGGTGTATAGGGCAATTGTGTTATTTTGAGTTTATTGAGAAATGTGCACCCTTTGAGGTGATTATTACTCTGATATTTTGTGTATTTTTCCGTTTTTATTCGTGGGTTAGAAAAGGGTGTTACATTAGTGGTATCAAAGCAGGTCGGTCCGTCCGGCCAGGTTGTCTAATGTTGTTTGTTCCCTAGTGTGCGACATGTGCGTAAAAACACTGTCAATGCTTGTTTGTTTTCCATTTGCAGGTTGGGAATGAAACAAGTGGGGGAGAAAATGGTGCTTCTCCAAGGTGTTTCGAGTGTAGAGCGTTGGCTAAGTGCAGTGTTGGATGCTACGATGGTTTGGTAAGATAGTTTATACCGCCTCGTGATAGTCGGCTGTTATTGACAAATTGAGGAACTGATCACCCTTAATCTCTTGTTAATAATAGACGAGATCATGTGGATGGGATGGACGTGTCTTGCGAGCTTGAGTAGTGTGCGTGGTGAATTGTTGGGGTTAAGCTGAGAGCTTACGGATGGTTTTGATGAGTCAATGCAGACTATTAGATTTGAAGATGAGGCGAATTAGAGTTCCTTGCCTGTCGGTCAAGTTGGAAATATCTTGAGGAGAACAATCAGGTATTGTTGATGCCTGCTTTTTTAAGGATAGAGAACAGTGTAGCGACTAGTGATATGCCGGTAGTGTGTAATTTCTGACGATCACCTGAATCTAATTTTGACGAAGGTGAAGAGTTGTTGGTCCTGTGAAGCAAGTGGGTAAGCATGTGAAAGATAGTGCAAAGATGTTATGATGATTGGAGTATTGGAAGGCATAAGGGATGCGGTGGTGTGTGACCTATCTATGGTGTATGATTATTTAGGGGTGTTTCCATGATATATCAATGAGTTACCACTGCAGTGTGGAGTGTAACTTGTTATCGACCTGGTACTCGATGCAAGCTCGATGTCGGTGTTTGCGTATAAGATGTATGTTTATGAATAAGTGAATTGAAGGAATAGTTAGAAGAGTTGCTTGAGAAGAAGTTTGTTCAACCAAGTGTTTCTCCATGGGGTGCTCCTGTGCTGTTAGTGAAGAAGAAGGATGGAAGTATGAGGTTGTGTGTCGATCATCGGCAGCTGAATAAAGTGACTATCAAGAATAATTATCCGCTACCGAGAATCGACGATTTGATGGATCAGTTAGTTGGTGCCTGTGTGTTTATCAAGATTGATTTGAGGTCTGGTTATCATCAGATTCGAGTTAAGCCTTATGATATTCCGAAGACGGCTTTTAGAATGAGATATGGACACTATGAATACACTGTGATGTCGTTTGGTGTATCTAATGCACCTGGTGTGTTCATGGAGTATATGAATAAGATTTTCCATGAGTATTTGGACAAGTTTGTGGTGGTGTTTATCGATGATATCTTGATATATTCTCGATCTGAAGAAGAGCATGTCGAGCATTTAAGAACTGTGTTGCAAGTCTTGAAGGAGAAGAAGTTGTATGCAAAGCTGCCGAAGTGTGAGTTTTGGTTGAAGGAAGTGAGTTTCCTTAGCCATGTGATTTCTAGTGGTGGTATTGCTGTTGATCCTTCTAAGATTGATGTCGTGTTATAGTGGGAGACTCCGAAGTCTGCGACTGAGATACGAAGTTTTCTGGGATTAGCGGGTTACTACCGCAAGTTTATTGAAGGCTTTTCTAAGTTGGCATTACCTTTGACTCAGTTGACTCGAAAGGGTCAGACTTTTGTGTGGGATGTAGCTTGTGAAGAGAGTTTCGTGGAATTGAAGAAGAGATTGACTACTGCTCCAATGTTGATTTTGCCTAATCCGAGTGAATCTTTTGTGGTGTATTGTGATGCGTCGAAGATGGGTCTTGGTGGAGTATTGATGCAAAATGGACAAGTTGTTGCTTATGCTTCGAGATAATTGCGAGTTCATGAGAGAAATTATCCTACACATGACTTGGAATTGGCCGCGGTGGTGTTTGTGTTGAAAATTTGGAGACATTATCTGTTTGGCTCTAAATTTGAGGTGTTCAGTGATCATAAGAGTCTGAAGTACTTATTTGATCAGAAGGAATTGAATATGAGGCAGAGGAGGTGGTTAGAGTTGTTGAAGGATTTCGATTTTAATTTGAGTTATCATCCGGGAAAAACAAATGTAGTGACTGATGCATTGAGCAGAAAGTCATTGCATATGTCGATGCTTATGGTGAAAGAGTTGGAATTAATTGAGCAATTCATAGATTTGAGTTTGGTGTGTGAAGCAACTCCTGACAGTGTGAAGTTGGGAATGTTGAAGTTGACTAGTAGTATTCTGGAAGAAATCAGAGTGGGACAGCAATCTGATTTAAAGTTGGTTGACCAATTGGTTTTGATTAACCAAGGTAACAGAGGTGACTTCCGAATTGGTGAGAATGGCGTAATGATGTTCAGAGACAGGGTGTGTGTCCCTGATGTTCCATATATTAAGAAGAGCATTCTTGAAGAAGGACATCGAAGTAGGTTGAGTATTTATCCCGGTGCTACGAAGATGTACCAAGATTTGAAAAAGTTATTTTGGTGGCCAGGTATGAAGAAAGACGTTGCAGAGTTTGTTTATGCGTGTTTGACTTGTCAGAAGTCGAAATTTGAGCATCAGAAGCCTTTAGGTATGATGCAGCCTTTGAGGATTCCAGAATGCAAATGGGATAGTATTTCCATGGATTTTGTGGTGGGATTGCCGAAGACTGTTAAGGGGAATGATTCAATTTGGGTGATCATGGATAGGTTAACTAAGTCGGCTCATTTCTTGCCGATGAAGATTAATCATTCTATACAGAAGTTAGCCGAGTTGTACATTGAAGAGATTGTGAAGTTACATGACATACCTTCGTGTATTGTGTCGGATAGAGATCCGAGGTTTACATCGAGATTTGGAAGAGTTTGCAAGATGCTTTGGGTACTAAGTTGAGGATGAGTTCTGCCTACCATCCGCAGACGGACGATCAGACAGAAAGGACTATCCAATCTTTAGAAGATTTGCTGAGGGCTTGTGTGTTGGATCATGGAGGATTGTGGGATAGCCATTTTCCATTGATTGAGTTCACGTACAATAATAGTTTTCATGTTAGTATTGGAATGGTGTCTTATGAGGCTTTTGTATGGAAGAAGGTGTAAGACTTCGTTGTGTTGGTATGAGTCGGGCGAGAGTGTTGTACTCGGACCTGAAATTGTACAAGAGACGACTGAGAAGATTAAGAAAATCCAAGAGAGAATGAAAGCTTCACAGAGTCGTCAGAAGAGCTACCATGATAAGAGGAGGAAAGCACTTTAATTCCAAGAGGGAGATCACGTGTTTTAGAGAGTGACGCCAGTGACTGGTTTGGGTCGAGCTTTGAAGTCTAGGAAGCTCACTCCACGTTTGTTGGTCTATATCAGATATCGCAGAGGATAGGAGAGGTAGCCTATCGAATTGGTTTACCGCCGTCGCTTGCGAATTTGCATGACATGTTCCATGTGTCTCAATTGAGGAAGTACATTCTGGATCCGTCGCATGTGATTCAGATGGATGATGTACAAGTGAGGGATAATCTGACTATGGAAGCGTTACCGGTGCGTGTTGTTGGTCGAGAAATGAAACAACTACGGGGTAAAGACATAACTTTGGTGACGGTGTTGTGGGGTGGACCAGCTGGTAAGAGTTGGACTTGGGAACGTGAAGATCAGATAAGGGAGTTGTATCCGACTCTATTCCCTTGAGGTAATTTTCGAGGGCGAAAATTCTTTAAGTGGTGGAGAGTTGTAACGCCCCAAATTTCGTAAGAATATTTATTTAATTTATTTAAATATTATATTCGTGGTTTTCTGTGAACTTTGGTGATTTGTGTCGATGTCGGTGAATTTGTGAAGTTTTGGTTATTTAATTAAATAATAGTATATATTACGAAATATATTGTATTATTATTTATTTTAAATAAAATTAGAGGAAGTAAGGGTAAAGTGGACATTTGAGGAGATTAAGTGAGGGCATTATGGAGAAAGCCATATTTGAGACCCAAGAGTTATATTAACCAAAAAGGAGGAATTGAGGAGAATTAGGATTCATTTGTGATTAACCGTGAAAAGAAGGAAAGAAGGTGCAAAGCTCTAAGGAAAGAAGGGAAACGGCGAGGATTCGTGAAAGTTTCCGCAGGATCGATAGAGAAAGCTCAGATTCGACAATCTAAGGTATGGGGGGTATCACCTTGCAATATTTTTGATATAAAGACTAGGTGTTGTGGGTAATTGGGGTTTATGGGAAAACCTAAGAATTGGGGGTTAGTGATGATGGATTTTAATGAATTGCTATGTGATAATTGTCGTTATTGATGTATATATGATAGTTGTAGGTTATAATAACATAATATGTGGAAAATTATGGAAAAATTTGGTTTTAGGAGTGTTGAATCGCAGATGGAGAAGTGCTGTTATCGCAGGGTTTTTCTGCAGAAATCGCAGAGCGCGCTTAGCGCGGTCTGAAGAAATTTCGCCTCTTCGAGGCAGTGAGTAGTGCGCTTAGCGTGGGTGGGGCGTGCTTAGCGCAACCTGGAACTGAAAATTATTATTTTTATTGAATTAAAATTCATGAAAAATATATGTCTTGTATTATATTGATGTTGTGATGTTGTGGTGAATTTCTGATATGTGTTGACGTGTTATATGTGATGAAAATGATGTTTTGATGATTATATGATGATGTGACGTTATTGATGCTTATTAGATGTTTGTATGTGATGTTTGATGATAAAATGACGATGTGAAGTACCATGAGTATATTGATGATTATGAGGTGACGATTCATAATTTTTTGATGATTAAATGATGATATGGATTAACATGAGATTTTGATGAATGATGATATAAGTGATGACTTTTGTGGATGAATGATGATGCATATTATGATGTTTAATTGATGATTAATTGGTGATATGAATTACCATGATGTATATTGACGATACGAGTTGTGTATAGATGATGTTTGATGATTAATTGATGATACGAATTGCCATGATGTATCTTGACGTTATGAGTTGCGTATATGTGATGTTGATGTTTAATTGATTATGTGAACTACTATGAGATGTGTTGATGATTTTATGACGATGATACATGCCTATCTTGATGTGAATTACCATGAGTTACCGTGATGATTACTAGATGCTGATTAGTTATGTTTTGATGACGTTTTTGATGATATGACGAATATGTGAGTTTGATGAATGATGATGCACGTAATAACTTTTGTTGATGATGATGATTATGACGTTGTGCATCATGCATTCATAGCATTTAGACTTCGGTCTATTGATGATGATTAGGACTTCGGTCCAGTGACGATTTAGGACTTTGGTCCAGTGGTGGCTTCAATCCCATTGTGCGGATTGGAGTATTTTGTGACGTGCTCCCTTGTGGAGGGTTGATGGCCTAGTGTCCATTATTATGACGATTTGGTACCACATGCATTTTATGACGTTGCATTTCATCCTTGGTGGCATTGCATAATTGCATATAAGTGATATTGGTGATGTGATGTTTTATGTGATGTTTTATATGATGTTTAGGGTGAGAAGATGTAGTATATGATAAAAACAACTATTGCTTGTTGATGTTTTTTCTTTATATGATTTATATAGAATTGTGATTACTCACCCTGCCAGTTTGAATGTTGCCTCCACGTGGGTAACATGCAGGTGATCAGGTTTAGCCGTGGACGTTTTCGAGGACTTGAAGTTTATTTGCTTCGGTCGATTTAGAGGTCTTGCTCTGATAGTGTAACATCGGGTGGGGGTCCTTTGAGTCGAACTATGTTGTTTCTTTATTTTGGTGTTATTTGATGATGTGGTTTTATTTGAATTATTATGACGTTTGTTGAAAACCGTTTTAATTGGAAGTTTTGAATTCCGCTGCCATGCGAAGGCTTTAAATTTAAATTTGATGGAAGTCCCTTGGTGTATAGGGCAATTGTGTTATTTTGAGTTTATTGAGAAATGTGCACCCTTTGAGGTGATTATTACTCTGATATTTTGTGTATTTTGCCGTGTGTCGCGGTGAAAATTGGATACCATAGTTATTTGTTAACTAGGATCGCATTTTTAATGTCACCACCGGTCTTTGATTTTATCCAAGGGAAGGGAGAAAAACCGAATTCCCACAATGCAATGCAAATGCACTAAGATTCTAAGATCGGGGGTTGGTTATACCTAGGGAAGGTGTTAGCATCCTAGATATCTGTAGTACTCTACAGGAACCTCTTGATTTTATTTTATGTTATCTATTTTGCTAAGGTTTAAGGGGTAGGTGATTTATTATTTTTTTCCTAAGCGTGCTCGACAAGATATCGCATCTTGTGCCTACATATCCTGTCAGGAGGGAATCAGAGCACTTGTAGTTCCTCTGAAGGATACTAAAATGTTTTAAAGGTTTAGGAGAGAAAATGAGTCATCATCTTAAGAAAACCACCACAGTTTTTGAAAATGTTTGTATTTTGTGGGGTATGGGATTGTATGTCCCTTCTTTGAGATGATTAACATCTAATTCTCTTGTGTGAAGAATTAGGTGGGCTAAAGTTTGATTAAAGAATCAAAATTGAGGGGGGACTAACCTAGGAAATCTATCCTAAGTTGTCTAATAGTCTTAACTTAAGGGTGTCGATTATGAATGCAAATGATGTGCACCATGCACAATAACATGGTTATCATGCATGGGATTTTCCCTTGGATATTAATGCAGTTAATTGTTATTTAGGCGAGGGTGCTAGCAAAGTGATGCTAGACTTGTGTCTTGTGATCGGTAGGTCGAATGCGATGCCCTAAGGCGATCGACTTACATGGGTAGAAAATGGGTTTCGACGTTGGATCGAAATTTTTATGTTATCTAAAGGGGTTGAGACAGAAACATAAATCAAGTAAAAACATAAACAAACAAATAAGACAAAACATCCGAACACTCACGAACCTATGACTAAGCATGGTGAGAGATTTCTAAACAGGGACGATCTAAAGGTTTGGTTTTAAACTTAATTATTTATAAATTATGTTAGAGGTTATATCTTTTATTTGAGAAAGGTTAGAGGAAATTTTATACAATTAATTATAAAAGGGATTCTCTTTATTATTTAATTCTTAGAGTCAAAATAAAAGAGTTTTAGATAGAAAAAGATTTAGTGTTTGTATATTAGAAAGTCTTATGGCATTCTAACCTTTTTTTAGTTAAAGTTATTAAAAGGTTTTAATTTCAATATTTATTATAAAAAAAAGTTTTAATTATAAAAAAAAGCTCCAAATTAAATTAATTATTATAAAGAGTTAAAAAGTTTTAGATTAATTGTTATTATAAAAAAAAAGTTAAACTAATTATTATCCAAAAAAAGTTTAATTTTAAATAAAGGTTTTAACTTTAATTATTATTAGTTAAAAAAGATTTTAGTTTTAATTATAAAAGAGAGAATTAATTTTAATTATATAAAAAAAAGGTTTTTATTTTAACTACATAAAAGTTTTAATTTTAAGAAAAGTTTTTTAATTTTAATCATAAAAAAAAAGTTTTTGATTTTAATTATAAAAAGGTTCTAAATTTAGATATAAAAGGTTTTAAATTTTAATTAAAAAAAGAAAAAGTTTTGAATTTATATTAAAAAAGGTTTTTAATTTGTAAAAAGAAAAAAGAAAATGAACAAATGAAAAAAAAAAACGAGGGAACCCCCTTCCCCTTCTCACGATCGCCGCAAAAAGGTTGGAAAAACCCTAATTGCAGTCTCCGCCGTCCCCAAATCGTACCTCTCTCGCCTCTCTCGATTCTTCCCTCTCAAAAAATCTCTCACCCCTCTCAATGATTAGGGTTTGTGAACCCTTAATCACCGCCGCTCACTCGTCCTCTCCGACCTCCCTATCTCTGTAACTCTCACGGTCAAGCAAACGAATAAAACCCCACCCCTGTGATTCCCAGCCCCATTGTTCTCATTAATTGATTGGATTATTATATATACAATGATCAGAAGTGCAAAGAAAATTAAGAGAACAACGTTGTCCACCGTGGGGTTCTGCAAATCCTTCTTCCCCGTGCGCGGTTATTCCAAGGAGCTCGTTGTGGTGGTTCGCAGATAAGTCTTTCTCTCTTTGCTTTGTGTATGTTGCGTTTCTAATTTCGATCTGCAATATTGTTGTTGTGGATCTGTTGTTCTTCGTATGTGGTTTTGTGATTTAGATGTGGACTGATTTTGTGAATGGTTTTCTGATGTAATCTTCTCCTCCTTATGCGCCTTTGTGCTTCTCCATGAGTTCCTTCTACTTTTTGTGTGAGGTTTCAAGATTTTGGTTGTGATGTGAACCTCTGGGAACTGACTGTTTATTTGTGTAATGAATGGTTTTTTTGGACTGATGTACGGTTTCGTTGAAAGGTTCTGGTAGTCTTTTGATGAATGTTTGTGACTGGTTTTATGAATTTGGTCGAATCGCCGGTTATGTATTGATTTGGTTTATGCTGGTTTTTTGAAATCTTGTATGTTTCTGGGTGTGGTTTTGGCTTGATGAATTTGGCCGTACGAGATGTGTTTTGAGATTTGGTCGTGTGAAGGTTTTTTTTCTTATCCCCTCTACTGTCAAGTTTCTACCCTTTTATAGGCCTTCAACATTGATACTGCTCAATGAATTTTTCCATTCTTAGCAAAACATGCCCTTAATTTCTTTCCGCTTATGATTTGGACATGCTTAAACTTGTTAGGGAAGTTTTCAAAAAAAAGTCTGCTGACGGTTATTCTAGTTTAAGAAGGTTATTGAATTGTGCCTGAGAACTGTTTGGGAATGTTTTTGAATTGGTCCGAACATACTCTAGTGGTAAAGTTGTTTCCTTTTTGTTTTGTCAGGTGTATTGACCGTTGAGTCAAGTGCAAATTGAGGAAAATCTAAATTAATCAATGTCATGTTTTCTTGTGCAGGATTTGAGCTGCGGTTGTTGTTTCAAACAGTTATATCTCTCGAGTTCCAATCTTTGTATTACAATTTCGTTCAGAACAAACTCCGCACTGTAAGTCGAAGCTTCTCTCTCAAAGAAATGGCGGCATATTGCAAAGTCTTCTTCACGAGGAAGGAATCAACAGCTAATCTAAGGTATTATCAATCTTGTTTGCAACTATTTGATTTTCATCCATTAGCTGACCGTAACAAAGTTTGTAACCACTTCTTTATTTAGGCTTGATGTGTGAAGTTATCTCTTTAACCTGTTGCGCAGGCGAAGTCTTCACAGACGGCGATAACGGGGCTAGCGGAGGCGCATCAGCGGTTTTGTGAGATAGTACGAGTAGGCCATAGAACGGTAGCAGCAGATTGTGTCGACTAATTCTTAGACAAGTATGAACCCTTGTTTCCGCAAATTTGTCCTCAAATTTTCTCACTCGGCCATACTGATTTACGAGTGCAGGATTCTTGATTTCAGGATACATTCCAACAACTCTGGGTGCATCTGATGCTATGGTAATGAACTCTTCAAGAGTGATCGTTTGAAGTTTTTTGTTAAGTTGTTGATCCCTAAAGATAAGCCTCTGATTCAATAAAACATTCACTGGCATTGACCCTTTGAACTTCAAATATCCTTTTACAGTTAGCAAACCCTCACGGATTACATCATGGAAGCATACCAGAATCTCATACTAGGAAGATAAGATATCAATTTGAATGAAGTCTTGAATCGTGTTCCATAGCTCTCATGTAAGCTTGATGATTTACGAGTGATAGTTCGTACCAGAATTTCCGTTTTGTTTGGAGATAATTGACTGATATTATTGAACTTTTGCTTATTTTGCAACTTCCTGAACCGAACTTGGGGCGCTACAGAAAACAGTACGTCGAGGCCATCCATGAGACTTGCGTCACGGTATTGTTGTTTGCTGCAAGAGGGAACGAAGGAAACCGACGGAGTTCTAACGGAAGCAAAGCAAGAACAAGCTGATACATTTCTCTTTCAAGCTTTTGTAACTCTAATTCAATTTGAAAAGAAAGCAATGGAGCCATTAATCCATTTTATTTGTCTTTGTTCAAGATTACAGTTCCAGTAGTTCTTGTTATTAAATTCCTTGTAAACAAATACTTAATTCAATATTGATGGAATTGGACTTCATGTATTTCATGCCATTTATTGTTTCACAATCCGTATGGCCATATTCGTCAAACGAACTAGAAATAAATAAACAGGGTCCAATACGCCAACCCCTTGGTTATCACATGTGAGTCTTCAGTGGTGGGGCCTGTAGCGACTAGTTTAGGCAACTCAGTAGGCATTGTATAACACAATTGTTTGACTGATAATTAATGCAAATAAGCCATACAGCTATTTGCAAGTGATGCTCAGCGTGTGCACGACGGGAACATTACGTTCAGTTAAAATTGAGCTGATTCAATCTGGTGTAATGCATCTATTTCTCAAGTATAGAAACTTGGGAACTCATTTCGGGTGAGGCATCAAACAAACTCCCTCTTCACTTGTAACTCTTGGTTTTATTTGGTACCTCATTTAGCATCTTGTGGCCTTAATGAGAAACAAGGAGCATGAACAACTGTCAAACTTTGAGATTTTTGATTTGCACTTATAGGTTTTCAAAGCTTGAATATTCATGATAATTTGGAATGATGACTTAACTTGAACTTTGAACCTTGAAGTTCGCCACAAATAAAATCTTGTACTTAGTGGATTTTAACCATGGGATTCAAACTTGAGTGGATTTAAAATGAAACTTGCCCATCCAAGCTCATGGATTCAATATTGGTCTTGGATTTTTATGAAGGATAACTTTGTACTTAGAAATTCCTAATAAAAAAAATGAATTCAGTTGAAGCCTTGTATTCTTTGAACTCTCTCTAAAGCTTAGAATTGATCTTTGGGGGGTAAACTCAAATAAAAGTCTTGAAAGCTCTCTTGATCCTGAGTCCAAATATAAACTCGTTCATAGAAGAAAATGCGGTGAATTTCGCGTATCTTGCAACTTGAGTAATCCTTGTCATCCCATAGTGAGCTTGTATACGACATTTTGGATCTGAGTTTTAACACCCGAATCTTAGGTATTTGGGGATAAGTTTCTGCCACTGGTCAGGGTGTCTTAACCATTCAATTCCCATTGATCTTCAAATCTGCTTGAAGAAAACCTTCAAATTGAGGAGCTTACAGAGGGGGGGGGGGGGAGAGATGTCATCCTGCAGCATAACTGCCATCCAACCAGTGACCAGTCTTTAGGGTGCCAGATTCCATATTAGAGGGTATGAGGACCTAGTATTCTGTGGGGGGAAAACTGAGGATTCTGAAGGGAGAAAAGGCTTGGTAGTGGTTTAGGTATCAAAAAGGGTGAGGGCACAATCTCACAAGAGTCCAACACACATCTTGCAAAGACCAGAGAAACTCCACAAACACACACACAACACTGCCTTCGAGACCTTGAATCTTTTGCAGCAGTACCTGTCCTCAAAGAGAAACAAACAGACAAAGCTAGATAAAACAGTTAGTTATGCACAAATGATTGGCCTAAGATGTTATGCAAAGAGCAAAGTGGGGATCTTAGGGTAAAAAATTATGGTGCGACATCGTGTTTATTCGTGGGTTAGAAAAGGGTGTTACAGTAGGAGCTACTAGAACTGCCTCATCTGTAGATTGCATCCGCTCACGTCGAACAGATGCATGTTGAGCTGTCCGTCCATGTATGATACGATCGTCTCTGGCAGCCATGTAATCTGCAAAGCATAATAAATAAATTAGATTTTTTTAAAAATAATTAAAAAAAAACAACAAACAATAAAAGCAACAAAAATAGAAACCAAGTTTCTTCCGGGTTTGCACATCAGGAAAACTTCCGTGGATGCACTTCCGGAAGTACTCAGAATATTTAACGTTGGATTTTTTCGGATGTGCACATCAGAAAAGCAATCAACTTTACAATTTTTCCGGATCTGCACATCCGGTACGTATTTCAAGTTCTTAAAAACGCAGCCATGGCTACTGTACCATAGAAAATGGCATTTTAATGTCCTGATCGTCCGTTTGAAGCAGCAAACAATACCTACATTGTCTTTAACCTATGTTATTCATACTACCTAACAATTTCTACACCTAAATGTCTACTCTAAATCGATTACTCGAAAATAACTCCGAAACTCTAAAATTCGAAAACTTACCGATTAAATTGAGATATAAAGGATTTGGAGTGTCTTGATCGTTGTAGAAGTTGCTCTGCGCCGAACTCGAGTGAAAAAAGTCGGGATTTGTGGGAATGAGAAATTGAGGGTTTGAGAGAGTTTGGTTGTTTGGAATATGAAAATGTAAAGAATAAGGGGAGGAAGAAGCTCTGGCGCGAAGTAATAAGAAATGGTTCCGGATTTGCACATCAGAAATTATTCCTGATATGCACATCCGGAACAAATCAACGTTTTTAAAAAAATGGTGCGTCTGGATGTGCATATCCGAAAACTGGGGGCAAAAATAGAAATTCGCATGATACTTAAGAAACATGGGTGGTGTAATAAGAAATTCTAAAAAAAATTACAATTGAGAATTATTCATCCATTCATCAACTAAATTTTATATCCGAACTACAAATTTATATGTTACAAACTTGTATAAATAGTTTATAAATTTATTTATGAAAATATAAAATAAAATTTTACTAACGTTATTAACTTTCATGAAGACCTTTATATATTTTTATCCCTAGTTAATAATTTTAAGAAGAACAATAAGAAAAGTAGATTGATAGAAATCCTTAGAAGGGATCATAGAAGTACCAATGCTTGATCCTAGACAAAAGAAACACAAACCTTAATTGGATTGTGACACTTGAATAATAATGGAGGTAGACAAATCGATTAACTTAGCAAGATTTATGGAACTCCATGAATGGAGGCCACAAGTGAGCATTGAATGATTGTTGTATATACGCATCCATTTGAATAGTGCAATGAAAGTTGCACATATGTGAAATGTATCAGTCTTTTCTTAATCTATTAATGGTCAAAGAACAAAATGTCCCCTAAAAAATTGCATTATTTTATTTAGTTTGGAGTCGTTCAGATAGCAATATTGACATTTCAAAAATGATTCATTGCTATCATTTTCCAATATAAATTATGAATATAGATAGATATGCATGTTTTGTAGTATTTCATTTGATTTTGGTTGAATTATTGACCCTTCAAAATGACACATATATCACCTTTTTCGAGGCAATGAATTAATGTTTTTTTGGTTGAGATTTTTTTCTTTACTTTTTTAATAGAGAGAAAGAGGTATGATACCATTACACTATCTAACGCAATTTTAGCATATTTTTTTTAATTAGTTAAGATTTAGATGAGGTTTATTAAATTTATGTGAAGCTTACATAGTTTAGGGAGAATCATATAGGTTGAAAAAAATTGTCTGATTGTTTAGAAATGTGAATATTTTAATTATAAATGGAAGAATTTACACATTTATTATCTTTAGGCTTTGAGTAAGTATGTGATATGTTTCTTACAATGTGTGTTGTTTTAAAAAAAAAAAAAACTCCAATATAAAAATGCTCTCTCGTATTGACCCTTCCAAAACTCCAACAATAATATCGTGAGACTTTAATTCGAGTGTATTAAATTACATAAATTACATCATCAAACTATAAAGTACTTTAAGAAACCAATTAAAAAATAATTTCATATCTTTATGAAGTTAAAAGTCAAAACTATCCAATAAAATAAGAGTTAAAATCAGGTAAATTCGAATAAAATCGGATAAAATTGTTTTAATAACTTGGATAAAATCGGTTTTGTCTTTAATTTTATCCAAACTTCTTTTTACAAGCAATTTAACTCGAGATATATACCTAAATAAGTAAAATCAGACAATTTTACAAATTAACACTCAATTTTAACAGTCAAGCGCATGAGAATTTCAATAAACTAGAAAGAGTGTGGTAAATAGTGTGTTCATAACACTACTCTAGAGAGGAAATGCCTATTAGTAAGTCTTTTCAATTCAATAAATTATGGCTAAATCATAAGAATTTTATGATGCGATTGTTAAATGAAAATGTTAAATCTTATCAAATTGTAGAATAATGAGGTGTTTGTTGAGTTGGATGTCAATATTTATGTTATCTTCGATGAGATAAGAAGTTAAATTTGAAAGGGGAAGAATAAATGATCTCTAATGAGAAGATATTTTCTACGAGTAAGACCTTTGTGAATTTGTGTCGTCTTTTTATGTTCAAAGACTTGATGATCTTTCCAAAATTGTGAGTTTAATGGATGAAAGAAGGCAACTCAAATTCTATATATTTTCATTATTCAATGGATATTATGGGGAAATTAAAATCATATTGTTGCCATAAAAGCTGGTGATCATTGGGTGGAAGAGGTTTTGTGGCATTCAATCAAACGTACAATAGTTGTGTTGAATGATAATTCAGTATTTTAGTATTTAGCCTACGTGATATTTTTGTTTGTGTATATATACTAGTGTAGTTGTTTATATGTACACACACACAGACACACACACAGACACACACACACACACACACACACAACAACAAGTAGTGCACATAATCAGTATAGTGAAGTAACCATTTTGTAATCGTTTTGTAAGAGTATCGGAAGTTTGTTTCTCTCTTCCCTCTCTTCTTCCATCTTCATCTTCTTCACCTTGAACACCAACAATCGGTACCAGAGTCTGGTTTCTGACTAAGATTGTTTCTGATACTTCTTACCAAAAGCTGCTTTCAGGAGTAACAGTTTCTCCCCACAAGGTGTGAGGGAGCTTCTGAAGGCAATATGATTCTGGTGTGTTTATATATTGATGACATATTGCTAACAGAAAGGTGTGAACATGATATAACTAAGTTCAAGAAGGTGGTGATGAATGAGTTTGAGATAACTGATCTAGGAAATATGACATATATTCTAGGGATGAAGTTTATGTACTATGAGAAGGATATCATTTTGCATCATCTGAAGTATGAACTTGAGCTTCTGAAGAGATTCGAGCTGCTGAATTGTAAGGTTATTGTCACATCTTCATAAAAAAAATCATAAATTGGATTCTGGTCTTGAGCGTGATGATGTAGATGCTACAACTTCCAAGCAGCTGGTTGGCTCTCTAAGGTATTTATGTAATACCAAACCTGACATTTGTTATGCAGTTGGAATGGTGAGTAGGTTTATAAATAAACCGGAATGGTCTCATTACCAAACTGCTGTCAGGATTTTGAGGTATATTAAGGGGACTCTGAAGTATGGAGTTTTGTTCCCTTATGGAGAAAAGACTAATTCAGAGCTGATGTGTTATTCAGACTTTGTTTGATGTGGAGACAGGGTTGACAGAAGAAGTACTTCTAGATATTTGTTTAAGTATCTGGGAGGTCCTATTTCTTGGTGATTCAAGAAGCAACCAGTTGCTACTTTGTCAACCTGTGAAGCTGAATACATTGCATGTGTTGTGGCTGCATGTCAAGTTGTTTGGCTTCTGAATTTACTGCAGGATCTGAAGATCAAGGTAAATGAGCCTCTGAAGTTGATGATTGATAACAAGTCTGCAATCAATCTTGCCAAAAACCTAGTGCTACATAGGAGAAACAAGCATATTAAGACGAAGTATTGTTTTCTGAGAAATTAAGTCCATAATGGAGTGCTAGAAGTTGTGTATTGTATCACCCAGAAGCAACTGACAGATGTTTTAACGAAGGCGATCAAGGCTAATCTATTTATCCACTTGAGGGATGAATTGGTGTTGTTAGTTTTGATTAGTTAAATCCTGAATTAAGGGGTGATGTTCAAGGTTAATTCAGTATTTTAGTATTTAGCTTACGTGACATTTTTGTTTGTGTATATATACTAGTGTAGCTGTCAATAGATAATACACACTCTGAGTATTAAGTAGTGCACATAACCAGTGTAGTGGGGGTAACCATTTTTTAACCATTTTATAAGAGTAGTGAAAGTTTATTATTCTCTTCTCTCTCTTCTTCCATCTTCATCTTCTTCATCTTATGCACCAATAAGTTGGTCACGGCCAAAGACCACCACTTTTAAGAGTAAGCTCACCAAATAGAAATTGTCCATTGAGGCACATTTAGCAATTTCAGATTGAAGAAAATCATCAATTTAATTTTGAGATTAAAATGCAAAAAATTAACACCACCAACGATGAGAATAATTAGAAGGATTTTTTTTTAATAATCAACTTCATTAATAACAAAGGCTAGAATATAGCCCCAAAAAACAGATTTACAAAACCTTCACTAAAACATGAAAGGAAGAAGATAAAACTGGACTAAAAGATTACAAACAACATTACACCCAGCTCTCTTCCATGACAGTGAACTAAAGCTACGAATAATGGGCCATCCATGACAGAAACAACAGAAAAAACCAGATAAAATCCAAATGAACTACTCCTATTAATTCACTCAGTCTATATCCTAACATATCCATTGAAATGCCTTACCGATAAAAATCGAAAGGCAACTTAAGCCATTCATAAAGAGTACCATAAGATTTCTTTTTGATATTCAACTCCTTCCAACTCCATGATCTTTGGACAATTTCTTGGAAAATTTTGTTAGAGTCCGCGACATAATTGTTAAAAACCACTTGATTCATATTTCTCCAAATGCACCAACACGCTATTAACCATACGAAAGATGATGGAATTCCGATCCCTAGGAATTTGGCCCAACTGAGAAATGAATCAACACAATTCGATCCAATAGGGTAGTGCACTCCTAACCACATTTCTATTTCCCTCCAAACCAGTTTCGTTTTAGGACAGGATAATAAGATATGAGTTATATCTTCATGAACCTGGAAACAAAACACACAAACCATCTGGTGAGGGTCGACAATAATGCCTCTATTGACGAGGTTATCGCACGTAGGCAGCCTGTTTAATAATAGTCTCCAACCAAAAATCTTGATCTTTAAAGGGATCCCCAAATTCCATAATCGATCCAACGCTTCCGTCGTATTGTTATCTAACGACTCTTCCCCCATCCTATGACTCAATGCCAAGTAACAAAGATTCACACTAAACTTGTTATCCGTGTCCCTGGCCCATAAGACCAAGTCCTCTTCATGACAGTTCATCTCAACCTCGTTTAGAATTTGAAGCAATTCTACTGCTGTTCCACCATCTGCATTATTCAAAAGAACATTTTTCCCATAAAGGTCCCACACCCAGTTATTTTCAATCCAATACCCACAATCCTTAATAAGTATATCCTGAAAGGGAAAGGATTCAAAGAGGTATGGATAATGAAATTTGATTGGAGTTCCTCCAATCCATCGTGCGTGCCAAAAGAGAGAACTTCCTCCATTTCCCACTTTCCAAGATAACATTTTGAATATACCCTGTCCATTTGTAGGATCTGACAGATGAATTAGAACCTTCCACCATCTGGACCAGCTTCTTGGAATCTTTGATGACTGTTTTAGGAAGCTACTTAGGAAATCACAACCATACTTTGCTTTGAGAACATCACACCATATTGAGTCATGTTCATTAAACACCCTCCAAATCCATTTGGCTACTAATGCACGGTTAAAAACTGATACATCATTAATGCCTAAACCACCACGACTTCTTGCTTTGCAAACTTGGGACCACTTCACCCAAGAAATGCAGTTCTTCTCCAAATCTCCTCTCCACAAGAATTTTCTTTGAATTGCTTTAATTTTTCTCAGGATAGTTGCCGGAGCCAGGAAAAATGAGAGATAGTGAATAGGCATATTCGTTATAACAGAGTTGATCAAAGTAACGCGACCACCAATGGACAGCAATCTTCCCCTCCAAGAAGCCAAACGAGCTTTGATATAAGATATGACTGGTTTCCAAAAGGCAAGAGATTTATGACTACCTCCTACTGATAAGCCCAGGAATCTAAATGGAAAAGTTGCTACTTTACAAGACAGAAAAATTGAAGCAGCTTCAATCCTGTCCCTGTCTAAGCCTAAGCCAATTAGATTGCTCTTGCTGAAATTAACCTTCAACCCTGACATAATTTCCATACCTCGCAATATAGATTTGATCGCCCACATATTAGACCACGAATCAATAATTAGAAGGAAATAAAAATCACCATTAGTACATATGCGAATCTAGCCATAGAGGGGGAATAGAACATAGGAGCTATGTAAACATAAGTCCATTTGTATCAATAAGGAGCTTATCCAAACTTAAATGAAAACTCTTTAAATTAAAAATATAATTATAAATGTTTAACTATTAATAATTCTCAAACTTCAATTATTGTGAATTAAGGTCAATCAGTCAATGACATAAAGCATTATTTCATACGTTAAATTTTAGCACAAGTTGCATATATAGTAAGGGAAATCACTTCCATATTTCCCTTATATAACTATACAATTTGGCAACCAAAATATTATCCTACAACTCTACCTTTTTGTTAACCACTTTTCAACCCTTTTTTCTTTAAGGACTCAAATCCATTTCTATCTTTGCACAAAAAGAATTAAGAAAATGGGTGCTCTAGATTTCCTCTCAGATTACTTCTCTGTCACTCCAAAAAAGAAACACAAGCCAATGCAGGTTTTTCTCATGCACCTATCCTATCTCACTTATGTGTGTGTATGAATTAAGAAAATTGTGTTTATTTATTTTATTTTTTTGCAACTTAATTTTTCTCTTATAGACAGTTGAAATAAAGGTGAAAATGGACTGTGATGGCTGCGAAAGAAGAGTTCGAAGTTCAGTTTCCCATATGTCAGGTTCATAACCATAACCATAATCATATCTCTCTCATTAATTTTCGGATTTCGCAACGGTTTTCTTGCGTTGTCGTACAGTCAAAATGTTATAATGGTAGTGTTTACTTTTTACGATATAAGAATGTTGATAGTATTAAAAGATGGATTAAATATGATAACGTAGGTGTGAAGGAAGTGGATGTGAATAGAGAGCAAAGCAAGGTAACAGTGACTGGTTATGTGGATAGAAACAAGGTGTTGAAGAAAGTGCAAAGCACTGGAAAAAGAGCTAAGTTTTGGCCATATGTTGAATATAACTTGGTGGCATATCCCTATATAACACAAGCATATGCAAAGAATGCACCATCTGGATTTGTGAAAAACACTGAATTAGCTTTACCAAATCCAAATGGAGCAGATGATAAGATCACTTCTTTCTTCAGTGATGATAATCCTAATGCATGCTCAATCATGTGAAGAAACTTTAGGCATGTGAAGCAAGTTGCTTTTTTTTTATTACTATCAATTATTAGTACTATAGATGAATTAAGATTTGGAAGCTGTTTTGAGCATGTTGTAAAATGTGTGCTTAATGACTAGTAATCAAGTTATGTTTATGGGTTAAATGTAGTTTTGTTAAACTTCATCAGCATTTAAAGAAAACCTTTAACGCAAAAATGAGCGCAACAAAATTAAAATATTGATATCGATACTGTTATTTATTATTTTTATAATAAATAATAAATTATGATTAATTCACACGAGACGACAACAATCATTACTAGAATGAACAACAATCATTACTAGAATGACCAAAATCTAAAAGATGGTTTTTCTCATAATCAAATAGATTTTTTTTCATTGAACATATGAATATAAATGAATGATTATTTGATTCAGAAAATGAATCAAGATTTTTATTTTAAAATATTTGTATAAGATATTTGTCATCATATGCATGAACTTTTTTTTTAATGCATGGGGTTTCCCATAGAAATATTAATTTGAAGTTAGAAAAAATAAAATATAAGGGACTTTCTTAATACACCACCCAAGTTTCTTATGCACCATGTGAAATTTTATTTTTGTCACTAGATTCCGGATTTGCACATCCGGACGCATCAAATTTTTAAAAAACGCTGATATGTTCCGGATGTGCACATCCGGAAGAATTTCTGATTTGCAAATCCGGAAAAAATCAAAAGAATTCCATAAAATCATTTACTTCTAAATATAATTAAATCCAATCTAATTAAAATCCAATATAATTAAAATTAATATCATTTTTTCAATATAATTAAATTTAATATAATTAAAATCTATATTAATTAAAATTAATATGATATTTAATATGATTAATTTATTTCAATATAATTAATAGGATTAATATGGTATTTAATTCTAAATTATTTTTTTATATTGAAAAAATTAATTTAATTATATTGGATTTAAAATTATATGGTATTTACTTCTAAAATTGGATTTAATTATATTGGTATTTAAAATTATATGATATTTACTTCTAAATTATATGGTATTTACTTCTAAATTATAATTAAAATTATATGGTATTTACTTCTAAAATTAATTTAATTATATTGGATTTAATTATATTGAAAAATCATATTAATTTTAATCATATTAATTTTAATTATATTGGATTTAATTATATTGAAAAAATCATATTAAGTTTAATTATGTTGGAATTTAATTATATTGGATTTAATTATATTTAGAAATAAATGATTTTATGGAATTCTTTTGATTTTTTCCGGATTTGCAAATCAGAAATTCTTCCGGATGTGCACATCCGGAACATATCAGCGTTTTTTAAAAATTTGGTGCGTCCGGATGTGCAAATCCGAAATCTGGGAAAAAAATAAAATTTCACATGGTGCATAAGAAACTTGGGTGGTGTATTAAGAAAGTCCCAAATATAATAATATTTTTATCACTACATGGCTACTATAATTATAAACAAAACACGTACAAAAAAAATAAAAAATGAAAGAATACAATACATGATTGTCAATGCCTTAAAACCTTTTCATTTGCTTATACTACTGCTTTATATATGTAACTCAAATTAGTCTTTTCAAGATTTTTTTTTATAGATAAATATCAAGATTAAAACATAGGTATTAAATGCATAGGTGTTACAGTTTTTTTTAATATAAATATAGTATAACATATTTTTACTAAAAGATATTTATAAAAAAACCTCATTGCAAATTTGGTTTAAATATATAGTTTCTCATAAATAAAAAAAGTAATGTAATATTTCATCTTTTTACGATTTTTTTAATGATAAATTAAAAAAAAGAATGATAATCTATTTTGTAAAATTTTTCATAAAAATTATTATTAAAAAATATGTGTTTTTTTATTATGTTGAAATATTCAATAATTAGTATCTAAAATATTGGATGTAAAAATCACTCATTTAATTTATAAAAAACAACTACAAAATGATTTTTATTATATTTAATAAATTCTCATTAAAAATTTTCAAAATATAAAGTAAAAATTTATGACAAATTAGAAAAGAAAGCCAGTGGAGAAAGAATGATATAGCTCTAAACTTTTTGCTATGGAGAGAAAATTAAATTTAAAAAAGTTATGGATATTAAATAAATTAAGAAAGGGAATAAGATATATACAAGGCCATTATAACAAAATGTCTTCACTTGCATGAAAAGAAATTAATGGGAGAAAAATAAAATTGACAAAAATAAAATAAAAAATTGATCATTTTTGCCACCCTATCCATCTCACTTGAGTATGCTTTTGAACAGTGCAAACACTTTCTACCTACACTTCATAAATGTTGATTACTTTGAATTGTTTATTACAATGTCATGAAGGTTTTTAATTAAAAAGTTTTCTTTTCCAAGCTTAAAATAAAATATTAATGTCACGTTTGTCAAAATGTAGATATAATGGTATCTTGCTTTAATTTTTTCAGTTTGGGAGTAATGATTACACAGCAAAAAGAGAATGCGGTGGAATTTCGTTGCACTAGTGGTGATTGATTTTGCAAAATAACTAGAAATGTTTATCTAGTTTCAACAAGAATGGATCTTAAGAATAAACATCTCCAATTTACTAAATATTTAATATGCAATTTTTTATAATCGCAAGTGAATTATTTGAACCATCCCTATCAACTTTTGTTAACTATTTTATGTTTTATATTTTATACTTTCGGCTAGGGGGCGGAAAAAAAGGAGTCTACATTTATAAGCTAAAAAATAAAATAATGTAGCTAATTAGGTAATTTACAAAAAAGAGAGCTGAAAATTATTTGACATATTATCTCTTTCTATAAGGGAACAGGAAGCGTAACTGCAGCATTCTTGTTCTATTGGATTCCATGATTTCATGTAGTGGAACATCATGGTGTGTCTGTCATGGAAATTGACTCATGCATCAATCTCTTTATCATTTTCGTTAGCTTTAAATTCTAAAATCTTCAAATTATTTTTTAAAAGATAATTACCATGTTTTAATTTCTTTTTTCATTTTTTTCTATTTCATGAATTTGAAAATCCTAAAAATCTCATATGTATCTTTTCTTAGGCTTCTTTCAATCATTTTTTTCCTCATAACTTCATAGTAAATATGACTCTAATTACACAAATTTGTATATCACTTATTCCTGTAGATTAGTATATCTTCTCTATTCATCTAACATTTGCTTTGAGGGGAGGCAAACGGACGGGGCAGATATGGTTGAACACGAGGATTAAAAACATTGGTCCGCCCCACAAAAACGTGTTGGCGAAAAGAGCTTGCGGGTGCAACACCTTTTAAACCTAAAAAGTATAAAATACAATGTTAATGCCCGCACCAGTAAAAAAATGGGGTAGAGCAGACATATTAGATAGTGCAAACTTAAAGTTTTTGTCCGTTATAGTGTTGTTGGGTATAAACTCCAAAGACATGTTGATATTACAACACTGCTGGAGAAATAATTTTATCTTCAATGAGGATCTGTAGAAGATTCTTCCTGCGAGACGCGGTGCAAAATAAATGCACGTTCAAGATGGGCTCAGAAACCACACCTACTAGGGATCAAAGTTCAATCTAGGAACAAGCTAGAAAGAAACGGTCAAACCAGACTCCAATTGAGGAATGAACTCAAATGGGGATTTATCTTATCCAAATGTGGGAAAGATAACTGAACCAACCATCATCCACGAGAATCAAACTCTGTGGGGAATTCAGAAAAGATGGCCACTTTATGCCTAGGGCTGACTTTCTATTGGAGTGAATAGACAAACCCAGTCACTTGGGGAGATAAACGCCAAAGTGAATCAAAGACAGGTAAACACTAGGAAAGGAAGCAAAAATGCTAAGATGTATGCACATGAATGCTTATGCCATGCTTACAAAACAGACAAAAGGAAACGAGACTGGAGATGAAATAAACATCTCGACAAGGATACCCAGCCAAACTCATCAGATTGGACCATTACTGGGATGAATAAGTAGGATCATCAGATCTACTTCACTGGTGAAAAGAGTATTCCACTGGAGGTATAGCATCATGACTTCACTAGGATTGCCATCATGAGCTTGATTTCCTTACTGGAGGAGGAAGATCCATGGAGATTGGCCAAGCTCGACCGAAGTAACAATTTACTGGGAAGCTGGCAAAGGATATCACAAGAACATGGTAATTCTGCATCCTGACTTGTATGATGATCACCATAATAAACAACAACTCTTGCAACATATAATCTTCAAATCTTCTCTGCCCCAGATTACATGGTATGTTGGGAGAAAATACCAAGAGAATTTTACAGAAGAATCGGCATGCAAAATGCCTCGATATCTTCAAACTCTTAGATTCGTGAATCTCGGTGTAACTACCCCAGATTAACGGTGTTTGCACAACAAAGTCTTTGAACTTGCTCTTCAGACTGGTTGGTCTGTGAAGGAAGTACCCCTGACCAATTGACCTTTTAGAGATTTACCGAATCTCGACCTGATTGCCCCTGATTAACGGTATTTGTGATACAAAATCCTCAGACTGCGGTAGAAACAACTAGGGAACAAACTTGCCCCTGTTGGTGGGCCTTTGGAGTCCTCGCCTTGAAACAAACTTGTCATAAGATGACCTCAAGAAGGCTTGCCCCAATATTCTGAACTTTTGACGAGTTTTGCCTCTGATTTAGTAGCTCTTGGGATGGTGGAATGGCATATTCCTCCGCTTGGTTGCCCCTGACTAAGCTTCCTTTATCAAGTCGAATTCCCTAGCTGGCTGCATTTGTTGGGATTTCTTTGACATTTAATTTTCTTTGTAAACAAGTATTGTTCATTAAAAATTGGCAATTTTAATGTAAAATTCATGCAAGCTTTTGAAATCAAAGTTTTATTGATGAAACACACACAGTGGAATGATTAAATCAAAAACAAAGTGGATTTAGCACTAGCGCAAAAACGGTTTTAGACAGCGTTTTTTTAGCCTTTAGACAGCGCTTTAAAGCGCTGTATAAGCCAGCGACGCTATAGGTTTAGACAGCGCTTCTGGTATTACCAAAAGCGCTGTCTAAAGGGGCGTGTATTTAATGAAAAGCGCTGTCTATGGTACCTTTAGACAGCGCTTTTTCACATTATATGGATTACTTTAGACAGCGCTTTCGTCAAAAGCGCTGTCTAAGCCCTACCTTTTTTTGACTTTTTTGGTACACCTTAGACAGCGCTTTCTCCAAAAGCGCTGTCTAAGACCTTCCTTTTTTGACTTTTTTAGTACACCTTAGACAGCGCTTTCACCATAAGCGCTGTCTAAGACCTTCCATTTTTGACTTTTTTAGTACACCTTAGACAGCGCTTTCACCATAAGCGCTGTCTAAAGTGGACCTTAGACAGCGCTTTCACCAAAAGCGCTGTCTAAGGTGTACGAAAAATTTTATATAATTTTTTTTTAACCACAATTTTACCAGGTTTTTTCAACCAGAATTTGACCTGTAATTTTCAACCAGCAATTTTTTTCAGAATTGGCAATTCAAACCATTGGCCTTTCTACACCAAAATTATATATCCAAAATTGGCATTTCATACCAATATATATATTTAAAATTACAAACCAAAATTGTATATACACCTATTTATAATTACAAATCATTACATTTTTCTACAAATGCACATTTTACTTATTCACCAAAATTGCATCCAACCAAAGTTATTGCTTCCAACCAAAGCATTTTTTCTACAATGCACATATTACTTATACACCAAAATTGTATATACACCAAAATTGCATCCAACCAAAACATTGCTTCAATCTACATTATAAGTCCTGAAAACACAAAGATTGTAATTCAAAGTATTAAAATTCAAAGTATATACACCAAAAATTGTAATTCAAAGTATATACACCAAAATTGTAATTCAAAGTTTGTAATTCAAAGTATATACACCAAAATTGCAATTCAAAGTATATACACCAAAATTGTAATTCAAAGTATATACACCAAAATTGCATCCAAAATTGTAATTCAAAGTTTGTAATTCAAAGTATATACACCAAAATTGCAATTCAAAGTATATACACCAAAATTGCATCCAACCAAAGCATTACTCCAACCAAAGTTACACATATTAAAATTCTCATCAATTAAAGTAAGAGTATAATATTATACCTTAAGTTTGTAAAATTCCGAGCTCCATAATGTATTGACACCACTCCTCTTTGATTTCATCCAATAGAGCCTTTGTGTAAGTAGCACTCCTGAATTCTTCAAAATACTACATAATAATATAACATATAGTTTGATTTAGTTTTAACTATTTCATTAGACAATATGAGAGATATGTGTTAAAATAACTCATAAGTTAGAAATACATACATCGGGTGGAATCTCCATTCGATCCAACGAAATAGTGTCTCTCATAAATCTCAACATGAAATAGCCGCAATCTATTTGATTGCGTTGCCGAGGACACTACAAATGAAAATAAAATATGGATAAATTCTAAGTTTTATCAAGTAAGCATCACTAATATAATAAAACATGTGATAATTAATATACCTTCACATAATTCCATGTAATGGTGTGGTCGATTCCCCGATGTTCTAGGAATGCTTGTATAGTGCTAATAAAATATAAATGAATATTTAGAACAATTCACATAAATAAATAAATATACACATTTCTATTTAGAACAATTTCACTTACGTGTCAATACAGTCCTTCATATCCGGGTATGTGGTCCAATCATTTCCTAAGGAATCCAGATAATACACTACTCCGCGGATAGGATTGATTGCAACCAACAACCAATGTCCACTGTAAGATTAAACAAGTGTTAGATAGAAACTTTCTACACGAAGTCAAAATACAAAAAAAAATATAATAGATGAATTTAGAATGAAAATCTAACCCAGTATTAAACGGTAAAAAGTACAACTTTTCCGTTTCTTGGTTGTCCATAAAGACGTTGCGTATATACGCATGGACCTCATTTGGTTTCGTCAATATTTCGGTTAAGTTGACAGCGCTGGGGCATAAGAATGCAAATCTTTGCTCCAATCCCCGGGGGCGCATAAAACTGTCATACAGAAACCTGAAATAAAAACATCATTAACATTAGAATATTCATTTGAAAAATAAAGTAAATAAGTTGTTCAATTACCAAAGTAGATCGGATATACCTCAAGTATATATTGACAACAGTGACGCCCAATTCTGTATGTTGGAAAACTTGCTCGAAGTCTTCATTACCAACATTCTGGTCAAATTCAAAGCCATACAAATTCAAGTATATAACAAATTTTACCTCTTTCACTAACATCTCTTTCTTTTCTTGGTTGGAATATGAATTACTTGTTTCTTATCAATGCGGACGGATGAATGGATCCAAATTCCCTCGTTATGGTCATTTCTGATATATGACCCATCCGCTATAAGATCCTCATCTTGATCATTTCTATTCAACCCATTCTCAACATCAATATCACATTGATCTACACCGCTATCACATTGATCTACACCGCTATCATCAACCACTTTGTTAGATAGAAGCACTATAGACCATTTCATACTCGTCGGGTCAGTGACATAGAACACTTGTCTAGCTTGCGATGCTAGAATAAAAGGCTCATCTTTGTACCCCACCCTATTAAGATCCACTTGCAAAAATCCAGACTTATCCATTCGTATGCCACTACTATTTACCCACTTGCAACCAAAGATTGGAATCTGAAACTTCTCGTAATCAAACACCTAAATGTGCTCAATAACTCCAAAATATGACAGATTTGCATATTTGGGGTTTAAGTCCTTCATACTTGATATGTGCATTGCTTCAGCTAGGACGGTGACACCACTATTTTGCATAGTACTTTTATCGTCTTGTTCTTTGGTATAAAATGTGTATCCATTAATTGCGTATGCGCTATGAGAATACACATGCAAAGTTGGACCATATGCCAAACATCTCAACCTTTCTGTTACTGAAGCAGGATCTGAAGAGCGCTTCAAATAAATATGATCCTTTAACCATTGTATGAAACTTTGATTGTGCTCTCGTACTATCCAATTTTCATTTCTGTTCTGATTTAACCTTCGGAGTACATCCTTGTGCATCTCAACATATGGCTCAACCTCATTATCATTGTGCAGAACATACAAATGCACTTGATCCCGTTCATCCCTTGATACTGTCACAATTTTATTTCCAATTAATTTTTTACCATCCTTTTTTTCGAAAATATGAGCTTTGGGGAGTCCAATCGATTGAACATTGGACAAATATTCAGTACAAAACTCAACCGCTTCTTCAACAATGTATCGTTCAACAATACACCCCTCTGGTCGACTTCGGCTTTTCACGTACCCTTTTAATATTTTCATATAACGTTCAGCAGGGTACATCCATCTCATATAAGCTGGTCCACACATCTGTGTCTCTTTCACAACATGAACAACAAGATGTACCATTATGTCAAAAAAAGAGGGAGGAAAATACATTTCAAGCTCACACAAGGTAATAACTATCTGTTTTTGTAGTGTTGGTAAGATATCGGGATCGATTACCTTACTACAAATTGACCTAAAGAAAAAACACAAATTAGTTATGGCGCTTCTTACTTTCACTGGCAAAATAGAACGTATACCTATTGGTAGAAAGTGTTCCATTATAACATGGCAGTCGTGTGTCTTTAAACTCTTCAACGTGAGATCTTTCATAGACACAAGTCTTCTGACATCTGAAGAGTATCCTTCTGGAACTTTAACTTCACTCAGAAACTTACACAATATTTTCTTCTCCTTTCTAGACAGAGTAAAAGCAGCAGGTGGTAGATATGTCCGTCTTCCTTTCTTCACGGGTGCTAATTCAGTTCTAATCCCCATCGCTTCCAAGTCTTTTCTTGCTTTAAGGCCATCCTTAGTCTTTCCTTTTATATTGAGTAACGTACCAATAACACTTTCAAATACATTTTTCTCAATATGCATAACATCGAGAAAATGTCTCACGTACAAAGACTTCCAATATGGCAATTCAAAAAATATCGACCTCTTTTTCCACCCACCTTTGACAACCTTATGTGCAAAAGGTTTGCCAAACTCAGTACGCATATCTTTCACCTTTTTAAAAACTTGGTCACCTGACAACATAGGTGGAGCTCTACCTTCTTCGGTGTCTCCATTGAATTCTTGACTCCACCCACGGTAGTGATGTTTGGCATTTAAGAATCTACGATGACCGAGAAAGACATTCTTATGACCAAAGTCCAATCGCTTCGAAACTGTTTTATCTTCACAAATAGGACACGCTTTTTCACCTTTTATGCTGTACCCTGATAGATTCCCGTAAGCTGGAAAATCATTAATTGTGCCAAACAACATCGCCCTCAAATTGAAACTTTCTTTCCTATATCCATCATAAACCTCCACACCGTTCTCCCACAATATCTTTAAATCTTCGATCAAAGGTGTCAAGTATACGTCTATGTCATTCCCTGGTTGTTTAGGCCCAGAGATTAACATAGATAACATCATGTACTTACGCTTCATGCATAGCGACGGAGGTAGGTTATAAATCATAAGAATCACAGGCCATGTGGTATGTGAGATACTTTGAAGACCATGCGGGTTCATTCCATCAGTAGATAATGCCAGACGAAGGTTTCTTGCTTCTTCCCCAAAGTCAGGATAATCATTATCAATTTTCGACCACTGTGGTGAATCAGCCGGATGTCGCAACTTTCCATCAATAATTCTTTCATCTGCATGCCAAGTCAGGTGTCTTGCATCGGTTTCACTACGAAACATGCGCCTAAATCTCGGTATTATAGGAAAATACCATAAGACCTTGGCTGGAGACAATTTTTTCTTATATCGAGACAAACCGCATTTAGGGCACTCAGTTAACGATGCATATTCCTTTCGAAACAAAACGCAATCGTTTGGACAAGCATGTATTTTATCATAGCTCATGCCAATAGAGCACAACATTTTTTTGGCCTCATAGGTTCGATTGGGAAGAACATTATCTTCCGGTAGCATTTCTCTCAAAAGGGCCAACAACTCTGTGAAACTTTTATCCGACCATCCATTGCCCGCCTTTAAGTTGTACAACTTCAATACCGCAGACAGTCTTGTGAATTTAGTGCAACCTTGATAGAGCGGTTTCTCTGCATCGCTTACCAACCTCTCAAACATTTCGGGACAATCATGAAGATCTTCTACAACTGCTTCTGCAATCTCTTCGACTCGATCACAATCGTATGTTTCCGTGTCTTTGTCATCTGAAGCATAGGTTGTATTACTTTTCCTCGTCGGTTCAACATTCTCGTTAATTTTCTCACCATGATGTATCCAACACTTATAACTTCGATCAATTCCATTCATCAGTAAATGCGATTTCAACCCATCTGCGTCAACCCTACCAACATAACAACAACCCAAGCAAGGACATTTTATTCGATTGAGCTCTTCAGCGTCAGCGTGTTGAACAACAAACTTAACGAAATCCAATACCCCATTCTCGTACTCTTTGGACAATCGATCGGCATCCATCCATTTTTTATCCATGGTTTTCCTACTTATTAATCCTAACAGTTAGAAAGAATTTAACATTAGCATAACAAGTCCAAACTAAGAAATTCAAAGCAATTAACTTCATTAACAAAATTGCTTTGAATTTCGGTTCTTTAGAACAACAACCTCAAGAATTTACATTATTAACATTAACACTAACACTAACACTAACACTAACACTAACCTAACACTAACACTAACACTAACCTAAACTAAACTAAACTAAACAAACACATTATATAGCAATAGTTAACAATGTAGAAAAATGTTAACAAGAACAAACTATAATAGATGTTCTAAACTAACACTAACACTAACACTAACACTAACCTAACACTAACACTAACACTAACCTAAACTAAACTAAACAAACACATTATATAGCAATAGTTAACAATGTAGAAAAATGTTAACAAGAACAAACTAAACTAACACATTATATTGATTCTATTCCTATATCACCAAAAATGAAGTTAGCACATATTTTATTCTTATATCCAACAACAGTCCAACATTAGCAACAACATTAACAACATTAGCAACATTAGCAACAGTCCAACATTAGCAACAACATAAACAACATTATTATCAACATCAACAACAACATTATTATCAACATCAACAACAACATTATCAACATTATCAGCAACATTATCAACTGAAACTCTGAAACTCTGAAACTTCCAAACTGAAACTCTGAAACGTGTAAAATGTGTAATACTCTGAAACGTGTAAAATGTGTAATACATCAACAACAACATTATTATCAACATCAACAACAACATTATCAACAGCAACATTATCAGCATACCTTATAAAATGTGTAATAATCTGAAACTCTTAAACTTCCAAACTGAGTGACGAAAACGCGAAATGAGAGAGGAACAGACGGTCACGGTGGAGTAAAGGTCGTCGGAGTCGCGAAATGAGGGAGGAACGGTGGACGACGGCGCGGTGGACGACGGCAAGGGTTTAGCTCAGGTTCGCAAGTATCCGTTCGCAACAGGGGAGGGAGAAGAAAGAGCGCAAAACTGAAAATGAAAACTGAGTATATTCATATATTTTAATTTTATTAGACCTTAGACAGCGCTTTTAAACAAAGCGCTTTCTAAGGTGGCCCTTAGACAGCGCTTTAAAAGCGCTTTCTAAGATTGGCCTTAGACAGCGCTTTTGTTTTTATTTTTTTAAATATTTAAGACCTTAGACAGCGCTTTCCTTAAAAGCGCTGTCTAAGGTCTTATATTTTTTTTAAATTTAAAAGGCCTTAGACAGCGCTTTTAAGGAAAGCGCTGTCTAATATTTTCCATTAAATTTTTTTAAAAATTTAGAAGGCCTTAGACAGCGCTTTTCACTAAAGCGCTGTCTAAGGTCTTATATTTTTTTGCGCTTTTCCTTTATTAAATTAATAGATTCCGTGTTTTTGACCTATAGCAGCGCTTTTGTAATAAAGCGCTGTCTAAGGTGAGATGTTATAAGTCCTTTTTGTTGTAGTGTAGTCATTTACAGAATGACAGATGAAGTGATCAACACACGCAAATAGCAAAGATCATTAGGAGTCAGGTTAATAAACCTTGCTGTAGTATGCTTTCAAAACAACCTTACCTCAATTAGGTCTTTTAAGGGTTGTAACGTGGCTTGGTTCACGGTTTATGAAACAAAAGATAAAGGCTCAAAGTTTATTTGTACCCATCCCATCTTCGTGATGAACTCCGATCCTACACTCAGTTAACACAAGCTATACATTCAGGTTCCCATAGGCTGGAAATTGAAATGATGATAGTTGGTGATGATTAAGACACTTAGGGTAGTCATTACTCCCTTACAACACTTGGTTATCCTTTATTGCTGAGGTTTTGAGACCTCTTCTTTTCTTCACTGAGGTTTTGAGGCCTCTTCTTGTCTTTGGTGAGGTTTTGAGACCTCTTCTTTGTCTTTGTTTGAGGCTTTGAGACCTCTTCTTTTCTTGATTGTTAATATTTTGAGACCTCTTCTTTTCTTGATTGTTGTATAAACCTTCTTGTATAAGGCGAAGTTTTGGGCTTCCCATCTTTCTTGGCTTTTACCTTGAAAGGGACTCGGCTTATTCTTCGATTAAGGATTTCTTGACAATCCTTACTTATTTGTCGCTTCGGGAACAACTTGTACAACGCTTATTCACTTGATTTGAGAGAAGCTGACTGATGTCTTGCATGAAGCGCTTACATTTGAATGCATAACTAAGTTGAACTGAGAACTACCCTGCCCCAAGGTTGAGATTTAAGGGTTTTTTGAATAAGGAAAGGAAACTCCTACTTCTAGGCTCGAAGGGTTAACGAGGGATTATCTTCCATATTTCTCCAGTGTTTAGGGATTGAAACAATGCCTTACATCCTCGGCAAGGTTTAATCGAAAGCATACCACAGCAATTAAGGATGTAATGTTTTTGTCATCCTCCCCAATCTTTGCTTAAACAAACGGTTTGATAAAGGGAAAGAAACAAGATAAAGATATATTTTTTTTGTTTTCTCACGAACATAAAAGTAAATGAGTGAAACGATTGGACTTAATCAAAAGATGCATAAACACTTCATTAATCTTGCCAATTTGAAAGTACAACAAAGCTTATAAGCAAAAACATATTCAAATATGCAAAGAAAAAACAACAAAATGCTAAACAGTCAAAAGTTTGTTGGCTTCGGGGATCTGGAATTTCCTTCTTGATTTGCCAAGCTGAGATAACCGTCTTCAGAGTTGTTTGTCGAGATCAGTCTGAGAATCATCTTCACATCCACTCTTGAAAATTTCTTCCACTTCAGAGCCTGATGAATCCGCTTGATTAGGTGAAGGATTGTTGATTGTTGATTTGAATGCAAACATATTGGAGTCAAGCAGAGTCTGAATCTTGTCTCTGAGTACCTTACAGTCTTCAGTTGCATTCCAAAGACATACCCTGAATATTTTCATCTCTCTTTGCCAAGGCTGCCACAATCTAATTCAACTGGTTTCTCAACAAGTCGAAATCTTCTCTGGTTACAAACTGGTTACGCTCTTCTGAGTTCATGATCCTTCAAAAGCTACTTCAAGTCCAATGATGGCTTCGGGAAGTCAACTGGGTAACAGATAGAGGATGGATGAGACTCAAGGCTGAGAAATGCAAATGCGCATGCAATGCTAATACGAGTCAAATGGTTTCAAGGAACTCAAAGGAAAGCTGGAAAAAAAAATTTGTGGAAAAACTGAGGAGTTTTATTTTATAAAATCATAATCTATATTGATCTTTACAAAGGAAATAAAAGTCTGAGTTCCTTGAAACCAAAAGGCTATCATGAATGTATAAATGTATGCATAAACACACATATACAGGTATTCACATACATGCACAAGCAAACAAAGGAGGGCTTAGGTTTGAACATCACGAGCATGGAGCCATGGTCTACCCATCCCAAAAGGTGTGTACTATGGGTTTTCATCTGCGGAACAGGGTTCTAAGAAGTTCCCAGAGTTGACGACCCATCTTTCGGATTTTATTGACTTCCCAGATAACTTGGTAATCAACAAAATTCTTAAGAGAATCTCGTCTGAGTGTAGTATCGCGTACAACCAATTCAGAAATAGACTCCATCATGGTCACCGCACTACATCCTAAAAGGCTTAAGTGGGGTTTGGTAACTACGGTTCTCAATATCACGGGCTCCTAGGTTGAGAGTAGCACGTTTTCACGAATTGATTCATTCAACATAACTAGACTCTCAAGAGAGCCTCAATTGAGTGATGGTGTCTCAATTCAACTTTTTCAGGATTCGACTCCCTCAAAGCCTCCTTGAATATACCATCGTCCTATCATAAGTGCACTCAAATCCGGGTTAGGATTTATCTCACCACTCAAGAACCAAACCAACAAAAGGTAGTCAAGCAAAGCATATATACAGGCAATCAAACAGATATTCACAAGTATAGCAAACAAGCATGAATAACACAAACAAAAATAAGGCGGGCTTAACCCTCAAAAACAAGGATCTCCCCAGTGAAGTCGCCATTTCTGTTGCGGTGAGAATCGGATAACAAGCTATTAATTAACTTGCATCACATTTCTTTGAATTTACAACCGACTTTGATTTATCCAAAGGAAAGGTTCAAGATCGAGAAAAACCTAAAGGGGGGAGATCTAAGGTTCGGGGGTTGGTTATACTAAGGGAACGTATTAGCACCCTTAATATCTGTAGTACTCTACAGGAACCACTTGTTAATGTTTGTGTTATGTTATGTTTGCTAAGGAAATCTGCTAATACTAAAGGTAAAGACCTAAGTATGTACACTAAGTTTGCTCGCCAAGACGTCGCATCTTGTGCCTACGTATCTGACTAAAGAATCAGAGCAACCGTAGTTCACCTAACTAAGGGTGAAAGAGGAACCATTGACTATGGCCAAAGTTCCAAGGGGAAATGAGTATGAGCTCATTTTAGAGTTCACGATAACTCTCTAACTCTAAATCACATAGAGTTCAAAACTCTAACCTATTGCTAAGTTATGATTCAATGGCTCTTATGAGGCCAAGAAAAGGGAAAGGCTCTTATGAGGCCAAGGTGGGGTGATTTGTTTATTGACTTATGAGTCAACTGAGGAGAACTTTACTTTGGAATAGTATTGGGGATGTGTCAAACGAAACAGGCAACCACAATCATAACAAGAACAAAGAGGGTCACCCACAAGACTTTATCAGAAATATTTGCAAGTCTCACCAAAAGAGAAATGAAAGGTTAGTACTCAAAGAAATTAAAATTGAAGTGAAATAGAAATAAAAAATGGTCTAGTCTTAATCATAATTTATCAATAAGATTGGCAACCATGCTTCTTGACTTTCATCGACCAAAAAGTGAATGAAACTGAAACAAAAGACAGTGGTCTCATATTGATCAAAGTTTTGTCGATTCAATGAAGTCAACCAAACCATGAAGTTTGTTATGTCATCGACCAAAATACAGATAATGGAATCGAAACTAAAATAAAGTTAGTCTCGTCTAAATCAAGATTTAATCGAGAAATCGATAATCTTATATTTTTGACTTTCATTGACCAACAAAAATAAATAAAAAGTGGCCTCATATTTATCAAGACTTTATTGATTGGAAATAATCAAAGTCAAGATTTGTGTAATGTCATTGGCCCTTAAAATAAATCGAAAACAAAAATAAAAAATGGAAAGCGAAATTAGTAAAAACTAGCAATTTAAAACTAAAATACTTAAAAGAATGTTTTGAAGCAAAAATCAAAATAATTAAAAAAAACATAATGAGAAATGAGGTTGAGAATAGGTGGAATCATGTGGGTTCAAAGCCCATCATCCACCCATTTAAACAACACGGACAAGAATATAGGAATTGGGTGTACAGAATCTGAAGAGTATGAATCACAATGGGCTTCAAGCCCATTCATCACACACATCCACAAAGGCATGTGAAAATAAGAGAGGAACCGGTGAAATCCATGGGTCGTGAGGCCCACCAAGAATTACACAGCCATCAACAACAAAAGTTGTGAACTTTGATTTAACAAAATAAAAACCAAACATTGCTATACACGTTTCAAATCATTATTCAAGAGTGAATGGGTCAAAGATAAAACATAAATTGCTCATTGTTGAAACAAAACCGGATGAAAACGCAGGAGAGTTAGAACAGAGCATCGTCACCAACTTTTCCATTTTAAAGAAAAAAGACGGATATACGCTCAGATCTAGATCACCATCATCGCGCGTGATAAGAACAACAAGTAAAAAGGGCAAATTGATTTTGAAAATCGATTCAGGTTCAGAACCTCATTCGTTTCAACTTCAGAGTCTCAAACGTTTCAGGTTCGTATGTTTAGTATCGATTTCATTTCGAATCGACTCTCTCTTCTTCTTTTCTGTTTCTCTGGGTCGACCCGTTTCTGAGTTATGTGGTTTGATTGAGTGTTGATGTTAGGTCAAAGGAGAAAAGGGGAAAAGACGGATTAGAGATGAAGTTTGAAGAAGGTTTTTGGTTGAAGGTGATTGTTTTGTAACAGTGGTGTTGTGGTTTTCTGCAGAAAAATCTGAGAGAGGAAGGGAAAGGTTTGGTTGATGTGGTTTGATCGAAGAAAGAAAGGAGATTATTCTTCTTCTTGTTGTTTCAAAACCAAGAGGGGCTTTATGTTGAAGGTTGTTTCGGTTGTTGTTGTGTGAGGGTGTTTGGAACGGTTTGAGGTGAGTTGAAGGTTTGTGGAGGGATTTGAAGAAGAGTTTGATCCGTGTTAAAGAATGAGAAGGTTTTTTGTTTTCAGAATTTTCTTTTCCCTCCTTTGAAATCTTCGGTCGATTCCCCCCCTTTGAATCTACTAATTCTCTTCTTTTAAAATCAAACCAAACTTGTGGATTAAGTCTTCATTTGACAAGTCGTCTTCAAACCACAGTTCTTTGTTGTTTTGATGCAGGCCCTGTGTTGATGCAGAGTGAGGTAACGCGTGATATTGGTTTTGCAGGCAGCTCTGTTTGGTTGTTTATGAGCAGGTCATTGTTTTGTTGCTCTCGTAGTGCAGGTTGCGGTCAAACAGTCTTGGCTTGGAAAGTGACTTTGGAATTTTGTCATTGTTTGGTGCTAGGGTGCTGCGCATGAAAAATGTAATGGGCTTGGTGATAACATAAATGGGCTTTAGTATGTGAGCCAACAAGAATTGGAATGGACTTAACTTGTGGACTTAGTACTAAATAATAATTTTGGAATTTTAATGGATAGTGTGTTTGTTTTGTGATGAAATAAAATGAAGAATATATGAAATAAAAAAAGATAATTATTGAAGTGGATAAGGAATGGAAAATAGATTATGGATAACTGTTAAAAAGATGATTTTTGAAATGAATTTTTGAGGTGGATAAAGATACATTGAGAAATTGGTTAAATGAAAATGGACAAAAATGAATAATGGGTATTAAAAATGAATAATGGTGGGAAATGAATTTATGAGTGGATAATGAGATGAATTGCATTATGGAAATGGATTTTAAATGGTTAATTAGGAAAATGGATGATTAAAAGAAAAAAAGAATTGATAATGGTAAAGGTAACACGCCACCACAACACTTAGCATTGACCACTGCACTTGACTACCACAAATCCTGAACTACATGATGACCAAACACTTGCACACAAATCTGCTTTGACCTCTGACAGCTCTATAACCTGACCAAAACCAGTTCACATCCAACTGAAACAATATTTAATCTTCACGCTTTGGGTGTACACTGATGGAACAATGACTTGATGAGAACCAAAACCCTAATTCAGAATCTCTGCCACAGCTTGATAACCTGACACTAAAACAAACCACCCTTCTGACCAAAATTAAGTCAAGCTTCCACTAGATCTCAAACCACACCACACAGACCCTTGAAGTCTCTTGAAATAAAAACATGATTCACAAATGAAACAAAACGAACAAAAACTGATAAAATGGTTAGTTATGCAATGATTGACATATGATGCTCATGCAAAAGATGTTATGACATCTAAGGGGTAAAATTTGGGGTACAACAGTTGCCCCTATTTAAATAGCTTTACCGGATGACACGAGGAACGAAGATCCTCAAGACATCAAGGTGAAAGGTATTTAAATATAGCAAACCGAAAATTTTGCCCTTAGATGGAATGCAGATGCTAAGGACAAGCGACGAACGCGCAAATGCTGACATGCCATGAATTTCTAGTATGAAGATATGATGTCATGATAGTGCAAAGATGCAGACAAGCCAAGACATCCAAGGATAAAGAGCGAACAACCACAGACGTGCTACACTGGGGAAGGATGATGGTTAGTATCCACGAGGAAAAGTCACTGGGGATACAGACTAACCAACAAAAGAGACTCACTGGGGAGACTCCAAGGAAACATTGGGGATAGAAAATGAAACTGAGGGGAAACCCTACAGGTCCTTACTGGAGATAGGAGCCAGAAAGGTATTCTGCACTGGGGAAAGATCCAGGGAGATGGGCGACAGATTCATATGTGACCGGACGACACTGGGGAAAAAAGACACATTCTTACTAGGCATGAAACCAGAAAGAAGACGTGATCTCCACTAGGGATCAATTTGAAATAAAAGGATGGACATCCAAATAAAAGATTTTCTAGGGATTTCTTATACTGAAGAGTTCAAACGGGATCTTCAAGAAAATCCAGAAAAGACACGAGATAAACTTTGTGTGTGCCGAATGATGATTAATCACAAGGACTTTCAAAGAGATATTGATAATAACCAAACTTCTGCTGGGAACCAGATTAAAGTGCCAACAAGGATTGGACTCAGAAGTGATATGTCAGTATACACCAATTTGAATTGGATAAGATAACAAATTGAATTAGTTGAGATAATAATATGATTATGAAGAATATCAGTATGAGCTGGATTTGGGTGTGCCAATATGAGTTGGACTTTGACTACCAGTATGAGCTGGATTTTAAATAATGGGTTCATATTTGACCTGGTTTCAAACAACGGATTCACGATAACCTGAAGTTTAGGTTCAAACGATGGATTCAAACAACGGGTTCACGATAACCTGAAGTTTAGGTTCACATCTGACCTGGTTTCAAACAACTGGTTCACGATAACCAGAGGTTTTGGTTCACGATAACCTGATACAAACAACTGGTTCACGATAACCAGAGGTTTAGGTTCACGATAACCTGATTTCAAACAAAAGGTTCACGATAACCTGATGTTTAGGTTCACGATAACCTGATACAAACAACTGGTTCACGATAACCTGAAGTTTAGGTTCATATCTGACCAAAGTTCACATCGTCGAAGAGGGCTGACGGCAAGGAACAAGACCTATAACATCATCCACATCAAAGGATTGACGGAATGAAGAAATTGACCACATCGAACATCATCCACGTCAAAGGATTGACAGAATGAAGAAAATGACTTCATCGAAGAGACACCTTGTCAAAGAAATGACGGAAAGAAACGGATCACCAAACATCATCCACGTCAAAGGATTGACGGAATGAAAACTAATTGATATCGTCGAAAGGGTTGACGGGGAGGACACCTCAAACAGGGATCATATCAAATGGATTAATGGAGAATGACTAATTGAAGGTAACACCATTGGTAACTGTAAAAGTATGAATAAAACCGAGGATGGATAAGCTTCTTGGGAAAGAGATTGCCACTTATCGTTGTAGAGGTAATGATAGCAAAACAAGTTTCTCAAGGAGATTGCCACTTGTTGTTGGGTATAAATTCCAAAGAGATGTTGATATTACAACACTGCTGGAGAAATAATTTTATCTTCAATGAGGATCTGTAGAAGATTCTTCCTGCGAGACGCAGTACAAAATAAATGCAGGTTCAAGATGGGCTCAGAAACCACACCTGCTAGGGATCAAAGTTCAATCTAGGAACAAGCTAGAAAGAAACGGTCAAACCAGGCTCCAATTGAGGAATGAACTCAAATTGGGATTTATCTTATCCAAATGTGGGAAAGATAACTGAACCAACCATCATCCACGAGAATCAAACTCTGTGGGGAATTCAGAAAAGATGGCCACTTTATGCCTAGGGCTGACTTTCTATTGGAGTGAATAGACAAACCCAGTCACTTGGGGAGATAAACGCCAAAGTGAATCAAAGACATGTAAACACCAGGAAAGGAAGCAAAAATGCTAAGATCTTTGCACATGAATGCTTATGCCATGCTTACAAAACAGACAAAAGGAAACAAGACTAGAGATGAAATAAACATCTCGACAAGGATACCCAGCCAAACTCATCAGATTGGACCATTACTGGGGATGAATAAGTAGGATCATCAGATCTACTTCACTGGTGAAAAGAGTATTCCACTGGAGGTATAACATCATGACTTCACTAGGATTGCCATCATGAGCTTGATTTCCTTACTGGAGGAGGAAGATCCATGGAGATTGGCCAAGCTCGACCGAAGTAATAATTTACTGGGAAGCTGGCAAAGGATATCACAAGAACATGGTAATTCTGCATCCTGACTTGTATGATGATCACCATAATAAACAACAACTCTTGCAACATGTAATCTTCAAATCTTCTCTGCCCCAGATTACATGGTATGTTGGGAGAAAATACCAAGAGAAATTTACAGAAGAATCGGCATGCAAAATGCCTCGATATCTTCAAACTCTTAGATTCGTGAATCTCGGCGTAACTGCCCCAGATTAACGGTGTTTGCACAACAAAGTCTTTGAACTTGCTCTTCAGACTGGTTGGTCTGTGAAGGAAGTGCCCCAGACCAATTGACCTTTTAGAGATTTACCGAATCTCGACCTGATTGCCCTTGATTAACGATATTTGTGATACAAAATCCTCAGACTGCGGTAGAAACAACTAGGGAACAAACTTGCCCCTGTTGGTGGGCCTTTGGAGTCCTCGCCTTGAAACAAACTTGTCATAAGATGACCTCGAGAAGGCTTGCCCCAATATTCTGAACTTTTGACGAGTTTTGCCTCTGATTTAGTAGCTCTTGGGATGGTGGAATGACATATTCCTCCGCTTGGTTGCCCCTAACTAAGCTTCCTTTATCAAGTCGAATTCCCTAGCTGGCTGCATTTGTTGGGATTTCTTTGACATTTAATTGTCTTTGCAAACAAGTATTGTTCATTAAAAATTGGCAATTTTAATGTAAAATTCATGCAAGCTTTTGAAATCAAAGTTTTATTGATGAAACACACACAGTGGAATGATTAAATCAAAAACAAAGTGGATCTAGTCATTTACAGAATGACAGATGAAGTGATCAACACATGCAAATAGCAAAGATCATTAGGAGTCAGATTAATAAACCTTGCTGTAGTATGCTTTCAAAACAACCTTACCTCAATTAGGTCTTTTAAGGGTTGTAAAATGGCTTGGTTCACAGTTTATGAAACAAAAGATAAAGGCTCAAAGTTTATTTGTACCCACCCCATCTTCGTGATGAACTCCGATCCTACACTCAGTTAACACAAGCTATACATTCAGGTTCCCATAGGCTGGAAATTGAACTGATGATAGTTGGTGATGATTAAGACACTTAGGGTAGTCATTACTACCTTACAACACTTGGTTATCCTTTATTGCTGAGGTTTTGAGACCTCTTCTTTTCTTCACTGAGGTTTTGAGGCCTCTTCTTGTCTTTGGTGAGGTTTTGAGACCTCTTCTTTGTCTTTGTTTGAGGCTTTGAGACATATTCTTTTCTTGATTGTTAAGATTTTGAGACCTCTTCTTTTCTTGATTGTTGTACAAACCTTCTTGTATAAGGCGAAGTTTTGGGCTTCCCATCTTTCTTGGCTTTTACCTTGAAAGGGACTCAGCTTATTCTTCGATTAAGGATTTCTTGACGATCCTTCCTTATTTATCGCTTCGGGAACAACTTGTACAACGCTTATTCACTTGATTGGAGAGAAGCTGACTGATGTCTTGCATGAAGCGCTTACATCCGAATGCATAACTAAGTTGAACTGAGAACTACCCTGCCCCAAGGTTGAGATTTAAGGGTTTTTTGAATAAGGAAAGGAAACTCCTACTTCTAGGCTCGAAGGGTTAACGAGGGATTATCTTCCTTATTTCTCCAGTGTTTAGGGATTGAAACAATGCCTTACATCCTCGGCAAGGTTTAATCGAAAGCATACCACAGCAATTAAGGATGTAATGTTTTCGTCATCCTCCCCAATCTTTGCTTAAACAAACGGTTTGATAAAGGGAAAGAAACAAGATAAAGATATATTTTTTTTGTTTTTTCACGAATATAAAAGTAAATGAGTGAAACGAATGGACTTAATCAAAAGATGCATAAACACTTCATTAATCTTGCCAATTTGAAAGTACAACAAAGCTTATAAGCAAAAACATATTCAAATATGCAAAGAAAAAACAACAAAATGCTAAACAGTCAAAAGTTTGTTGGCTTCGGGGATCTGGAATTTCCTTCTTGATTTGCCAAGCTGAGATAACCGTCTTCAGAGTTGTTTGTCGAGATCAGTCTGAGAATCATCTTCACATCCACTCTTGGAAATTTCTTCCACTTCAGAGCCTGATGAATCCGCTTGATTAGGTGAAGGATTGTTGATTGTTGATTTGAATGCAAACATATTGGAGTCAAGCAGAGTCTGAATCTTGTCTCTGAGTACCTTACAGTCTTCAGTTGCATTCCAAAGACATACCCTGAATATTTTCATCTCTCTTTGCCAAGGCTGCCACAATCTAATTCAACTGGTTTCTCAACAAGTCGAAATCTGCTCTGGTTACAAACTGGTTACGCTCTTCTGAGTTCATGATCCTTCAAAAGCTACTTCAAGTCCAATGATGGCTTCGGGAAGTCAATTGGGTAACAGATAGAGGATGGATGAGACTCAAGGCTGAGAAATGCAAATGCGCATGCAATGCTAATGCGAGTCAAATGGTTTCAAGGAACTCAAAGGAAAGCTGGAAAAAAAAATTGTGGAAAAACTGAGGAGTTTTATTTTATAAAATCATAGGCTCTGTTTGGCAAACATTTTTTTGAGCTTATAGCTTATGTCTTATAGTTTATAAGCTCGTATGATAATAAAAGACCTGTTTGGTAACTGTCTTTTCATCACGAGCTTATAGCTTATTTTATTAGCTTATAGCTTATTTTCCAGACGCTATTTTAAATAGCGTTTTAGCTTATAGCTTATAGCTTATTATTTTTTCTTCCACTTTTATCCTTATTATTTTAACTAAAATCCATCATTATCCTTTATAATTTATTATAATTTAAAATAAAATAATAATTATTAAATATCTTTTATGTCATTTTATTTTATGAGATAATTAAACCGCTAATTTTACCAAACACTTCAATTAGCTTATCAGCTATAAGTCATCAGTCATCAGCTATAAGTTATAAGCTATCAGTCACCAGCTATCAGTCATAAGCTATAAGCTATCAGCTAACTTATCAGTCAACCGCTATTTTTACCAAACAGAGCCATAATCTATATTGATCTTTACAAAGGAAATAAAAGTCTGAGTTCCTTGAAACCAAAAGGTTATCATGAATGTATAAATGTATGCATAAACACACATATACAGGTATTCACATACATGCACAAGCAAACAAAGGAGGGCTTAGGTTTGAACATCACGAGCATGGAGCCATGGTCTACCCATCCCAAAAGGTGTGTACTATGGGTTTTCATCTGCGGAACAGGGTTCTAAGAAGTTCCCAGAGTTGACGACCCATCTTTCGTATTTTATTGACTTCCCAGATAACTTGGTAATCAACAAAATTCTCAGGAGAATCTCGTCTGAGTGTAGTATCGCGTGACAACCAATTCAGAAATAGACTCCATCATGGTCATCGTACTACATCCTAGAAGGCTTAAGTGGGGTTTGGTAACTATGATTCTCAATATCACGGGCTCTTAGGTGGAGAGTAGCACGTTTTCACGAATTGATTCGTTCAACATAACTAGACTCTCAAGAGGGCCTCAATTGAGTGATGGTGTCTCAATTCAACTTTTTCAGGATTCGACTCCCTCAAAGCCTCCTTGAATATACCATCGTCCTATCATAAGTGCACTCAAATCCGGGTTAGGATTTATCTCACCACTCAAGAATCAAACCAACAAAAGGTAGTCAAGCAAAGCATATATACAGGCAATCAAACAGATATTCACAAGTATAGCAAACAAGCATGAATAACACAAACAAAAATAAGGTGGGCTTAACCCTAAAAAACAAGGATCTCCCCAGTGAAGTCGTCATTTCTGTTGCGGTGAGAAATGGATAACAAGCTATTAATTAACTTGCATCACATTTCTTTGAATTCACAACTGACTTTGAATTATCCAAAGGAAAGGTTCAAGATCGAGAAAAACCTAAAGGGGGGAGATCTAAGGTTCGGGGGTTGGTTATACTAAGGGAAGGTATTAGCACCCTTAATATCTGTAGTACTCTACAGGAACCTCTTGTTAATGTTTGTGTTATGTTATGTTTGCTAAGGAAATCTGCTAATACTAAAGGTAAAGACCTAAGTATGTACACTAAGTTTGCTCGCCAAGACGTCGCATCTTGTGCCTACGTATCTGACTAAAGAATCAGAGCAACCGTAGTTCACCTAACTAAGGGTGAAAGAGGAACCATTGACTATCGCCAAAGTTCTAAGGGGAAATGAGTATGAACTCATTTTAGAGTTCACGATAACTATCTAAATCTAAGTTATGGGGAAAAGTGAGTTCTCATGATGGTGAGAATCACATAGAGTTCAAAACTCTAACCTATTGCTAAGTTATGATTCAATGGCTCTTATGAGGCCAAGAAAAGGGAAAGGCTCTTATGAGGCCAAGGTGGGGTGATTTGTTTATTGATTTATGAGTCAACTGAGGAGAACTTTCCTTTGGAATAGTATTTAGGATGTGTCAAACGAAACAGGCAACCACAATCATAACAAGAACAAAGAGGGTCACCCACAAGACTTTATCAGAAATATTTGCAAGTCTCACCAAAAGAGAAATGAAAGGTTAGTACTTAAAGAAATTAAAATTGAAGTGAAATAGAAATAAAAAATGGTCTAGTCTTAATCATAATTTATCAATAAGATTGGCAACCATGATTCTTGACTTTCATCGACCAAAAAGTGAATGAAACTGAAACAAAAGACAGTGGTCTCATATTGATCAAAGTTTTGTCGATTAAATGAAGTCAACCAAACCATGAAGTTTATTATGTCATCGACCAAAATAAAGATAATGGAATCGAAACGAAAATAAAGTTAGTCTCGTCTAAATCAAGATTTAATCGAGAAATCGATAATCTTATATTTTTGACTTTCATTGACCAACAAAAATAAATAAAAAGTTGTCTCATATTTATCAAGACTTTATTGATTGGAAATAATCAAAGTCAAGATTTGTGTAATGTCATTGGCCCTTAAAATAAATCGAAAACAAAAATAAAAAATGGAAAGTGAAATTAGTAAAAACTAGCAATTTAAAAATAAAATACTTAAAAGAATGTTTTGAAGCAAAAATCAAAATAATTAAAAAAACATAATGAGAAATGAGGTTGAGCATAGGTGGAATCATGTGGGTTCAAAGCCCATCATCACCCTTTTAAACAACACGGACAAGAATATAGGAATGGGGTGTACAGAATCTGAAGAGTATGAATCACAATGGGCTTCAAGCCCATTCATCACACACATCCACAAAGGCATGTGAAAATAAGAGAGGAACCGGTGAAATCCATGGGTCGTGAGGCCCACCAAGAATTACACGGCCATCAACAACAAAAGTTGTGAACTTTGATTTAACAAAATAAAAACCAAACATTGCTATACACGTTTCAAATCATTATTCAAAAGTGAATGGGTCAAACCTAAAACATAAATTGCTCATTGTTGAAATAAAACCGGATGAAAATGCAGGAGAGTTGGAACAGAGCATCGTCACCAACTTTTCCATTTTAAAGAAAAAAGACGGAAATACGCTCAGATGTAGATCACCATCATCGCGCGTGATAAGAACAACAAGTAAAAAGGGCAAATTGATTTTGAAAATTGATTCAGGTACAGAACCTCATTCGTTTCAACTTCAGAGTCTCAAACGTTTCAGGTTCGTACGTTTAGTATCGATTTCATTTCGAATCAACTCTCTCTTCTTCTTTTCTGTTTCTCTGGGTCGATCTGTTTCTGAGTTATGTGGTTTGATTGAGTGTTGATGTTAGGTCAAAGGAGAAAAGGGGAAAAGACAGATTAGAGATGAAGTTTGAAGAAGGTTTTTGGTTGAAGGTGATTGTTTTGTAACAGTGGTGTTGTGGTTTTCTGCAGAAAAACCTGAGAGAGGAAGGGAAAGGTTTGGTTGATGTGGTTTGATCGAAGAAAGAAAGGAGATTATTCTTCTTCTTGTTGTTTCAGAACCAAAAGGGGCTTTATGTTGAAGGTTGTTTCGGTTGTTGTTGTGTGAGGGTGTTTGGAACGGTTTGAGGTGAGTTGAAGGTTTGTGGAGGGATTTGAAGAAGAGTTTGATCCGTGTTAAAGAATGAGAAGGTTTTTTGTTTTCAGAATTTTCTTTTCCCTCCTTTGAAATCTTCGGTCGATTCCCCCCTTTGAATCTACTAATTCTCTTCTTTTAAAACCAAACCAAACTTATGGATTAAGTCTTCATTTGACAAGTCGTCTTCAAACCGTAGGTCTTTGTTGTTTTGCTGCAGGCCCTGTGTTGATGCAGAGTGAGGTGATGCGTGATATTGGTTTTGCAGGAAGCTCTGTTTGGTTGTTTATGAGCAGGTCATTGTTTTGTTGCTCTCGTAGTGCAGGTTGCGGTCAAACAGTCTTGGCTTGGAAAGTGACTTTGGCATTTTGTCATTGTTTGGTGCTAGGGTGCTGCGCATGAAAAATGTAATGGGCTTGGTGATAACATAAATGGGCTTTAGTATGTGAGCCAACAAGAATTGGAATGGACTTAACTTGTGGACTTTGTACTAAATAATAATTTTGGAATTTTAATGGATAGTGTGTTTGTTTTGTGATGAAATAAAATGAAGAATGGATGAAATAAAAAAAGATAATTATTGAAGTGGATAAGGAATGGAAAATAGATTATGGATAAGTGTTAAAAACATGATTTTTGAAATGAATTTTTGAGGTGGATAAAGATACATTGAGAAATTGGTTAAATGAAAATGGACAAAAATGAATAATGGGTATTAAAAATGAATAATGGTGGGAAATGAATTTATGAGTGGATAATGAGATGAATTGCATTATGGAAAATGGATTTTAAATGGTTAATTAGGAAAATGGATGATTAAAAGAAAAAAAGAATTGATAATGGTAAAGGTAACACGCCACCACAACACTTAGCATTGACCACTACACTTGACTACCACAAATCCTGAACTACATGATGACCAAACACTTGTACACAAATCTGCTTTGACCTCTGACAGCTCTATAACCTGACCAAAACCAGTTCACATCCAATTGAAACAATATTTAATCTTCACGCTTTGGGTGTACACTGATGGAACAATGACTTGATGAGAACCAAAACCCTAATTCAGAATCTCTGCCACAGCTTGATAACCTGACACTGAAACAAACCACCCTTCTGACCAAAATTAAGTCAAGCTTCCACTAGATCTCAAACCACACCACACAGACCCTTGAAGTCTCTTGAAATAAAAACATGATTCACAAATGAAACAAAACAAACAAAAACTGATAAAATGGTTAGTTATGCAATGATTGACATATGATGCTCATGCAAAAGATGTTATGACATCTAAGGGGTAAAATTTGGGGTACAACACTATGGATTCTCTCGGCTTTACAAGGTTCTACCAATCCTAACTCAAGTCAAGGGGAAGGGAAATGACCTTGAGTTCACAACCTCACACTATATGGAAACATGTCATGAGTATGTTAACTCAACAGTATGTCCTGAGCCTGTTAACTCAATAATCTCACTAATCGATAACCTTACCAAGGCATCCCTTTTTCCCGTCTGCTTCTACGTCTAGACGTCGGTCCAAGTCATGGATCCTTGTAGTTACTTGGCATACGAAATAGATTCGGGATCATCGGCCTGTTAACCGTGAACCGTCACTTCTCATGGCCTATTAACCATCACAAGTCTCTACCCGTAGGTTCCATTCGTACTACACGCGAGAATCAAACCTGCCAAGTAATTGTGCATACATTTCAGAGGAGGAGCTCGAGTCTCATGAAACTACACCTCAAGATAACTGGTTATGATTACGTGATCATATACCCAACGTGATTGTATTCGACAATCACAAGGCCACATTCGCCTTAAGGCCTCTTTTTCCTTTTACAAAACCACAAAGGTTTACACATATGTTCCATACTAGTGTTTCACTCATTTCTATACCATCCAAAAATGGACACAAGCCTCGGCACCTCACGCACGAGCGTTGTCATTGAGTTATCTACTCTAGGCCAGAACTCGTCAATGAATGCACGAGCGTCGCCATCCAGAGTTCTATCACAATTCTATTCACAACCTAGAATTATACCATTTTGTTTTGGGGTAAAGTTTCCTCACTCTTCCTAACTCATTTTAACATGCATATCCTCTCATTCATTTTAACAACAATATTAGATAGATATGGCATAACACAAATATTACAAGTAAATACATATAATCACACATCACATAAAACATCACTTTCGGGTTCCCTCCGATTCATTTAATCGGGTATCAAAATCAATACTTTTCACTTTTATCCCGTAGGATATTTTCACAGCTTTTCATCAGCTATAATTATGCCTCGATCGGGTTTACGATCCAAAAGATATCAATTTCTAAAGATATTTCCACTTTTTATTGGGTAGAGGATCGTCATAGCTTTCCAACGATATAAAGAACGCTTAAATCGGACACCCGAGTCAAAAGATATGAATTTTTTAAAATATTTTTATTTTTGTTCCAGATCGCGCTAAGCGGGCCCCACCCGCGCTAAGCGCGCTCCTCGCTGCCTGGAAGGGGTGACAATTCTCCAGACCGCGCGCTCTGCGTTATGCAGAAAAATAAACCCTCATGACAGCAGCCTCCAAGCCACACATTCACCCCCAAAACCACACCCAAACAACCAAAAGAAGTACATTATCATGGTTCTATCATGGATTATCCGACAAACTTCATAACACATGATTTCTAACATCAATACATAGTTTCTCTCACAAAACCCTAACATTTTAAAAACCCATTTCATTTCAAACTCATTCCAATCAACACCAAACATCATAACAACTATCAATGGATGTTCATGTGCATATTCCAATTATCCTACGCAATTTATATCGAAATTCATCCGTTAGATTTCATTGATTTATCCGTTTAATCATTTTCTCTCAAAACTAACCTAAGTTCAAATCATAGATTTCTAGAACTTAGAGTTTCTAACTAGAACCCACCTGGTAATCGAAGAGGAGTTTGAAGAAGATGATGGAGAGATGATGAAGATCCAAGCTCTTCCTTCCTTCGCATTTTCCTCTTTCTCTTCTTTCTCTTTACTAACTTTTTCTTCTTCTTTTCTTTCTAACACACACACACACACACACACACACACACATATATATATATATATATATATATATATATATATATATATATATATATATATATATATATATATATATATATATATAATACCAATAATATATAATATAATCCAATAGAGTAAAATATCTCTAATTGATATTTTATCGTCTCAACCCAATTGATCAATTATTAGAGTTACCTTAATAATCCTCTCTTGGACTAAAATAATTGATCTGTCTTTTTCATAAAATAATTGATCTCTTTAGAGTTCTCTAGTTGCTCTATTGATCCGAATTAACAATACATAAAGTATTTAGAGAATTCCATTAATCCAATTATCCAAAGATAGAGTATATAAATACTCATCTGATCTCCAATTGAGCATTTAAATAATACGGGGTATTACACTCTCCCCCCCTTAAATTGAAATTCGCCCCCGAATTTCCTCTATTCAATACTAACCACAACTTGTATTCTGGTCTTAGATTCACACTTAACTTTACTTCCGTTCAAATTTCCGACGTATTCCAATTCCAAGTTAACTTCCCAGACCAAAATCCTTATTTTCACGACTTAACAAGCTTCATGTCCTTTATCATACTCTTGTTCCAATATCGAGTTAACTTCTAACTTTGCATTTTCCGTAATTCATCTGTTGTTTCTTACTAAAACACTTAGTCGCATCCTACTTCAGAAAGAATGTACCTTCTACATTCCTCTACCGAGTCACAAAACAAAACTGTAACGCCTTATCTCAAATTGGGACAATAAACACTCATCAAATCCTCGTGAGGTAATTCGATGATTTCTTTCCTTTATGCAATTACCGACAACTATCCTTTCATAAATCCTTTAACATTCGAACCATTTCATAACTAGTCAACGACTTCCCTACCAGTTCCACTTGATCTGATACTATACACGGTACTCATTAAATCCGATATTTCCTTTCTTTCGTGTCACGCCCAAAAGGTAACACACTTTAAACACGATTTCCTTATTTCCATACTTACAAGCAATAATCCTTCTAACTTCTTATTATTCTAATATAACTCTTTCATCTATAACCAAGTAGCCAACAGTACCAGAAACTTACTGGCGTCCTATGGTATAACAATTTCGTTGCCAACACACAATATACAAACATTGGTCCAATACTTTCCAGACGATAGGTGCAGGAATTACACTGTCACAATCATAACATAAACAACTCCAAAATCATTCTAAAATCGAATCAATACATCTCAAAATAACTTAACAACCTCCGGTTATGGTTCCCACATTCCAAATCGATTATTCTTACGGTTTTTCCAACTTACTCAAAGTTCCTTGCTGATTCGAGATCTCAACCAATAATAGCGTAACACCAACATAAAACTTCAATCACACGCGAGACACCACTTATCAAAACTTAAACCATTCAAGGTACAATGTGAGTTTTCATACTACTCGCCAATTCACATACAACACTCTACACGTACACACACCCTTAAAGGACATGTCATGCTCTCAATGGAATCCACTTTTCTCATTCGTTCTGTTTCATATACGATCCAAGCTGCATACTTAACTTCGGAACGTCCAATTCTCGCTCTTACTTGGAAAGATAACTTCCAAATTTCCTTCTCTGGGTAAAACACAACCGCACACAACTGGTACTACTCTCACGGGGTCTAAATCCAATACCATAAACTCGTAGAAGATAGCGATTACTAACTTTGACCAACCGCTCATATCTTAATAACACCAATTACGCACCGAACTATTCCTTGCGAGATCAATACTTCGTGAGTATTTTCCAACTTCGTCCTTAAGACTCGCAACGGTAATACACCTAAGACTTTCTCACGCTTAACACGGTTCACAAGATTACCTTCCCAATAGTCAAACTCCCTTGTTGTCTGAACAATTGGTCAACTACGCAACACCTTTCCACAAGTTCCGATTTTTAAACACAATTTCGTCTTTCATTTACTTGCAATACTGTTTTCCATTCACACAATACTCTCCAATCAGAGCAACATAAGGTAGCAAAAAGTAGATGATGGTTTCCAAGGGCTTTCACAATTCACACACACGTTAATCGATTAACCACCTGAGCTAATCGGTTAACTCCTCAAAATCCAACACAAAATACCATCCTTGCACGTGTTAATTGGTTAACACTACTGCAAAAACTGTAAACTAGCTCCTTCTTAATTCAAGCCATCCCTGCTCAAACCATCAATCCGATTTTTTCTAACCTGAAATATCATTCTCAACTCACGACTTCATAACTTATATAACATTCACCAACCATGGTCAACTCTAGGTAAAACCGACAAGATCAAACATTCAGACGACACACTCCAACTAAGTGACAGGCAAAATTCCAAATTTTGACGCGGTCACCCTACAAAACTTCAGCGGGATTGTTTCTTTTCTGCTTAAACAACTACACTAGCGGGAGACCAATAATGACGACATTCTGGGGTTTTTAATCACAATTCATACTTGGTTCGTCCACAACCAAAACCCAACATACAACCTTGTTCTCTCACTTGAACTTCTTGGTGGGAAATAAAACAACAACGTTCTTAGTCCAACAAAAGGTAGATCCCGAATATTCTGATTATTCACAAATACAAAAGTTCTCTATACTTGGAAATAGATCGGGGTAAGGCACCCTTTTGAAGAACCTTTCCATCACTTCGCACACATTAACCGGGATTTCTTGCCCTTCACTATCCATTTATTGTACACCAAGTTACTTAATGAAAGACTCGCAACCGATAATTCTCATCAACGATTTACAAAACTCTTCTGGTATAAACCATTCAATAATTTACTCTTAGTCCGCAATAAGTCCTGAATTGCTTCTCGTTGTTTTACCACAATCTTACTTCTTAAAATACAATATTCACTGTTCCACAAAGTACAACCCGTCACACTTGTCTCAAGAATAAGAATCCATCACGTACGCTTGTGACCACGATGCTACTACTACGCATTTCCAAATACCAAAGTGTAACTTTCTCATTCACGTCATACTAATAGGCTCCTCTCAGGTGAACCATCCATAATTACACTTCTTTAACTATAGGTTCATCAACACCTTAAAAATTCCATTGCACACTCGTCCAAGATACATTCCGTTGCCACTCCCTCTTAGCATACCGTTAATACCGTTTTCCATACCGCGTTTACTTCGCCCTCCATTGTAATCCTCTTATGTCCAAATATAAAATCATCATACTAAAATTCCCTTAAATCCAAGGTACTTACTCTGTTTCTTAATACAACTTATCCCGGTCTGTATCACTACAATTTTGTTACTAAACGAAGCTCATTCTTTTTTTTCAACACAATACCTTATACTGTTCCTTGGGTAATTTAACAAATTCCAAAAATTCCAAATTGGTCTCTTACTGAAAATATAAAACTTGAAGTATTTTACTGAATCTGATCTCCCTTCATAACCGAATATACGCGATTTATCTCTCACTCTTCATCCGGTACACACTTGTTTTGCTTGAAGTATGTAAACACATCCTTGTGTTCCTTCTCACACTTCTCTACTACTTTAGGTTCTCATAAAAACCGAACGTCCTTAACTCTTCACTTTTAGCCAGTTGGAAGACATTGCTCTGAACACGTTCCTTAAGGTACTCTCGTCCATTCAAGATACCATAACGACCTTAGAAACTGAAGCACCAAAATTTATCTCACTTCCGGACCTTACGTCACACGTTCCACAAAACAACTTTTCTTTTTCACGGAATGAGATTACTTGAAATCCTTATCCATACTAGTGGTCAATCCAGCTCCACTAGCGATTTTACATATTTCTTGAGATCCCTAACTTTCAGACTCCATCCATTCCCAAGGATTGCTTAACAACACACCGCTCTTTAATTTCCATGCTACCCACAACACAACCTCTACTAAGACCTCAACTGAGCTGACCAAAACTCCTCACTACTAACTCTTGGCTTGAGCCTTCCCTCACAGCACAAGTTCCGGCAACACTTCGTAGTCCTCGTGGTCGCTCAACCATGATTCTACCTATCACATACATAGTATTAGGTTGATCAGACCCAATACTATATAGTATAATATTAAGAGTCACGTTGGCAAGACACACTTAAGAGGCAAGAATAGATTTACTTATGATGTTTCAAGGCTAGGTCGAGAACACAACCTGCTCTAACACCAACTATAATGCCCTGTATAATATATATCTAGAATAATACCATACAAGTGTTTTATTTGGTACTGACACCATCATAAGTGCCTAATGGCGTAATTCATATACTTGACCATTCTAAAAACATAATACAATTTATGGTACAAGATATGGAAACTAGCCAAAAGAAATAAAAACTAAGATCAATATACAATATCCTCAATTGTATACAACAAATACACAGCGGAATACTAAAGCCAAACTTCCCTTGAAACATCCAAGCATAGCTCCACTTGTAAATCAAACCTGCAAATACCTCCTAAAAATAATCAACAATAGTGGGGTGAGATACATCAAATTTCAGTGAGTTCCCTATCCTATGGATTCTCTCGGCTTTACAGGGTTCTACCAATCCTAACTCAAGTCAAGGGGAAGGGAAATGACCTTGAGTTCACAACCTCACACTATATGGAAACATGTCATGAGTCTGTTAACTCAACAATATGTCCTGAGCCTGTTAACTCAAGAATCTCACTAATCGATAACCTTACCAAGGCATCCCCTTTTCCCGTCCGCTTCTACGTCTAGAAGTCGACCTGAGTCATGGATCCTTGTAGTTACTTGACATACGAAATGGATTCGGGATCATCGGCCTGTTAACCGTGAACCGTCACTTCTCATGGCCTGTTAACCATCACAAGTCTCTACCCGTAGGTTCCATTCGTACTACACGCGGGAATCAAACCTGCCAAGTAATTGTGCATATGTTTCAGAGGAGGGGCTCGAGTCTCATGAAACTACACCTCAAGATAAATGGTTACGATTACGTGATCATATACCCAACGTGATTGTATTCGACAATCACAAGGCCACATTCGCCTTAAGGCCTTTTTTTCCTTTTACAAAACCACAAAGGTTTACACATATGTTCCATACTAGTGTTTCACTCATTTCTATACCATCCAGAAATGGACACAAGCCTCGACACCTCACGCACGAGCGTTGTCATTGAGTTATCTACTCTAGGCCAGAATTCGTCAATGAATGCACGAGCGTCTCCATCTAGAGTTTCTATCATAATTCTATTCACAACCTAGAATTATACCATTTTGTTTTGGGGTAACGTTTCCTCACTCTTCCTAACTCATTTTAACATGCATATCCTCTCATTCATTTTAACAACAATATTAGATAGATATGGCATAAAACAAATATTACAAGTAAATACATATAATCACACATCACATAAAACATCACTTTCGGGTTCCCTCCGATTCATTTAATCGGGTATCGAAATCAATACTTTTCACTTTTATCCCGTAGGATATTTTCACAGCTTTTCATCAGCTATAATTATGCCTCGATCGGGTTTACAATCCAAAAGATATCAATTTCTAAACATATCACATAACATTATTCTCATTCATTTCCACTAAATAATTGATCCGACATTATACCCCTAATTTCCACGTTTTATTGGGTAGAGGATCGTCATAGCTTTCCAACGATATAAAGAACGCGTAAATCGGACACCCGAGTCAAAAGATATGAATTTTTTAAAATATTTTTATTTTTGTTCCAGGTCGCGCTAAGCGGGCCCCACCCGCGCTAAGCGCGCTCCTCGCTGCCTGGAAGGGGTGACAATTCTCCAGACCGCGCGCGCTCTGCGTTATGCAGAAAAATAAACCCTCATGACAGCAGCCTCCAAGCCACACATTCACCCCTAAAACCACACCCAAACAACCAAAAGAAGTACATTATCATGGTTCTATCATGAATTATCCAACAAACTTCTTAACACATGATTTCTAACATCAATACATAGTTTCTCTCACAAAACCCTAACATTTTCAAAACTCATTTCAATTTAAACTCATTCCAATCAACACCAAACATCATAACAACTATCAATGGATGTTCATGTGCATATTCCAATTATCCTACGCAATTTATATCGAAATTCATCCGTTAGATTTCATTGATTTATCCGTTTAATCATTTTCTCTCAAAACTAACCTAAGTTCAAATCATAGATTTCTAGAACTTAGAGTTTCTAACTATAACCCACCTGGTAATCGAAGAGGAGTTTGAAGAAGATGATGAATCGATGGAAAGATGATGAAGATCCAATCTCTTCCTTCCTTCCCATTTTCCTCTTTCTCTTCTTTCTCTTTACTAACTTTTTCTTCTTTTCTTTCTAACACACACACACACACAGATATATATATATATATATGTATATAATACCAATATTATATAATATAATCCAATAGAGTAAAATATCTTCAATTGATATTTTATCGTCTCAACCCAATTGATCAATTATTAGAGTTGCCTTAATAATCCTCTCTTGGACTAAAATAATTGATCTGTCTCTTTCATAAAATAATTGATCTATTTAGAGTTCTCTAGTTGCTCTATTGATCCGAATTAATAATACATAAAGTATTTAGATAATTTCATTAATCCAATTATCCAAAGATAAAGTATATAGATACTCATCTGATCTCCAATTGAGCATTTAAATAATACGGGGTATTACAAACATATTAGAAAAGGGTAGGGTTAATAGTCATTTTGCCCCCTTCCATATAGGCGATTTTCGAAAAATCCCCCTGTAAAAAAAAACTTGCAAAAAAAACCCTAACATTTGAAGATTCTCTCAATTTTGACCTTCATCACATCCAGTCACCAAAAAACTGCCATTTTTGCAGCGTTTTTATTTTGACCCTTGCCATTTTGGTAGCATTTTTATTTTGACCCCTGCCATTTTGACAGCGTTTTTATTTTGACCCCTGCCACATCAGCTTTTTTGGTGACTGGATGTGATGAAAGTCAAAATTGAGAGAATCTTCAAATGTTAGGTTTTTTTTGCAAGTTTTTTTTTTACAGGAGGATTTTTCGAAAATCGCCTATATGGCAGAGGACAAAATGACTATTAACCCAAAAGGGTATAATTGAAATATATATTGATACACTTTGGTAGGGGTGTGAAATGATAAATATTAAATAATAAAATTATATGATAAGTGAAAAGGATAGAATTGGAATACTTTAAAAATGTAGGGGTAAAAGGATAATGGTAAGGGTATGAGGTAAAATTTTCTAAAGGTAGCCCGTATAGGCTGGGGATAGCCTGTTAGGCCCGGATAACTATAAATTTTAAAATTTTATATTAATATTTATGGAAAATTTTACCTCATATCCCTAACATTACCCTCTACCCCTACATTTTTTAAAATATTCTAATTTTACCTTTTCACTTGTCAAATAATTTTGTTATTTAATATTTATCATTTCACACCCCTACCAAAGTGTATCGAATAATTTTGTCCAAAGATTTTCAGTATTTAATTTTTCTTCACCGGATAACTTGCAATCAAGTATTCTGATATGTATTTTTTCTTCACCAAATAATTTGCAATCAAGTTTTTCAGAATATATTTTTTCTTCACCAAATAACTTGCAGTCAAGTTTTCCGGTATGTAATTTTTCTTCACCAGATAACTTGCAATCAAGTTTTCAGGTATATATTTTTCTTCACCAAATAAATTGATTTTAGGCAACAAGGAAAAATCGTGGCCTAAAGTACTGGGCAACGGTTTTTCATGCATGGGATATACAATTTTTCATACGTTGAAAAAATAAGAAAAAAAACATCGCCAAAAGTAAATAAAATCGTTGTCTAAAATACCAGACAACGATTTTTTATGTGTGGGATATACAATTTTTCATAAGTTGCAAAAACCATGTCTATTAGATTAGACCACAATTTTATTTACTTTAGGCCAAAGTTTTCATTGTTGCCTAAACTCAAGTTATTCGGTGAAGAAAAATTACATACCGAAAATTTGATTGCAAGTTATTCGTTAAATAAAAATTACACACCAGAACACTTAATTGCAAGTTATTTGGTGAAGAAAAAATACATACCGAAAAACTTGATTGCAAGTTATCCGATGAAGAAAAATTATATACCAAAAAACTTGATTGCAAGTTATTTGGTGAATAAAAAATACATATCACAAAACTTGATTGCAAGTTATCCGGTGATGAAAAATTAAATACCAAAAAACTTTGGACAAAGTTATTCGATACACTTTGGTAGGGGTGTGAAATGATAAATATTAAATAATAAAATAATTTAATAAGTGAAAATGGTAGAATTGGAATATTTTAAAAAATGTAGGGGTAGAGGGATAATGGTATGAGAATGAGATACAACTTTCATATGAATACCACCATTGCCGTGGAAACAAATATGATTTTTCAATCCGTAATTCACTTCATCTCTATTATTCAGAAATTGACTTTGATGTTTGAGTGTTAACCTTGTAAATCCACCCTACGCAGTCGTGTCGGAACGACGCGAACTACATCAGAGAAATGAGAGTCGTCACTTCAAAAACCTACATTAACAATTTTAATTCTAGCCCTGAATAGTTATTTAATGTGATTTTAGTGTTTAAGTTTTATTTCAACATTACTTCTAAAAATATATTAAAGATCTTATCAATATATCAAAAGAACAAGATATGTATTAATAAATAAGTAGGCTTAAATAGTCTTTTGCTCTTTGTAAGTTAGCGTGTTTTTTATTTTCGTCCTTGAATCCTTTTTTTCTTGGAAATAATCTCTGAATGTAAAAATCATATGAATACCACCATTGATGCGGAAACAAATATGATTTTTCAATCCGTAATTCACTTAATCTATATTACTCAAAATTATAGTTTCCGCACTAAAGTAAGATTATAGTTTTAATCTTTGTTATTGAACATGTTTGTATAATTATTATTAAATTAATTCCAACAAGTGGTATCAGAGCAGGTCTTCAGATTAAGTTTATTGAGATTTGTCCACTAAACTTTAATTTTTTGTGAATATGCGATTATGAAACATATATTTGAAATTTATGATTGTGCGAATTTTGTTTTTCAAGACATGAATTTTTTTATGATAATATTTGAGGATGTTTTCTTTTATTTGTTAAATCATTGTGAATAGTACGAAATTTATGATTATGTGTATATTTGTTTTGAAACAATTTGTATGGTTTAAGTTCTTCCATATAAATTTGTATATGTATGCATGTTCTTTTAAATAAAAGACTATATATTATAAATTTTATATTTGATTCAAATATAATTTGTTGCCATCAAATAAAGTTTTGAATTTGACTTGCAAATTATATGATAAAGTTTTGATTTAGAATAATATCTTTATGTTTTTTTTTTGGAAGAAAACTAATTGTGAAAAATTTGGTTTTCTTTGAGTAATATGTTATTTAATATATATTATGCTAGATATATTTGGGATCGTATATATCGTTATGATCAATGATTGAGAATCATAAAAATATATTTTTATTAAAAAAATACTTTATTTGTGGCTAGAGAGTATATATTTAAAAATATATATTTATTTCAATTATTTGGGAAAGATAAATATTGAATTTAAATCTTATTTTGGTGATTTGATTCTTGGTTTTAAATTAAAAATAAAAAGTTGTATTATCATTTTATTTGATTTTTAATTATTGTTTTATCTTTCAATTTTATTCACATAAAATATGCACATGAATTTAGATTTTGAGAGATAAGACAAATATTGATTTGTTTAATATATATTTAGTTATTATATATTATTATGGAAATTTTTTGAATATTTTGAATGTCTCTCAAAATTAAAAGGTATACTAAAGATTTGATTCTTTAAATTTCTAATACTTTGAATTTGTTGAAATATTAAATTAGATTTGATTTGATATGATTTGATTTGATTAGATTTAATATTTAGATATAATCCAAGTTGTGTTAGCCCAAGCCCAATTAGGGTTGTATATAAATAGACCTAGCTTGTATCATTATTTACAAAAATTCAATAGTACAAATCCTTATTTCCTTATTCTCTCTTTCTCTCCTCACTAAAAGTGCATCACGCACTAACAAATTGGTACCAGAGCCTGGTTATTGTTCTTGATCGATTTTTCAAGAACTTCACGTCAGAGATCGTGTTTCCAGGACAAGTGAATCAACCGCTGCGAAGATGACTGGTGATAAGAGCATTCTGAATTCCTTTCCAATGCTTGACGGCAAGAATTAGATCCGTTGGAAAAAACAGATGCAATCCTTATTTGGCTTCCATGATACCCTAGAAGTGGTTACCGGCAGTGTTCCTGTGTTGGCTGAAAATGCAACCGAAGAACAGAAAAAAGCCCACAACGAAGTCAAGAAGAAAGATTGCAAGGCTGATTATTGCATTCAGACAGCGGTCGATGCTGCTAACTTCGACAGAATCTCTCATGCTGAAACGGCGAAGGAGGCATAGGATATTCTGGTGAAGAATTATGAAGGAGGTGAGAAAGTCAAGGTTGTCAAGTGCAAACCTTGCGTCGACAATATGAGTTGTTGTCGATGGGAGAAGACGAAAAAGTTGCAGAATATGTGTCGAAGGTTCAGAAACTCGTCCATCTCATGAAGGGTTGTGGTGAAACCATAACTGATAAGATGATAATTGAGAAGGTAATGAGAATATTGACCTCTCACTTTGATCACGTTATCATAGCTATTCAAGAATCCAACAATCTTGAAACCCTAAAAGTGGAAGATTTGGTTGGTTCGTTGGAGGTGCATGAGATGAGGATTGTCGGAAGAAAGGGAGTTCAGGATTCGATACAAGCACTGCAGGCTCAGTTATGGAAAAAGAACGGTGGTTCCAACAAATTCAAAGGCAAATTCGACAAGACTCAAGGAAAGAAGTCTTGGTCGAACCCTCACAAAAATCAGGTCGAAGATAGATCTTCTGAATCCTCAAAAAGAGGATGAGGAAACTATCAAAAGGATAAAGAAGATAAGAAAGGTATACAGTGTTATAACTGTGAAAAGAGGGGTCATTTGGCCAAACATTGTTGGTACAGGAAAGATAATGGATCAGAAAAAGGCAAGGGCGAAGGAGCGAACCTTGCACGCCAAGATTCAGATGATTCTGAAGGTGGTATGGTGGTTATGGCTGCAGTAGCAGATAACCATGTCGAATCCAAGATCTGGTTTCTCGACTCGGGCTGCTCAAATCACATGATTGGTCGAAAGAAGTGGTTGGCAGATTTTGATGAGTCGAAGAAGAGCAAGATAAAACTTATTGATAACAGTTCGTTGCAAGTAGAAGGTACTGGCAACATAGTTTTTCAACTGAGTAATGGAGCGAAAGCTATGATCAGAAATGTGTTCTATATACCTGGAATGAAGTGTAACCTGTTAAGTGTTGGACAACTGGTCGAAAAAGGCTTCTCAGTTGTCATGAAAGATGGAGTTTTGAAATTGTTCGACACCCAGAACAATTTGGTATTGAAATCTCCGTTGTCGAAGAACAGGACATTTAAGACCATGATCAGTTCGACTGAAGTACAATGTTTAAAAACTGTTGTCGACCACATGGATAGTTGGTTGTGGCATTTGAGGTTTGGACATTTGAACTTTCGATCACTCAACCAACTGATTACTCAAGATATGGTATCTGGTATTCCAAGTCTTGAGATGCCTGACAAACTTTGTGAAGGTTGTTTAGTCGGAAAGCAATCCAAAAATTCTTTCATTTCGACTATGCCAATGAGATCATCCTGCATACTCGAAGTTGTACATTCATATGTATGTGGTCCATTTGAAGAACATACCATTGGTGGAAACATATCTTTTGTTTCATTTGTCGACGAGTTTAGTCGAAAGCTGTGGATCTATGTGATCAAGAGAAAGGATGAAGTATTTGAAATCTTTAAGAGATTCAAGGTGTTTGTCGAAAACCAGAGTGAGAAGACGATTAAAGTTTTACGAACAAAGGGAGGTGGCGAATACACTTCGAAGATGTTTGGAAAATTATGTGCAGAACATGGTGTTGATAATGAGGTAATTGCTCCTTATACTCCTCAACATAATGGAATTGCTGAAAGAAGAAAAAGAACCATAGTGGATATAGCGAGATGTATGCTCAAACAGAAGAATTTGCCAAAATCTTTATGGGGTGAAGCTGTTTCGACTGCAGTTTATATCCTGAACAGGTGCCATACCAAGAAATTGAAGAACAAGGTTCCTGAAGAAGTGTGGAGTGGCAAACGGCCATCGGTGAGTCATCTGAAGGTGTTTGGCTCTATGTGTTACAAGCATGTTCCTGATGCAAGAAGAAGGAAGCTTGATGACAAGAGTGAACCTGTGATTCTGGTAGGATATCATAAGACAGGTGCATACAGGCTATTCAATCCAATTAATGAGAAGATTGTGTTAAGTCTAGATATTGTGATTGATGAAAATTCTGCCTGGGATTGGAATTCTAGTAATTCAATAAACAAGCCATTGATGAGCTCTGATTTCGACGAAGAAATTGATGAAGCCGAAATTGAAGAAATTGCTGAGAATCAAGTCGAAGTCGAAGTAGAAGCAGTTGCTGACATTCCTGATATAGAGGTTGTGGCTGAAACAAGCCAAAGACCTCGGCGAAATAGAGTTCCTCCAACAAAACTTCATGATTATGAAGTGACTGGTGATGATGAAGTCACACCAGATGGAGAATTAGTTCATTTTGCTTTACTTGCAGGTGCTGAACAAATCAACCATAACGAAGCTTTAAAAATTCAACAGTGGAAGTTAGCTATGGTCGAAGAGTTACAGGCAATCTAAAGAAACAACACATGGGAGTTAGTCGAATTGCCAGCACATACAAGAGATATCGAAGTAAATTGGGTGTTCAAGTAGAAACACAATGTTGATGGGTCGATAGCAAGACATAAAGCAAGATTAGTAGCTCGAGGATTTCTTCAAAGAGAAGGACTTGACTACTCTGAAGTATTTGCTCCAGTAGCAAGACTGGAGACTGTTCAACTAGTGGTAGCATTGGCATGTAACCAAGGTTGGTCGACATTTCACTTAGATGTGAAGTCAGCTTTTCTGAATTGTCCGTTAGATGAAGAGGTCTATGTCATACAACCTCCTGGGTTTGTGATTCAGAAGGAAGCGAGTAAAGTATATAAGTTACACAAAGCGCTCTATGGCCTCAAGCAGGCACCTAGGACATGGAACAAGAAGATCGACTCATACTTAGTCGAATTGGGATTTGTAAAATGCAAGTCTGAGTATGGTGTCTATGTTCAGGTTGTAGCACAAGATATAACAATCATCTGCTTATATGTCGATGACTTGTTAGTAACTGGAAATAGCCTGAAGAACTTGTCGAAGTTCAAAGAGCTATTGAAGAAGGAATTTGAAATGTCGGATCTGGGAAAATTGTCTTATTTCCTAGGCATGGAATTTCATATGTCGAAGCAAGGTATGGTGCTACATCAAAGGAAGTATGTCAAAGAGATACTCAAGAGATTCATAATGGATGATTCAAATCCTGCATCCTCACCTGTCGAACCAAACTTGAAGTTGGAGAAGCATGGAGAGGAAGACAAAGTTGATGTAACTTTGTTCAAACAAATAGTTGGATCTCTGAGATATGTGTGCAATAGTCGACCTGATATAGGTTTTGCAGTCGGATTAGTGATCAGATTCATGAGCGAACCAAGAGTGTCACACATGAAAGCTGCAAGAAAAATTCTAAGATACTTAAAAGGAACAACAGATTTTGGAATTATATTTCGACGAGATTCTGAAGGCAAAGAAGCAATAGTTAATTACTTTTCAGATGCAGATTGGTGTGGAGATAAGGAAGATCGAAGAAGTACAACTGGGTATTTCTTTCAAGTATTTGGTGTCCCAATCTCATGGTGTTCGAAGAAGCAACCTGTGGTGGCATTGTCATCGTGTGAAGCTGAATATATAGCAGGATCTTATGTTGCATGTCAAGCAATTTGGATCAGATCAGTACTTGAAGCAATGAAGGTCGAAGTGAAGAAACCTCTTGTGTTACAAATCGACAACAAGTCAGCTATAAATCTGGCGAAGAATTCAGTTCTACATGGAAGGAGAAAGCATTTCTTAAGGGAAAAGGTGAATCGAGGTGAACTTGAAGTTAGGCATTGATCAAGTGAAGCACAGTTGGCCGACATTTTCACCAAAGGATTGAAGATCGACAGATTCTTGAATTTGAGAAAGAAATTAGGAATAGTTCAGATCGACTATGACTAGCGTAGGTTCGACAACTTGGATTATGGGGGTGTGTTGAAATATTAAATTAGATTTGATTTGATATGATTAGATTTGATTAGATTTAATATTTAGATATAATCCAAGTTGTGTTAGCCCAAGCCCAATTAGGGTTGTATATAAATAGACCTAGCTTGTATCATTATTTACAAAAATTCAATAGTACAAATCCTTATTTCCTTATTCTCTCTTTCTCTCCTCACTGAAAGTGCCTCACGCATTAACAGAATTTTAGAATTAGTTTTATTGATTCTAAAATGATTTATTTAAAGAATTAATTGGTGTATATGTAAACTTGTTTGACATTTATTTTGGATTTATAAATATTTAATATTTGATTTGATTTGAAGTTATACATTTAGCATGATTATGTTATTTGAGTTTATTGTTATTAAGTTTTATACAATAATATTTTTTTAATCATGCAATTTGTATAAATTCATAAAACTTATATTTTATTGTGAATTTGTTCTCACATTAAGGACTTTAAACAATTATTATTATTATTATTACTATTAAATGCCATTTTAAATATATACGACCTACATTTGTGGGTAGTGCCTTATAAATTTAAGACTTTTTCCATTGAATTTTTTAAAAATCTCTAGTAATTTTGATTGAGTTGATTGAAGCGACATGTTGCCAAAGTAACATCTGTTGTGTAAATTTGATTCAATCGAAATTACAAAAGATGTAGTGTGTAATTGTTTATGCAAACTGTTATGGTCGGTCAAAAGGAAGACACAGTTTAGGCGAACAATTGCATACCTGTGATGGTAAATATGTAGTAATTATTAATTTTATCTATGTGGGTAATGATTGATATCAAAGATGTCCATTATCTTACCAGACTTATTACTAATGTTCGGTCATTGCGTGAGAGTACCGATTACAGTTAATTTTTCCAATCAAAGATTGAGAATTAATGGTGTGTTTGGTATCTTGTTCGAGTCTTTTAATTTATAAGTAAAGATGAATGCCTATATAATAATTTATTGACATATCAGTAATGATGTTGTATGAGTGTAAATATTTTAAGTGTTTATTTGATTGTACTCACATATAAGGTAAACATGTGACATTTGTAAGAATTTATTGTTTATAAATATTTATTGTCAATGTTTGATCATTAAAAATAAATACTACTAACAATTGATTTTATTGCCTAAAGACTTAATATCAATGGTGAATTTGGTATTTTGGTGAGTACATTTTATTTTGTTATCTATAAACTAATATAGTGTATTTATTTGCAAAATAAGTTAGATTTAAATTCTCAAAAGTTTTAACTTTTAGGAATAAAATATGAACATTATGTTCTTCAATCTACACCTTACATAAGGATGGAGAAACTCAAATTCTCTCATAATTTAGTATATTTAAAGTGAGATTCAAGTTTAAAAAGTGAGTACACTTCAAAGTACACAAGTCTATGATCTTAAATCTTTGCAATCCAGAGACATTAGAGGTGTTATTTAAGATGACATAAACTTTGTCATATTATATTTGCTTAAATTCTAGTACTTCTAAAGCAATAAAACAAAAGACAAACTCTCATTGATGTGATAACTTTTCATTAAGATTATTAAGCAAAGAAAATATCATAAGCACATTATGAAATTATTTAATCTTGCTAAAGCGTTATAATTTCGTCAATTAGGTGACTTTGTCGAAAATTTAGCATATGGTATTCTCTTTGCACAATTAAGTTTATAACTATTAAAGTTATAAATTATTCTTTAATAGAATAATTTCATAAAGTGTGCAATAAAGAAAAGATTGAAGTAAGAGAAAATAAAATAGTGCTCATTCGGTAAATACCTCAAAGGATAGGGGCAAATAAAGAATAATAAGAAAATATGATCTAAATTGACAAATATTTAATGGTGTTGAAAGATACATCAATTTAAAGGGGACAAATTTGGTGAAGTTTGATATTTTTTTAAAACTATTTTAGATTGTCATTATAAGCTTAAATTTGTATTTAAATGACAATTTGGTGAATAAATAAAGTTTTGTTTTAATATGATAATTTCTTCTTTTTTTTAATGATGAATTCAATTTATCTTTTAAATTCAAATATTATTATAGTTAATTCTGTCATGACTTGTGTCAATCTAGAATTGTTGAAAAGTTTGAAAAATATAAACTTTAGTCCCAAGTTAAATAATATTTTGAGACAGATATTGTAATGTGTATTAAGAGTATTGAGTTTGGGGGAGAGATATGGTCAAAGAACAAAATTGAGTAGGAAATAATTGGTTCTAACTCAATTCATATAGTTGCTATTTATATAGCAAATTTGGACCCGGTTCTAACTCAATTCATATAGTTGTTATTTATATAGAAAATTTGGACCCTCATATGAATATTATTGTTCTTTCTCTCAATTAAATTAAGAAATTATTTCTTGAAGATCAAACTCAACATTCTCAAAAACTAAAGCATCAAATGTCATAAAGAAGTGACTGAAAAGAGAAATTCTATTCAATATGATTAAAAGACTCTATTATGATAGTTGTGACACTTGTTACTTGTTATAATTTTGGAGCTTCATAAGATGGATATCAATTTAGTGTTTCTTAATGGCGAGATTAAGAAATACAATATGCTGCAATAGGAGAAAATTTTGTATCAATAGATAAAAAGTTTATGGTTTGCGAACGAATAAAATTCATTTATGAGTTAATGAAATTTTCTCATTAGTGATACCACAATATTTCATAAGATAATTATCTTATTTGGTTTTGAGATGTCTATTATGAAAAACTATTGTGTTTTACAAGCTCAGCGGGAGTAAGTTTATGTTCCATGTGTTGATTTTATTTTATTTAGTCAACAATGATATATGATTTTTGTGTGAAACCAAGAAATCTCTAACAAAAGTTTAGCGATGAAAGATCTTGTGCACATCTCTTTTGTATTAAGTATTTAGATACTTAGAGATTATTCTCAAAGTATCATCCGGTTATCACAAAAGATTTATGTATATATTAATAAAGTTGAAAATAAAACTGACATGAAAGACAATAAACTAGGGTATGTCTCAATTATCAAGGGGGACTATTGAGTCTCAATCATTGTCCAAAATAAAAAAATCTAGAAATTTAGAAAATTAAGCTTTTTTATACTTTTTTTTTTTCGGTTTTTGGGAATCTTATGTATTATCCTATTATATGCATCCGAAATAAGCGTTTATATAATGAGATCATTTGGAAAATACGAAAACTCAAAATTTAAATTGTTGAAATGAGGCAACTATAAGCATTGTTATAGAGAACACAAAAAAATTTGTGCTCACATATTAGAGATCGAATGATTTGGAGATCATCAGGATATTTGGCTCTGATTCTTTTGGATGTCTATATATAATGGGGGCATCCTAACTCAAAAAATGACTATGATTATTTATGTCACTTGGTTGCATATAGTAAAAGGTTTTGAAAGACAACTCGAGCTATATTGTGACATAAGTCAGTCGGATAACGTTTCAACAACTGTTTTATAAAGTTCATTAACTTATAAGTTATTGTTGTTGAAGGATATAACATATAGATAGACAATTTATGCTAGCTGACTTACTAATCAAAGATTTGACATATAAGGTATTTCATATGATTGTTGTCACTAAGGATGTCCTATATTAGTGGAAGTCACTCATTCTTTATGTTTTATAATATTGTTTTGATATCGATACAGACTTTATGTTAATATTATCTGCAGAAATATAGTTTATGAGATTATTATTATTATTATTATTAATATAACCATTTCTGAATCTTTTGCAAACTTCGGTTTGATCTCAATAAAGAATTCAGTTTGACCAGTTCGAGATATGCATGATTCAGAAATCTCATTACATGAAATTTCCATTCCGCTCATCCATATCAATCTATGTCATCAAGTACATTTATGTGGTGTTCGTCGGGGTTTTGTCACGCTATACGTCAGTGACAACAGCCGCGGTGGTTCGAATATTGTTGTATGAAGTGGATCAGATTGTAAAGTTGAAATCTAAAGATAAATAGCATTCAGATGCGCACCTAAAGAATTGTGATATAATTATTAAAAAATATATTGTCCAAGTGGGAGATTATTGGAATATTTTATAATTTAAATGTTATTTAATTATTATATTCCTATAATTATTATGTGGGCGTATATATTTTAATTATATTAGTTAATTATCAAAATTAAGAGCCTTAATTAATTAATTGATCAAATAAATTTAAAAGGCTAATTAGATTTCTATTTAGTAATTAATTAATTAAATATGAGATTAAATATGAGTGGATGTCAGGATGGTCCATTTGGGAATAATGGAAACCTTAATTGGCCATCCCACTATATATATAGGCTATGGTCCCCAATATATCGTACACAAGTAAATTATCTTTTCTCCTGATCTGAAGAGAATTCAAAGCATTAGGAGTATCGGTCGAGGAAGAGCCCCGAGTCAATGGGTGCTCACCATTCATCTCTCTTTACTTTGTGTTTTAGGAAAATATAAAGTTGATGTGTCAATGATTCGATTATTCAGGTATTCCTAATCTCAACCATTGATAAATTAACATGTTGTAAATCCTAGTATGTATATATATATATATATATATATATATATATATATATATATATATATATATATATATATATATATATATGTTCATATGGTTTCTGAACTAAAGTAAGATTATAGTTTTAATATTTGTTATTGAACATGTTTGTATAATTATTACTCCCTCAGTTTTTTATTATAAGTCGTTTTTGACTTTTCACACATATTAAGAAATATAATAATTGTAGTATAGAAAAGAGAAATTGTGAATGATTTTACAAAATTGTCATTTATTAATAATATTGGAAAGATAAATTTACATAATTGAAAGGAGAAAGAATAATAAATATTTAAGGGTATAAAAGTAAAAATGACATTAATGATTCATTGATATTATAAAGTGACTTATATTATGGTATACTTTTTTTTTTTGCAAAACGACTTATAATAAAAAACGGAGATGGTAGTAAATTAATTCCAACACAAATATCTATCAATTATTCGGTCATGGTTTCAAATCTTTTTTATGGCAAAAATTTGTTTTGTCTATTCATTCTTTAAATTTTAATAATTTTTTAATGTCACGTCAGCTTAACTCACATTTAAATAAAATATACTGAAAAAAATACTCATTCATCGTGTCACATAAACTTCTTTTTAAGTTAGATTTTTAAATGTATTAAAAGAACAAAGTTTTCAATTGGGAACATTAGAATTTGAATTTTTTAACAAAGGTAAAGCGAAAGTCACCCATATAAGAGAGGACATAAGTGGTATTAATTCTAATTATTATCATCGTTCCATATGTTTGAAAAGTTCTATACTCAATAAACACTTAAAAGATATGAAAATTGTCCAATGTAAAATTCAACAAGTTTTTTCAATTCATTACGCACACTTTATACTTTAACACATGCTTGGAAAATGTTTCAACAATCATCTGCTTGAATTGAAAAAAAAAAAAGGATTTTAAGAGTAGCGTTAAGTGTTTCTATAAAACATTTTTATAAAGCAATACATCAACAAAGGTGTCAATAAAATTGAACCTTAGCATAGACAGTAAGATTTGAATTTAACAAGAAAGATCATGATTTTGAATTATATCTCTAAAATTAGACTCACAATCAACTTTTTCTTAGGGTGTACTCTCAAAAATTAAATTTGTAATTAAATTTGTAATGGTCATACACATCTAATCCAGATTAGTGAACGCTCTATCACACGAAACGGAAACGAGTTCACTTTCATATGCACAAATACAGGTTTATCAAGAGAACTCCTCTACCTAAATATTCCACTCCAATTAGAGCAGCGATGGATTTACATATCATAAATGGTTGGGGGGAGTTTTTACTATGGAACATTGATACATAGGAGTTTTTATTAAGGAACATTGATATATAGTATATGACTAGGCACCTTTGTGAGAGACACACAACTTGTCTACCTAAAATCTTAAGGTGATAGGTGAGTGGGTTCTCCCACTTATAAATGCTATGGCTCATGATACCATTTGTTGGGGGAGTTTTCTATGGAGCATTGATATATAGTGTATGACTAGGCACCTTTGTGTGAGACACACCACTTGTCCACCTAAAACCTTAAGGTGATAGGTGAGTGGGTTCTCCCACTTATAAATGTTCAAGTCACCACATTCCTATCCAATGTGGGACTATTTCCTCACTTACTCACACTTGCTATATTATTCCAACATAAATGGGGGCAATTGACCCTACATATTTAATTTGATTTTAATAAATAATTAAATAATTTTATATTTTGACCCCAATTAAAAGAGAATTTCTTATGACACCTTAAGCGTTTCTACTGCATCATGTAAATTTTCAAAATGTCTCTCGTTTTTTGAGATGCATCTTCAGACGTACCCCAACACATACTCAAAAAAGGTCATCCTGAGCTACACCTTTTTTTTGTTTACTTTATTCCGGAGATGTATCGCTGGAATAATTCTGTAGTTATATTTTCAGATACAAACCAGTATCAGATTCAACAAAAAAGTCATTTTCCAAAACAGAATTGACATTCATAACATAAAATAAGTATTATAATGATGATTTTCAACATAAAATGCAATATTACACTCAATATCCCGGTGGGCGCTTGCACATCTTCAGAATATCTTCGACTGATCTTTGTAGCATCGCTTCCAACTCGAGTAAAACTTTTGTTTCGAAACGAAAATATGTATTCCACATAGCCATAACCTCTGCTTGCATCTTGAGTTTAAATGTGTTGAATTCAATCTTCCCTCCGTTGTCAATCGGCGGTGAATGATACTCGAGTTTCGCAATTGTCTCTGTATGATAGGAGATAGTGAATTTCGTCTTTGATATCTTCAAGGGAGGTGAAGTCGGTGAGCTTGAACGTTCGTCCGGGTGTAGAGCCGGAGAATGAGACATTTACGACATACCAATAGATGTTTCTCGGTGACATTTGAGACATTTTTAGTTTGTGTAAAATATAATACAAGAACACCTAAATTTATAAAAGTCATAGATCAATATGGACCACTCATTAACTGAAATATTAATTCCGAAGATATATCTCTGAAACCGCATCCTATTATCTTGTTCCGAAGTTACATCTCCAAAATTTCTCTTGAACCAGTATCATACCCGAACCCTATAACAAAACCTTTTTTTTTATTTACAAAAATACAAATGTTATTATGGGAAAGATCTCCGGATATTTTCCTCAACCAGTATTATACCAGAATTTTTTTTATTTCATTTACAAAAACACAAATGTTGTTATGGAGAAGATAAAAATGCATAAAGATAAAATATGAACAAAAGATGAATATGCAACACTTTATTTATATTGAGACACAATTAGATACATTTATTTGTTCGGATAAACAAGAAAGTAAAACGAATCGAAACATTTGTTGCCGAATAAGTCTATTGGTGGTACCCCTTTGGACTTTCTTGCATCATTTCCATAAAATGATCTAGCCAAGTCTCGACTTTTGTGGTTGAATGAGTCGTCCACTCCGGTGATGTAAGTGGTATAGGGCATCCTAGTTTCAAGTAAACTTGAACAAAATAACTTGATTTTGAAAGTCATCCAATACACATGATACAATCATTTGAATTTTGAGGTGGGGCGATGCACAGTGGGAAAACGATCTCCAAAAAACCATAGCGTGTCAGGTCAACACACACTCTATCATACGCACATGATATTAGGTGACCCATTTCAGGGAAGCACATCCATTTTTCCTCCGGTGTCGGACCGCTCAAGCAAGGAACAAGAGACTCATAAACTTCATCGAATTTTTCTTTCTTTCCGTACAATCGTGTATGATTCTTTATGCGTCTTCAACTCTTGGATAAGTTGTTAGCAGACAAGTCTATGATTATATTCTTCTTTACCGAGTGAAGCCGAAATGGCTCGGTAACCATAATTACCGTCCCCCACAATATTGACGATCTGCTCAATATATTTGTGCATGAAAACCAGCATCTCGTTGATAAATGGAATCTTTGGTGGAAGAGGTGTAGGATGTGGTTTGCTAATGCGAGCTCTTTTGACAATACTTTATTGAGATTTCGGAGTTTGTGAGTCGGGAAAAACATTGTCAACATGTTCAAATATAAAGGAGACTGTGTCGTCAAATTGTCATTCAGTGTAGGCTTTATTTTCTTTGGAGCACCTTTTGTTTTTACGGGTTGAGAGGGCGGTTTCAAGTCGATGGATTTCAGATAGGAAATCTTCCTCAATTGTTCTTTGGTGTGGAGTTTCATGTTGTCATCGACTTTCAAAACTCCCTCTTGTATGACTTCCATTCAGTCAAAATAGAGATGTTTGATTTATCGTTATCCATGCATCCATCATCATCGAACCTAAGTCTCTTCCAATGAGTGCAAACCTCATTCATTCTTATTGGTTCACAAAGTTTGTCCTTTTTAGCAATAACACAAGCACATGGGAGACCATATATTTTCATAATTGTGCATCCACACTTTGCACTATCGGAGCCTACATTATCAACTCATTTAGCCTCGTGAAAAGTATAGTTCAAACCCTCCCGAGAAATCTTACCAACCAACTGAGAATATAGAGTGTTGTCTTGAAATATGTGTTCTAAAACTGTAATGCTCTGAAAAATGTTGATTGTATCTCATTATGCTAGTTTTGAATCAGGGTGGTTCACGGAGTCCCAGTCTCTACACAAATCTCCCTTACTATTACCCAACCAATTTTTCAAAGTAGCATGGACAGACTCAACTCTGTTATTTGTTGTATTTCCAAGGTGTCTAATATTATCAGTCCACGCACAAACTATCTTCTCCTTCACCTGGTCAAGAATTATTCTTTCAACAAATTTCTACAAATTTGGATACTTTTCACACACATTCCAAAAATGCATAACACAGTCGGCATATAGTTCTTTTGTGGAAGAATTTATTCTATGATTCCATGTATCCATTATTTTTTCTACAACCACACACGCCTTCACCATTTTTCCATCTTCAGACTCTATTTGTTTCGTCCCTACCGCGGGTTTAACCTGACATCTCACATTCTTAGTTATGTGATGCCTACAAAGTAATGCATAAGAAAAATGAAATACCTTTGCAACCGAATTCATCAATGCGGTATCGCGGTTGGTATCAATCGCTTTAGGCATCTCACCTTGGACCTTCAACAGTGTGCGACACCTTTAAGGCCCAAGTAAAATTGACCTATTTTCACACTCAAAAACTGAAAAAACCAGCAGAATATGTCTTCTCAGTTGAGGCAACACCAACCATCTCCTATAATGGAAATCTATACGTGTTGTTCTTGTAGGTTGAATCAAGTATGGGCATCGTAGAAAACATGTTGAACAACTTTATGGAATCAGGATGAGTCCAAAAAATATCTCTAACACTAACTCTATCATCGCACGTTCGATACCTAGACACGTAATTGTTATCATCCAACAGTTTCAAGAGTTGTTGCATCTCAGTTCTATCCTCCCTAAGCGCTGTTAGTGAGGTACCGAATATTATACACTTGCTTGATATTTGATATATTTTCGGGTTATTTTTGTTTCAATGTTGCAGGTATATTTTTTGGTTGAACAAGATTCAAGGTCATGTCGGCAACATATTCCTTCTCTTCCGGCTTGAGCCGACAGACACTAAGATGACCGACTACTTTAAACACAACCATGGTTATGCCAACCATATATCACACTAAACCTACAATTTTTATTTGCCAACATGTAACCACCAACATTAAATGGACACTCATGTGTTCTTGTATCACTGTCGTCTCTTTTAAAATTTCGGAGACGAGTTCTATATTTCCCGCTTCTTTCGCACGTCATTGTCACAAAATCTCATCTTATATTCGAACCATTATCGGTCCTTCTGATAACCACACCAAATCCAAGTTTAGAGGCCTTCATACGAATCCATTGAAGCATTTGATCACGAGAGTCAAACTCTTACTTGTTTTAAAATTGGTTTCCAACATCTACTGCCTTCACAACAACACTTTGGACATTCGAAGAAACAATAACATCTTGGATATTCGGGGGAAACAACTTGTTTTGGGAAAACATCAGGGTGAACCATATCTAACAAAAAAATTTAAAACCATAACAATACACAAGTGTTACTGCTGCAGAATGACTTCAAAAATTAACACAGACAACTTCTAGAAATGCATCTTCAAACAAGTTCATACACATTCCGGAAATACATTTCTGGACACAACGTAACTTTTTTCAGAAAAAATGGATGATTAATGTGAGCAATGCAAAGGGAAAAGAAGAATCCTTACCTGAAATTCTATCTTCTTTTGCTTCCTAGGATGTGATGAACCAAAAGAATGGAGATTTGGAGTGAAAAAATGGATTGAGAATGAAGGTTTTTTTGGTGAAGGGTTTGGTTGAAAACCAACTATGACAACAATGGAAGTGAGATCATGTAGTTGGTCCTTTTATCAGATATTTCCGGAGATGCATCTCCGAAAATATATCTCCGAAAATATCTGACATGCAAAGGTGATAGAGGATTTCAAATTGTCGCCCATAATTCCGGAGATGCATCTCCAAAATTTCTACTTAACTGGTAAATAATTAAGGTTTTTCTTAAAATGTTCCAGAGATGCATCTCATGTATAAAAATAACCCAACTTATAGGGCGCTTCACAAAATGGCCTTAGTTGAGTGTGCAAGAGGTACGTCCGAAGATGCATCTCCGAAAACAGGAGGCATTTGTGAAAATTCACGTGGTGCATTAGAAACATCAAGGATATCATAAGAAATAATTAAAATAGAGTGATGCCCCCATAACTCACAGTCTCACAAATGGCCCACACTATGGTCTAACAAGAAGGTATAATAAATGAGCATTTCTTATTGCACCCTATGTATTTCTTAGACACCATGTGAATTTCCTATAATGCCCCTAGTTTTAGGAGATATATCTCCGAACGCACCATTTTTTACACTCAAGGAAGGCCATTCTGGATTGCACCCCATGTATTTGCTAAAGATTTATTCTGGAAATATATCTCCGGAATGATTTAGAGAAAATATGAATATTAATTAGTTCAGTGAATGTTCCGGAGATATATCTCTAGTATATATGGGCCGGCAATTTGAATTTTCCTGTCACCTTTGCATGTTTGATTATTCCTGAGATACATCTCTGGAAGTATCTGATATATTTTCCAACTACATAATCAGTCCCGATTGTTTCTATACTTCTTTTTCAACTCAAACACTCACCACAAAAAATCCTACATTCTCAATCCCATTTTTCACTCCAAATCTCCATCCTTTTGGTTTAACATATCACTAGGAGTATAAGAAGATCGAATTTCTGGTCAATATTGTTCATTTCCATCTACATTGCTCACATTAATCATGAAAGTTTGCTGCAAAAAACTTACGCAGTGTCTGGAGATATATCTCCGGAACGTGTTGAACATGAACTTTTTCGGAGATATATTTCCGGAATGTTTCTTTGTTCATTTTCCATCCTTTTCTGCAGCAGTAGATTATTTTTAGTGTTGTTATTGTTTCCAATAGATACGGTGCACCCCAATAATATCTCAAAACAAGTATTTTCTTCGAACGATGTTTCTCCGAATGTTCAAGGGGTTGTTGTAAAGGCGGTAGATGTTGGCGATGACTTTATTACCAAGAAAGAGTTTGAAAATCGTGATAACATGCTTGAATGGATTTGTATGGCGACATCTACACTTGGATTTGGTGTGGTTATCGGAAGGTCGGATAATGGCTCGGATAGAAGAAGTGCCTTTGTGACTATGTTGTGCGAAAGAAGCGGGAGCTATCGAACGTATGTCCAGAATTTTAAGAGAGAAGAAACTGGTAGTAGAAATATGAGTGTCTGTTTAAGCTTCAAGGTTACATGTTGGCTAGTAAACAATGGAGATTTAATGTCATTTGTGGTTTGCATAACCATGAATTGTGCTTAAAATTAGTCGGTCATCCTATTGTATGTCGGCTCAAGCCGGAAGAGAAGGTCTGTACTAGTGACATGACCTTGAATCTTGTCCAACCTAAAAATATACTTGCAACATTGAAACGGAAACAAACCGATAATATATAAAATATCAAGCAAGTGTATAACATTAAGTACATCACTAACAAGGCGATTAGGGGAGACAGAACTGAAATGCATCAACTGTTGAAACTGTTGGACGATAACAGCTACGTGTCACGGGTACCAAACTTGCGACGATGGAGTTACGGTTAAAGATATTTTTTGAACTCATACAGATTCAATGAAGTTGTTCAACACGTTTCCGATAGTGCTCATACTTGATTCTACCTACAAGACCAACAAGTATAGACTTTCATTATTTAAGATGGCTGGTGTTACCTCAACTGAGAAGACATATTCCGCTGGTTTTCATTTTTAGAATGTGAAAAAGAGGACAATTTTACTTGGGCGTTAGAGGTGTGTCAGTCACTTTTGAAGGATCAAGGTGAGATGTCTAAAGCTATTGTTACGGACTGTGATACCGCATTGATGAATGCGATTGCAAAGGTATTTCCTTCATCTTGTGCATTACTTTATATGTATCACATAACAAAGAATGTGAGAAGTCGGGTTAAACTCGCGGTAGAGATGAAATAAGTAGAGTCCAAACGTGGAAAATTGGTGAAGTCGGTGTGATTGTTAAAAAAATAATGGATGCATGGAATCGTATAATAAATTCTTCCACAAAAGAATTATATGCTGATTCCGTCATTCATTTCTGGAAAGTGTGTGAAAAGTATCCTGCATTGTTGAAATACGTTGAAAGCACCATTCTTGATCAGGTGAAGGAGAAGATAGTTTGTGCGTGGACTGATAATGTCCGACACCCTTGAAAATATAACAACTAACAGAGTTGAGTCGACCCATGCTACTTTGAAAATTTGGTTGGGAAATAGCAAGGGGGATTTGTGTCGAGGCTGGGACTCCTATGAACCACATGATTCAAAACCAACATAATGAGATACAAACAACATTTGGTCGGAGCATCACAGTTTTGGAACACCAATTTAAAGACAACAATTTTTTATTCTCATTTGGTCGACAACATTTCTCGGGCGGGGTTGAACTATATTTTTTCAAGAGGCCAAACGATCTGATAATGTATGCTCTGATAATTCAAAGTGTGGTTGCACTATTGTGAAAACATATGGTCTCCCATGTGTTTGTGTTATTACAAAAAGGTGACACTTGGTGAACCAATAATAATGGATGAGGTTTACTCTCATTTGAAAAGAATTAGGTTTGATGATAATGGATGCGTGGATGAAGGTAAATCGAATATCTCTATTTTGACGAGCATGGGAAGCGATACAAGAGAGATTTTCAAAGGTCGAGAGGCAGCATGAAACTCCACATCAAAGAATAATTGTGGAAGATTTCCTATTCCGAAACCACCGACATGAAACTGTCTTCTCAACCAGTAAAAACAAAAGGTGCTCCGAAGAAAAATGAAGCCTACACCTGAATGAAAACTTTACTACACGGTCTCCTGCATGTTTTGAACACGTTTACAAACATTTTACCGACTCACTGACTCCTAAATCTCAAAAAAGTTTTATAAAAGGAGCCCGTATTAGCAAACCATCTCTGACGCTGCTTCCACTGAAGATTCCATTCATCGATGAGATGCTGGTTTTTATGCACAAATATATCGATTGTATCGTCAATGTTGAGGGGGATAGTAATTATGGTTACCAAGCCGTTTCGACTATACTTGGTAGAGGAGAGGATAGTCATGCACTTTTTTGTCATCAACTTATCCAAGAGTTGAAGATGCATAAAGAATCGTACACACAGTTGTACGGAAGTAAAGATAAATTTGATGCGGTTTATGAGTCTCTTGTACCTTGCTTAAGTGGTCCGGCACCGGGGCACCAAAGTCAAAATAGATGACCTTCCCTGATATGGGTCACCTAATTGCATGTGCATATGATAGGGTGTGCATTGACCTAACATGCTACGGGTTTTCAAAAACCTTTTTTCCACTCCGCACTGCACCACCTCAAAATCCAAATTATCAAATCATGTGTATTGGATGGCTTTCAAAATCAAGTCACTTTGTTCAAGTTTACTTGAAACTGGGATGCCCCATACCACTTACATCACCGGAATGGATGACTAATTCAACCGCAAATGCCGAGACGTGGCAGGGTCATTTTATGGAAAGGATGCAAGAATTCGAAAGATTGAACAACATTGAAAAGTAATCGAATACACAAAAGTCCAAGGGAGTACCACCTATAGATTTAGCTGGTGACACATGTTTTGATTCGTTTTTATTTCTTATGTAATCGGATAAATCATTATATATTATTGTGTCTCAATTTATAAATTAAGTGTTACATATTCACTTTTTATTCATATTTAGTGTTTATGCGCAATATTGGTTCATATTTCTTTCTTGTGCACTATCTGTTATCTATACATGTTTTGAAAATGTATCAGAAAAAGTTTCAGAGATACATCTCCGAAAGGTTCTATTATTTTCTTTGTTTTTCATGGTCCAGGGAAAGTTCAGGAGATGCATCTCTGGAACAAGATAATATGGTGTTGTTTCGTAGATATATATCCGGAATAATAATGACAGTTAATAGGTGGTCCATATTAAACTAGGTATTCTATAAATTTAGGTGGTCATGTGTTATACTTCACACAAACTCAAAATGTCTCAAATGTGTGAAATAAACATTTGTTGGTATGTCGTAAGCGTCTCATACTCTGACGGTAAAACACATGGGGGACGTTCAAACTCACCGATCTCACCTCCCTCAAAGATATCCTAGACGAAATCCAATATCTCCTACCTTACGGAGACAAACGAAGGGTTGTGAAGCTCGAATATCGTTCACCTTCAGTTGACAACGAAGGGAACATTGTGTTTAGAAAATTTGAGCTCAAGACTCGAGCGGATATTATGGCGATGTGGCGAACGTTTTTCGGTTTCGAAGAGAAAGTTTCGCTCGAGATGGAAGCGACACTACAAAGATCGGTCGAAGATATCTTGGAGATGTGCAAGCGTCCACCGGGACATTGAAATGTAGTATTTAATTTTCTGTTGAAATCACCATGCTCATTTTATGTTATGAATGCTCATTTTATGTTTGGAATGTTCATTTTGTGTTGATTCGGTCTCTGATTTTGTTCCGGAAATATAACTACGATATTGTTCCGAAGATATATCTCCGAAACTAATCAAACTCAAATGCATGGGGTGCCATTTAGAATGACCTTTCTTAAATGTAAAAACGGGTGCGTCCGAAAATATATCTTTAAAAACTAAAAACATTATAGAAAATCCGCATAATTTCTAAAAAAATACATGGGGTTCAATAAAAAATGCTCTAATAAATATCACTCCTTGCTTTTTACCACATTGGAATATAAACTATTTTTTTAAGACAAATAATATATTACAAACAAATGTTGTACTCTCTTATTTGTTAGTATTATATAGTTATTTTTCTTGTAAATTTTAAGTTGTGTTTGAAAATATAGAGAATTTCTTATCACACCACCCTTGTTTCTTAGACACCATCTGAATTTCCGGTTTTACCCTCTGATCCCGGATGTGCACATCCGAACGCACTAATTTTTTTAAAATTTTCAGTTTTTACCGGATGTGCACATCTGGAATAAATTCGTATTTGCAAATCCGAAATAAATGCTGAAGCAAAACACCAGAAATCCAACAATCTTTCTCACATTCATAAAATAAAATTGAGATTACATTGAGAAAATCGCCATGACATCGACAGAAATTTAAATATTATAAGATCAATAGCCTGGTGGACGCTTGCATATCTCTAAGATGTCATCGACCGTTCTTCGGATTTTGACGGTCGCCTCGAACTCGAGCGGGAATCGTTCTTCGTAGCCCAAAGAGTTTGCCACATCGCTCTAACATTCTCTTGATTCTTGAGCTCAACAAGGCTGTAAGCGACGTTCCCTTCGTTATCAACGGAAGGTGAATGATACTAAAGCTTCGCAACCTTCCGTTTGTCTCCGTAAGGTAGAAGATGTTCGATGTCGTCAATGATCTCACCGATGGAGGTGTCCCTCGTTAGCTTATACTGGCGACCGCGTGTTTAGCCGTCGGTGTAGGAGACAATTGTGACATACCAATGGATCTTGATATCATATAATTGAGACATTTAGTGTTTGTGTGAATGATATCAAATGAAACCCCTAATTTATAGAAAAGTTAGGGTAAAGTTATTTCAGCCTAAGTTCGTTCCGGATGTGCAGATCCGAACAAACCCCGCCCGAGACATGTTGCCGATCAATTGAGAGTAGAGGAAGTTACCTTTAAACCGATGTTCCAAAACTGTGATGCTCCAACCGAAAGTGGTTTGTATCTCATTGTGTTGGTTTTTTATCATTAGATGCACGGAGTCCCAATCCCGACATAAATCCCCCTTGCTATTCCCCAACCAATTCTTCAAAGTGGCATGTGCCGACTCAACTCTATTGGTGGTAGTGTTTCCAAGATGTCGTACGTTATCGGTCCATGCACAAACAATCTTTTCTTTCATTTGATCAAGAATGGTGGATTCAATATATTTCAACAAAGCGGGGGTACCGTTCACACACTTTTCGGAACTTAATGACCGAATCGGCATATAATTTGGTTGTGGAAGAATTTAGAATATGAGTCCATGCATCCATAACGCCAACCATCTCAAACAATTGAAGATGATACTTGTTTGTCTTGTAGGTGCTATCGAGAATGAGCACTGTTGAGAACGTGTTGAACAACTTGATGGAATCCGGATGAGTCCAAAAAATATCTCGGACCTTAATTCCATCATCGCGATATCTGTATCGAGACACATAATCGTTGTCCTCCAACACTTTCAACAGTTGTTGCATCTCACTCCTATCTCCCCTAATTGTCTTGTTCGTTTGATACCAAATGTTATACATTTGCTTTATGTTTGCAACATTTTCGGGTTCTTTCTGTTTCAACGTCGCAAGTATATTCTTCGGTTGGACAATGTTCAAGGTCATGTCGGCTATACATGTCTTCTCTTCCGCCTTGAGTCGGCATACACTTGGATGACCTTGAAGCTTTGAGCACATTTCGTGGTTATGTATACCACAACAAATGGTAAATCTCCATTTCTTTGAAACTAACATGTAACCACCAATCTTAAAAGGGCACTCACATCTTCTAGTATCGGTCTCGTCTTTCTTTAACTTCCGTAGAGGTGCTTGATATTTGCCGCTTCTTTCGCAATCCAAAATTACAAAAGCTTTTCTTCTATCCGACCCATTATCCGATCTCCCGATATTTACACCGAAGCCAAGCTCAATAGTTGTCCTACGAATGTATGCGATCATGCTTTCACGATCATCAAAGTCTTGCTTGTTGTTAAAGTCATCGCCGACATCAACCGACTTTACCATGTTATCTGGATGCACCATATCTATTTATAAACAAGAATAGAACAATTAATATGTATAAATAAGATATATTCAAAAATGCTGAAAACTTAAATTAATTAGCTTCAGGCATTTTTTCGGATGTGCACATCCGGAAAAGTTCATGCTAAATTCGTTCCGGATGTGCACATCCAGAAGTAGCGTAACTTGTTTTTTCAAAAATGTAGATTGATAATGTGAGCAATGTAGTGGATGAAGTTGAATGTTTACCTGAAATTCAGTCTTTCCTTGCTCCCTTTGATTTGTTGCACCAAAAACTTGAATTTTTTGAGTGAGAAATGAGATTGATGAAGTAGGATTTTTTGGGTTGGTGAGAGTGAGTGTGGAAGAAGAAAGGTTGATTATGGGAAAGGGGAGTGATCATGCAGCTTCTAATATAACAACAATTATTCCGGATATACAGATCTGGAGGCCTTCCGCATATGCACATCCGGAACAACTTTTTATTTCTTAAGGATACGGTGCGTCCGGATGTGCACATTCGGAATCAGGGGGCAAAAAAATAATTTCACGTGATGCCTAAGAAACTTAGGTGGTGCATTAAGAAATGCTCAAAATATATTCGAATATTTAATAAAAAGGGTTAAATATGTTTAAGGTCCCTATAAATATCCCACCTTTTAAGATTGGTCCCTCTAAAATTTTTCTTCAAACATTGATCCTCCAAAAATTTTCCGTTTCCAAATGTAGTCCCTGACGTTAATTTCATCTAACGGAAGGTGATGTGGCGTGCCAACTGTGCAGATTTCATTTGCTTTATTGCATTGACCAGCCAAAAAATATTTTTTTATGTTAAACTTAATCTCCTCCTTCTCTCTCTCACTCCTCTTCTTCTTTCCCTCTCCACCTTTTTCTCTACCCTCATTTCTCTTTCTCTCTCACACAATCCTTCTTCACTCTTCTTCACTCCTCTTCTTCATTTTTCTCTGTTTTTGTGGAATGATAGATGGGGAGAACTGAGCAATAACGAGTAGCCTACAAAGCATTTTGCATCCACTACTAACAACCACAAATCCACACCCATTATTCTTCCACCACTTTTTGTTTCATCAACCACCCACCATATCTATTCTTATAACTCATGAATGAAGCAACATACCTTTATTTCACTCTTCAATTCACGTACACCAACCTTCATATTACAGTAACCAAACCATGCGGCAACAACATTAACACTTCCACCCTATCCTTTTCCTCTTCTTCAACCTTACTCCACTTCTCCAACTTTCCACCATTTTTCAATAAACTGTGTCTTCCTCCAACTCCATAACCATGTGAGCTTCTCCATAATCTCTTTCCTCTCCATGCAATATTACATGACTGCATAAATCAAGATTTGATTAATTATTTAGAAAAAATAATACAAAATATATATAATTAATTACAAGTTGAGAGAGCCATGTTTCATTAATCAATTATTATATGATTAACCGTTACATTTAATATATTTCTACAAATGCATGCAATGCAATGCAAGTGCAAAAATCTCTTTACAATGTAGTTAATTAATTATTCACCGGCCCATTATATTATAATACTAACAAACAAACAATTTGTTTAATCACAATTTTTCAAAGTTTATCAAACTTTGAAAAGATAAATATTTTTTACTAGAAAAGTAGTCCTAGAAAATATTTCAGCAACATTAGAATTTCTACACTTTTCATCTCCTTCTTTGCCACCAGAAGCTAGATGGCTACACACAAAGCAGAAGTTTGTTTCATGTAATTTAAATCTCACTGTCTCTAACAAATCATCAATGTTTAGATCTTCTTCTGGTGCAATTCCACCAACGTTCCATGTACTAACAAAAATCCTTTACATAGAAATAAAAAGTTAGAAAAATTAAGAGGATAAAGAAAAACTATTGATCATAGGATATAGAATTGTATCCTTTACGTACAAGATGATGCACAATAATTATATTTCAATATAGAAACTTTGTCCTAGTGGAAGAGAGTTTAATCAATATTATAAAACATGGGTCTACACTTTTCTTGGTGATTTGAATTCTTATAAATAATTCTTATAAATATCTTTCTATAAATATTTCAATATAGATGCAAGATGATGCAAAGCCTTTCTATAAATGGAAGAGATCATTCTTGTAATATTGATTAAGAATTATTTATAAAGTATACGTACAAGATGATGCACAATAATTATATTTCAATATAGGAACTTTGTCCTAGTGGAAGAGAGTTTAATCAATATTACAAAACATGGGTCTACACTTTTCTTGGTGATTTGAATTCTTATAAATAATTCTTATAAATATCTTTCTATAAATATTTCAATATAGATACAAGATGATGCAAAGCCTTTCTATAAATGGAAGAGATCATTCTTGTAATATTGATTAAGAATTATTTATAAAGTATACGTACAAGATGATGCACAGTAATTATATTTCAATATAGGAACTTTGTCCTAGTGGAAGAGAGTTTAATCAATATTACAAAACATGGGTCTACACTTTTCTTGGTGATTTGAATTCTTCTGTTTGTTTAGTTGATAATTAAAGGATCTCACATATTAATACTGGAGAAGTGGAGTAAGGTTGAAGAAGAGGAATAGATATAGTGGGTGGTTGATGAAACAAAAAGTGGTGGAAGAATAATGGGTGTGGATTTGTGGTTGTTAGTAGTGGATGCAAAATGCTTTGTTGTTGGTCACGTTTTGCAGTTGTGTATGGAGGTGATAAAAGTTTATGCGAAACTCATGGAAGAGTGTGAACGTTTGGAGTGTTGAGTTTGTAAGAGTAAAAATGGAGATGTAAGGTTGTTGTTTTAAGGGTGATAGTGAAGAGGTTGGTGAAAGTGAATCATGTTATGGTGGTGATAACTTGTAGTATGGGAAGTTGTAATTGAAGCTCTGTCCCTCCTTCAAGAAGGATTGTGTGAGAGAGAAAGAGAAATGAGGGTAGAGAAAAAGGTGGAGAGGGAAAGAAGAAGAGGAGTGAGAGAGAGAAGGAGGAGATTAAGTTTAACATAAAAAAATATTTTTTGACTGGTCAATGCAATAAAGCAAATGAAATCTGCACAGTTGGCACGCCACATCACCTTCCGTTAGATGAAATTAACGTCAGGGCCTACATTTGGAAATGGAAAATTTTTTGAGGATCAATGTTTGAAGAAAAATTTTAGAGGAACCAATCTTAAAAAATGGGATATTTATAGGGACCTTAAACATATTTAACCCTAATAAAAATTATTATATTCTTTTAAATTTTTTTATTATATTTATAATTGATAATTAACTCGCATGATTTTAAAAGCTAAAATCAAAAGTGAAAGTGAATATTCAGACAGAAAAACCAAGAAATAAAGTTGAAACAATTTTAAATTTGTATCACTTTTAAATTAAGGTATTTTTATCAAATGATTTAGAGAATTTAAGAACTTATTAACATGTTCTAAAAGGTGAATAATGAATTTTTTATTGGTACAACAAACTTAGTTTAAGAGATTTTCTTTCTCTTTGATAAGAAAATTTTGATTACTTTGATTTGAATTTTTCTGTCACAATATTTGATAGTGTTAAAATCGGGAATTATTTATTGATACTCTCAAAATATAAACATTTTAAAATCAATTATAAATTATAAATTTTGAAGTGGCTTCAATTTTTATACAATGATATAGTTTTCATAGTTTTTGTTTTTTCCAATATGGAATGTCATGATTTATCGTTTATACATTTATATATTTTTATAAGTATTTATAATAATTAATTTGACCCTACTTATTAAAAAATTTAGATCCATTCCTGACATGGAGTATAGATCTCATAAAGAATTATATTATTACAAATTTTAATTGCTTCAGAAATCATGCTTTTTTGACGGCGTATTCATTTCATATCAATTCATAACTTTTTATTATTGATTGAACTTAATTCTTTAAATATTTAATCTTTTAGATCGAGTTAAGATTATGAATGACTCATTCATCTAGTAACAATTGTCTCATCCTTATTGATGTATTTTAGACTTCTTCTCAAACTAATCAAACTAATCCTTTCATTAAAGAGTCAACAAAGTTTTCATCAAAACGAACATGATTCATTCTTTTTTTTATTTTTTAAATCAATGAAATTAACAAGAGAATACTAGGAGTATTCAAATCCTTACAAGAAAAAAGGGAAGAAAGAATTTCCCACCAACTCTACAATCCTAACTAAAAAGGATTCAAACAAAAATCATAAAAAGTAGAGTTGGATTTAGAAATCTCCCTACAGTTGCCCCATTTCCAAGCCAAAAGTTTGGCATTCCAACAAATATCATCTATACAACTCTTTCCTTCCTTGAAAATACATTCATTCCTCACAAGCCAAATAACCCAAACAACCCCCATCCAAATAGCAGCTCTAACATTCTTTCTCTTGGATTCAATCCCTTCCCCACTCCAAGTCAAAAAATGTTCCAGAACATCACCTCTAAAAGGAACAAAGATACCACTCCAAGACATAATGGTGATCCACACTCTATTAGCAATGCAGCAAGAAAAAAACAAATGAAATAAGCTCTCTTGGTGAATATTACAAAAGACACAGGAAGGTTCAACACCTACTCCCCTATTTAAGAGATGATCTTTAGTGGGTAATCTATTCCACAAAAATTTCCAGCCGAACATCTTGATTTTCGCTTGAATATTGATTCTCCAAAGCCAAGCAAAAGCCTTTTTGAAATCTGTCTCACTATCGAGATTCACGGCATTGGCTTGTAAACCAACCATTCCTTCGTAAACAGCTTTGACAAAGAAGGAAGCAGATTGGTCTCCTCTCCAAAAGAACAGATCCTCTCTATTCACAGTAGGTGCTCCATCGGCTATGAAGAGTAACAAATCATGAAACTCCTCCCACTGCGCATCGCCCTGCGTAATCTTCACCCCTAGATCGCTCCACAACCACATGTTATTAATCCAAGATCCCGTCTCTTTCACCGTCGCACTCTCCGCGTTACTAATCCTGTAAACATTCGGATATAATTTCGCCAGTGAAACAACACTCTTCCAGCCGACATCCCAAAACGAAACACTACCGCCTTTGCCCAAAACAGCGCCGACAGAATCATTAAAATTAAAACTACCTGCATAAGAAAAAGTGTTAGTTTTTAAAATATCAGACCACCAAAACGACTGAGATCTTCTTCTGCACACTTCCTCCTTCAAAATCCAAGAATTGACGTTTCCGTATCTAGCCTCGAGCACCTGTTACCAAAGCCCCTGCGATGAAGATAACATCTTCCACTTCCATTTGACAAGCAGAGCTAAGTTGAATTCTTTTATGGATTTTATCCCCAATCCTCCCTCCTTCTTACTTCTACAAATCGAAGCCCAGTTCAACCAATAGATCTTGGAATTCTCTTCATTGCTGCCCCATAAAAAGTCCCTCCTTATCTTATCAATCATCTTCCAAACCGCGACAGGCGCTTTATAAAACGAGAATATGAAAACCGGAAGGCTCGAGAGAGTTGAATTAATTAACACAACCTTGCCTGCCATAGAGAGAAACCTGCTTTTCCAGTTTGCCAGTTTAATCTTGAATCGATCAATCAATGGTTTCCAAGTCTCTACTCTCCTCGGATTGCATTCTAAAGGAATCCCCAAAAAATTAAAACCACCGACTTCGACTTTACAAGCTAAGAAGGTAGAGGCAACCAACAGGAAGTGATTGCTAACATTTACTCCATTTAGCCGACTCTTGTGATAATTGACTTTTAAACCAGAAACAATCTCAAAGCCTCTCAAAATAGCTTTTATAGCCCAAATGTTTTTCCATCCTCCATTACACATTAACAGTGTATCATCGGCAAATTGGATTACTTCGACTTTCAAACCATCTTTAACTTCGAAACCTTCATACTCACCTAAGACAGCAGCCTTCTGAATCATCTTGGTCAATCCCTCCGCCACGATTACAAACAGAAAAGGGATAAAGGATCACCCTGCATCAGGCCTCTTTTTATCACGAAATCTCTAGTGGGACTACCATTTACTAGAATAGATAAGAAACCCGAGAAAACACACCCATCCATCCACTTGAGCCAACGAATCCCAAAACCCATCTTGGACATTAAGGCTCATAGAAAATTCCAATTATCCGAGTCGTAGGCTTTCTCAAAATCTACCTTAAACATAACACACTCCCTCTTATCTTTTGCTGCAACATCAAAAACCTCGTTAGCAACCACTACACCGTCCAAAAGATTCCTTCTAGGCACAAAAGCAGACTGATTCGGCGAGATCAACCCCCCAATAACTCTCTTTATCCTACCTGCTAACAATTTTGCCAAGCCTTTATACAAACTTCCCACCAAGCAAATTGGCCGATAATCACTCAACAAAACAGGATTCACCACTTTAGGAATTAAGGTCAGGAAAGAAGATTTGATCGCCTTTGGAAGGAAGACGTGCTGATGAAAATATTTGACAAAGTTACAAATATTCGTTTTCATGAAGTACCAACACTTTTTCAAAAAACCCAAGCTAAAGCCATCCGGCCCCGGACTCTTAGATCCGTCACAAGACCACAAAGCCTCCTTAATTTCTTCCTCCTCAAATTGAGTTTCCAGACTAGCTGCTTCTATTGAGGAAAACTTGATGAATTCAAGACCCTCGAGGCCAGGTCTAATCAAGTCAGATTCATCAAATTTCTGCTCAAAATAGTTTCTAACTGCATCTTTTACATCCTTGACAGCATCAACAGAACCCGCAGGAGTGGAAACTTCACCTATAAACCTCTCTTTTGCACGACCCCTCATTATGTTATGAAAGAACCTAGAATTAACTTCACCTTCTACCATCCACTTAGAGTGAGACTTCTGTAAAATCAGATTCTCCTTGATCTTGATGTTCTTCCAAACTTCCTTGCAGGCTTCGGATCTCTCTTTCACCAATCCCTCAACCTCTTCCCTAGCTGCAGAAATAAGAGCTTGATCCAACCTATTTAGCTCAACCACATTTTCTTCCACCTTAAGATCATACCAACCAAAAACATCTCTATTACATTCTCTCAACGAATTTCTCAACATTCTCATACTTTCTTTAATTACATAATCACTTCTACCTGAAACACTAAAATCCTTCCACTTTGCTTCAACAAACCTGAGAAAATCACTATGACCGAACCAACTGTCATTCGTTTTAAATGGTTTAGGTCCCCAATCACACTTCCTAATGTTAAGCCATATCAGGCAATGATCAGAAAATTCCCTTCTACCAATCTGCTGCTGAATTAAACCTCATATGTTGATGAAATTTGAGTCAGCTAAAAATCTATCCAATCTACTCATAGATAACCCTTCACCTCCAAACCAAGTGAAACGATTCCCCGACACCGAAAGATCCACCAACTCAGTTCTAGCTATAAAATCACAAAATTCTTTGATTTCTGTATTCCTGAAATAATGTTGAACACCTTTTCTTTTTGCCACATCGGAAATCGAGTTAAAATCACCACCAATAATCCACATGGCATTGGACCACTTCTTCTTCAAATCTTCAATATCCTTCCACAACTTCCTTTTAGCAATAAGAGAGCACCCCGAATAAACGTTAACTACTATATACACCTCTTCTTTAGACCTCAATTGAACACCAAAAAAACCATCTCCCTTGAAAGAAAAACCAGAAGTAAAAAGCCTCTCGTCCCAAAGAGAAATGATACCACCAGACCTCCCTACTGACTTGCTGTAAGACCAGCCTACTTTCTCAATGTTCCAAAAACTAGCTACAATTTTCTCATCGACAAAAGAAAGCTTAGATTCTTGAATAAGAAAAATATGAGCCTGGCCTGAATGAATCAAATTCTTAACTCTTTTGCGTTTGACGAAGTTACCTCCTCCTCTGATATTAATGGATCCCACAATCATTTATCACCTCTGTTTAACTCCTTCTTACTATTAAAAACAACTCTATCAAAAGACTCCATACCATCAATTCTCTTGGCCAGATTCAAATCACCTTCTTCAGACACCACCCCAAATCTCTTGATGGAACTCCCAATTCTAGCACCAACATTAGACTCCAGTTGATTCACAAATTTAGAGTTACACAAACGGACATCCCCATCTGAAAAATTATCGCAACAAAAAACAGTTCCAGCAGAAAATAGACTACTATTGATAGAATCACTTGTAACTGCAAGGTTGGGCTTATCATACCCAACAGTTTGGTTTCTCGCCTCTAATACTTTAAAATAGGAAGCCTGAGAGAAGTTTTCAATAGTATCTTGAGAACCACAAGGCTCAACTGGAACACGACCCAACATTCTCTTCTTGGGCCTCAATTTGCTTTTACGAGTAGGCCCAATTAAATCAACCATTCTTTTAAATTTAGATTTTCTCTGTTTGATTAAGTTTCCACCTTTATTGAGAACATCAATAGTAGCACCTTCGCAGGCCTCTGACCCTACCAGCTTTTGAGTTTCTGCACCTGTATCTTCAGCAGACCTAGTCTTGTTCACAGTATTCAAAGCACTGCTACAAAAAGCCCCTTTCACTGCTGAAACTGCCTGGTCAAAACCAGATAATTCCTGCTTACTTCCCTCTACACACGCTACCTCGTTTCCCAACAAAATATCCTTCACGGGTCCACCACACTCCCTGTTGACTTCTAACGAATCCGAAACTGAAAAGGTTGGACTAATCCCATCTCGTTCCCCTATCTCCCCTTCTTATAGTTCCTTTTCAACTCCCCAGTCTTCATCCTCTTCGTCACATCTGTACTTACTCCAAGAGCTCTCCGACACTGCAGATGAAGAAGAAGAATCCTGCCTTTTTCCGTTACCATTATCATCATTTCCAGCCACAAGCCGGAGAGGGCCATGACTATCTTCAACAATTTTGATACAAAAAACCAGACCATTAATCTGCACTCTGATCACTTCATTCAAAACCATAGCATAATTAGTTCGAACCATAATTCTTGCCACGTCCATAACTCGCCCACTCAGAGTATTTTCATCAGCGCAAACATACTAGCCAACCGTCTTTGTTATAAGTTCAAAAAATCTAAAATTCCACGCGTGACATGGAATCCCAAAACACCTCAACCACGTAACTTTCGTGTTATCTACATCTCCTTCTCTCCACTCGCTAATATCTTTAAACCATTGACTCCACCAGGACACTGCTTCTTCAATAATTCCTTGTATCTCCCCATCCTCACTCTCTTCTAACAAATAGAGGTTAGCACCCAAAGGAGTAACCTTAATAGTGAAATAACCTTCCAACTCTAAGATATTCTGAATGTTAAAGGTCGTACCCGGATTGTTGACCACACCAACATAGGCTTTTTGAAATCTCTTAAGTTCATCCTCCTCAGATTGAAACCTAAGAATAGAAGACGTTCTTCTGAGCTTATTATCATGGTTAGCATTCTGTTGATATCCTTCCGCTACTTCAGCGAAAGATTTCCCTCCAACTTTCGCCTGAGCATAACAATTTCTCTTTGTTTCAATCCTCTGGTTTTCCCCCTTCTTAGCTCGCCGACCATCTTCATCTCCCAAAACATTACTCTTAAACCCTCTGTTGAAACGAGGTACATTTGTATGTATTTTTACCTCATCTATAAAGATATTGTTGGAAATTCACCACACCCTATGGTGGTTCCGCTTCAATCTTGATCTCAAGATTGATGACCAACCCACAAACAATACGTAATGACAATGAAAGAAGAAGAAATAAGAACAGCAAGAGATAAAAGAGAGAGAAGAGAGAAATATTTGGAGAAGAGAATGTGTTACCCACGAACTGTGGGATTTCAAAGTATATTGATCACTTGGGAACTGTAACTGTGATTAAAATTACTAGCACTGTGATAATCTTCACTGCTTGTTGTGTTGTTTACATTCTACAAAGTACAGATATTTATAGATTTAGAATTACAAGGCCCAAAACTCTAAAGGCCCAAAATATCAAATCTAATCTAAACAAATCTAAATCCAATCAAATTAAATCTAACACGATTCTGTCGAAACACCTTCGACGACACTATGAATGCTTTCGACTTCGACACTATGAATTACATTTAACACACCACCTAATTCATTGTGTCTAAACTATCTACATTCATCATCGATCTTAGTCTTCTGAAGGCTTCGACCTGCACTCCCTTCGTCATGATATCTGCAATCTGATTCTCAGTTCTGCAGTGTTCCAGATTCATCTTCCTTTCTGCTACCTGCTCTCGAAGATAATGGAACCTCATTTCGATGTACTTGCTATTGGATTCTTCGCCAAGTTGATAGCTGACATGTTGTCTATCTTCATGGTAATTGCTCCATGATTCTTCCCTGTAATCTCTTCGACCAAGTTCACCATCCAGGTTACTTGACATGCACAAAGAGAAGCAGCTATGTATTCTGCTTCGCATGATGACAATGCCACTATTGGCTCCTTTCTTGAACTCCAAGCAACTGGTGCACCACCTAACATAAACACATATCCAGCTGTGGATTTTCTATCTTCTGCATCACTACACCAACTAGAGTCTATGTATCGCACTAACTTGCATTCTTTCCCTTCGTCAGCTGCAGGAAATAAAATGCCATAGTCGAGAGTCCCTTTCAGATACCTCAGTATCCTCTTCGTCGCTGTTAGGTGTGATACCTTTGGCTTCTGCATGAATCTACTTACCATACCAACACTGTATGCTAAGTCAGACCTTGTGTGACAAAGGTATCTAAGTGACCCAATAAGTCTTCTGTATTGGGTTGGGTCGACATCATCTTCGTCTGGATTCTTCGACGGTTGCAGTCTGCTCTCAGCTAGAGTCGAAGTTGAGTTGTAATCTTGCATCTCAAATCTCTTGAGTATTTCGCCTGCATATCTTCGTTGGTGCATCATCAAACCTCTACTAGTCTTATAGAATTCGATGCCAAGGAAATATGAGAGATCTCCCAAGTCTGAAATTTCAAACTCCTCACTTAGGTCATGTTTGAAATCTTCGATCTCCTTCCTGCAACTTCCGCTATCAACAAATCATCGACATAGAGACATAGTATAAGCAATTCGCCATTGCTTCTTCTTACATATACTCCATGCTCAGTCGTACACTTCACAAATCCCTTTTCCCTTAAGAAGTTGTCGATTTTCTTATTCCAAGCTCTTGGAGCTTGCTTAAGTCCATACAGGGCTTTATGCAGCCTGTACACCTTTCCTTCTTTGCTTCGTTTCACATACCTAGCTGGTTGTGCGACATAAACTTCTTCATATAGGGGACCATTAAGGAATGCACACTTCACGTCCATCTGACATGTGTGCCAATTATTCATATTTGCTAGACCAACATCCAACCTGATTGTTTCGATCCTAGCAACAGGTGTGAACACTTCATCGAAGTCGATTCCTTCCTTCTGAAGAAATCCTTTCGCCACAAGTCTTGCCTTGTGTCGAGTTACTTCTCCTCTAGGATTCACCTTTACCTTGTAAACCCACTTCACATCAATTGTCTTCTTGCCTTGAGGCAATTCGACAAGTAACCAGGTGTTGTTGACTTCGATGGATTCTAACTCTTCATTCATTGCTTTCACCCACTTCGAATCTTTCAATGCCTCAGCTGCATTGACTGGTTTGACATCTGTGTAGAAAGCATAATGTACCAGCTCACCCTCTTCATCGACCACATCATCTGATGTAATTACACATTGCAGGCATGTGTCTTGTTCGTCGAGGTCTGCTTGAACCTGCTTCATCTGCAACTGGTTCCTGTCGAGCTTCTCTTTCGACTTCAGTGGTTGGTTCTTCACAAGAGATTCTCACTGAATCCTTCTTGGCATTCTCAGTCCAATCCCATTCTTTAAACTCATCTATGATCATGTCCCTGCTGATCACTACCTGCTTATTCACTGGGTCGAACAACTTGTAACCTCCAGTCGAATAATATCCTATCAAGATCATCTGATTCGACTTGTCATCAAGCTTCCTTCTCAACTGATCTGGCACATGTCTATGTGATATAGATCCAAACACTTTCAAGTGACTGAGGCTTGGCTTGACACCAGACCAACATTCTTCTGGTGTGACTCCTTCAAGCTTTTTCGTCGGACATCTGTTCAAAATATACGTTACTGTCGAAACTGCTTCTCCCCATAATTCTTTGGGTAGATGCTTTCCATTCAACATACTTCTTACCATGTTCATGATGGTTCTGTTCTTGCGTTCTGCAATCCCATTCTGCTGTGGAGTGTAGGGTGGCACCACCTCATGCACAATCCCTTCTTTTCTACACAATGCATCGAACTCTTTCGACACATATTCTCCACCACCACCAGTTCTCAGAGTTTTCAACCTTCGACCACTCTGTCTTTCAACCATGGATTTGAATCTGACAAATACCTCAAACACATCACTTTTCTTCTTGATGAGGTAGGTCCATAACTTTCGGCTGAAATCATCTATAAACGTGACAAAATATCTGTTGTCACCAATCGAATCCACCTGGATTGGACCACATACATCAGAGTATATGACTTCAAGTATTGCCTTGGTTCCAAGGTTTCTTCTGAGTCGAATTACTGCCTCCTCTATCTTTGTTGCCGTTCACGTTTCCTTTGCCTTTCCTTTCCTTTTCTGACTGCGCCTGCAAAGCCATATCACTCTTCGACTTTCCTGCAGCTCTCTCAGCCATCCTTTGTTCATGAGACTCAAGTTTCCCTTAAAGCTCTTCCTTCGTCAATACTGACAAGTCTTTCGACTCTTCTATGGCTACTACCACGTGGTCGAACTTAGGATCCAACGATCTCAAAATCTTTGAGACTACTGCTTTCGTCGTCGGCGTTTCTCCACATACTTTGATTTGATTCACTAGTTTTGTAACTCTGGTGAAGAAATCTGAAATACTTTCGTTGTCTCCATCTGAAGCAACTCATAGGTTCTCTTGTGAGTTTGTAACCTCACCTCTTTCACCTTCTCTGCACCTCCAAATGACTTTTCAAGAATCTCCTATGCTTCCTTTGTTGATTCTGCATCGCTAACTTTTTAAAAGTTATCTGGATCAACACATTGATGGATTATAAACAGCGCTTTATAATCTTTCTTCTTCAATTCTTTGAGTGCAGGCTTTTCTTGATCCGTCGCGTTTTCCCCAAGCGGTGTTACTCCTTCCTTCACAATATCCCACAGATCTTGATAACAGAAAATCACCTTAATCTGCTTGCACCAATTCTCATAATTATCTTTCTTGAGAATTGGTAGGGTCGCCGGAAAGTGTCCATTTGAATGATTCATAGCCATCACGATTTTCCTCCTTGAATCGCAACCAGGCTCTGATACCAGATGTTGGAATTTCACCACACCCTATGGTGATTCTGCTTCAATCTTGATCTCAAGATTAATGACCAACCCACAAACAATACGTAATGACAATGAAAGAAGAAGAAATAAGAACAGCAAGAGATAAAAGAGAGAGAAGAGAGAAATATTTGGAGAAGAGAATGTGTTACCCACGAACTGTGGGATTTCAAAGTATATTGATCACTTGCGAACTGCAACTGTGATTACAATTACTAGCACTGTGATAATCTTCACTGCTTGTTGTGTTGCTTACATTCTACAAAGTACAGATATTTATAGATTTAGAATTACAAGGCCCAAAACTCTAAAGGCCCAAAATATCAAATCTAATCTAAACAAATCTAAATCCAATCAAATCAAATCTAGCACGATTATGTCGAAACACCTTCGACGAAACTATGAATGCTTTCGACTTCGACACTATGAATTACATTTAACAGATATTATCCAATTTCACAGCTAGTCTTCTAGCCTCCTCCACCCCAGCAAATCGATCAAACCCAAATCTCTTCCCAATTTTGTTCCGTTTCAGAGGAATGACGACCTCTTTGACATCACCATACTCTCGAAACACCTTGAAAATCTCTTCAGCTCTAACTCTATCTGGAATCTCCGAAAAATAGAAAGTCATCAACTTATCTTCCTCTACCTTGGAAACATTAAAGCCTCTAGGGTAAAAATCTTTCTTCGGTCCTTTGAATCGAAAATCCCCTCGCTTTCGGACTCTGGTCCACTCCATTTCTTTTATGATATCTAAAACATGATTCATTCTAATAGTTTATTTTGAGATAAGCACTTTAAAAGTGTTGTGCTTACGAATAATTTTCCTTTTTATACTGTTATAATAATGATTCTCAATTCTTGTAATAATTATGGTATTATCGTAGTAAATCGAAATAATTGACATCAGTTTTTTTTACAAGTGAATCATCTCAACTAACTAACTTCTTCATTAGAGGTTGCAAGTGTTATCCCTTTCTATTCCATGGTGCATCGTGTGAGATTTGTTTGCTTCTTAAACTTACAAGATATTACTCCTCTAGCTATGGTGAATATATAACTGTTAGTTACTTTAGAATCATTCAACAAGGTGTATTATTGTCATCATTGTATCTCTCAAGGAAGATGCTACAATTTTAAAAATTTAATATAGGTTCAGTCCTATAGGTACCTCAACTCTCTCAATGGTGTGTCAAATCTGTATATGCGATCTATTGGAAAACTTGTTCAACAATCCTACAACATAGACAATGTCAGATTTAGTACAATCAATAACATACCTGAAGGTATCTATGGTGCTATCATATTCAAAAAAATTTACATGATCACTTATGTTCTTAAAGAGTTTAACACTTGCATCATATGGGATGCAAATAGGTTTACAATCAAAGTAATTATATTTTTTAAAGATCTTTTTCAATACAATTATACTCATAAAAAATTTCCTTTTTTGACCTATTAATCTTAATATCAATAATTACACTCATTTGAAATCTTCCATATCAAAATTGTTATACAATAATTATTTCTCATTATTTACAACATATTTTATTAAGAAAAAAACACCGTTTGTTGTTGTTCCTTTTGGATTGACTGCATTTTACAAAACAACAATATGGAGAAGTGTTCAAATTTGTCAAGCTACTTTAAGATGATTTTCTGGTGCAGAAGGGACACATGCTGGACGCGATGTCACCGAATCTGGGTATGACGTTTGGATCTTTCTCAGAAGACCAAAATGTTGTGTTTTGGAAGGAATTTTCTGTTGAAGATTAAATTAGATTTTTTTGCTTTTATTTAGCAATGTGATTAATATGATTTGTTGGACAACTGTGAAGATCAAATCATATTTAGATGTGATTTAAATTTGAATTTGAAACAAACCAAATAATATCTTTCTGTTGGAGATATTTATGGAATAAATAGTATCCAACTGATTGTGTAAAAATTATGGACGAAATTAAATCAAAGATCTAGTAAGAGAAGCCCGAAATACTTTTTTCTATAAAAGGAGCTTAAACCTACATTGGAAAGCCAGTAATACATTGAACATGTTTAGAGTGTTAGGGTTTATTTGAGTCCTTGTTATTTTTGTTTGTACATCACACTATGTTTCAGTAAATTAGCAAAGTTGTAGGTTTGTAAAGTTGAGTTGTAAATCAACATTCAACATTGTAAATTGAAGTTGATCACTAGGGTTTAATGATTGAGAAAAAGTGAGAGGGGTTCTTCTATTTAGGGGGGTCCTAAATAGAAAGTCATTGGGTAGTGTTAGGAAAAGGCATTGAATAACATAGGGTTTGTTGGTTCATATAAGACAAATTGTACTAAATTACTAATAGTGAATTCCCCTTCTTGGGTTAGAAGATAACCCTCCAGACGTAGGTATGTTTGCATCGAACTAGGTTACCAATTATTGTGTTCTTTATTGCTTTTTCTGCTCAATTGTCTTGTACAAATTAGACTGTGTTAATTGTGTTGTTTCTGGTTTGACTTGTCGAACCAGCTGTCTAAGACATCACGTTCAACATTTGTCCATTGAGGAACAAAATTTTAATTGGCATCAAAGCAGACATCATAGCCTATTGGGTGAGCTCCAGGGAAGATAAGTTTTGCTCAAATGGACACAATTAATGATAGATGCTCAGTCAATAAATCACATGTTTTGGATGACACCAACTATGATCATTGGAAGTCAATGATGGTTTCCTTTCTCAAATCCAAAGGAAGTAAAACATGGAAAGTTGTGATAGAAGAGTGAAAACATCCAGTGCACTCATTGAGCTATCAGGGCATCAAAGGCATGTTGTTGGGGAGAATTCTTCTCCATTGTCCAAAGTAACAAAAGAGGTGATACTAGAGCTAGAAGAGATATCAAAGGATCTTCAAGTCACAATTGCTGCTAGTACACTTAGGAAGAAGAAGGTGGGTGATCTACTCAGTAAGCTGACAAAGGAAAAGGAATCTAATGAAGAAGAAACTAAAAAGGATGAATCATTTAGGAGTGAGACGTCAAAATCTTATGACATTACAAAAGATGAGGAAATCTCTTAATAATAAATCTTGGGAAAGGAAGATGCCTTCCAGGATGTGCCAGACATCTAGTAGGATAAGAGCATAACTGTTGGAGCTGGTTATCGAAGCTTGTTTGTTGCCCTTTGCTTTTGTTTTTTTGTAATGTAATTATTAATAACTTTTTACTTTATCTTAAAATTTTGGTTATAATGCATGTGCATCTCTTGATGTTGTTCTGGTTATTCGACTCATGTTTTTGGTTATGTATATCTAACATACTAACCTATGCATGGTTGACCTCTATGTGTTATTTTGATGTACTAACCCTTTGTCAAATTATGGCAAAAGGGGGGAGTAGTATGGTGTTACTGAGGTAACATGTATTTATTTGATACTGACCATTTGGGTAAGTACTAATGATGTGCTCACATGCTGGAGCATTGGGCAAAACATCTGGCCTTTTGGAGTAAGCGTTTGTGTTAGTAGTGTTATACATATCCTGATACTAAGTACTAATTGCTTGTGTTATGCATGACAAAGTATGTGAATGATTGTGTGCTGATAATTTTTAGTTTATAGGATTGTATGCTACTAACTATGCGTTAACTAACGTGCATGGCTAAGATTGTGAATGATTCCATAACTGACTGGTTAGCTTTGGAGATATTGTATTGTGTGACATCTATAGAATGGGCACATTATGGATGCAATGTCACAACATGTGGGTATGATATCTGGGCCTTTCTCAACAGGCCAGAATTATGCGTTTAGGAAGGAATTTTCTGTTAAGGTTCATGTATGAAAACTAAGTGGAAAAGAAGATTATTAGTTAACTAGGCATGAATTGAAAATTAGACTCTTCATTTATTTTAAATATTAATTAAAAAATTGTTTTTAATATTTATTTATTAATTTTGGAATAAATAAATAGTTTATAATTAAGAAATTAAATGATTTCAATTAAAAAATTTGACATTGTGTGCCACTAATAGACTGCCATGTAAAAATTGAGAATGCCACATGTGCAAAAGTCCAAAGGAACCAAAAACATCTCAAAGAAAGTGAAGTATAGGGATCAAAAAAATTGAGTTTTAAAATGATAAACCAAAAAGTTAAAATTACATAAATAGGAGACCAAAAGTGCATTTAAGCCTTTAAAAAAATTTCAGCAAGTTATCATGACACTTTTAAGCTTTGTTTGGGAGTTTGGAGGGAAGCGAGGGTAGGACTTTGAAAAATAGAAAGGATTGAGTGAAAAGAATATAAGGATTTTGATTGGGAGACTTTTGGAGGGTTTGTGTTTATTCATAACACCAAAAACCTCCTAATTTGGAAGAACTTAAAATTTATATTGAAGGAGAGTTTTGGAGGATTTTGGAGGGTTTAAACAAATGGTTTAAATATAACTTTTGTTGTTATAGTATGTCAAAAATTAAAAATATATTAGCGATAAGCATTATTTTATCATTCTAAACAAAATCTTTTTTTCAAAAAAGTTTTACAATGTAACACCCACATATAATACACATACATCAAAGCATAATTTTATACATGAATCCAAGTGTTTGGTACTGAAATACCATAAGTTCCTAGTCAACACATTATATACATTACATGCCCAAAATACTCAATACAAAAAAACTATGGCATAATGTATACAAGATGTCCCAAGACACTAAGAACTATATCAAACAATGATCTCAAAATAATCTCCACAACGGAAGTCTTGTCATCCCAAAACCCAAGGAAAAATAAGGATAATCAAACGGCCTTATCCTTACCCTTCGCGGAACCTGTGGTACCTGTAATAAAATCAATAACTTGGGGTGAGATATCAAATCTCAGTGATTTCCCTATCTTATAGATTCTCTCGACTTTACAAGATTCTAACCATCCTAACTCAAGTTCAAGGGAAAAGGGAAAGGACTTCGAGTTCACAATCTCAATTCTCACACTATATGGAAACATGCTCATGAGTTCATCAACTCAAAATATCACTAATCGATAACTTATACCAAGGCATCCTTTTTTCCCGCCCGCTTCTACGTCTAGAAGTCGACCCGAGTCATGGATCCTTGTAACCTACTTGACATACGAATGGATTCGGGTTCTACGGGCCATTAACCGTCACAAGCATACACTCCATGGGCGCCATTCGTACTGCACGCGGGAATCAAACCTGCCAAGTAGTCATGCATATGTTTCAGAGGAGCTTGAGACTCATGAAACTGCAACTCAAGATAAACGGTTACGATTACGTGATCTCACACACAAACGTGATTGTATTCGACAATCACAAGGCCACAATGCCTTAAGGCCACATTCGCCTCTTCTCATAATCACAAAGTTCAACATGTTCCATACTAGTGTCTCACTCTCCTCTAGACCATTACCCGTCAAGGATGCATATTCTACCTTAAATGCACGAGCATCGCCATCTAGATTTCTATCACAATTCATTTCACAACCTAGAATCATATCATTAGGTTTGGGGTAAGTTTTCTCACTCTCCCTAATTCATTTTACGCATGCATATCCTCTCAATTATGTTCAACAACAATTTTAGCCAAGCATAATATAATTGCACTTCAAATACATATAATGAATCAATCACGCTTTATGCACGTTTTGGGTTTTCCTCCGATTATTTAATCGGGTAATAAAACTGATATTTCTTACTCCTATTAGATAGAGTATTTCCATAGCTCTCCATCGGTACCAAGAATGCCTCGATCGGAGTCACGGTTTAAAAGTTATGAGAGAAACAAAATGAAAGATCTATCATGTTCGCTAGGAGAATTCCCAAGCGAGCATTCGCTTTCGCCTTCGCCCCCTAGCGAACTGAAATAGAGCTGAAAGGACACAAAGTTCGCTTTGCAAACATCAGGCGAACATTCGTCTTCCCCTTCGCTTTGCGAACCTCTAGGCGAACCAAGTCAGAGCCAAAAGGGCACAAAGTTCACTTTGCGAACACCTGGTGAACCTTCGCCTTCCCCTTCGCTTTGCAAACCCGCGAATTCCCAGAATTCTCAGCAACGTAACAGCAGGTCCTTTGGGCCAAAAATATCATTCAAAACATAACCAAACACATAATCAAGTATTAACAGATGATCAAACATACATATCAATCATACTACACCGTTTATATCGCATTTCATCTGTTAGATTCCTTGATTTAGCCAAATCACTCATTTTCTCAACATATAACCTAACTCTAGAAACTCAAGAAATTTCTACAACTAATGTCTCTATCTAGAACCCACCTCAAAACAAGATGATGATGAAAAAGTTGGGATGATTTGATAAAGAAGAGATGATGATCCAAGCTTTCTCTTCAATTCCAAGTTTTCTCTTCTCTTTCTTTCCTTTCTCTTCCTTCTCTCTACTTCCTCTCTCTCAAATGTTACTATGTTTGGAAAAAGGGTGGAAAGAAAATGATATAGAGAAATATATTTAATTAGTAACACTACTAATTGTCCAAAAAGTCTCTATAGTACCAACTAATAAAACCTCAGAGTTAGATAATATTAATTTGATCTGCTCTGAGCTCATCAGTTTACTCTAATAAGCTTACCCAATAAATTCTCAGAGTACACCGGAACCCAGTTGATCACAATTAATATTATCTAGAGCAAAATAAAATACAGGGTATTACATCCCCCCCCCCCCCAAAGAGAAATTCGCCCACGAATTTAAAAATTACCTGAACAGATGAGGGTAAGCTTCTCGTATCTCTGATTCTAGTTCCCAAGTTGCATCGCCCGGATGCGTCTCATCCCACTGAACCTTCACTAGAGGAATCTCCTTATTCCTTAGCACCTTAGTTTCTCTTTCTGTGATACGGTTTGGTTGAGGTTCAAACGTTAAATCTGCTTCTATCTCAATTGTATCTGGTAGAATTGGTTGAAGAGGGTTTGGAACAAACTTCCTGAGTTGAGATACATGAAAAACATCATGCATTTCTGACAGAGAAGGCGGTAAGGCTAATCTGTAAGCTACTTCACCAATCCTTTCTAAAATTTGATATGGTCCCACGTATCTCGGACTTAACTTTCGCGACTTAAACGGTCCTTTCAACCTCAATCTCGGGGTAACTTTCAAAAACAGATGATCACCTTCATCAAACTCTAAAGGTCTCCTACGGTTATCTGCATAACTCTTCTGACGATCTTGTGCTTGTTTAACTTTATCACGGATCATTCCAATCTTTTTCGTAGTCTCTTGGATAAGTTCGGGTCCTAAAATTCTGTCTTCACCAACTTCTGTCCAACACAATGGCGTCCTACATTTCCTTCCATATAATGCTTCGTAAGGAGCCATACCAATACTCGCATGGTAACTATTGTTGTATGAAAATTCAATCAACGGTAAAAGTTCTATCCAATTTCCTCCACTTTCAAGTACACAAGCCCTTAACATATCTTTCATCGTTTGTATTGTCCGTTCCGTCTGACCATCCATTTGTGGATGATTCGACGTACTCAAACACAACTTTGTTCCCATAGCTTGTTGAAAAGCTTTCCAAAACCTTGAAGTAAACTTTGGGTCTCTATCCGAAACAATACTAGAGGGAATATCATGTAACCTCACAATTGCCTTATAAGTAGTCTTTACGGCTAGGAAATGCGCAGATTTCATCAACCTATCCACTATTATCCAAATAGAATCATAACCACCTTGCGCACGGGGTAATCCAACTGCAAAGTCCATAGAAATACTATCCCACTTCCATACCGGAATTTCTAACGGTTGCAATAAGCCACCCGGTCTTTGATGTTTAATCTTCACTTGTTGGCATACCGCACATTCTGATACAAACACCGCAATATCTCTTTTCATACTGGACGACCAATAGTCCCCCTTTAAGTCTTGATACATCTTCAAAGAACCAGGATGTATAGGAAAAGCACTTTTATGCGCTTCTTCCAAAATCCTTCTTTTCAACACCACATCATCCGGAACACAAATCCTTTGGTTAAATAAAATGATTCCATCGTTAGCCCGCACAAAACCCGGTTGAACTAACCATCCGTGTAACTTCTCATCCAACACTTGCCCTTGTTGAATTTCCTCCCTAAGAGTAGAATCAACATTCAAGTTCCCCATAATCACACCCTTAGGAGTCCAAACGAACTGAAGATTAAGATCTCAAAACTTTTTCAATAAGGTATACTCTAATATCATCAACTCGGCATTATGCAACACTTTTTGACTCAATGCATCTGCTACTTTATTTGCTTTACCCGGATGGTACTTTAGTTCTAAGTCATAATCCTTTAAATATTCCACCCATCTCCTTTGACGCATGTTTAACTCTTTCTGATCAAATAAATACTTTAAGCTCTTGTGGTCGCTGAACATCTCAAAATGTACCCCATACAAATAATGACGGCACACCTTCAATGTAAAGACAACTGCCGCCAATTCCAAATCGTGTGTTGGATAGTTCTCTTCATGAACTTTTAACTGTCGAGAAGCATAAGCCACCACATGACTATCTTGCATTAAAACACCTCATAATCCCTTCTTTGATGCATCACAAAATACCTCGTACGACTTACTAGGATCAGGAATAATCAAAACAGAAGCAGTTGTCAATCTTTCCTTCAAACTCATAAAACTTCGTTCACAAGCCGAATCCCACTCATAAGGACAATCCTTTCGAGTAAGTTTAGTCATTGGTAAAGCCAATTGAGAAAAGCCCTTAATAAACCTTCTATAATAACCTGCTAGTCCCAAGAAACTTCTAACTTCGGAAACATTCTTTGGTCTCTCCCAATTAATCACCGCTTCAACTTTTGATGGATCTACCGCCACACCTCCCTGAGATATGACATGACCAAGAAAACTAACCTCCGACATCCAAAACTCACACTTGCTTAGCTTAGCAAAAAGCTGTCTCTCTTGTAGGATCGATAAAACGATTCTTAAATGCTCTCCGTGCTCATGAGAAGTACGAGAATAAATAAGAATTTCATCGATGAAGATCACTACAAATTGGTCCAAATAAGCTTGAAATATCTGATTCATATAATCCATAAAAACTGCCGGAGCATTTGTCACACCGAAAGGCATTACTAAGAATTCATAGTGGCCATAACGAGTTCTAAACGCGGTCTTTGATACATCCGAACTCTTCACACGGATCTGATGATAACCCGACTGTAAATCAATCTTTGAGAACATACAGGCTCCTTTCAATTGATCTAACAAGTCGTCTATCCTGGGTAAAGGGTACTTGTTCTTGATGGTTACTTTATTCAATTGTCGGTAATCAATACATAACCGCATTCCACCATCCTTCTTCTTTACCAATAACACTGGAGCTCCCCAGGGCGAAACACTGGGTCGAACAAAATGCTTATCCATTAACTCTTCCAATTGGTCCTTCAATTCTCTTAACTCAAGTGGTGCCATCCGATACGAAGAAACGGATATAGGAGTCGTTCCCGGTATCAGGTCACTAGAGAATTCCACTTCCCTCTCTGGAGGAAGAGAAGTGATATCCTCGGGGAAAACTTCAGAAAACTCACAGACTACTGGAATACTCAGAACTTGAAGGTTGTTACTCTCCTCCTTAGTGAGAACCAAAAGAACAGGTTTTTCCTTTTCAAACAAGAAATTTATCATTCCCACCGTACTTTCTAAAATAGTAGTTAACACATCCTTAGGAGTAGCCTCAACGGATGGAATGATAATTAGCTTTTCTTCGCAACCAATAAATACCGAATTAGCAGAAAGCCAATCCATTCCTAAAACAACATTCACTTTCTTAAGCGGCAAACAAATAAGGTCAATCTGAAAAACTCTCCCATCCACAGATAAAACACAATTTTCACACATTAAGGGTGTTTCAACCATCTCATTCATGGCAGTAGTAACCACCATGGGTAGAGACAACAGAATAGCTTGCAACCCAAGTCGCTTCACACATTGCATCAACACAAAAGAGTGTGTTGCTCCACAATCGAATAATATAAAACAAGGATGTCTATTAACAAAACACGTACCAGCAATCAAAGCGTTATCACCTTTTTCTTTCCTCGCATCCAAGGTGTAAACTCGGCCGGCACCCTTCCCTTGCGTCTGATTCTTACTCTGAGGACAATCCCTCGCCAAATGACCCATCCTATAACACTGAAAACACCTCACACTTTCGATACCACTCCTTCCATGACGATTCCTACCACAAGTACGACACACATAAGGTACACTAGTCCTAGAACCCTGAACTTGCTTCCCTTTAAAAGCTTGTTGTCTTGGCCTAAATTGTTGATTTGATCTCCCACTATCACTTTGATTCGACCTACTCAATTCCCCCTCAGCTTGAACTTTCTTCAAACTATTCTCTGCCACAAAACACTGTCTTAGCAATTCAGCATAACTAGTGAACTCTCTCTGAGACACACTATGCGAAATTTCAGCCTTTAAACCAAAAAGAAACTGGTCAATTTTCCACCTCTAATCCGTAGCATACATGGCCTGTCTAGAATAAGCAGCCATAATCTCGAATTTCTCAGCATAAGCAGCTACGGTCAAAGTACCTTGTCTCAATTGTTGAAAGTCAAATTCCTTCTGGGTCCTCAAAGAAGTAAGGAAATAATTCTCCATAAAGGTTATCTTAAATCGCTCCCAGACTTTAGGTACCTCTTGTATAGTCATCAGGGCTGAGGCACTCTCCCATCATCTCATGGCCGGACCTTTCAACAAATGAGAAGCGAATACCACCTTATTCTCCTCATTACACTGGACTATCAAGAAAATTCTCTCCATGCCAGCTATCCATTCATGAGCTTTAACTGGATATAACCCGCCATGAAATTTCGGAGTATTCATGCGGATGAAATCCCGAAAACTCCCACCTACATCATCTGGAACAACCACTGGAGGATGAAGACCCCCATTCATTTATTGTACCATCAGTTGTATAAACTGGTTCTGCTGTTGTTGCATCTGTTGCAAAAACTGAGGCCACGGGACATTCTTCTCGCCGCCCGACGGATTTGCCCCAACCGGAATGGTTCTAGGTCGACCACGATTGCTTCTGCGTCTGTCAGCCATGTTCCTAAATGTCATACAGATAGGATTAAGTTGATCAGGCTCAATACCATAAATGTTAGTTCTTTAATTGTAAGGGTTGACATTAATTTTGTAAAACAAATAATAACAGCAATATGTTTGATAGGATAGTTTATCTTGCTAAAGAAGAACAGGTTGAGCAAGGAGTCCTAGTGTGCATTGGAACATGTTGAGCTGAAGTAGTGTTAACATCTGGAACAACATGTCCTATCGAGATGTCCCATGCAGGTTCATTCGACATCGCGCCAGAACTGAAGTGGTTTGTTAATTCTGTTAGGTGTTAACTGATGCAGAAGTTTCAGGAAATAATGTGCAATCATGAGGCGCTGATTTATAGGTCTAAAGATTCAAGATGGAGAGAAAATATTGAAGACCAGAGACTTACTAAATATGGAGATATTTTAGGAAGTTAATGATTTGAAGACCTGATTTGCAACAGAAGTTTCTGCTGATTTATAGCAGCTCATTTGCTGTGTTTTTGTAGGCCCAAATCCGGTTGGGAGTAGGTTATAAATAGATGTTTTGTAACCTAGTTTGGCAACGCAACCAAGGATGTAAAGTTCTATTATTAGGGTTGGTTCCTGTACCACTCGACCTGTGAGTTGGACAGTTTGTTAGTGTGATCCTCGAAACTATTAAGTAAGAGGAGTATTGTTCTTGGAGGAAGCTTTTAAGCAACTCTAAGTTGTGTCTTGGAAAAGTGTCGTTCTTGTTGAACTAGTGTATAGGTGAAAAGTTGTTGATGCAGTGGCGGATTGTCAACTGCTAGACATCATTGCGATGATTGGGAGTGAGAAGGGTTTCTCATATCTAGAGAGGATCTAGGTAGAAGGGTCATTGGGTAGTGATTAAGTGATAAGTTGTAAACGGGTAGTTTAGCTTTGAATTGATACTACTGATAGTGGACTTCATCCCTGGCTTGGTAGCCCCCAAAGTAGGTGTGTTCGACCGAACTGGGTTAACAATTTTGTGTGTTTTGTTTATGCTTTTCAGTACTGTTTTTATACCTTGCCATGTGTGTTCATGTCAGACCAAATGTCGGATAACATGTCTTAGGACATCTGAATTCTGTACATGTACCAGAATTTCAATTGGTATCAGAGCAGGTCATTCTGTTCTGTATCTGGATGAGATCCGAGGGAAGATACTTTCTGGTTCATGGTCAAGGTAGAAGCTTTCTACTGAAAAGTTGTTTGAACTTGGAGTAGTTCATATAGGTGTGAGAATGGTCCTTAGAAGTGGAGGATGGACTGTTCGTGACAGGCAGTGGCACGTGCTGAAAGCTTGGAGTTTTGGTTGAAAATCTGTTGAGCTGTGGTTATGTTTGGTTTGATTTCAAACCTGTGGTTTTGTGATGTCACCTGGATTATGATGCTAGGGCTGATATGTGACACCTGAAGGTTTTGAGGAGTTTGTTTTTGATCCGCTGCGAATCTATCTGAAAACTCCTAAGGTTGTATTTGAGAAGGGTGTTCTTCTCTGAATGGATATCCTATGGTGATGGGATTTATGCAAGACTGCTTCAACTTACTCTGCCAACGATACTTGAATTTTACTGTTCAAGTCCACTCATAAAGGCATGTTGTAAGGAAGAGATCTGAGAAGTAATTTACTTTTGCTTCTTTTCTTAAAAGGACTATTCTCCAGTCTTTGATCTCTTGATGTGTTCCTTGGAATGATGTCTTATCTTGTGTTAGAACATCACGTCAGAATTGTGCAGAATTCTGATGTCTATAGGAATGGCATAGCAGATGATCTGGGTGCTAAACTAATGTGGTTTGATCACATGAGTTTGGAACCTACTTCTGATTTGGAAGAGGAGGCGTCTGGGTGGTATGTCTAAGAAGTTTCTGGCCTTGAAACTTATCTTAGATGTGTGAGTTGATAAAGGTGTGATCAACATGTTATTTACTCCTGAGGTCAGTTTATTTCTGGTCCTTGCTGTAGGAGTGGAGATCCTGAGATTCAAGAAGTAATATCTCTTGCAGACTTCTTGGACATGAAGGTCAAAGATCAAGGTCATGTTCCTTTTGGAGGCATGTTCTGAATGATCTTGTGAAGCTAGATATGTATTGACTGTGTGTGCTTAGGATTGATATCACAGTCTATGCTGATATTGTAGGGGAGAATGTATGATTCTCTAAGGTGCTCTTGGCAGATTCTGAGGAAGAATACCTGATGACATGTCTCAAGCCGTCTGAGTAATGAGAGTTGGATGAGAGAATACCACTCTCATGCTTCTGTGATGTGTTATGGTCCCAAGGCTTAAAAAGGGAAGTTTGGAGACTTTGTTTTAAAATGGGGTGCCTGTTTTCATAGTTCAGCTGGATACGTTGCATCTGTTGACAGAACATTCTGTTCAGAATGTTATGGTGTTTGTCTCCTGGGATCACAAGTCTTTACTTGAGGGTCAAGCAGTGGGTGAATGTGTTCAGCGGGTGTGTTGAACAGAGAGTGCGCTCTTGAAGACATGAAGATAAGTCTCATGTTCTCCATTCATTTAAGGCATTCTTCTTGCTAAGGAGTACTGACAGTCTTTAATAGAGAAAATTTGATCAGATTGAGATCATGTGAGTATTGGTACATGTGATGATTGTGTTTAACTTATGAGTTGAACAAAGGGTGAGCTCTTGAAAACATGAAGATGCGTCTTATGTTTTCCATTCTTCAAGGTACTAAGAAGCACATGATAGGGGGAGTGTATTACAACGTTATGTTACTGAACGTGTTTGGGATATGACCTGGAAGCTTGATCAGCTACTGATGTTTGATCCTCGTGTGCTAGAGCCTTACTATAGACGATATCTTAAGAAAAACTCTGTGAAGATGTGTGACTGAGATTGATGTTGGAACATCAATTCAGGTTCAACCAAGAATGTTTTGCGCAGAAAGAAGTCCAAGATCAAGCCACTGATCCAAGTTAAAGTAACTTGTGAATATATGTCATGAATCAGAATTTGTCAGACGTATGCAGAAGATTGTTATACCTTGAGTGAGAAGGTAATCTTTTTCTAACTAATAGTAGATACTTTGACGGGAGACTTAGTATTTGTCTATTATTGATGTTATGCATAAGGGTAAATACTTTGATGGGAGACTAAGTATTTGTCTAGAAAATTATGCAAGTCTGCAGTCTGGATATTATGATTCAGGAATTTATTCCTTCTGAGTGGTTGTGGTTGATGACAACCTGAGGTAGCCTTATCAGTTGACTGTATCAAAAGTGTGAGCATCATCTGCTGTTTGTGAATCTTTCTTGGATAACAAAGACCTTGTTGGGAGCGTGGCAGTTATCTAATGTGTGGATGCAATTCAGATTTCTGAACTGTGTGAGAGTTTATTTCTCACTGTTGTGATCAGGTGGGTGTGATTACCTGAACAAAAGGCAGAAGGTGTGATCTTTTATCCAAGGTTGATGTCCTACATATTGTTACAACATCATTGGTTGTTGTGTATCCTGGATAAAGGTCTGGGACTGTGCTTGTGGATTTGTAAGAAGCAGCATTATTGACTGAAGTGGCAGTTCGGACATAATGTGGATTAGAATGGGCAGATTCTGATCTTGATGTTAAGTAGTTTGTTCTGGCAATACATGACTACTTTCATGATGAAGACTTCTTAAGTGCTTGTGAATGTAAGGACAAAAGGTTGTTGTCAGTGGTGTGATCTGATCAGAATGGCTGAAGGTTCTTCTAATACAAGTAAAGGGTGGTGGCAATCCTTATCTTGTGTTGCAAGTAATCTAAAGACATTTGTTTTGGAATGTGTGAATCATGTGGGCATGGCGAGATTATGCTCAACAAATACAAGAAGTGGCAGTTCTTGATGTTGAGAATGTGGCAAAATATCAGTGTGCTATCATCTGGTGTCAAGTGTTCATCTACATAAGGAGCTTTGGTCAGGGGGAGTTAAGGCTGTCATCTATGGTCTACTACTGCAAGGGTGCAGATTTCTGTGTAGTATGTGCGCTGGTCAAGTTTGTGCAGTGTGATGTCGAACTTCATGATGGGATACATCATAGCTGTGTAGAAGAGGTCTAAAAAGGCAGATTTGGTGGTTTTGGGTGACTTTATTTTTACTCTGCTGCCTTGAAGGAATCTAGAAGGGATTGAGAGAAGTCGTCTCAGTATCCATCAGATAAGAAGATGGGTTTGTATAAGGGTATGTGGAGTCTTGGGCTGATAATGTTGTGAGCAAGCAGACATTGTCTGGTAAGATGTCAGAACATGGTACAGGACATGTTTTTCTTGAGCCAAATAAGGAATTACTCTGGACGGTGGGATGAGGATAAGACAAAACACGTGTTCCTGCCTATGCATGGAACGTTATTGGCCTAATTTATGGTAAGATTCAGTTGAGAAACATTTAAGGCAGTCAAGGCAGTTTTTGGAAGGTAGGCATTGAATGTTGAATGGAGTTTTTGATACCTAAAATAACGTTTCTTTGACCAAGAACCTTGACATATTCAAGGCTCGTTAATTCCTAAGTTACTGGTCAGCTATTTATAGCGGCTGCTCTCTTCTCCTCCAGCCAAGTGAGTTTCTTGTTTCACTAGTCTTATGGCGTTTGTTCATATTTGGGTAAGTGTCACTTGGGTCTGGTTCTGTGAGGGCCTTCTTTGCCAAGTTTTGGCTAAAAAGGGGGAGAAAAGGTGTGTAAAATGGGTTATGCCTTATTCTGAGTCTGCACTGAGTCTGCAGTTCCAATTGTTTGCGAAGAGAGTGTTAAAATTCTTGAGTTGGTGTTGAGTTCCATTTGTGACTTGTGTCCTGAGTTATGAACATAGTTGTGACTTGTGTTCTGAGTTACCTGGGTTAATAGATTGATACTTCCTAAGTTTCATCTTATGCCACAGGTTGACTGGGGGCTTCTGATCAAGCAAGGTGTGCAGAAATAACAATGCCACCTTTGGTCCTCTGTGTTAAGACAGACGCTTCTTTTATGGAGGAGTCTTCAACTATGTAGCTGGATCCTTCTTGAAAGGAAAAAGAAATGTGTAGAAGAATGTTCCTCAGATTCCTTATTTGAGGGGGAGTATTGGATATCTTCTTCCTCATGTGCATAACTTCGAGACTCTGTCTACTTCTTACCTCCTGATGTGCTGCCTGAAGTGATTGTGGTGGGATGCTCGAAGGTGATGTGCTGCCAAAAGAGTTGTCAGACATGATGTCCTAACATCATTCAAATATTTCCTAGAAGATGTTTCTCCAGGATTGCTGTTCACAGTAGCTACTGATGGTTACTGGTAGGTTCAGTAGTGGCTGATGACTACTGACAGTAATATAGAGTTGTAATTGCTGTTGAAATTTGTGTTGTAATGTTTGTTTTAGCCAAAATTTGCCAAAGGGGGAGAATGTTAGTTCTTTAATTGTAAGGGTTGGCATTAATTTTGTAAAACAAATAATAACAGCAATATGTTTGATAGGATAGTTTATCTTGCTAAAGAAGAACAGGTTGAGCAAGGAGTCCTAGTGTGCATTGGAACATGTTGAGCTGAAGTAGTGTTAACATCTGGAACAACATGTCCTATCGAGATGTCCCATGCAGGTTCATTCGACATCGCGCCAGAACTGAAGTGGTTTGTTAATTCTGTTAGGTGTTAACTGATGCAGAAGTTTCAGGAAATAATGTGCAATCATGAGGCGCTGATTTATAGGTCTAAAGATTCAAGATGGAGAGAAAATATTGAAGAACAGAGACTTACTAAATATGGAGATATTTTAGGAAGTTAATGATTTGAAGACCTGATTTGCAGCAGAAGATTCTGCTGATTTATAGCAGCTCATTTGCTGTGTTTTTGTAGGCCCAAATCTGGTTGGGAGTAGGTTATAAATAGATGTTTTGTAACCTAGTTTGGCAACGCAACCAAGGATGTAAAGTTCTATTATTAGGGTTGGTTCCTGTACCACTCGACCTGTGAGTTGGACAGTTTGTTAGTGTGATCCTCGAAACTATTAAGTAAGAGGAGTATTGTTCTTGGAGGAAGCTTTTAAGCAACTCTAAGTTGTGTCTTGGAAAAGTGTCGTTCTTGTTGAACTAGTGTATAGGTGAAAAGTTGTTGATGCAGTGGCGGATTGTCAACTGCTAGACATCATTGCGATGATTGGGAGTGAGAAGGGTTTCTCATATCTAGAGAGGATCTAGGTAGAAGGGTCATTGGGTAGTGATTAAGTGATATGTTGTAAACGGGTAGTTTAGCTTTGAATTGATACTACTGATAGTGGACTTCATCCCTGGCTTGGTAGCCCCCAGAGTAGGTGTGTTCGACCGAACTGGGTTAACAATTTTGTGTGTTTTGTTTATGCTTTTCAATACTGTTTTTATACCTTGCCATGTGTATTCATGTCAGACCAGATGTCGGATAACATGTCTTAGGACATCTGAATTCTGTACATGTACCAGAATTTCAGTAAATATAACACTTAAGACCAAGGCGACACCACGCATATGAAACGGAAAGAAATACTTATACTATTTCATGGCTAGGTCGAGGATACAACCAGGCTCTGATACCAACTGTAACACCCACATATAATATACATACATCAAAGCATAATATTATACATGAATCCAAGTGTTTCGTATTGAAATACCATAAGTTCCTAGTCAACACATTATATACATTACATGCCCAAAATACACAATACAAAAAAAACTATGGCACAATGTATACAAGATGTCCCAAGACACTAAGAACTAGATCAAACAATGATCTCAAAATAATCTCCACAACGGAAGTCTTGCCATCCCAAAACCCAAGGAAAAATAAGGATAATCAAACGGCCTTATCCTTACCCTTCGCAGAACCTGTGGTACCTGTAATAAAATCAACAACGTGGGGTGAGATATCAAATCTCAGTGAGTTCCCTATCTTATAGATTCTCTCGGCTTTACAAGGTTCTAACCATCCTAACTCAAGTCCAAGGGAAAAGGGAAAGGACTTCGAGTTCACAATCTCAATTCTCACACTATATGGAAACATGCTCATGAGTTCATCAACTCAAAATATCACTAATCGATAACCTGTACCAAGGCAGCCCCTTTTCTCGTCCGCTTCTACGTCTAGAAGTCGACCCGGGTCATGGATCCTTGTAACCTACTTGACATACGAATGGATTCGGGTTCTACGGGCCATTAACCGTTATGAACCGTCGCTTCACACGGGCCATTAACCGTCACAAGCATACGCTCCATGGGCGCCATTCGTACTGCACGCGGGAATCAAACCTGCCAAGTAGTCATGCATACATTTCAGAGGAGCTCGAGACTCATGAAACTGCAACTCAAGATAAACGGTTACGATTACGTGATCTCACACACAAACGTGATTGTATTCGACAATCACAAGGCCACAATGCATTAAGGCCACATTCGCCTATTCTCATAATCACAAAGTTCAACATGTTCCATACTAGTGTCTCACTCTCCTCTAGACCATTACCCGTCAAGGATGCACATTCTACCTCGAATGCACGAGCATCGCCATCTAGATTTCTATCACAATTCATTTCACAACCTAGAATCATATCATTAGGTTTGGGGTAAGTTTTATCACTCTCCCTAATTCATTTTAAGCATGCATATCCTCTCAATTATGTTCAACAACAATTTTAGCCAAGCATAACATAATTGCACTTCAAACACATATGATGAACCAATCACGCTTTATGCACGTTTTGGATTTTCCTCCGATTATTTAATCGGACAATAAAACTGATATTTCTTATTCCCATTAGATAGAGTATTTCCATAGCTCTCCATCGGTACCAAGAATGCCTCGATCGGAGTCACGGTTCAAAAGTTATGAGAGAAACAAAATGAAAGATCTGTCATGTTCGCTAGGCGAATTCCCAGGCAAGCATTCTCTTTCGCCTTCGCCTTGCGAACCCCCTGGCGAACTGAAACAGAGCTGAAAGGACACAAAGTTTGCTTTGCGAACACCTGGCGAACATTCGCCTTCCCCTTCGCTTTGCGAACCTCTAGGCGAACCAAGTCAGAGCCAAAAGGGCACAAAGTTCTCTTTGCGAACACCTGGCGAACCTTCGCAATCCCCTTCGCTTTGGTTCGCTTTGCGAACCCGCGAATTCCCAGAATTCTCAGCAACGTAACAGCAGGTCCTTTGGGCCAAAAATCTCATTCAAAACATAACCAAACACACAATCAAGTATTAACAGATGATCAAACATACATATCAATCATACTACACCGTTTATATCGCATTTCATCCGTTAGATTCCTTGATTTAGCCAAATCACTCATTTTCTCAACATAGAACCTAACTCTAGAAACTCAAGAAATTTCTACAACTAATGTCTCTATCTAGAACCCACCTCAAAACAAGATGGTGATGAAAAAGTTGGGATGATTTGATGAAGAAGAGATGATGATCCAAGCTTTCTCTTCAATTCCAAGTTTTCTCTTCTCTTTCTTTCCTTTCTCTTCCTTCTCTCTACTTCCTCTCTCTCAAATGTTACTATGTTTGGAAAAACGGTGGAAAGAAAATGATATAGAGAAATATCTTTAATTAGTAACACTACTAATTGTCCAAAAAGTCTCTATAGTACCAACTAATAAAACCTCAGAGTTAGATAATATTAATTTGATCTGCTCAGAGCTCATCAGTTTACTCTAATAAGCTTACCCAATAAATTCTCAGAGTACACCGGAATCCAGTTGATCACAATTAATATTATCCAGAGCAAAATAAAATACGGGATATTATATACAATTTCTCTATACTTTTAAAAAAAAAAAATCATTTTTTGAAACCCTCTGTTCCCCTCCCTTCTAAACTCCTAAACAAAGTCTTAAGCAAGTTATCATGACACTTTTAAGCAAAATATGCGTTGGTTTGAAACACATCAAACATAAGTTCTCGAGCCTCGGCCACAACTTCAGTGAATATAGAGACGAATCGATTCTAACACATGTAATTTATTATCATATAAAAGAATGAAAATTGATATGGGCATTGTTTACCAAACTTCTATCTTATGGCGGTAAATAAGATTAGGAAATGCTCTTTCCACTTTTATGTCGCACCCCCGTGAAAATTTCAATATGTCCCTAGTATACGGAGATGTATCGTTAGACGCACCTTTTTTAATCATTACTCAAGTCAAATTGAATAGACACCCCTTTTATGTTAAAATTTAATCCGAAGATGCATCTCCGTATGTATAAAAAATGTGTCCGAATATGCATCTTTATAAACACCATTTATTCAAAAATCTGTTTATATTCTTTCATATCTCGTGCCAGACTTTTCTCTCTTCCTCCTTCATTTTCACAAAAGTTCTCAAAAAAACTCATTTAAACTCTGCAACAATTTTACTTCTCATTCATTCATTCAAGCTTATATCATTGGAGTTATTTCTCTTCCTTTCCAACATCATAAACATTCAATCTTCTACTTCTCATCAAATTCATTTGGTAAGTTTTAAAAGAATCTATGTACTTTTACTTTTTGATTTTTAGTTAGTTGTTTAGGATACATTATATGTTTTAGGTACATTAGGTAGTACTGTAAACAAAATCAGTAGGCTAGAACAACATGCATTGAGGTTTTTAGGAACTGTTAAGTAAGAAAAATAGTTGTTGCCATGGGAGGCATCGCAGGTTGGTCTAGAAATGCATCTTCAGATTTGCTATGAATTGTTTTCGGAGATGTATCTCTGAATTGGACTCAGGTAGAAAATTGGGTGATTTTATGAATTTCGCCGGACATGCTATTTATATATGTCATTGTTTCTAACGCATGTGCAATTGCTAAAGACAACACTAGTCGGATTAGACTCGGACGTTTGTCCTAAATTGCGTCGGTACAACGTAAAATGGTCGTAGTGAGGTCCACGAGGCCACAAGTTGTTGATTACTTGTTTAATGGTGGATCTATTTTGTAACCCCGAGGTTTCCACCCGTCTGATTCTCATAGTCAACTCTCTCAGACATCTAAGGCCTATGATGCAGCAAAACCAGAGGTTCCTAAGACCCTTGTTCACCTTGAAGCTTATGAGGAAGCTGATCTGAATGCCCCATTAGAGATTTATCCAAGAGGGCCACTTGGCACCTCCTTACTTAATAATTATGCATAGGCAGTATGCTGCTAGGCATGTCTGACATGTATACATCTCCATATAACCATCACAAGGGTCACTTCTCTCGTATCACCGAGTTTGAAGTTGTGTCAAACTACAAAGAAAACCAATCTCGTGCAACCGCTTCTGTACAGGGGGGATGGTGCAATCGGGCCATTTAGAATCTCTCTTGATCATATGATACCATATGACGTTTATTTCTGCTCATACGAAGGTCACCGTCAAACATGTTAGTTTGATGTCATTTCCATATACGCCGATTGACTGAGATTTCCTTATACGCCGATTGACTAAGATGTGGGACATATTTTATGTACCCCTATCTGCCCAATTTGACTTTGGATATTATTCTGAGGTCGGTGATTAGACATATCCAATAACTTATATTGGAATGTAATTTTTCTTTTCGAATCAATGTTATGAATTTTCTTAACTTTTTTGTTAATATATGAATTTTTCCTTTCCTCTAAACTTTAATATAACTTCATTTTACATTAATATAAATTAATCTCACAAAAATTAAATGTTTGGAAATTAATATTATTCTAATATGATTCACTGAGGACTCCAGAAATACATCTTCAAAATAATTCCCCCTTTACATTTAACATGTTTTGAAAAACTTTCATAAAACATTTCGAGGATGCATCTCTCAATAAACCAAATATCATACTAGGATACATCTTCAAATCAATATTTTTATAGATTCAAAATAAGGTGGATTTCATAAAAGCTCATTTTAGTTGTGGTTTGGATGTGTCCGGAAATGAGAAGCGTTTGAAATGCTTATATGATATATCAGAGACAACCGAAGTTTTCTTAAAGCCCCTTTAGTTTTAAAGCTCACTTACGTTTTTCTAAACTCAAATTGATGATAAAAAAGTGAAGATTCGATGCCTCAATCTACTCAAATTAAATAATATCTTGTATAGAAGACAGAGACACCAGCAAATATTGGGTCTGTGATCCTTGTTGTATGGTAAATTTTGAAGATTCACATAAACAGAGATTATTAAAAGAGTGAATTTGTATAACTTAGAAAAGAGAGCAAATATATATGACCAAAACAAATAGTTTTAAAAGATAAATAACTAAAATAAATTGAGCAAAAGATAAAAGCCCAAACACAATTAAGCCAACAATATCCCAAGACTTAATGAGACCCTCACACCAGTAGCCACCTGATATGTAGCTTACTTGGCGAGAGAAAGGATAAAAGATTATAGACAAAATAACACAAGCTAGATTATTCAGATGCAACCAACAGTTTGCACTAAAACAAAACGACCAAAATTTCCATACTGTATGCATAATGTGCATTAACCTAAATCCGGCAAACAGAAAAAAACCAAAAATATTTAGTTCAGAAAACCGGACAAAATAAAGTATCGTAAACATATAAATGGACTTCACTGTGAAACCCCCAGCCACTTAGAGAAGTTGTCAAACTCGGTATAATCAGAATCTGAGACCATGGTGTTGTACCAAGCTTTTCCTGCAGCTTTGATAGCAGAAGCTTCCTCCTGATAGAGAGAAAAGAGCACAATGGAAAAATAACATTAGCTTTAAAAATTATTAAAACTCTCATCTCATGAAAAAAACTCCATTACGAAGTGTATAGCAAATAGTGTGCAATCAGAAAGAAACAGATAACATATGGAATGGGTTAAGCCAAGTGTCAAGGGCAAAAATTAGAGATAAAATCAAGTGCATTAAATTAATTACTTCAATCTGTGTTCATCAAATCCACTTATAGGCACAGCTGACACATACTTTAACTCACAATTATTAAATCCACTTCATGATAAAAATGAATAGGGTGTGCATATATCATTAGTTAATAATAAGTAGACAAGGAAGAAGATTAGCCTCTGATGTACAGCAGAATATGGAAGAAGCACAAAAATCTCAAACAAACACACATTTGAGGCTAATCTTCTTCCTTGTCTACTTATTATTAACCAATGGTATAAGCATAACAGAGCAAACAAACATACATTTGGGTGTGCTTATATATTAAAGGGTCACTACACATTTGGCTATGTTTAGATTGATGGAACATAACAGAGCAGAATTGAATATAGATTTCTTTCCATTGTTAGAATATTTTATCAAAAATGCCTTATTTCTACTGCAGAGTATGGAACAAAAAATGGAGTATTGGATGGAATGGATTCCATCATCTTTCATTCCATTCCAACCATTATTTGCAAATCCAAACAATGGAATCTCAAAATTTTGTTATTTACCACTCTATTCCATCTCATACTACCAATCCAAACACACCTTAGAACATCACAATTCAAATCAAAGTGCAAAAACTACCACATAACTTGTCATTTCACAACATATACTAAGAACAAACCAAACCAACATTAAAAACTAAAACGGTAATACAACCAGATAAATGCCCAAAGATATGCATTAAACATCAAATGCATAAGCTATGCAAGCATGTCAGCTAGTATATACAGCAGATTATACATCTCGAGCATTATTAGTATATAAACAAAATGCAAGAAAACAGAGCATAATATTAATATCAATATCACCTTAGAAACAGTCTTCCTCTTCTTATCAAGCTTCTCTGCCTTAGCCTTAACACGCTGAGCCTCAGCAAGCAATGCCGCTCTCTTAGCGGTCTTAGCATAAGGATTAAGTCTAAGCATAACATTAAGATTCTTAAGAGGATTCTTCTTAAGAGTTGCACGCTTAACTTCCTTCTTAATAGGTCTCACAACAGATTGAACTTCATCGGAATTAATAATCCTAGTCAAATCAGAGTTTGTCATCTTTGCCCTAGGTAAAACATACCCTTTCTTCTTCTCAGAAGCCTTGTCAAATGACCCATAAATAGAATCCAATTTCTCAAATGCAGATTTGGTCCAAATCACAAACCTACCCAAATGTCCACCAGGTGCAAGCTTCAAGAGATTCAATCTCTCTACATTTGTTATCTCAACACCAGGAATGTTCCTGAAAGCTTTCACAGCTTTAGCTCCTTCGGTGCTGTAGACAATGAGAGGACCCTTACGAGAGATATAGCGACGGTTACGCATTTTTCCCTTACCGGGACGAATGCCATGGCTGTCCTTCGCTTTCTCAGCATCGGGAAAAGCTCCTATCTTTTTCAGAACTTTGATCGCTTCCTTTGTTTTCTCAACTCCTTCAGCTGAATCACCAACAACGAGAGGAAACTCGGGAACAGTCTCGATCCTGTGACCACGAGCGAGAACGAGGGAGGGGACTGCAGAAGCAGCGATGGCGGAAACAACTGCGTAACGCTTCTGGTTAACGTTGATCTTACGGTGCCAGCGGCGCCAGATCCTTGTTGGTGCAAACATCCTACCACCACGACACATGTTTCCAAATGCTGCCTGCCCGGCACGGTGAGTTCCACCACCTGCAACACGAGGGATACGGGAAACAGCACGACCAGTACCCCATGATTCAGCGGAGGTTTGGTGACCGGCACGACGACTGACAGCGTAGGGCTGACGGCTGTTATTGGAGATGTTGGAGTGGACAAAATTGACGATGTCAGGGCGGATTGAAGCGCGCATGACATCGGGAATGGGGAGGGTTGTTGGTGCATCGGTGGCCATATCTCCTTCCAGGGCTTGCACGGTGACAAGTGGACGTGCTGCGGCGGTGGCCATGGCGGCGAGGATGAAACTCTGATTAGGGTTTTTGGAGTACTACTACTATGAAGGAGAGAAAGAGTTGATTCTGCGATATTGATATGAATGTTAGTTTGTTTGGGCTTCAATTTGAAAACCCTAAGCCCATATTCATTTGGGTATTGTGTTTATTTGGCCCAGCAAAATTAAATAGAATTATTTTAAAACAATGAATAAAGAGAGGTTGTAATTTCTAAACAGCGATTTTTTCAATTTTATCCGTACCCTATTAAAAATAGGTAAACAAATTTAAATCATTTTATTTAACTATTTAATTTTTCAATTAAAGTTTTAACTAAGTCATTTTTACAAAACCGATTTATTGTGAGGTGAGGGATGTCACTATCCATATAAATTATAAACTCCTTAAATGTTTTATGTCTAATTAATGTGAGACTTGAAATCAATAATAATTAGGACTAAGAATTAAAGTCTTTAATGAATGACAAACAATTCTCAATGCGGCTTTAAATAAAGTGATCAAACATAAAAAAAATTATGTTCAGACAATCAAAATGTTTTTAAATCATTTGCCTTTGACTCTTTTGATTTCCTAATACTAGAAGCAGTGGATTTTTTTATAAAGAATTCAAATGCTTTTGAATATCAATGTTGTCTATCATAGATCAATACATGTAGTTTTTAAGCAAATTGGTTTGATCATCTAAAAAGAAGTGGCGACGTAGCTTGTTGTGTATTTACCTTCTATTTCAGTATAAACTTTCTTATATATTAGTAATCAATCAATTCAATTGTAAAATTAACCTTGGAAAATATTTTTCTATTCACTTTGTCTTGAATCAAACACATATTGTTCAAAGTCTCTATATGTAAAATTAGCCCCATTTCATTTTACAATACTCACAATTGATATGGTATAAATATCCCTTATTTAGAACTTTGGAATCCTCGATTAGTTTTAGCAACATGCTCGGCTTTTTAAGATTAAAGGAATTGTTTGTGATACCAAGATTCACAAAAATTTCTTGACGGATTTTATTGATCCTAATAGTTTCCTTATAATCCTTGCTTATTTCGATTCATTGAGTCAAACACTTAGTAACAAGAGTAGTTGGTGATCTTGTTATATTTGATATTGTCGAAATTAACCCCAGTTTTTGAGATAATCTGAATCGATCTTTTTTATTTATTGTTCCTTTTGTTACTCACTCGTCATTTGAGTGATTCAACCATATCTTGGTGGCAAGATGATTCTGCCGCACAATGAGTTGAGACGAAAAGAAATCCATGAAAGTGAGGAAGAAAAGAGAAATTAGGGTTTTAAGAGAAAAGGGGAAGAAGATGGATCCAATTTTGCATAGTTTTCTCTCCGTGTTTATTCTTACTAACTTTCTTTTATTCAACAACTACTTACAATAGTATGGTACCTCCTTATGTATAGATGTGATTACCTGCACACCAAATAATTCACAAAGAAACTAACAAAATAAAATGAATGTTAAGTTCAATTATTTCAAGGTTAACTCCTTCGGCAACTACCTAATTCGAATCTAGAGAAGGCTTAACAGAAAGAATTACATATTTAACACACCACTTATTTCATTGTATCTAAACTGTTTATATTCATCATAGTTCTCAATCTCTTGAACAGTTCAACATGCACAACCTTCATCTTGATGTCTGTAATCTGATTCTCAGTTCTACAGTGTTCCAAGTTTAGCTTCCCATTTGCTACTTTCTCTCGAATATAATGGAACCTTATCTCGATGTGTTTGCTTCTTCCAATTGTTGTTGAGTTCTTGGCCAGGCTAATAGCATACATGTGGTTGATCTTCATGATCATTTCTCCATGGTCTTCTCCTGAAATCTCTTTGATCAAGTTCACCATCCATGTTGCTTGACATACACAAATGGAGACAACTATGTGCTCATCTTCACATGATGAAGCGTTACTACTAGTTCTTTTCTTGAACTCTGAGCAACTAATGCACCACCTAGCATAAACACCTACCCAATTATGGACTTTCTATCATCAGCATCACCATACTAGCTCAAGTCGGTGTATCTCACTAGTTTGTATTCTTTTCCTTCATCTGTTGTAGGAAACAAAATGCCATAGTCGAGAATTCCTTTGATATACCTTAATATCCTTTTTGTGACTACAAGGTGTGATACATTTGGCTTTTGCATGAATCTACTCACTATACCTACATTGTATGCTAGATCGGGCCTTATACGACAAATGCATCTTAATAATCCAATGAGTCTTCTATACTGAGTTAGATCGACATCATCTTCATCTGAGTCCTTTTACTGTTGCAGTCTTTGTTCAAATGGTGTCGAAGTTGCATTACAGTCGTCTGTAACACCCCCCCAAGCTATTAAAGCGATAAATAAAAATTCAAAATTTCATCAGAGTATATTTAAAACATTCATGGCATAGACCGAGGGGTCACATCAATTTGAAACCAAATACACATAAACCTGCCCATAAAGATATGCAACAATTCAGGTAGTAATACACCCACAATTCAGAAACAAAATGAAAGCGGAAAATTCGTAACTGAATCTCATATATATATATATATATATATATATATATCATAAAAGTGTATGTGTCATATACAACCATACATGTACAATCCAAATGATACATATACATAATACAAAATAATTCACACTCGATCACCCCGACTACCCGGTGTCACATATCAGAGCCGACCGACAAAAGAATGAAGACCTAAGCTTCACAAAAAAGACCTCCAGCAATCTAATCTGCAATGCCTCATAGAGCATTATAAAACAGCAGAAGGGTGAGAAACACAATCATAATATAATTGCATACAATTGTATATAACACCAAAAATACACATATATACTGTTCTCACCACAACTCATACCATAATTCAAACACAAAACAACACAATGTATATTTCATATTTCCATCACCAAGGTATACCAACCATGCACAATACAAGTCTCACCAACACATACCCATATATCAATTTATCAATTTTATCCACAATTCCACACATAAACCAACCATTAATGATTTATGCAAATACAAAAGACCGACACAACGACTCTATGCATATGCACATGCGGTACCGACTTCCATCAATTCTCAACACCAGTTCACTCAGGAACTATTGGAACCATCGCTCGTTACTTAGTGTAACTCCCCGTCGGGCATACGATGTCCCCCGTCGCTTTTGGTCCTCTTTGTATAAGGCTCACGACGTTTATGGATCGCTTTCGATCCTCTTTGTATAAGGCTCACGATCCGATCACTCACACCCCACACGGGCACACGATCGTCTATAACCATCGCTTTCGGTCCTCTCGGTATAAGGCTCACGATGTTATAGCAGATTCCCTCTGGAATTGATTCATCGCTCACACCCACTAGGGCACACGACATCACAAGAATGCACATCATGATGCTCAGCATACAATGACTCATGACATTCAAATGCACACATATATGCAACCATCTCACTTAAAATTAATCATGCTTTGAAATTCAAGCCCAAAACAATGCATTTATACCATACAACAGTACGCAATTCATACCATATCCATATCAACAGCACATTGCATGATACACACCAATTACACACAATTATAACGACAAAAGTCGACAAAATGACACTATTCCAAATTCCTGACATAATTAAATCGGCTAACAATCTCAAAATTATTATAATAAGAAAGTACATTTCAATAGCTACTCAACGATACCAAGAATGTTAAAAACGGATAAACGGAACACAAGTTACGGAATAAACAAGAAAAGACATCGCGAAAAAACCACATTTTGCAATTCTTCTAGCCATACGCGTATTGCCCTGAGCCATACGCGTATTGCCCTGCTCCCTCTCCCATTCCATACGTGTATTTCCCAAGGTCGTACGCGTATGGGCAGAGACCCATTTTTCCCCAAAATTCCCATTAAAATTCCAATACGCGTAATGCCCTACATCATACGCGTATTGCCCTAAAGTCTTACGCGTACCATTACACAAATGGGCAGATGGCCGAGAAAATGAAGCTCCATACGCGTATTACCCAGTTTTCTTCAATGCCATACGCGTATTGCCTTGACCAATACGCGTATTGCCTTGAGTGATACGCGTATGGGCAGTGGAAAATCAGAATTTTTCTGCAGAATTTTCTCTGCGTTTTCCAACCCAAAATCATCCAATTTTCTCCTATACACTAGAAAAATTACCAATACAATGCCTAACAACATATATCTAACATGTATCAACAATAATGGACCTGCAAACATGATTTCCGACACAATTTAATCGATTTCTAATCAATTTTTACATAATATGGTTTTTACTATATATTTCCATTTCAATCCAATAACAACCAAAAACATACATACATAATCATACGCAAGCATATAATAATCGAGTTTCGCACCCTTACCCGATTTAATCGTGTTTAGAAAAGCCGGGAGATTGTTTTCTTGATTTCCAAGTTTTCTCTCTTTTTCTTCTCTTCTTCTCTTTTCTTTCCCTTTTCCTTCTTCTCTTTTTCTTTCTCTCTATTTTTCTCTCTTTCTATTTCTATTTTCTTAACTTAAGAAAAATAAAGCGAAATGCCCAAAATATCCCTACACTCAAATATCTCGCAAACGTTCCCAAAACCCGATAAAATATCCCAACATTGAAAAATAACATATTTCCAAATAAAAGACGAAAATAAAATAATATAATAATAAAATAACCAAAACGACTCGATTAAATAAAAATACTAAAACTGAGGCGTTACATCGTCCATCTAAAATCTTTTGAGTATTTCACTTGCATATCTTCTTTGATACATCATCAGGTCTCTACTACTCTTGAAAATTTTGATACCAAGAAAGTATGAAATGTTGCTCGTATTAGACATTTCAAAATCCTTGCTCACATCACCTTTAAAGTCTTTGATCTCCTTTTTGCAGCTTCCTATTATTAATAGGTTATCGACATACAAACATTATATAAGCAGTTTACTCCTGCTTATTCTGACATATAAACCATGATCAGTTGTGCACTTCACAAATTCTATCTCCCTTAGGAAACTATCTATCTTCTTATTTCAAGACCTTTTATCTTACTTGAGTCTGTACAGGGCTTTATGCAGTTTATATACCTTGCTTTCTTAGCCTTGTTTCACAAACCCAACTGGTTGTGCTACATAGCTCTCTTCATCTAAAGGGCCATTTAGGAATGCACATTTCACGTCCATCTGTCACATATTCTAGTTGATCATGTTTTCTAGGCCAACAACCAATCTGAATGTTTCAATCCTAGCAATTTGCGCAAAAACTTAGTCAAAGTGGATTCCTTTTCTCTGAATAAATCCTCTAGCTACTAGTCTTACTTTGTGTCAGGTTACTTCTCATTTTAGATTCATATTCACTTTGTATACCCACTTCACATCAATTGCCTTCCTACCTTGTGGTTATTTGACAAGTGACCAAGTTTTGTTCGCTTATATGGACTACGGTTCCTCCATCGTGGCTTGCATCCACTTTGAGACCTTCAATGCCTCTGTTACATTGGTCTCAGTATCTACATAGAAATCATAGTGGACAAGTTCACCTTCATCATCGACCATATTATCTCTTGATTCCCTCAAACTTGCAGGCATGTTTCTTATTCTTTGAGGTATGCTTGTATCTGCTTGACCTCTAACTTTTTCTTGTTAAACTTCTCTTTCAGCTTCACTAGTTGATTCATCACATAAAATTATCATTGAATCCTTTTTGATATTATCTTTCCAATCCAACTTCTTTAGTTCATCTATGATCACATCTATGCTTATCATAAGTTGCTTGTTCAACAGATCGAACAATCTGTATTCATTAGTCAAATGATATCTTATCAAGATCATTTAGCTAAAGTTATCACCAAGATTCCTTCTTAACGGATCAAGTACGTGTTTATGTGCTATAGATTCAAACACCTTCAGATAACTCAAGTTAGGCTTGACACCAGACCAACATTATTTTGGTGTGATTCCTTCTAGCTTCTTAGCCGGACATCTGTTCAGGATGTATATTGTAATCAACACAACCTCACCCCATAACTCATTTAGCAGATGATTCTCTATTAACATACTCCTCGCCATATTCATGATGATTATATTCTTTCTCTCAACAATTTCATTTTATTGTAGAGTGTATGGTGGCACCACCTCATGCACAATTACTGCTCTCTCACATAATGCATCAAAATCTTTCGACACATATTCTCCACCATAATCGTACCTCAGAGTTTTGAGCTTTCAATCACTTTGTCTCTCCGCTATAGATTTAAACTCTATGAACACCCTGAGCACGTCATTTTTCTTCTTGATTGGGTATGCCCATAGTTTTCGACTGAAATCATCTATAAATGTGACAAAGTGTCTATTACCTCCAATTGAATCTACCTGGACAGGACCACACACATCTGAATATATGACTTAAAGAATTGCCTTCGACTTGTTTCCTGCATCTTTTCTAAAGTTATTTTTGTGTTTCTTTGCTTGAACACATTTTTCACAAACTTCATTTGGAATGTTGAATTTTGGTAGTCTTGAAACCATGTTTCTACTCTTCAGATTTCTGATGTCTTTGAAGTTGAGATGACCAAGTCTGTAGTGTCATAGTCATTCATCTCTGCTAACTGCAATTTCTAAACACTTGTGTTCCATCACATTGAGTTCAATCTTAAAGGTTCTGTTTTGAGACATAGGTAGCTTCAAGATTAACTTACCACCTGAGTTGAAAACTCTAATCATTTTATCTTCGATCAACGCTTTGTAATTCTTATCGATCAATTGCCCTATGTTAAGCAAATTACTTTGCATGCATGGTATGTACAGTACATTGGAAATTATTAACCTTTTGACATCTTTCCTCATGATCAAAACATCACCAATACCTTCAGCGGCCAAGGTATTGTCATTTGCGAATTTTACCTTATTTTTCATTGAGGGACTTATGTTGGCAAACCAATATTTCCTTCCAGTCATGTGTGATGAGCATCCCGAGTCCAAGTACCACTGGCCTTTGAATATTTCTTCATCTTTTGTTGTGACCATCACCAACATCTCTTCTTCTTCATGTTTTACAAGTCTTGTATCACTTTCTTAATTTTCTTTCTTTCGTCCTCGACATTGACTTACATGATATCTATACCCCTGACAATTATAACATTGAATATGGATTTTGTCAGGCTTTCTTCCAACGCCTCTTCATTTGCCTGCAGTACCACCTTTGTGTTTGTTTTGGTTTGAAGATTGTATCTGATTTGATGAACTACTACCTTCTTGTTGGTTTCCTCTTACTAGTCAAATTGTTGTAACTTCCTCTACATTTGTTATTATTCCATCTTCCTTTTATCTTTCTTTTCTTTTGTTGAATGCGCCTGCAGAGCTACATCAGATTTTGTCTTGCTTGCATATCTTTCAGCCATTATTTATTCATGAGATTCAAGCATCCCTTGAAGCTCTTATTTTATCATGCTTGACAAATCATTTGATTCTTCCATGGCTACTACCGCAAGATCAATTTTAGAGTCAATGAACTTAAGATCTTTGTAACTACTAATCTTGATGTCAACACTTCTCCACACATCTTGATTTGATTCACCAATCTTGTTACCCTAGTGAAGAAATCATATATGCTTTCACTTTCTTCCATCTAAAACAATTCATACGTTCTTTTGTGAGTTTGTAATCTTTCCTCTTTCACTTTCTCAGCACCTTCAAACAATTCCTCTAGGATGTCACATGCTTCCTTTGTTGACTCTACGTCACCAACTTTATCAAAGTTTTCTATATCATCACATGAATGGATTATAAATAGAGCTTTATAATATTTCTTCTTAAAATCTTTGTGTGCAGCCTTTTGTTCATCCGTAGAATTCTCTCTAATTAGTGGTACTCCATTTTTACATGATCCCCAAAAACCTGATAACAGAAGACAACCTTCATCGGCATACATCAATATTCATAATTCTTACCATTCAAGATTTGAATATTTTTTGGAAAATGCCCATTCGGATGAGAAGTCATTGCGATATGCGTCTGAAGAATCGCAATCAGTGCTCTAGATACCAGATGTTGGAATTAACCTCATTCTCGGAGATAATCCGAATCAATCTTGATTTAGCGAGAATTAATCTTTTTGATTTATTATTCCTCTCGTTACTCACTCGTCACTTGAGTGATTCAACCACACATTGGTTGAAAGATTATTCCATTGCACAATGATATGAGAAGAAAAGAAATTTGTGAAAGTGAATTGAAGAAGAAAAGAGAAATTTGGGTTTTGGGAGAAAGAGGGAAGAAGATGAATCAAATTCTGCAGAGTTTTCTCTCTGAGTTTATTCTTACTAACTTTCTCTTGTTCAGTAACTATTTACAGTACTAGGGTACCTTGTTAGATTAGTTATTTAATTAATCAAATATGAATTGACATAATTAATTATTAATTAATTATATTATAGTCTATTGTTATTAAACAAAAAAAAAGATGAATTGTTTGATTGGGTTTTGTGTCTGAATGGACCGTGGTGAGTTGAACCATTCAGTTAAGCCCAATGAGAGGTCTCTATCCTTAACAGTTTAGCTATTTAAGTGTCTTCCCATTAGACAATTAACATACTCCGAAAATCCTAAACGACAATGAAGGTGGTAATTCTCTCATACCCACTCTTCTGACAACCGTCTCTCAAATTCTATAAGGTACACTGTTCTTATTATTCTTGATCATTCTTTGATATCATAATATGTTATAACTTGTATCTATTAAAATAATTTAAATCCATCAATTGGTATCAGAGTCTGATTAAATACATTTTATAACTATTTTATTAAATATATTTAATCTAATGAAAGTGACATGATTAATATTCAAATATGTTAATATGTGTTCTTCGACTAGGCAAACCTATCTTTCTTGATATATATTATATACATGAAACTTTTAAGATCCTTTCATTGCAACCAATTCTTGTTTATGGATTTTAATAACAATTTTTATTATAATTTATATGTTACTAGATTATTATGTTGAGATTCAAATATCAAACTTAAAAAAAAAAAAAAAGAAGAAGAAGAAGTGTATTATGTTTATTAATCTTCAATTGATAACATGATTTGAATGGTACTTACAAAAAAATTTCAAATAAAAGAAATCAACGTTATATTATAGCTATTATGTTTTATTCAAATTCATAAATATAAATAAGAATTCTTAGTTGAAATTGGAAGAGATCCCTCTGATCCAAATTTTCTTCAAATGTAGTTAGTTTACTTACACTAGAAATTCGAAAATGTTTGAACCACGTGTCTAGAGTCTCTCTCTCAGACTTAGTGTGTTTTTTTCCCACCCAACCGTGACGACTAGGGTTGCTTTCTCTCCAGATTCACTGGCAAATCTCCCCAATCTCTGGGTTCTTTCTTTCAATCCTCGATTGTTCTACCCCTCCAATTGAGGTTTTCCATCTTGTTTAGGGTTGGTGTGGACTTGTTGCAAGGGTGAGCTTTGAAGGGTTTTTGTCTGGTTTTCCCCCATGGAAAGGTGGAAGGAGGTCCCTCTCTCAAAGGAGGAAGAAGAAGGGGTTACTGTTGTTGGTGATGAGACGAGCGATGTTGAGATCTTTCAGAGAACTCTTGCTGCAAAGTTGTGGACAGATAACCACTTTAATGTGAGAGCTTTCACAAGTACAATGATTAGTGCATGGAGGCTAAAGAACCCAGTTGAGGCGCAGGAGCTAAACAAGAACATGTTCCTATTTCGGTTCTCCTCAAAACGCGATCTGGAAAACGTGCTGAAAAACGGCCCATGGAGCTTTGATCGTAACTTGCTGGTATTAGAGAGGATATCAGGGGAAGAATAACCCTCTGATCTGAACATGCATTTTGGAACTTTCTGGATTAGGATCTACGAACTTCTGTTAATTCTTCGAACGGAGGCCATGGCAAAGAAGCTGGGAGGCATTCTCGGAAGATTTGAAGAGCTAGACTCCAAGGATGTCCACAAGAATGACAGATTCCTCAGGATAAAAGTAACGATAGATCTCAAAAAGCCTTTAAAGCGGGGCACGGTTGTTAGATTCAAGGAAAAAAATTTAAGAGTCCACTTCAAGTATGAAAGGCTACCGAATTTCTGTTTCGCGTGTGGAAGAATTGGCCATCAATTGAAAGACTGTGAAGGGCTGCGCGAGTTAGGAGATGAGAGTTTTGAAGATATTGATGAAGAAGATTTATCCTTTGGGTTGTGGCTGAGAGCTTAACCATTGCCAAAAACCTCCGTAGATCAACGTAAGAGGGATTCTAGCTCGAGAAATTGTAGCAAAAATCTTTTCAACAACAATAATAATTCATCCAGTCAGAGCAGATGCGAAGGGAGAAGCCGTGGAAAAGAAGTTGAGGGGGATGAAGTAAACCAACATGCTAGTAGCCATGCTGTTAAGGGAACTCCAGGTCAGGTGACAAAACTAGTGGAATGTCTAGCTATTGAAGCTGTGGCTGAATCTCTTGGCGCAGTTGATATCTCCAATATTGGTTCTAAATCTAAATCCAGTTTCACGAAGAGGAATACTAAGGGGAAGAAGTGGACACACCGTAAAGTCGTGAAGCCAGGCAATACTTCAGACGCAAAAAATTTGGAAGTGGAGTTTGGTAAAAGGCAATTGATTGAGGTTATGGTGACTGAAGGGGAGATAGAAGGGTGTGGGAGTAGTGAGAAAAAGAGAAAGAATGTGGTTCAAGGGGATGATCCTACTGTCGTACCAGAGGTGGTGTTGGATGCCCAACACCGCCTACAACAATGAAAATTTTGAGCTGGAATTGCAGGGGGTTAGGGAGTTCCAGTGTAGTTCGAGCCTTGTTAAGGCTCCTCCGTTTGGAGAATCCAGATTTGGTTTTCCTAATGGAAACTAGCCTAAAAAAAGAGGAATTAGATTTCATCAAATTGCGCTCCGGCTTTTCTGGAGGTTTTGGTGTGGATTGTGTTGGTGATGGTAGAAGAAGATCTGGAGGACTTTGTCTATGGTGGCATGATGACTTTTCTGTGTCTATTTCTTCGTACTCAAATAACAACATTAGCGGCTCTGTGGATGCTAATTCTAGTGAAGGGGCTTGGCTCTTCAATGGCATTTACGGGCATCCGGAGAATGGAAACAAGTGGAAGACGTGGAAGTTGTTTGAGGATCTGCACAGAAACAACAGTGACATGAGTATCTGGTTCAGCGACCTCAATGATATTGTAGAGATCAAGGAAAAACTAGGGGGTGCCTCTCGATCGAATTCTCAGCTGTTTTTGGGCAGGTGGACTCTGGAGAATTGTGGTCTCCTGGACGTTGGTTTCATTGGTTACCCTTTTACTTGGAACAATGGCAGACAAAACGATGAGAATATTCAATGCAGGCTCGATAGGTGTGTTGCGACGGGGGATTTCATCCAAAGGTTTGATCCGGTTATTGTGAAGCATCTTGGTCGTCATGGCTCTGATCACGCGGTTCTGTCCATAGAACTGGAGGCTTTAGATGAGGTTGTTAGGAAAAAGAGAAAATATATCTTCAGATTCGAGGAAGTTTGGCTTCGGGATCCTAAGTGTAAGGAGCTGGTGGAGAACATCTGGAACGATTCTGCGTCCTCTATTGTTAACCGTATTCTATCTATGAAAGAGTTGGACTGTCACTTTAAGAGCTACAGAATTGGTCACATCTCTAAGGAGTTGTTGAGGCTGGAGGAGTTGCTGAAACGCGAGGCCAATTGGAGGGCGGAGCCGGAGGCTATCAAGACTTACAAAGCGATCGAGGAACAACGGAGTAAATTGTTGAATATGGAGGAAGTCATTTGGCGTCAAAAGAGTGGAGCTATTTGGTTACATCATGGCGATCGAAACACTAAATTTTTCCATGGAAAAGCGAAACAAAGAAGGAAAACTAACACGATAAAGAAGTTGAAGGATGGGTTGGGTAACTGGGTCAAAGGCGAGGCTAGGTGCGAGAATCTGCTAGTGAATCATTTCTCTAATATTTTTAAATCTTCAAATCCTTCTAATTTGCAGGAGGTGTGTGATGTGGTGAAAAATTCCCTTTCTGAGGAGTTGAAGTGGTCTTGCGATGTCCCTTTTACCTCGGTAGATGTTCACGAAGCCATCTTTCAGATGCAGGCCCTTAAAGCCCCAGGTCCGGACGGTCTGCCGGCCATGTTCTACCAAAAGTTTTGGCATGTTGTTGGTGCGGACGTCACTGCTTTGGCCATGGGTATTCTCAACAACAGTGCGGATCCCAAACCACTGAATGCTACTTTCATTGCTTTAATACCAAAATGCAAGAATCCTAGTTCCCCGGCTGAGTTTCGTCCTATTAGCTTATGCAATGTGATTATGAAGATTGTTTCGAAATCAATTGCAAACCGCTTGAAGAGAATTTTGCCCCATGTGATCGACGAGGAACAAAGTGCGTTCGTGCAAAGTAGGTTGATTACGGACAATGCAATCATAGCTCTGGAATGCTTTCACTGGATGAAAAAGAAAACAAATGGTAAGAGGGGTTTAATGGCGATCAAACTCGACATGTCCAAGGCATATGATCGGCTGGAGTGGAGTTTCATTGCTCAGACCATGCTATCCATTGGTTTCTCCAGGAGCTTCGTTGACCTCATTCTCAGATGCGTTACCACGGTCTCGTATCAAATCCTCCTCAACGGTCAACCTACTCAAAGTTTCATAGCGGAAAGAGGGCTCTGGCAAGGAGATCCTCTTTCTCCCTACTTATTTATTTTGTGTGCTAATGTTTTTTCAGGTCTGATTAAAAAGGAGATCCTCCAAGGAAATCTTCATGGCATCAAGATTGCGAGGCAGGCTCCGGTTATCTCCCATCTTCTTTTCGCGGATGATAGTCTGGTTTTTGCCAGAGCAACTGTGGCTGAAGCTGCGTGCATTGTGGATATTCTTAACAAGTATCGAGAGGCTTCCGGTCAAGTGGTTAATTAGGACAAATCTGAGGTCTCTTTCAGCAGGAATGTGAGGGATGAGTCTATCCGTGGTATTAAGGCGGTTATGGAGGTTCGTCAGGTGCGGAGTCATGCGAAGTATCTCGGTCTCCCTGTCATCTTTGGTAGATCTAAAAAAGTGGTGTTTGACTTGGTTAAATATAGAGTTTGGAAGAAGGTTAAGGGTTGGAAGGAGAGATTTCTCTCTAGAGCGGGTAAAGAGGTTCTTATCAAGGCTGTTGTCCAGGCTATTCCGAACTATGTTATGAGTTGCTATAGGCTTCCGGACAGTGTTTGTCATGATATCGAGGCCATGGTGGCTCGGTTCTGGTGGGGAGCTAAAGAGGGGAGGAGAAAGATTAACTGGATTAGTTGGGATAAATTATCCAATAATAAAGCTGTGGGGGGAATGGGTTTTTGGGGCATCAAGGAGTTTAATACAAGCCTCTTGGGGAAGCATTACTGGCGGATCCTTAACGACGAGGTCTCTTTGCTCAGCAGGGTTCTCAAAGGTAGATATTTCCCTCGGTGCTCGATTTCTGAGGCTTCTGTTGGTTACAATCCTAGCTATGTTTGGAGGAGTATCATTAGAGCGAGGAAGCTTGTGGAGGAGGGTCTTTGCTGGCGTATTGGTAATGGGCACAACGTTAAGTTTTGGAATGATAACTGGATTCCTAGCAGGCCTGGTTTCAAAGTTGGGATTCACCCGACGGCGGTTAATCTGGATTTAAAAGTCAGTGAGTTCATTGATCATGACTTGGGGAAGTGGAAGATTGATGAACTGCAGACAGTTCTCCATCCGGAGTCCTTGGCACATGTGCTTAATATCCCTCTTTCCAGGAATCTCCCTCCGGACAAACGAATCTGGCACTATGAACGCAATGATGAATACACGGTTAAATCTGCGTACCATTTGCAAAAGAGTTTGCTTCATTCAATGGAGCCGGGCCCTTCGGTTTCAAACCATGCTAAGTTTTGGAAAACGATTTGGAAGCTCCCTATTTTGCCAAAGACTAGAAACTTCATTTGGAGGTTAGCTAAAGATATTCTTCCTCTCAGAAGCTCACTCAGGTCCAAAGGTATGTCTATTGTTCACTCCTATCCATTCTGTAATGAATTTGTGGAGAATAGGCAACATCTTTTCTTGTCGTACGATTTCGCTCGCGCTTCCTTTTTCTCCTCCCCTCTCTGCTACCCGCTGCCCCAATGATATTGAATTCCTAGATTGGCTTGAGTTTGTTGTCTCCACGAAGGATAGGTTTACGGTGCACATGTTTTGTTCAATCCTTTGGAACATTTGGCGGGCTAGGAATGATCTTATCCACACTAATAGGAAGGTGTCACCGGTTATGGTGGCTGATTCGGCGTGGAATGGGTGGTTGGCTTTTGTTTCTGTGGATGGCAGTGGTAGTGTTGGTTCGGGTGGCTGTGTTTCTTTGACGGCTGTGAACGCTCATTCGGACTCGTGGATTGTCCATGTGGATGCAGGTTTTGTGGAAGGGTCGGGCTGTACTTTTGGTTGCGTTGTCAAAGACCATGCTCAGAACGTGGTGCTTGCGGCCTGTTCGAAGGAAAACTTCTGTTTTGATCCGGGACAAGCGGAGATGCGAGCATTAAGATGGTGTATTGGCTTGGTGTATGGGTTGGGCGTCTCGAAAGTTCTTCTCTTTTCTGATTCTAAATTTTGTGTTGACTGTATTAATGGCATTGATTTTGATGCTAGGTTAGAGTTCTTAGCAGATGATTGCAGATCACTGCTTGGTCAATTTCTTATTTCTAATGTTATATTCATTAATAGAGATTGTAACTATGAGGCTCACCATATGGCCATGTTGCAAAATCGGTGGGTTCTAGGACCTGGATGGGGTGTATCCCATCATTTCCTGTTTCTTCTTCTGCTGATGCCTGTTTGGCTTATTGAAGTTTTTCTTCTTTCTGACAAAAAAAAAAAAAATTCATAAATAGTACTAGTATTACATAATTCTGATATTGCAAATTGTCTATACCTTCCTAATTGATTTCAATGATTAAATCGTAAAAGCATTATGTAAAAATAATTTCTTTTGTGCACGCTGTAATGCTTCATTATGCAATAATAATTTTTGCCGACTACTATGTAGATCAAGTGGCAATTAGTACCCTAATTGAGTCATTGTGTTTTGAAAAAAAAAATAGAGTCAAATATTGATACGGTAAAATAGCTATGGTTGTTATTGTTATGCTATCTTTTATGCAACAAGACTCTAAATTATTCTTCATCGATTAATGATTGAATACTAATGATTTATTATTCATAATTATTAATAAATTATTGATTTCATAATTATTAACAAATTTTCTGAAATTTTGATATTGAGATTAATCTATATTTAAATATGCATTTGGATTCTGAGTTGAAATTTTGAACATTTCTCAAAACTTATTATGACACTCTTTATTACGTGTATGTAAAAATTTCACCTCAAATTTAATTTATCATTGTTTTAATATTAGAAATTGGCATGTACTGGAATTTTCAAATATGATAAAATTAAAACTATTCTTCGATTATTCTTGATTTTGGACTTGAAATGATATTAATAAATTATATATTGTCTCAATATTTACGGGTTAATAATTATTTTGAGTAATTTTTAAGGAAAATTAAAATTATATTATTATTTATTGTATTTTTTGTTGTTAATGTAAACTATTTGAGATGACATTGTGAATTGTATAAGTTACCAAAGTTTAATGGTTCTTCGTACAAAGGTGAATATGATATTCTCGAAGGTTAGTCATAATTTATTTTAAATTTTTTGTGACATATTATATAATTGCATATAAGGATATTTTTTATCTAATATCATCTACTCCTTTGAAAATTATAAAATATGCACTTATATAAAATAATAAAATTTTTATAATATTTAAAATTAAAACTCTTTATAATTGTCATAAATTGATTTCTTGTTATATACTCAAATGAATAGATAAAAATCTAGTTTTATGAGTATATTAGAAATCTTATTATTATATGAACTTTATTATGAAAATTAAATAATCACAATTAACTTGTATAATTGTAATCTCACCCATCGTGAATAGAATTATATAAATTTTCTTATTTTGAATAAATATAAGTATTAATTTGTATGATAGTACAATTAAACAAATTTTGTTTGATAAAATAATTAAATTTATTTTAAGTATAGTAAATATTATATTTATAATAGTTATAACCTATCGGTATGTTATTATTAGTGTAATTTATTTTGTTCAATGTACTTATGATTTATGATTATGTAAATTATTGTCCGAGTACCTTATCGGTATCAAAATTTTCTGTGACCTAATATTCATACATTGTTTTATTTCTTATTTAAAATTGTTGAAAGTGTTATTTGAAAAATAAGAAATTATTTTAAAGACATGTAATACTTTATTAAATCAAATTATTTTTATTCAATTTTAAAAAAAAATGGATTTCAATTCTCTTTATATTATGTAAGTGATGGACATACCTTATTGGTGTGACGTTACTTGACATGATTATTGTGTGATAGAAAACAATTGTGTATTTGTTTAAAATTTTTTTGAAACTCTTAATCTTAGTTCAACTATTATTCTCTATCAAGTGGGAGAATTTAACATGTCAATTGTATAAAATTGAGAAACAAATATTATTTATTTATTACTTTATAGAGACTTATGTTGAGAATATTATATTCTTATGTTAGTAATAAAGTTTATGACTATTTGTGTTATATCCTCAATAATAGTTAAATTTAAAGTCTCATTTTTTCCGCTGCGTATAATATATTATGTTTCTCAAATGCGTGTAGTTATATTTGTAGCATTTGAGTTTTGAGTGAGTTATTAAGATGTTATGTATAATCATATATTATGGGTTTGATCTCACTCAGTTGATGGTAAATCTTTTATATGACCATCATATGCTTTCATGTGAAATTATCTAAATAATGATAGGCAAAATATCTCTTTTCGTCCCTTAACTTTAGTTCGAGGTCCAGTTTAGTCCCTTAACTTTAAAAAATGGCAAGTTGGTCCTTTAACTTTAAAATAATGTCACGTTTATCCTTCTGTCTGTTGCCGTTAGTCAAAACTAGTAAACTAATGTCGCGTTTGTCCAGATGGCTTTTATGTTGTTGACATGGACAACCATCATTTATGGTTTAGCACTATGGGAATGCTCAGGTTGCTATATCCTATTTCACGAAAATGATTAATATTGGAATAATGCCTAACGAGACCACCTTTCGTGGTGTGTTATCAGCTTGTTGCCATGGATTTGTGCATGAATTTACGGTGAGGGATACACCACATCTACGGTCAGAACGGATTTACGAATGTCTGGTTTCGCTGACAAAACAACTAGACATCCTTGAGCTAGTTTTCCCATTCTATTGATGAGGTATCTGCCTTAGAAAATGTCTAAATATAGCATGAAGCTCTGTCCCTCCAATCTTTCATCATTTCAATATTCTTTTTTCATTTTATACATAGCTCTTTATAATTTTTCAGTACAGAAAAATATATATTGATTATTAGTTATTATATTTGTGGCGATGCTAAATATTTTCCTACTTACGATTGTCAATTCTTCGACCCTACTTATGGCTAGGTTCAGACACACAAATATGTTGTAAAGCTTTAACACGGTCAATAATTGATATAATATGCTAGAATAGAACATGTCAACTTAAAAAGAAAATTTGAACATACATAGATAGAACTCTCTGCTCTTTTATATTTCTAATATGAACTTTGACCGTTTTTGCATTTCAAATAGTTTATTTTTTCCAATATTTAGTATAAAAAGGCCAAAAGAAATATGATTTAAACCATTTCGAAATTTCATATTGTTTATACTTGTTTCTCCCTGTTGATCAGCTATAGGATTTCAGTTTTAATTCATTGATTCCTATATATTTATTTACTTAATGCTATATACTTATTGCCTGTCATGTTAACAGATCTGCAATCTTGGGTTCAGGACATAGGAGCTGGAAGGAACCTGACATTATGAATGTTGTCTGGACAGTGACCAGAGCAATCCATTATTGAAATTGATAAAAAGTAGTTATTTGGATATCACAAATAAACTAAACAATGACAACAATTGTAAGGCGCCAAAAGTCTTTGATTGCTGCTACTTACTCAGTCACTTTTTTTACCTTTGAGTGAATTGAGCTATTTAAATTTACTAACATCTGTTTTTTTTCTTCCAATAATAGGCTTCACGCAAAACTGTCCAAATCCGCGTTAGTTCACATGACGAGGTTTATGAACCATGTGATGACTCTTTTGCACTGGTTGACGCTCTTATAGCCGATCACACTAACCTATTGGAGCATCATCCAACATTGTGTATGGAAATAGGCTGTGGAAGTGGATATGTTTTTACTTCCCTGGCTCTTATTCCTAGGCAAGAAGGCACTGGCGTAAATTACATAGCAACTGATATCAACCCACATGCAATGAAGGTGACGCGCGAGACAATGGAAGCACACGGAATTTGTGCAGAACTGGTAATAACCGATATTGCATCGGGACTTGAGAGCTGACTAGCAGGTTTGGTTGATGTAATGGTCATGAACCCTCCTTATTTGCCTACACCTGAAGACGGAGTCGGGTATGAAGGGATTACCTCATCTTGGGATGGTGGTGAGAATGGAAGGAGCGTGATTGATAGAATTTTTCCTGTTGCAGACAATCTTTTGTCGAAAAAAGGATGGTTGTATATGGTTATACTCTCACAACAAATAATCCTTCCGAGATTTGCGGTGAAATGAGAAAGAAAGGACATGCTTCTAAGATTGTTGTTCAAAGATCAACAGAGGAAGAAAGTCGTCATATCATCAAGTTCTGGAAAGATTTAGATATTGAAATAGAAGAAATAAATGACCAATCTTCCTTCAATCTGCAAAAATAGTTTTAAAAAACTAACTTTTAACAGAAAGTTATTACTAATTTATTGAATCTAAAGTGTGTTGTAAATTTAACTATGTTGATAATGCTTGCCAAAACCCTATGTCTGATTTGGGATTTGGGATTGGAAACGATAAGCGAACAAGAAGGAAATAAAATTTCAAAAATTGGAAACGAGAAGGGAACAAGAAGGAAACAAGAAGATGAAGTTACCTTTCCAAGTCATCTGCCACGTATTAACAATGAACGGACGTTTGAGGACAACTAACGGTGAGGACTCAAGTGACACCATTTTAAAAGTTAAAGGACCAACTTGCTACTTTTTAAAGTTAAGGGACCAAACTGGACCCCCAGTTAAAGTTAAGGGACGAAAAAAGGTATTTTGCCATAATGATATATTTTATTTACATGCAAAATATGTGGCTGAAATGATGTTATATTATACAACCACTTCTCTGTATAGTTTTGCTTTAAATAGTATCCCATTGTTCAATTAGAGCATTTAATATTAGTGGTCTCTAATAAATCTTTATCTTATTGGATCAGTGGGAGTGCATGTGTACACAATCATATAATCTTAAAAAATTTATATTATTATTCTCATAGTTTCATATATTCTTGCGCGCACTGTAAATATGACATATTTTAAAAGGACTTCAAAATATGAAATAGTTATAAGAAGTTTTATTCTGTTATACTGAGATACATGTTATTCTCTTAATCTCAAGAAACATCATAATTTGATGTTTAGGTCGATATTGGAAAGACACAATAATTCTTTAGCATGCAATAATATTGTGTTATTCTATCTTCAATAGTCCATATTTGCCAGTTCATAATATGAAAGTACAAGTAAATATCAATACTTCTATCGAGTATGATATAGTGTTATGAAGGTACTTATGATTAAATGTAATTACTCTCGTAATAGGGTATCCCTATATGTAATTACCATTCTTAGACCTATGTGGATATTTTATGACCTATAATTTAAAGCTCATTAGTATAATCACTAACCTTATACTTATACACATGAGTAAGTCTTGTGATACTTTGTGTTAGTGGGGGTTTATCAATAGCATTTTCATATGCTTGTGCCGTTCTTTGTAACATATTACTCTGAAGTTAAATATGTTACTCTAAATTCATCATTCTTTATATAAAGTTATGAGTTTTAACATGTATGATTTGTCTTCCCTATCGGATAGAATTTCTGCAGCGTTGAAATTTACTTCATTTTAATTGATTAGTGTTTTGACCATTATTGATATTATAATATTAAAATCAATATTTTTAATAATTAATTATTGTCATCCAAGTGAGAGATTGTTAGATTAATTATTTAATTAATCAAATATGGATTGATATAATTAATTATTAATTAACTATATTATAGTCTATTGTTATTAAACGCAAAATAGATGAATTGTTTGATTGAGTTTTGTGCCTAAATGGACCGTGATGGGTTGGATCATTCAGTTAAGCCCAATGAGAGTTCTCTGCCCTCAGCCGTTTAGCTATTTAAGTGTCTTCCAATTAGACAATTAACATACTCCAAAAACCCTAAACAACAATGAGGGTAGTAATTCTCTCATATTCACTCTTCCGACAACCGTCTCTAAAATTCTATAAGGTACATTGTTCTTATTATTCTTGATCATTCTTTGATATTATAATATATTATAATTTGTATCTATTAAAATAATTTAAATCCAGCATACCTTCATATTTATAGGTGAGATTACTTGCACACCAAGTAATTCTCAAAGTAACTAACAAAACAAAATGAATACTAAGTTCAACTCTGTCGATGTTAACTTCTTCGACGACTACCTAATTTAACTCTATTGAATGCTTAACACAAAGAATTAAATATTTAACAGATATGACTCCCATAATTGTAAAAGATTTTCATCATTTAGGATTCTAGGAAACCTCTCGAATTCCTTGAAATTAACTTATATTTTACTAAGAGTCACGGGTTTTGAACGACTTATAGACATTGATAGATATGACGATGAGTCAATATATAACACAAAACTATTTATATAACCAAAGCCCAAAGGGAAGAATAAGTTTTCATCCGAGAAAAATAATCACTCGCTGGTGGAAAGTAAGTTATACTCATCAGAGAGTAAATAAGTATGCACTAAAGAAAAGTAAGTTTTGCTCACTAGAAAATGAAATGAAATTTATTTTTTCCATAGAGAAACATAGTTGTGAGGTCAATCAGTTATCATTTTACATAGTACATATTTAAATTATATTCTTTTTTAAAATTAAATTTATCTTCAACAATGAGTGTTAAGAAAAATATTAGTCATTGATGATTAATATCTACGAATTTAATGTCAATAATACTTTTCAAATATATCTTCTAATTAAATGACATTTAACTAGAACTTGTTTTGCGCTAGAGTGTAAATATGGAGTTGAGATCCTCTCCATTTCTAAAAAGAAACTAAAAGTTCCATTACTAAAGTATTAGTGTATATGCATATATATTTTTGAATAGTGTGATATGTTTTTGTATGATTTGACTTTTATATAATGAAAACTTTAGTAATGGTATTCTCCATTTCTTTTGAGAAATGGAGAGGATCCCAACTCATAAATATGGATGTTTAGATAAACAAATTGCAGAAGTAGTTGTGTGCCACTTCTAGCAAATGAAATGTATTATGTCTCTGTAGTAGATAGGTTAGTTGTTAATTATCTCTTGCCTGACCACGAGATAAGATTTTTACCAATGAATCGATCGCTACGATGGGCGTTCTTTCTTTCAAAGATATCTTTGGCAGCGTCACAAAATCATAATAACTTGGATTAAAATAATTTATTGTGAAATAAACCAATGTTAGTAGCTAATTCACATATCTAAATATTTTATTAACAATGGTTAAGTGAGATTCTTTAGGACCTAGCTGAAATCTTTCACATAGATGCACATTCCTATTTAATAATATATTAGGTCTTGAAGCAAACATATGAAAAGTATAGAACTAAACATATATTTGTATATCTTTTGGTCAACATCGTCCCTTCATTCATCTTTGTTGAGTGAGTAGTTTGGACTTTGCCTGTATTTGAGTGAGTATATGTTTACAATATTCCATATCAAAATTTTGAAAACTTGTTTTTCCTTTATTTTGTTGAGTGAGTGGTTAAGTCCTACGTCGCATATGAATGGTAAATTTTTTGGTTTATAAGAGTGATTAGTCATATACTTAATACCTTAACTTTTTGGTGGAAATGTTGCGTCTCCCCCTCTTGTGGTCCTGAAGCATTGAGCATCTATCGTTGCCCACAACTTCTCCAAACTCTCCAATATACACTTTCTTATGTATATCACCATACATAAAGGCATTATTAACATTGAATTGATCAAGATCCCAACCCTTTACAACTACCATATTTTCTCTCAAAATCTATGAGTATAAGGATATTCTTTCAAAATCATCATGGCTCTCAAAAAGTTAAGCTTTTGAAACAACACCTTCGTTGACTTCTTCACTATAAAACAACAAGAAGTTATATTTTTCCAAGAGGTTGTTGACCGATCCCTTGTAAGAATTCACACCCTAGATTCATAAGATTTTAAAGAATGTGAATTCTTTAAATTTTTTGAAGAAGTTAACCTTTCTACCTTCTTCTGCAGCCCCTCAAGAAAGGTATATCCATCACTTTTCAAAATGTTATTCTCAAACCTTTACTTTACTGATGGAATATTTTAATTTGAAGTAAAAAGGCATAAGATAACTCTATCAATAGAAGAATTTGGAGAGATTTTGAATCTCTCTCATGAAGATATTATCATCGAACCTGGAGACAAAGTATACAAGTACAATCACAAGATATATGCATCCTCTCTCATGAAGGATCCATCACCCTCCATACCAAACCCATTCACTACTAGATATATTCGTCTTGAGAATCAAATGATTCACTATGTGATCAATCACAAACTCTTTCCAAGAAAAATCAACTTTAGCCTCATAACCCAATTTAATGTAGAAGTGTATGGTTAATAGAAAACAAAATCAAGGTGAACTGGACAAAATAAGTAATCAACTACATGATGGAAAACAAGAAAAAAAGAGTATGTTTACCGTATGGTATTATGATCATGAAGATTTTAGAAAATACTGGATACAACTTCAGAGAATAAGAGTATAAAGAAGAAATAACTAAAATAGGAAAATAAATTCTACCATCAATAAAAGTTGAGATCATCAATGAAAAATAGCAGAAAAGCCTCAATCAAATGGGAAGAAAAGAAAAGTTAAAAGTCAATAAGTACCCATAGAGATATACGACTTCAACTATTATATTCTTCAACCTACTTAACTACCCACAACTAAAGATCTACTCAAAGTCATAATTGGGAAGATAAATTTGATTAATGACAAGTTCGACTTCATAACTCGACACTTCATCCCAGACCAAACAAAACTACCAAAAGACCTATTCTTCGATGATGGTTTTGATATAGAATAGTCTTACTTATGTGCCTAAGTGTGTTTAGTTCCATGTTATTTCCCGCTTTCCGCAAAATTTCAATTCAATAATTTCCCTTTTGTAATTTGAATTCCTAGCATTTCCAATTAATAAAAAGAGTGATGTTTTTTTTCCTAAATTCCTTTTTGAAAAAATGTTTGCACATTTAAATTATTGAAATGCAACTTTGCCCGCCTTTTTGATTTTGACAAAGAGGGATAAATATACTCTCTTAACAATATAATATACTCTCTACATAATTGAGGGGGAGTTTTATTACTCCAAAAACTTTTGTTTGTTTCTTTTACCACTTCCTTGAGAGATGCGTTGTCATCATAAAAAAAGGGGAGAATGTGGAGCCTTTTTTGTAGGTTACTTCTAGGAGATATACCCTTAACAAGGACAACTACTTTTGATGATGGCAATTAGTGTTTAATAATGACAACTAGCTTTTGATGACAAGAAATAAAGTTAAGCATAAAACGGTTAAAGATGCAAACATGATTATTAAGGTTTGATAGACTCGACTCTCAGATGATGACACCCAAATGAAATATAACTCAAGCCTCACCTCAAATTAAACTTAAGAAAGTGTCTATAATAATGAAGCGTATAATAAGTCTTGAGGTATATGAAAGTATGCTTCGATACGTCTGAGTGAATATACTTTGTAAAAGCATAAGGGAGTTCTCATAAAGTGCATGGCTAATCACACACACAAACAAGTTTTCAAACTCATTTTCTCAAGAAAATACTTTTAAAAATGTTTTGAAGTTATGTCATACAAGTTAAGAACTTTCAAAAAAGATATGGGTAAGTTTTTGCTATTGCCAATCGATTGACATCTTATGGCAATTGATTGGATCAATTTAAAAATGCTCCCTAATCAATTAGGATAATGCATTAATGAATGGTAACAACTAAATATATTTTATATCCTATTCGAACTTATTTATAGATTAATTTTAGGCTTACCAATCGATTGGAGCTTTGGGGCAATTGATCGGCATTATTATTGGCCATAAAATTAATTCCTTTTTAGTGCCAACCTCTAGCCTATAACTAGAGGTCTTTTCCCACATATTTTCACATCCAAAAAACATTATTTCATTCCTCACTTATCACTTTCTCTCTCTCTCTCTAAAAATTCTTTTTGTTTACTTTCTCTCACTAAAAGTTTTTCCAAAGTGTTTTTCGAGAAAGTCATTTTGCGAGTGAGGAAGTTGTAATTCTGGAAGGGTAGAAACATTGTTTTACCTTGGTTGAACATTTCATCCATTTAGGAATAATTTGTTTGTGTTCAAAGCTAAACCAATGAAAAGCTTTGATTTAGGGATTGTGTGATCAAGTCTCCATTTAGGTTTGAAAGTTCAGCCCACTTAAAATCTTTAAAAGGTTCGAGATTAGCCTGGTGGTATAATCTCATAGGTTTTGTTTAGCCCATGATAAAACCAAGTTTCAGTTAAAGCTTAACCCGTGATAAAAGCTTGTTTTGGTTAAAGCTTAGCCCGCAGTAAAATCATCTTGTTGGTAAAATCTCATAGGTTCTTGGTTAGTCCATGATAAAACCAAGTTTAGGTTTGTGAGCTCAACCTGGCGTTAAAATATATCCAAGGCTCAATATTATCCCATGTTAAAATCTTTGTTTGAAGCTTGAGGACTAATTGCTCCAAGTTTCTTATGGAAATGAGATTAACGGTTTCAACCCATCTTTTGGAAGGAAGACTCGCCGCTTTACTTTTTCTTTTCTATTTGTTTGGAAGTTATCCATAAACTTCACTTTTCCTTGTATAAGGGGTTCAAGAGTTCAACCTACTAAAAGCTCTTATGAATTACTAGATACTCTCAAGAACAAATCTTAGGGAAAAGATTAGGTCTTTTTCTCTTTTGACCGAACTTCTATAGTTTTTGGTGTTTTTCTTTTTCCCTAAAAATATTTATATTCCCACATTTTACCTCTTGAAAATTTATTATTTGATGCTTAATTTAAAAACTTTTATAAAATGTTTTCAAACTGTTATTTTGATCCAAAAAAAGTTTTTAAACTTAAGTTTTTCTAAAGCACACACTTCACCCCCCTCTTGTGTGTGGAGTCAAATGTCCAACGTGTTTACGGGTTTCAATACTTCACCTCAACAAGCAGCTTCTAAGGATATCAAGTTGGTACCTGGATACATCTAGAAAGTTGCTTATTCCATCATTTCTAGCTTTTTCGTATATGACATGTACCAGATATAAGCATGGTTCTTTTTCGGGAGGTGAGACTATACTTCCTTATATCGTATACAAACCAGAAGCACAAAATAGGGTGGCAATATTGAAGAGTATAAGGATTTCCAAATCTTGAATAGTTTAGTGTTTTTCAAAGGAAAGCTTTTCCCTCTTAGCCATTCCCAATTTAAACAAACCCTGTTGGAAGAACTTTGTGCTTCATTAATTGGAAGGCATAATGGGATACACATGAACTTTGGCAGATTATAAGAGAATGTCTTTTAGGTTGGCATGTGCAAAGATGTGATTGAGTTTGTTAGGAATTGTGTGGTGTGTCAACAAACAAAGCCACCAAATTATGCTCCATATGGTCTGCTACAACCTTTACCTATCCCTAATAAAGTGTGGGAAGATATCTCACTATATTTCATTGTAGGTCTCCCAAACTCACACTATAATCCTAGTGTTGATGGATAAACTATCCAAGCCTGCTCATTTTGGCAAGTTACCTACACACTTTAGTGCTACAAACACTACTACGAAAAACCCATTTAACAACGGTTAGGAATGACATATAATGACGCGGGCGAAGACGTTGTTATGTAGATTGTCGTTGTAAGTTCGCTGTTTCTACAACGGTCTGGAAACCGTTGTAATAAATTGGAAAACGCGCTACCTATAATGACGGTTATTTTAAATACCCGTTGTTGTATGTCTTTTAAAAAATGCAGCATTAGAACTACCTATTATGACGGTTATTTTAAATAACCGTTGTTGTATGCTTTTTAATAAAATAAAATAAAATTGCAGGATTAGAACAAGAACATTAGCAAGAACAACAACAACAACAAGAACAACAAGAACATCAAGAACAACAATAAGAATAACAACAACAACAACAACAACAACAACAACAACAACAACAACAACAACAACATCAATAACAACAACAACAACAACAACATCAATAACAACAACAACAACAACAACAATAACAAAAAGAAGAAGAAGAAGAAGAAAAAGAAGAAGAAGAAGAAGAAGAACAAGAACAACAACAACAACAACAATAATAATAATAATAACAATAATAACAACAAGAACAACATTAATAAAAAAGAACAACAAGAACAACAAAGAACAACAATAATTAAAAAGAACACCAATAACTAATATTGCTAACTAGAGTTCTGAAATTTGTTCTGAAATTTGGTTTAGTGGAGAAATAGAGTATCGTAAATGAAAGATGATGTTTAGAGGTAGAAGTTGTCTAAGTTTTAGGTTTCACGCGGATCACTACTAGTAGTGTCTTGGCCGTTGATAATCACTAAATGGACGACCAAGATTTGTTTAAGGATAGTGAATAAGCTCAATATGCACGCCACCTATAATGTTGGTAATGAGACTTGAAAAATGCTGGTGTTGGGACTTGAACCCATGACAATACGATACCTATAATGACAGTTGGTTTAAATTACCCGTGGTGAAAGGTTTGTAAGCATTTTGAAAAAATAAGTAAAAAACGCCACCTATAATGACGGTTGGTTTAAATATCAGTGGTTAAAGGTCTGTCAGCATTTTGGAAAAATAGGAAAGAAGTAACATGATTAAAATAAATTCAGAAAAATCTAAAAACACGAAATTTAATCTAATTAGGTAAAATAAGAATTTTGAGATTTTTTTTGTAATTTTTTGAGACTATGAAAACAATAAAAAATTCATTAAAAATAGAAAAAAGATGAATTTGGGGTTTTGAGGGAGAAGTCCTGTAACTCTTTCAGAGTAAGGGACTAATGACCGCACGAATTTTCTGCTTCAGATGCACGAAACAGATCTTAAAAAGGAGTCGATTTTCCCTAAAACCGATTTTTTGAAGTGCAAGACCTAAAACTAAACTATAGGCTATAATGACGGTTGAAAACATAACCATGGTGAAAGGTTGTTGGCATTTTGAAAAAATATTTAAAAACCATAAATGCTGGTGCTGGGAATTGAACCCATAACCAGGCGCTACCTATATTGACGGTTCTTTAAATACCCGTGGTGAAAGGCCTCACATTTCACCACGGTTGGAATTTTAACCGTCATTAAAAAAACGCATGAATCTATTACAACGGTGTATAGGCAAGCCGTTATAAGCCTGACGTTGTTGTTTGCGCGTTTTGTAGTAGTGAAAGGCAACTGAATTGTTTGTATGCTTCTTTGTATGCCTCATAGTATGGTCTATGATAGAGATCTAGTGTTTAGTGTCACTTATGGCGGGAACTATTCTGTTTGAGTGACACGAAAATACGTGCGCCCACAACCTATCATCTACAGAGTGATGGACAAACTGAAATTTTTGACAAACTCCTACATGAGTATCTGAGATGCTTTGTGCATAATAGGCTGAAACACTATAACACAGTTGTGCATAGATCCACAGGATTATCACCTTTCCAAGATATGTATGGCATATGTCAGGCCATCTCTACCCGACTACATAGCAGACGCCACTCAATTGCAAGCAGTAGACACCATTTTGATGGAGTGTGTTATTGTGTTACAGAAGCTTAAAAACAAGTTGGCTAAGGCACAACGGACCATAAAAGATAATGCAGATCAAAAGCGAATTCCTCACAAATTTGTGGTGGGTGACTTTGTGTTTGTAAAGTTGAGGCCTTATAGGGAAAATTTTGTTGCAGGGCGAAGAGTTCGCGGGGTATCCAAACGTTACTATAGCCTTTTTAAGCCGGTGAAGGCAATAAGTGAAGTATCCTTTCAACTAGAGTTACCTCCTACCAGGGAGATCCATCACGTGTTTCATGTGTCACAATTGAAACCATGCTTCAACAACAAAATGACTGAACTTGAGTTACAAATCAAATATGTGGACAACCAACCTCAAATCAAGCCATTGGTTGTCCTAGATTAGAAGGTAAAAGAAGAGGACAACACGACAAGTGCTGATTCAGTGAGAGGATTTGTTTCTAGAAGATGTAATTTGGGAGGACTATCAAAGCATAGTGGACACATACCCTGACTCTCACCTTGAAGACAAGATAAATTTTGATGACCTAGAAAATTTTATGGATCAATTAGAGGATGAAGTCCAAGAGGAAGTTGAGGATCAAAATGACGTGGATAAGGATGAGTTAGTCCCTCAACCATGTGGTAAAAGAAATGTAAACAAACCCAAATTTTTCGGGATTATGTCGTGCCTAAGTAGGAGAAAGAGAATAGAAAATGATTGGTAATTTTAAATTATTCATTTGCTATGATTCACAAAATTTAATAGTATGAGTCACTAAATTTGTTAAAAGTGCTCTTGGACTCTACTAGAATTGTAATATTTATATACCTTTTGCACATAAAATAAAAGAGAGTTATTAGAATTTATAAATTAGTTGCATTTTTACGGAACATATTCATAAAAGTGATTTTCCTCCATATCCATCATGAAAAGTTCTTTGTGACTAGGGGTGGAAGTAGGCCAGACCGATAACAGGGGCCTACAGGCTAGCCTACACAGGCTCAGACCAGGCCAAGCTATTTTTTTAAATAGAAAAAGCCTAGGCTTTTTTATAAGCCTATTTAGTTAAAAATTTTAGGCCTCAGGTCATAAAAAAAAGTTTTTAAAGTCTAACAGACCGACTTATTTAAATAAATATGAATATTTTTTTTATTATCTTATGTTATGTTTTATACTTTGAGTTAAAATACATAAATAAAATTGATTATTTTGGAAAACTTATGAAAATAAGATGAAAACACCTTATGAACAATGTTATAAGTTGTTTTCATAAGTTATCTTAAACAAATAGTCTCACAAAACTTATGCTAATAGGTATGTTAAAATAAATCAATGCAAACAAACTTTTAGTCTCATTGATTTTTTAGTGCATTGGTCTATTTAAATATTATTTTAATTACGTATTTACATATTTCTAAAATAATAGGCTTTTATGTAGGCTATAAGACTAACCAGACCTTAGAAAAGGTCAGACTCGGGCCTAAAAATAAGCCTATGACAGGCTACAAGCCAGACTTATGCTTCAGTTTTTTTGACATATCAAGTTTAGGCTTGACAAACCCTAACTCGGCCTATCCTATTTTCACCCTTATTTATGACACAATATATTGACTCTTAGATTTGCAAGCCCCATCTAAAGTTCAGATCACGAGACGTGTTTACAAAATTTTATTCTTAAAAGAATATATCTTCATGTCTACAAATCAATAAAAAAAGGAAATTTCTTAACACACCACCCAGTCTTCTTAGACACCTAGCGCGGTGACGAAAATACCCCTGCGTTCCGGATGTGCACATCTGGACGCACCTTTTTTAAATTTTTTTAGTTTATTCCGGATGTGCACATCCGGAATAAATTCGTATTTGCAAATCCGAATTAAATCCTGAAACAGAACTCTAAAAATCCAGCAATGTTTCTCACAGTCATAAAATTAAATCGGGATTACATTCATAAATTCGGCATTACATCGACAGAAATTTAAATAGTACAAGATCAATAGCCCGGTGGACGCTTGCACATCTCTAAGATGTCATCGACCGTTCTTCGAATTTTGACGGTCACCTCGAACTCGAACGGGAATTGTTCTTCGTAACCCAAAAAAGTTTGCCACATTGCTCTAACATCTTCTTGATTCTTGAGCTGATCAACAAGGGTGTAAGCGACGTTCCCTTCATTGTCAACCAAAGGTGAACGATACTGAAGCTTCGCAACCTTCCGTTTGTCTCCGTAAGGTAGGAGAAGTTAGATGTCGTCAATGATCTGGCCGATGGAGATGTCCCTCGTTAGCGTAAACGTTTGACCGCATGTTTTGCCGTCGGTGAAGGAGACACTAGCGGCATACCAACGAACCTTGATTTGATAGAATTGAGACATTTTGAGCTTGTGTGAAAGATATCAAATGAAACCCTTAATTTATAGAAAAGTTAGGGTAAAGTTATATCTGCCTAAGTTCGTTCCGGATGTGCAGATCCGGACAAACCCTACAAATATTGGTTCCGGATGTGCAAATCCGAAAATTGTCCAGATGTGCAAATCAGAATGTTTTACTGATATAATTTTAAAACAGAATTGAACAGCTTATGCAGCCACTTGGAATACTTTCAGTGCAATAAAATTCGTAAGTGTATTAAAAAGACATGGATAAAAATACAATATATTTCACTTCAATAATGTACATTGTGTCGTATGATTATACAAAAGAGTTAAAACAAATTCTCCGTCTAAATCTATTGGAGCTAGAACTTTCGATTTTTCCGTATTTGATGCCTTTTCAATTGCGTGCAATCTTTCGAATTCAAGCATCCTTTCGACAAAACTATTCGACCAAGACTCGGCAATTGCGGTTGCATGCGTCGCCCATTGCGGTGATTTAGGTGGTATCAGACATATGGGTTTCAAGATAACTTGTACGAAATGTCTTGATTTCGCAAGCCATCCGATACACATGATGCGATTATTTGGATTCGACGGAGGTGCGTTGTGGAGTGGAAAAAAAGTTTCCGAAAATCCGTATCTCGTCAAGTCGATACACACCATATCGTAGGCGCATGCTATAAGATGACCCATCTCGGGGAAGCTCATCCATTTCGATACCGGTGCCGGACCACTCAACCACGGAACAAGTGACTCGTGAACCTTGTTGTAATTTTCTTGATTTTCATAGAGACGCAAGTATGCTTCTTTATGCGTCTCCAACTCTAGGATAAGTTGATGACGTACAAGTGCGTGACCTTCCTCTCCTTTACCGAGTAGTGTCGACACGGCTCGTTAACCGCAATTACCATCCCCTACAACATCGATTATACCGTCGATATGCTTGTGCATAAAAACCAGCATCTCGTCAATAAAGGAAAGCATACGTGTAGTTGGAGTCGGAGTCCGGACTCGTGGAATCGGTGTCAGAGCCAGTTTGGAAATGCGAGCTCCTTTCATGACACTTTGTAGAGATTTAGAAGTCGGAGAGTCTGAAAAGATTTGGTCAACGTGCTCATAATACAAAGGACGCCGAATTGTTGAGTTTTCATTTGGTGTAGGCTTCAACTTCTTCGGAGCACCCTTTGTCTTAACCGGTTGAGATGGCGGTATCATTGCGGTTGTTTCGGGGAAGGCAATCTTCCTCAACTCTTCTTTAATGTGTAGCTTCATATTATCGTCGGCCTTCAAAAATCTATTTTGAATCGCTTCTAATTCGGCCAAAATAGAGATATCCGGTTTATCTCCTTCCTTACAACCATCATCATCAAAACTAAGTCTCATCCAATGAGGGAAAACTTCGTCAATTTGTATTGGCTCACCTAGTTTCAACTTTCTAGCAATGGCACAAGCACAAGGAAGACCATAGGTTTTCACAATAGTGCAACCACACTTTGCACTATCGGCACCTACCGTTTTGGCTCGGTTGGCCTCGTGAAAAATATAGCCCAACCCCGCCCGAGACATGTTGCCGATCAATTGAGAGTAGAGAAAGTTACCTTTAAACCGATGTTCCAAAACCTGATTCTCCGACCGAAAGTGGTTTGTATCTCATTGTGTTGGTTTTTGATCATTAGATGCATGGAGTCCCAATCCCGACATAAATCCCCCTTGCTATTCCCCAACCAATTCTTCAAAGTGGCATGTGCCGACTCAACTTTATTGGTGGTAGTGTTTCCAAGATGTCGTACGTTATCAGTCCACGCACAAACAATCTTTTCTTTCACTTGATCAAGAATGTTGGATTCAATATATTTCAACAAAGCGGGGTACCGTTCACACACTTTCCGGAATTTAATGACCGAATCGACATATAATTCCGTCGTGGAATAATTTAGAATATGAGTCCATGCATCCATAATTTTCTCTACAATGGCACCCGCTTTGACCACTTTTCCATCTTCCAACTCCACTTGTTTCGCACCCACCGCGGTCTTAACCCGACTTCGCACATTCTTTGTTATGTGAAATTGACAAAGTAGTGCATTGGAAGAAGGAAAAACCTTTGCAACCGCATTCATCAAGGCGTTGTCGCGGTCCGTAACAATTGCTTTTGGCATTTGAACATGTTTCTTCAAAAGTGACCGACACGTCTCCAACGCCCACGTGAAATTGTCATCTTTCTCACACTCCAAAAAGGCAAAGCCGACGGCATATGTCTTATCCGTAGAAGTAACGCCAACCATCTCAAACAATGGAAGATGATACTTGTTTGTCTTCTAGGTGCTATCAAGAATGAGCACTGTCGAGAATGTGTTGAACAACTTGATGGAATCCGGACGAGTCCAAAAAATATCTCGGACCGTAATTCCATCATCGCGACATCTGTACCGAGACACGTAATCGTTGTCCTCCAACACTTTCAACAGTTGTAGCGTCTCACTCCTATCCCCCCTAATTGCCTTGTTCGTTTGATACCGAATGTTATACACTTGCTTTATGTTTGCAACATTTTCGGGTTTTTTCCATTTCAACGTCGCAAATATATTCTTCAGTTGGACAAGGTTCAAGGTCATGTCGGCTATACATGTCTTCTCTTCCGCCTTGAGTCGACATACACTTGGATGGCCTTGAAGCTTTGAGCATATTTCGTGGTTATGTATACCACAACGAACGATAAATCTCCATTTCTTGGAAACTAACATGTAACCACCAATCTTAAAAGGGCACTCACATCTTCTAGTACCGGTCTCGTCTTTCTTTAACTTCCGTAGAGGTGCTTGATATTTGCCGCTTCTTTCGCAACCCAAAATTACAAAAGCTTTTCTTCTATCCGACCCATTATCCGATCTCCCGATATTTACACCGAAGCCAAGCTCAATAGCCGTCCTACGAATGTATGCGATCATGCTTTCATGATCATCAAAGTCTTGCTTGTTGTTAAAGTCACCGCCGACATCAAACGACTTTACGAGCATACATTCATCTTTCGGAGAAATCGACACAACTAATTCTTTTGCCATGTTATCGGGGTGCACCATATCTATTTATAAACAAGAATAGAACAATTAATATATATATATATATATATATATAAATAAAATATATTCAAAAATGCTAAAAATATAAATTAATTAGCTTCAGGCATTTTTCCGGATGTGCACATCCGGAAATGTTCATGCTCAATTCGTTTCGGATGTGCAGATCCGGAAGTAGCGTAACTTATTTTTCCAAAAATGTAGATTGATAATGTGAGCAATGTAGTGGATGAAGTTGAATGTTTACCTGAAATTTAGTCTTTCCTTGCTCCCTTTGATTTGTTGCACCAAAAACTTGAACTTTTTGAGTGAGAAATGAGATTGATTAAGTAGGGTTTGTTTAGTTGGTGAAAGTGAGAGTATTAGGAGAAATGTTGAGAATGAGAAGGGGGAGTGATCATGCAGCTTCAAATATATCATCTGTTCTAGACTGGGCCGAGGCTGCCCAATAGTCGAGTAGGCCCAACCCATACAGCCGGGGGAGGTGCAATAAGGTCCTTCTGCAAGACACGCGACTGCCACGTGCTAGCCACAGTTTCGCCGGGCACGTGGGCAGTGTCAGGCACTTGGGACAATAGGGAAGGAGGACATCACACCCTGCTGAGATGTGTCTCCCTGACAGACTAGCTTCTCCCCGCGAGAATGCTACACGTCACTCCTCGATGAACATGGCTCCTCCCCGCGAGGCCATGTCCGTTCTGCGGGCTTCATCTCTCCTTGACGCATAAGGCTCCTCCCCGCGAGGAGTACACAGGATTCACATCTCCTCGACCACAGAAGGCTCCTCCCCCACGAGGAGCACCCAACGGTCCATCCCGTGTGGACACGTTTCAAGTAACCTCCCACGTCTGAAAGATGCGGTCTGCCCTACTTCCAGAAATCTAGAAGCAGTTACTCAAGGGCGAAGACCACGTGCTGGTCTTCACTACTACATGTAAGCCCTAGCAGTTACTTGGAGTGGACCTAGTTGATCCAGCCCATTGCAGGTAACCGTTGGCCCCGCGTTGGGGGCTCTCTATAAATACCCTCTCATTTGAGAGGGTCAGGTTAGACACATTCTTCTACCTCTTTACTCTCTCTGTATTTGCGGTTATTTTGTACACTCTCTCACTTGAGCGTCAGCCCCCCCCCCCCCCCCCCCCCCCCGCCGTCTCTCACCATCACCGGAGCTGCCGTTCTAGACGCCGTTGGCCACTATTAACTGTCTGATCCAGGTACGATCAGTGGCGCCGTCTGTGGGAATTTATAAGCTTCCCCGTTTTTCTGCTCGATAAACCAAAGCTTTCTCTATTCAACAACCGTCATGGCCAACCCGTCGGCGAATCAAGCTCTAAACAATGTCATCACGCAGCTCAGCAATGGCAACCGCGTCGACAACAACGCTGCCCAACCTGTCATGGAGAACGACATCAGAGACGGACTCACCGCCTCACCGTTTTCCGAGGAAGTGGAGTACGAGACAGCTCACCAAGACGGACATGAAACAGTCCTCCAGCCCGTTTTCCAGCCCGTAGATCCACCGCCAAATGCGTACCCGAGCACTGCTGCCCTATTTGCTTTGGTCAATCAGACCAACCAGATGATCTTCAACCAGAACATCCGGATCGAGGCGCTGGAGAAAAGTCGTGCTCGGTCTTCCCCGCGAAGGCACCGACACCACCATTTCCAAGACGTTCGCAGTCCCCGGAGGCATCTCGCAGCCCCTCCCCGGTTCCCAGGGGTCGCAGACCACGCTTGGAGCGTACTCAGCCAGAACATCCTCAGAAACGCCACCGCTCTCCGCCACCAAAGGGACCAGTTATCTCCTCGAAAAATAAAAGGAGCAGGCCGGACGCCGAGGAGCCCAGAGGCCGCCCAAAGGACCACTCCCTGAGACGTCACTATGTTCATGGACAACACTCCCCCTCTGTGTCTCCGGGAGCCAGCGAGGATGATGACTACCGGACCCCTCTGGCCAGGCACATCATGGACGCCCCTATTCATAAGGGCCTGGAGAGGCCCCCATCCTTGGGGACATATGACGGGACATCTGATCCTGATGACCATGTCGAGAGTTTTGAAGCTCTGCTCGATTTCAGGAATGTCTCTGGCGCTATCAAATGTCAATTATTCCCTACGACTCTTCGAAAAGGGGCCATGGCTTGGTACAAAAATCTAGCATCTGAGTCAATCACGTCATGGAGGGTCCTGAGGGAGCGCTTCAGAAAACATTTTACGGCTTCTCGTCGACATCCGAAGACGATAGGCTCCCTGGAAGCCATCTTTCAGGGGAAGGATGAACCTCTCCGGAGCTACATAGAGAGGTTCAACAAAGAAGCAATTGAAATCCACGTGACCGATCACATCAAAATGTATCTCATCATCAAGGGTTTGCGGATAGGATCCAAGTTCGCAGAATCCGTCGGACTACACCGTCCCCGCAGCTTTGAAGGCCTCCTCGAGAGGGCTCAGTCGCATATTGAGTTCGAGGAAGTTGAAGCTGCACAAATTGCCCTCGATTCGAGGCACAGGGAAGGCCCCCACGGTAACAAGGAAGAAGACTCCCCTCCACCCAGGCGAAGTGGAGACAGGAGAAGAGAAGATTCCCTTGCACCTAGGCGAGGTGGGGAAAGAAAAAAAGAAGCCCGGACCAAAGAGCCCCGCGAATCACGGGGACCGTCTGGCCTTTTCAAAGACTACACACCGCTGAACGCATCCCGCGCGCACATTTTTAGCGACTGTGCCAATTCGGAGTTCGTCAAAGGGGGAATCTGCTTCCCTAAACCAGCGGCTTCCAAACCAAATGCTGACAAGTCCAAGTACTGCCGGTTCCATCGCAGTCACGGGCACGTTACTGAAGACTGCGTCCACCTTAAGGACGCAATCGAGACGCTGATTAAAGAAGGATACCTGAATAAGTACGCCAAGCAGCAAGAGGCCCCCCGCCCCAGCGGCCAGGAGGCCCAGAATGTCGAGGAGTCAGCTCCCTCTCCCAACAACGGATCTCTGCAAGTCGCGTTGAGCATCACGCGGCCTAAAGAATTTGGTTTTTCGGGGGAACTCGACAACCCTGAAGCTGTCTGAAACATGTGGAAGAACTTCCCAGCAGAAGACTCGATAAGTGCCGGCAGTACCTGGGAGTCTTTCCCCCAAGCCCTGGTCATATCTGGCGGAGCCCCTGACCGTTTGACCGTGGGGTCAATAAAGAGGAAATTCGACGAACTGAAAGCAACAACTCTTCGAGCCCCTACCCTCGAGAGAGTTAAGGGAAGATCAAATCCGATTACCTTCTACCTCGAGGAACTTCCCGGTGGGGCACCGAACGCCAACATCCCCCTCCTGATCCGGGCACAGATGGCCAATTTTGATGTCCACAGAATTTTGGTCGACCAGGGGAGCTCGGTGGACATCATGTACGTCCACCTCTTCGAGACCCTCCAGCTGACCAAGCAACACTTGTCCCCGTACATAGGGTCAGACCTACAAGGCTTCAACGGCGCGACCACCAGACCATGGGGCTTCGTGGAGTTGATGGTCACCTTCGGGATTGAGGAAACTGCCCGACAGGTGAAGACGTGTTTCTTGGTGGTGGACTGCCCGTCCCTCTACAACTGCATCATGGGGAAGACCACGTTGGCGGAACTGACGGCCGTACCATCAACGGTCCACCTGAAGATGAAATACTACACGAAGCGTGGACGTGTGGTCACTCTCCACGGGAACATCAACGCAGCCAGAAGATGTTTCGACGCAGCAATCAAGGGTCTGAGTGTCGTTGGCGGCGTCAAACCCAAGACTCAGGCTGAGACACCTCGAGACGTCGTGCAGGTTCCCCTCCCGCCGGTCAGCGCGGTCGACCTTGACAGCAGGTTTCCCAGGGAGCAGGAAGAAGCTGCAGGCGAGGACCTCCCAGTTGAAATCAACGGGCAACCTCTCCACCCAACGCGCCCCATCCTAGATGGAGATTTCGAGCTGGTTCCTCTCGGTGACAGCCCAGACCAAAGCGTGAAGATTGGCTATGGACTCCCCGACCTGGCGAAGAGGCAACTGAAGGCATGTCTCTGAGAAAATGCAGATTTGCTCGCCTGGAGTGCTGCAGAGATGCCCGGACTGGACCCTGAAGTAGCTTGTCATCAGCTGACTATAGATCCGACCGCTAGGACTGTAGCTCAACGTAGGCATAGGCAGTCTCCGAAAAAAATGGAGGCTGCTGAAAAAGCTGTAAAAGACCTCCTAGAGGCAAACTTTATTTCCGAGGCCAAGTACACAACTTGGCTCTCAAATGTTGTACTCGTTAAGAAAAATAATGGAAAATGAAGGATGTGCGTTGACTACACGGATCTTAACCGGGCATGCCCGAAAGACTCTTACCCCTTACCTAACATCGACCAGCTGGTCGACAATTCTGCAGGATTCAAATTACTATCCTTTATGGATGCCTACTCGGGGTACAACCAAATCCCCATGGACGAGGCCGACAAGCAGCATACCGCTTTCATGACCGAGTCGGGCAATTGCTACTATAACGTAATGCCCTTCGGCTTGAAAAATGCTGGTGCCACCTACCAACGGATGATGAACAAGGTCTTCCGGGCAGATATCAGCAACATGCTCGAGGTTTACATGGACGACATTATCGTCAAATCTGCAGAAGAAGTCAACCATGCCGCTCATCTCAAGAAAGTGTTCGACACGGCGAGGAAATGTCGCATGAGGTTCAACCCCGACAAGTGCACCTTCGGTGTTCGCGCAGGGAAGTTCCTCGGCTTCTACCTCACGGAGAGGGGAATCGAGGCGAACCCCGACAAATGTAGGGCGTTCTCCTCGATCCCTACCCCGAACTCAAAGAAGTCGATCCAATCACTTAATGGAATGCTGACTGCTCTCTCCCGTTTCGTCGCCAAATCCGCTCAGTACGCACTCCCCTTTTTCAAGCTTCTCCGACAGAAGGAGACTTTTGAATGGAGTGAAGAATGCGAACAAGCCCTCCTCCATCTAAAACAAGTCTTGTCATAACCCCCGGTCTTGTCCCGACCAGATAACGGGGAAACACTTTTCTTGTACCTGGCCGTCACCAGCGAAGCGGTGAGTGCTGTCCTCATACGGGAGACCCCCGACGGACAGAAACTGATTTATTTCACGAGAAGAGCTCTTTAGGGTCCCGAGCTCAGATACCAACAGATTGAAAAGGTTGCCTTGGCCCTCGTATCTACAGCCAGAAGATTACGACATTACTTCCTGGCCCACACAATCGTGGTAAGGACGGAGCAGCCTATCAGACAGCTCCTCAGTCGGCCAGATATGGCGGGGAGAATGCTCTGGTGGTCTCTCGAGCTATCCGAGTTCGACCTCCGATACGAAGGCAGAAAGGCCTTGAAAGCTCAGGTACTGGCCGACTTCGTAGCGGAAATGACCGTCCCTGAACCCTCGACCAATGGCTCCCAGAAATGGACGATTTACGTCGACGGAGCCTCCAGTGCGAAAGGTAGCGGAGCGGGAATTATCCTCGAAAACGAGCAGGGCATCCTGATAGAGGTCTCCCTCGAGCTGTCCTTCAATACATCGAATAACCAAGCCGAATACGAGGCCTTACTCGCGGGACTTCGACTGGCGGAAGACCTTGGCGCAAAAGAAGTCAAAATCTTTACAGACTCCCAGCTCGTGGCATCACAGGTTCGGGGAGAATTCCAGGCCAAAAACGATAGTCTCATCGAGTACCTAACCTTGGTGCAAGAAAAGTTGAAGAAATTTATCTCCGCGGAGGTGGCTCACATCCCGCGCGAGCACAACACTCGAGCGGACGTGCTTTCCAAGCTTGCGAGCACTAAGAAAAAAGGAGGGAACAAATCAGTCATCCAGGAGATACTGACCCAGCCGAGCATAAACAAACCCACCCCGACCACAGAGGTCAACACCATCGGGGACACTAACTGTTGGATGACCCCAGTTTACGAATACTTGACGACGGGCAAACTGCCCGATTATCCGAAAGAAGCGGGGATAGTCAAGAGGCGGGCATGTGCCTACACCGTCGTCGAAGGTAAGCTATACCGTCGAGGATTCTCCATTCCCTTACTCCGGTGTGTCGAAGAAAGCAAAGTTTCGGGGATCCTCCAGGAAATCCACGAAGGGATCAACGCCCAGCACCTCGGCGGAAGGTCCCTAGCCCGAAAAGCACTCCGAGCGGGGTATTATTGGCCCACTATGCAACACGATGCAAAGGAACACGTCAAGAAATGTGACCACTGTCAAAGACACGGGGATATGTACCTCGCTCCCCCAAACGAGCTTAAGTCATTGTCATCCCCGTGGCTGTTTGCATGGTGGGGAATGGATATCCTCGGACCTTTCGTCATAGGGTTATACCAAAACAAGTACCTCATCGTCGGGGTGGACTAATTCACGAAGTGGATTGAGGCAGAGGCGCTGGCCAAAATCACTGCCTTCAACATACTCCGTTTCTACAAGAGAAACATCCTCACCCGATTCGGTGTGCCCCAAGTCATTGTCACCGACAACGGGACACAGTTCACCGACAGGAACTTCCAAGACTTCGTCGCCAAACTGGGCACAAAACAGCACTTCACGTCGGTAGAACACCCTCAAACCAATGGGCAGGCCGAAGCGGTGAACAGAGTGATACTCTGGGGACTGAAGCGACGACTCGGTGAGGCCAAACAATGGTGGGTCGAGGAGTTGCACAGCGTCCTATGGCCGTATCGAACAACCCCACACTCCACGACCGGGGAGACCCCATTTCGCCTAACGTACGGAACCGAGGCAGTTATCCCCGTGGAGATTAGGGAACCCTCGAGGAGGACAGAAGCTCCCCTCGACGAAGAAACAAACAACGAAGCCCTGCGAGAGGAGCTCGACCTTGTAGAAGAGATAAGGACCGGCGCTTCCCTCCAAGAAGCCTCTTTAAAACAAAAAATAACTTTGCGCTATAATGACAAGGTTATCAAACGAGACTTCCAAGTTGGCAGTCTTGTCCTACAGAGAAATCAGAAAGATTCACGCGAAGGAAAGCTGGCCGCAAACTGGGAGGGCCTATACCGTGTCGTCGTAAAGACGGGGACGGGTGCTTATTACCTTGAAAACCTCCACGGTGAACAACTTGATCGACCATGGAATGCTGAGAAGCTTAAACAATATTACAGTTAGACACTGCTCGGGACAGTATGACGTCGCGACCACGGGGGCGTGCGACGGTACACGCGCGACACCTCTATATAACACACGACGACCAAAAACCACGAAGTGTGTGCGTGAGACTTTTTGGCCCGACGAGGAGACCTCAACCGAGCTCCGTCGTTGACGTACCAGATAGGCGGAACACCCAGCTCGCGATGGGAATTTCACGCCACGAAGCTAAGACCTCGACCGACTTTTTAGCCTCGTCGAAGTTCGGAGTACAACCCCCGACCACTCGACTAGCTCTCTACACAGTCGAGGATCGTCAGAGTCGAGCAAACCCCCAAGGCGCCAGCGATCTCAACTACTTAGGCAAAAATAAGTAATGTATAAAGTATCACACACAAGCAAAATAAATAAAGAGGCAAAGCGAAGTATAAGAATCGGGCAAAGCCCATTGTACGAGTATTACATCCATAAGCCCATAAGTCGGGCAAAAACAACCATTGTGCGAATATTACATCAATAAGCCCACAAGCCGGGCAACAACAACGAAATGGCACGCAGACCAAGTAAACTATACTCCTACTCAGCAGCAGTCTCGGCAGTGGTCTCAGCAGCGTCCGACCCACCTCCTTCGTTGGCATTCCCTTCTTGCCCGGGCAGCACTATCCGGCCATCGACCACCTCGCAGTCAGCATCAGCCCCGTCGGTCACAAGGCCGGGATTTAGGATCCGAAGCTGCGCCACTGCATTTCGGAACCCTATGCCCGCAGTTTCAAGAGCATCATCCTCGGCTAGCCGGAGATCCTGCTCGACTCTCCTGAGTTGGGCCACCAGAGCTGCTCGAGTGGTTAGGAGCTTATCCTCTTCAGTTTCGCCTTCAGCTGGCCGAACAACATCCTCCAACTCGGCAGCACTCTCCTTGAGCTGCTTCTCCTCTGCCTCCAGCTCGGTGATCCGGGCAAAATGACATTTCTCCGCTTCCTCAGCTTCCTTCAGCTTTGCCTCCGCCCGCTGTTGCTGCTCGTTCTGTTCTTTATTAAGGTCCCTGCATTCCTTCAACTCTTTATGCAGGTCTAGCAGCTCAGCATCCAAGGTCTCGACCTTTTCTTGCAATCGAGAAAGTTCAGCAGCGGGGTGGGTCTCGTCGTTTAGGACAATAGCAGTCGAACAGAGCCGCATAACGGCAGACATATCCTCAAAGATCGTCCTCCTCCTCGCTTCCGTAGCAGTTCCCAGCACAGCTCAGATTTCAGAGGGAGGGACGCGAGGATAGGTGACTTCAGAGAAGAAACGGGGCTTGAGATGGTATGGTGGGAGTTCGAAGCTTGAAGGAGGTGGGGGACTTTCTTCGTGGGCCAGGTCAACAAACTCCGTATTCGAAACCCGTTGTCGTTTCGGCGTCCCTTGAGTGCCCGGGGACTGACTCCCAGCAGGAGGTGTGCGCATACCTGAAATCCTCGACGCCGTCAAAGCAAGTTGGGATTGGCTAGAACCTTCGGGCATCGCGGCAGAAGGAACACCCTCGGGCATGGCCCCAGAAGAAGCAACACCTTGACCCTTTGAACAAGATGACTATCCCCGAGCCTGTTCTTCCCGAGCCCTCTCCGCCTTCAACTTCTTGAGCCTTTCCTCTGCTCCGGCCATTTTCCCTGCAAAAAGAAAGAAAAATTTAGTGAGGCAAGATATATAGACGCGAGGAAGGCTTAGGTCGAGGATGTTTTCATCACCTAACAGCTCATCTGCTTCTTCGTCGGAGAAGGTCTCGAGCAGAACCCGGGTATTGATCAAGCGACGTTGCTTCATCACCTGCCCGTCTGCTCCTGTTACAGGCTCGCCGTCCAGTGTTTCGTACCGAGCTTCATTGAAGCTTTCGACGAAAGCAACGATTTTATCATAAGATGCTCGGTCGTCGACGTCCAACTGATTGTGTTTCACCTTGTATTTATCAACCCCTTTTTTGAAGTGTTCCTCCGTCCAGTACAGGGGGAACTTCGGCTCCAGAACCTCCTCGGAGCGACCGTCTACTTTACGGGTAACTCTCCGGTACAGCGAGTTGATAGCCCCAAGGGTGATCGGCTTCACAAAATAGTAACGGTACTTGAAGTCCCGGATAGAATCCAAATACGTGTGGAACAGAGCTTTGCTTTGCTTAAAGGACACCCAGCCGTGTCGTCCACTGGCCGACGACCTTTGAAGATAGAATATTCTGAAGAAGAGGGACACTGTAGGTACGATTTTCAGGTGTTTACAAACAAGCTCAAAAGCCCGGATAAAGGCCAGCGAGTTCGGGTGAATCTGCGAGGGTGCCAGCTTCAACCAGGCGAAGACCCCCTCTTGGAAATCCGTGAAGGGCAGCCTCCACCCCGCTTCGTCGAACATGAACTCGTATAACGGGATACACATTCCTCGGTAAGGCGAACATATCCGGTGATGCTCTTTCGGGCGAAAAACCTTCCATGATTTATCGGACCCGATTAGCCGATGCTCGACGGTACATAACGCATCTTCCACGTCTTGGTAGACAAAGATGGACGACATCTCTAGGGCTTCGTCGCAGACCCACTCCTCGAGCGGGCACTCTTATGCGAAAGCCATGTGAGCCATAGGGGACTCTGGGTGGTCGTCTTCTTCGAAGGATCCTACGGCCACCTTCGCAGCCAAACCGTCCATTTACCTGAAAAGCAGAAGAAAACGGTGAATTCGATGGGTCATATCAAATTCACCCCTCCACCGCTGTTCAAGCGAACGGGCGAGGAAGGGCCAAGGCTTTCTCGTTTCCCCGACATATCGGGCCTAGGAACAACATAGTCACCGGGGAACTCATCGCCTCCCCGGGAAATTCTGCCCCTTTTTCCCATAACGCTAACGAAAAGAGTGACCATTGGGGACCCCGGGACATTCATCGCATCCCCGAGATATTCATCCATTGTCCCCGAGGCATTCAACAAAAGCGAGAGGAGTTCTTAACACTCCCTCTCTCAACAACAAAAGATTCCCACCGTATTCGCCAGGAACCCTTTCATTTCTCATGGGAACTCCATCAGTTCACCAAGGAAACGCTATATGCTAGTTAAAATCAAGAGGAAACGCAAGAAAAAGGCTAGTTTTTGAACAAATACCTTATAGGCGGCGATGTAGGTTTCCGGCGCGGAGTTCCGGCAGTTGACGGCGGCGAACGGCTGCTGTAGAAGATAAGGAGAGAAGGAGAGAGATTGTTGAGAGAGAAACGAAAAAAGTGCAAAATGAACGAGGGGAGGAGTTTTTATAGTGGTTCTCGCGGAACTCGAGGGACATAGGGCACTTGAGTGCGCTACCCTAGCCAGCCTCCCTAGGTAATGATGACAGACGACACGTGGCACACATGCAGCGTTCATCCTCCCACGCGTGTCGCTTCAATTTTCCCCAACGTTTCGAATCTGAAATTCCTCATCTCCCTGGCGTTACGACCAAACACAGCTGTCCGATGCCCGACTTATGTGCGACTGCAGGGACGTCGAGCACGAGAATGGCCTCCTCGGTTCCTCTCTTGGCGTATCCCCAACATGCCAATAACCCTTAAGTCATTACTCTGACATCTCAGAGCAACGACTTGGGGGGCTCCTGTTCTGGACTGGGCCGAGGCTGCCCAACAGTCGAGCAGGCCCAACCCATACAGCCGGGGGAGGCCCAATAAGGTCCTTCTGCAAGACACGCGACTGCCACGTGCTAGCCACAGTTTCACCGGGCACGTGGGCAGTGTCGGGCACTTGGGACAATAGGGAAGGAGGACATCACACCCTGCTGAGATGTGTCTCCCCGACAGACTAGCTTCTCCCCGCGAGAATGCTACACGTCACTCCTCGACGAACATGGCTCCTCCCCGCGAGGCCATGTCCGTTCTGCGGGCTTCATCTCTCCTCGACGCATAAGGCTCCTCCCCGCGAGGAGTACACAAGATTCACATCTCCTTGACCACAGAAGGCTCCTCCCCCGCGATGAGCACCCAACGGTCCATCCCGCGTGGACACGTTCCAAGTAACCTCCCACGTCCGAAAGATTCGGTCCGCCCTACTTCCGAAAATCTATGAGCAGTTACTCTAGGGCGAAGACCACGTGCTGGTCTTCACTACTACACGTAAGCCCTAGCAGTTACTTGGAGTGAGCCTAGTTGATCCAGCCTATTGCAGGTAACCGTTGGCCCCGCGCTGGGGGCTCTCTATAAATACCCTCTCATTTGAGAGGGTCAGGTTAGACACATTCTTCTACCTCTTTACTCTTTCTGTATTTGCGGTTATTCTGTACACTCTCTCACTTGAGCGTCGGAGTACCTTGCAGTTATACCCCCCCCCCCCCCCCCCCCCCGTCTCTCACCATCACCGGAGCTGCCGTTCCAGACGCCGTTGACCACTATCAACTGTCTGATCCAGGTACGATCATCACCTTTTTTTTGTCCAGATATACAGATCTGAAGGTCTTCCGAATATGCACATCCGGAACAACTTTTTATTTTTTAAGAATACGGTGCGTCCGGATGTGCACATCCGGAATCAGGGGGCAAAAAAATAATTTCACGTGATGCCTAAGAAACTTGGGTGGTACATTAAGAAATGCTAAAAAAAAAAATCATTCCAAACTAGTTTGTTACTTTAACTTCATCTAAAAAATATATAATTTTTTTTTTCAAATTGAATAAATTTAAAAAAAAAAACCTAGAACTAATGTAATAAAAACTCTAAACCAGAATATTTGTATAAAAAAAAATAAAAAATTTCTCCACGACAAGTTAAAATTAAGTTTTATGTAGTAAAAGTTTATATAATAATTTGAAAGTATTTTTAAGAAAATTTTCAACGACTTAACCGTGACTAACATGAAATTCTTTAAATTAATCATAAGAAGTCATTTGTAGAATGGGGTTTTCTAAACATTTCTCCATATGTATACCATAGATAATGAAAAAAATGTGTGTATCTAAAATATTTTGTGGAGTTGATGTTAAAGGATAAGAAAAAAAAGGTAACAACATGCTTTATATAAATAAACATAACATTTGAACTTATTAATTCATTTTATTATTAAAAGTATCCTTATAACCTCCATTAAATTATTTAGCTACTCATGAATCCTCATACTTATAACCATTATGTAGCACTTGGCCACTTGAAGTTAGCATTTAAACCAAACGTAATAACTCAAGAGCTTCACCAGTATGCATCTCGTTGGAAACTCTGAGTTTTCTAAAATCTTCATAAACAAAAGGTTGATATAAACGTGGATGATCATGATCCACCACTTCTATTGGAGCCTCAACATTTCCCTTCCTAGGTCCTAACATAAATGTAGCAATTGAAAAACGTCTAGTAGCTTCCTTGCATTGCACACGATGCTTCACATTGTAAAACCTTCCATTGCTCCATACCTGCATAAATAAACATTAGTGATTAGTAAATACTTAGTGACAAAATTATTGAGTTAATATGTATTTATGAAAAAGACACCACCCGAAACAGAACACTGACACTGTGTCGATGTCAGTTACACGACACTAAAACAAATACTTTTTATCAGATGCTTCAGTGTTACAAAACTAGTACTACTTACTTTAGCAATATCCCCGAGATTGGCTAGGAGGGTTCCATGAAATGGAGGGACAGAAACAAATGAGCCAGAATTGTTCATAATTTCAAGACCACCAACATTTGCATCATCTTGAAGGATTGTTAAGAACCCTGAATCTGTGTGGAGTTGAACTCCAAGGGACCCTACAGCTTCTGGAGTGAAGTTATATTTGTTAATTCTGAATTGGCATGGCCATTCTTCAAAATCAGCACCAAATATGCCTAGTGATTCTGCCATTTTTTCTCCTATTTTTACTGCCAAATCATGTATTGCTTTGCCATATGCTTCCATTATTTGCCTAAGAATCCATCAAACTCAACCGTCACACTCTAAAGGATTGAGCATTATTTGATCTCTTTTCTTTATTAAAACAAAAAACAAAAGATGTTTCTCAAGAATGGATAAAATACATTTGCTAAAAATTCTTCTCTATTTAGTAAAATGTTGAATAATTGGTTAGTGGTAACAAATTAAAACTAATATGCTTAGTACTTATATAACAAAAGTTAGATCCATTATTGTTATTTAAGGTTTTTGATTATTGAAAAAAATGAAAAAAAAAACAGAAGAAAAACAGAGTAAAGAAAATTTGATAATTGAAAATTGATTGAATCTAAAAAGCAGAAGATATGGATATAGAGTTCAGAAAACTAACAACCTCTGATAGGGTGAGACATTTAATTGAGAGCAAAAATCTTGCATAGCTTGTGAAGAACCCAAATCATAGAGTCCTAAAGCTTCATAAAGAGGATTAACATCACTTGGTGCCTTGTAACCACTTCCAGCAATTGCATCTTTGTTGTTTTTCTTGATCTCCATAGGAAGGTCAAGAAGAGCTTCAGTAACCATCTTCATCTCAGCCATAAGAGTTAAAGGAATAGAGTGGTTGATTAGTCTGAAACAACCCCATTTTTCACATGCATCTCTTAGCTTCTCGCATTCAGACTGATCTGAGAGTTTTTCAACATCAATCACTGGAATTGTCTCTTCCATTCTATTTGGGGATGGTGAAGGGAGAGAAGATAGATATACAATTGTACTATAAATATATATAATATCAGTCTTAATCTATATTAGTCTAAGTTATCTCTTATAATACGAGAAAATCAATTGCTATAAAAATTACTATCTTATCCTTTTCGCTGTTCTTTCTTACAATGACACATATTATTATTGAAGATTTGTTTTGAGTTTTTAACATTATTACATTAAATTAAGTTAACAATACAATAAGTTTTATTAATTAATATAATAATTTTTTTATTAAATAAATATTTTTTCTTTTGGAAAATTAATACTTTATTAGCCAAAAACCAATAAGATCCAAGCGACCACAAAGGGTCCTTCTAACAAAAGAACAAGCCTAATAAGGATGACTAAGACATCATAAGATTACAAAGATTTTTCCTAAGCCTAGGGTGGTTCCAACATCTATAAATGATGTTTCTATGATTCTCCCCTCAATATAGGCCTCACTTGTTTTATTCTTAAAGCAGTTATCATTTCTAAACTTCCAAAGTTCATGAATGGTTTTCGCCAGGGCACAATTTAGAATCTTCACTTTACTCGCCTTGGACTTGTTCTTGTCACTAATCCACTTGAGTTCATGCATCCACCCTCATGCATTGAAATAAGAGATAGTCTGTTAGTTCTTGTATTGGCTGGAATTTTGGTAAAACAAAGTTGAACAATGTTGATGTCATATGTCTGATGTCATAACATTGGTTCCTAACATTAGCTGTTGCAGGGTTGAAGTTTTATATGCTGATGTTATATTTGATGTCTTGACATCAGTATATCAGAACATCAGAACATCAGGTTGTGATGTTTTAGGGCTGCGCGTGTTAGTTTGTTTTGAGGAGATCTGTTAGAGAGATTGGATGCGAATATCTTGGAGAAGATATTTCCAATCAGATAATTTGCAGATCATGTAACTAACATTAGGGCTGATTTGAAGAGATTTAAAGAGATTTGAAGATCAAATCTGTTTTAAATTCTGGTTTTAAAACAAATCAAATGAGATATTTTTGGAAGAGGTCCAAGCCCAAGTCAGAATTCTATAAAAGCAGCCTCAACCTTTGTTGGTAAATAACGAAGAAAGAGAGCTAAAGACTGAGAGTCAATTTGTGTCTTCGTGTGTGTTTTGTAAACCATTCGTGTTTGAATTGGTGTTACAATTTTTGAGTTGTTAATTGTTCTTGATCAAAACTGTTAAGCAGAATCAAGTTGTGTGTTTTAAAGTGTAATCATTGGATTGTATCACTGAGGTGATTTAGGGAGTGAGTGGTTTCTCATACCTAAGTGGTTTATTAGGTAGAAGTGTCATTGGGTAGTGATCAAGTTAGGTAGATGTCAACTGGGATTGTTGAGTCTGTAATTTGATACTATTAATAGTGAATTTCCTCCCTGGCTTGGTAGCCCCCAGACGTAGGTAGTTAGACCGAACTGGGTGAACAATTCATTGTGTTATTTACTGTTGTTTTTACCTTGTTCATATAGCAGATTGTGTTGTTGTGACATCACACTTAACATCACACATCTGATACCAGAATTTCAATTGGTATCAGAGCAGGCATCCTGCTCTACATCTGGGTGAGATCTAGGGCTGATACTTTCTGGTGCAATGGACAAGGAGACTGGTGGATTCGTGAATAGACCCCTTATTCTAGATGGCTCTAATTATGACTATTGGAAACCACGGATGGTTACCTTCTTGAAGTCATTAGACAGCAGGGCTTAGAAGGTTGTCTTAAAAGAATGGAAAACACATGTTATTGCTGAGAAGGATGGTACAACTAAGCTAAAACCTGAGGAAGATTGGACAAAGGAAGAAGATGAACTTGCACTTGGAAATTCAAAAGCCTTGAATGCCATCTTTAATGGTATTAACAAGAACATCTTTAGACTGGTTAACACTTGTGAAGTAGCTAAGGAAGCTTGGGATGTCTTGAAAACTACTCATGAAGGAACCTCCAAGGTCAAGATGTCAAGACTTCAACTATTGACTACAAAGTTTGAAAATCTGAAGATGAAGGAGGATGAAACCATTCATGATTTTCACATGAATATTATTGAGCTGTCCAATGCTTCTAGTGCTTTAGGAGAAAGAATGACTGAAGAGAAGTTGGTAAGGAAGATTCTCAAATCCCTTCCCAAGAGATATAAAATGAAGGTGACTGCTATTGAAGAAGCTCAAGACATCAGCAAGATGAGGGTTGATGAGTTGATTGGTTCTCTTCAAACCTTTGAGTTGGGATTGAATGAGGAGTCTGAAAAGAAGACCAAAAACATAGCTTTGGTGTCCAATACTGAAGATGGTAAGAAGGAGTGTAATTTTGAAACTCAGGAGGAACTGTCAAATGCTGTTGTGATGCTTGGGAGACAGTTTAATAAGGTATTAAAGAGAATGGATAGAAACTATAGACCTAATGTTAAGAACATCACATCTGACAACAACAGGTCTAGTGATCAAGTGAAGAAAACAAGAGATGAAGAAAAGTCCAATCATGACAAAGGAGTTCAATGCTATGAGTGTGAAGGTTATGGTCATGTCAACAAAGAATGCCCTACATACCTCAAAAAGCAGAAAAAGGGGTTATTTGTTTCCTGGTCTGATACAGATAGTGAAAGTGAAGAAGAGAATGCCAAGCATGTTAAGGCATTGACTGAACTATGTGCCTCTGATGGAGAGTCTAGTGATGGTGAATTGACCTTTGAAGAGCTGGTATCCTCTTATCAAGAGCTGTGTCTGAAAAGTGAAGAGGTCCTTCAAGAAGGGGAGAAGCAGAAGAAGATTATTGTACAGCTTGAGACTGAGAAAGAAGAATTTAAGAATGAAATTTTGTTGTTAAAATCCCAGCTTAATCAAATGTCAAAATCCATCAGAATGTTGAATAGTGGAACTGACACTCTGGATAAAATACTTGAAGCTGGAAAAGGTGCAAGTGATAAGACTGGTCTAGGATATGAGGGTGAGAAGAAGATATCTGCAGAGGCTAGTTCTTCTGGGGTCAAACAAAACATTCCTCATCAGCATGAAAAAGGACATGGCTCTGGAATTAAGAAGGTTGTCCCTCACCTTGGGCCACAAAATAATGGAAAGGGCTATGGGCCTGTACCTAAGAAGTTCTTGCCTCAACCTCAAGGAAAGCCTCAGGTTTCTGGAGCTAGACAGTATATGCCTCCCCAATACTATAGGAGTATACAGGCTTATAATCTCAAACATAACATGTTCCATCCGATGTCTCAACATCAAGGGAAAATGTATGGGTTTGATAATGCTGTGCCTCATGGTTATGGCAGAAGAAGGCCACATCATCATGGTAAAAGACAGCCTAAGCACTATAGAAGACAACCTAGTTATGGGAGAAGACAACATCAATATTTTGACAGATGGCAGCCTCAGCATTATGACAGAAATCATCATCAAGGTGGGAGACATTTCAATCACTTCAGAGAAGAGATTCAAAGAATAAGATGTTACTATTGTGGGAGATTTGGCCATATACAATCTTCTTGCTTTAAACTGCATGGTTATCCCAAGCCTGTTCCTCAACCTAGACAGAAGCAGGACAGGCCTCAGACTGTTAAACAATGGATTCCTAAAGCTGCTGTCACATGTCTATTGGCTCACTCATCAGTTAGAACCCCAACTATGGATGGTTGGTATTTTGACAGTGGTTGCTCAATGCATATGACTGGTTTTAAGAATCAGTTGGTGGATATCAGGACTTACTCCACAAACGGTGTAACTTTAGGTAATGGAGAAAAAGGGGAAGTTAAAGGAATTGGAAAATTGAATTGTGAGGCTGGACCTAATCTTGAAAGTGTACTTCTGGTCAAAGGATTGACTGCTAATTTGATTAGCATCAATCAGTTATGTGATGAAGGATTCAAGGTTAGCTACACTAAAGATGAATGTTTAGTGACTAATGAGAAGAGTGAAGTCGTTATGAGGGGAGTTAGATCCATAGATAACTGTTATTTATGGGTTCCTCAAGAGTCCAGGTTATCATGTAATGTCAAGGATGATGTTCTTACATCTGAATGTGACATTAGAAGAATCACCATACAACCTAGTGTTATGCAACTATTCAGAGGAAATATTGAATAAACCAAGGTAGTAGAGGTTGATCATTCAGGTATGAAGGGTAATGACGATTTCCCTAAAGATATGTGTGCTGAAATTTGTGAAGTGTTAAGTAGGGATTTGGGCATGTGGAAAAGGATTCAAAGGTTAGTGAATTATGGTGTGCATTTATTAAATTTCAAAAATTTAAAAGGAAATTTGTTTTGGTGGGGAAAATACATTTATTGGCCTTTAAGTGACCAAAAAAAGCAGCCCCCTTACCTTAGGCTATCATTCCCTATTATCACTCTCACACGCTACTTTAATCTCAACACTCCAAGTCCGTTCATCTTCCCCCCTAAGAACAGAAATTACAAAACACCTTTGGCCATCAGTTGTAACACAGGAACGATGTCTAAACAAGTGCCATCTCCATCCAAGAAGGTTGCGTCCAAAAGTTCCACTCATGCAAATTCTAGGGTTTCGACAGAAGAGGTATTTGTGGATGAAGCTATGGATATTGCTCCTATCTCTATGATTCCAGCCTCAGAAAAGACAAGACCTGAGAAGTATCAACCTAAGAGACCTTCAAAAGGTAATACTTCTAATCAATCCGCGGGTAGTAAATTTGATGATAGCGAGAGTAGAGTGTTTGTCACTAGTGTATTGTTTGGAGACAAACCTACTCCTAAGACTACCACCCATCTTCCTCAAGCTGTTGAAGAAAGGGTAGATGTGGACAAAAGCATTGATCATATTGTCACAAAAATATTTGAGAAAGGGATTCATGTGAAGGGAATATCTAGACCTCTGAGTCAAAGGCCTGCTGATCAATCTGTTAGAGAAAAGGGTGACATTGAAACTTCTGAAACAAATCTTCACAGATTAGCCGTTTCGGTCATTGAAGATGCTGAGATTGAAGATGAAATTAAAGCTGAAGCTGAAAGAGAAAGGGATACTCATATTGAAGATAAGGTTGATGTTGAACATGATGTTGTAACATCACCTGCTAGGGATGTTACTCCTAGTCCCATAGGGAAGAAGAATGCTGATGTGGTGGATGTTGTTGACTTATCTGATAATGAAGTAATTGGTAATATTGTTCCTGGGATTGCCAATAGATTAAAGACTAGAAAAGGAAAGACTGTGGAATCTTCTCCTAAGATGACAACTGAAGGCAAGAAGAAAAAGACATTTGTTGTTGGTCCAACTAAATCTTGGAGCAAGGTTGCTGTGACCTCCAAAAAGAGAAAGGTTAGAGAAGAATCTGAATCTGAGTATGATGTTGAGGAAGATGTTCAAGACACCATCCCTGTCAGAAATTCCATTTTAAAGAGAATTTTTTATAAGGTTCCTGAAGTGCCAGTGGACAACATATCCTTTCATTATGCTAGCAGTGCTCCAATGTGGAAATTTGTGTGTCAAAGGAGATTAGCTCTGGAAAGAGAGCTGGGCAAAGATGCATTGGAGATGAAAGAAATTATGGAGCTCATTCAAGCTGCTGAACTGTTGAAGACTGTGACAAAATTCTCTAAGTGCTATGGTGGACTTGTTAAGGAATTTGTTGTTAACATTCCTATAGACATTTCTAATAAAAGAAGTGTGGACTTCATGAAGGTGTTTGTTAGGGGTAAGTGTATTAAGTTCTCTCCTAGTACCATCAATAAGTATCTGGGAAGAGATGATCAAGAGGGTTGTGAACTGGAAGTGACTGATAATGATGTGTGTAAAGAGATCACAGCCACTCAAGTGAAGGTTTGGCCACTGAAAGGTAAATTGACATCTAGCAAACTCAGTATCAAGTATGCTATTTTGCACAGAATTGGAGCTGCTAACTGGGTTCCTACTAATCACAAAACCACCATAGCTGTGGGATTAGGAAGGTTTATTTATGCTGTTGGGAAAAAGGTCAAGTTCAATTATGGAAATTACATATTTGATCAAGTTGTGAAGCATGGTACCACTAATGCTATCAAGATGCCTATAGCATTCCCTTCCCTTGTCTGTGGAATGATCTTAGACCAACATCCTGGAATTCTAACCAGTTCAGATGTAGCATGTAAGAGGGAGTCAACTTTATCCTTGCATCCCAAGCTGTTTGTTGGGAATCATGTTCCAGACATTGTTGTAACATCAAGTTCTGGTGTTAAGAAGGCCAGTACTAAAACTAAGTTGATTGAAGAATTGAAGGCAACCTGCAAGGATCTTGATATGGTTATCAATATTAGCACTGCTAGGAAGTTGAAAATTGAGCAGATGATCAAATCCTTGGAACAGGGTGAAGATGATGTGAATGTCAATACTAAAGATTCAGGTTTAGAGGAAGGTGATGAGGATGCTGCAGATGGTTCTGATGCTAATGAAGATTGAAGTGCTGCTTTTGCTGTTTATTGCTTTTGTAGTTTATAGTTTTTTTGTTTCTGCACATTATGTGCATGGTGTGTAACTTGGATAAAAGTACTTTTATGCTTATCTTGGTTTTGTTCTATGAACTGTCTTGTCTTGTGGTGCTGAATTTAGACTGACAAGGAGAGCTAGTAGGACTAACTGTAGTAGAGTGTTAGGGTATAACTTGTTGATAGTTGGCCAATTGTGGCTAAAAAGGGGGAGAGTTAGCCTTTGTGGCTCTAGGCTCTGATACCAAGTTAGCCTTTGTGGCTCTAGGCTTGAGGGGGAGTGTGCAGCTGGTATGCTGGTTCTTGTTTTGAGGGGGAGTTTAGCTTTGTGCAAGTTTGTTATGTGATTGCTGCTGGTTTGAAGTTTTTCCGCTGCAAGTACCTCTAATGATGGCAGAGATTGTTTTAGCCAAAATTAGCCAAAGGGGGAGATTGTTAGTTCTTGTATTGGATGGAATTTTGGTAAAACAAAGTTGAACAATGTTGATCTCATATGTCTGATGTCATAACATTGGTTCCTAACATTAGCTGTTGCAGGGTTGAAGTTTTATAGGCTGATGTTATATTTGATGTCTTGACATCAGTATATCAGAACATCAGAACATCAGGTTGTGATGTTTTAGGGTTGCGCGTGTTAGTGTGTTTCGAGGAGATCTGTTAGAGAGATTGGATGCGAATATCTTGGAGAAGATATTTCCAATCAGATAATTTGCAGATCATGGAGCAGATCATGTAACTAACATTAGGGCTGATTTGAAGAGATTTAAAAAGATTTGAAATTCTGGTTTTAAAACAAATCAAATGAGATATTTTTGGAAGAGGTCCAAGCCCAAGTCAGAATTCTATAAAAGCAGCCTCAACCCTTGTTGGTAAATAACGAAGAAAGAGAGCTAAAAACTGAGAGTCAATTTGTGTCTTCGTGTGTGTTTTGTAAACCATTCGTGTTTGAATTGGTGTTACTATTTTTGAGTTGTTAATTATTCTTGATCAAAGCTGTTAAGCAGAATCAAGTTGTGTGTTTTAAAGTGTAATCATTAGATTGTATCACTGAGGTGATTTAGGGAGTGAGTGATTTCTCATACCTAAGTGGTTTCTTAGGTAGAAGTGTCATTGGGTAGTGATCAAGTTAGGGAGATGTCAACTGGGATTGTTGAATCTGTAATTTGATACTATTAATAGTGAATTTCCTCCCTGGCTTGGTAGCCCCCAGACGTAGGTAGTTAGACCGAACTGGGTGAACAATTCATTGTGTTATTTACTGTTGTTTTTACCTTGTTCATATAGCAGATTGTGTTGTTGTGACATCACACTTAACATCACACATCTGATACCAGAATTTCATAGTCAATGGATTCTTTATCATCACACATGCTGCAAATATCATCGTTCAGCAGGCCAAATCTAGCAAGCCTATCTTTGGTGGCAAGTTTCTTGTGGCAAGCCATCCAAAGGGTGAATAAGGCACGAGGTCTTGCATCATTCTTGTAGAAAATACTCCTCCAGCTAACATCTTGAACTTCCTATGCTATTCCTACATACAAGGTTCTAGTATGACATTTATTGCATGCAGCATAGTATTCCAAATCGTGTTGTTAATGACAGTTTCTCTCAGATTTAAAATGGATTTCAAAATCCAGGATGAGCTATTTTTCACTGTCATTAGCATGATGCTCTGCTCTTTCACATAATAGTAGTGGATCTATTTGATCCACAAGCTATCAGACTTGCTATGAAGATTCCAAAGGAGTTTCATAAGACAAGTTTTGTTCCACTGCTCTATGTTAATCATGTTAGGCCCTCCATTTCTCATAGGGGAACACGCCTTGCTATAAGCAATGAGAGATTTTCTGGTCACTTTCTTTGCACCAGTTCAAAGGAAAAATCTACAAAGGCTATCAATCTTTCTAATAACTGCCTTGGGAAGTGGGAGACATTGGAGCCAGTAATTAGTTAAAGCAAATAAAACACTCTTGATGAGTTGAGTTCTACCTGCATATGACAACAGACTAGCACTCAAATGGTTGATTCTTTGCATCACCTTGTCAATCAAAGGCATGTAGTGGGTGACATTAAGCTTTCTACTGGTTAAAGGAATGCCCAAGTATCTGAATGGTAAACTGCCTTCATTGAACTTGGTACCATCTTGAATTATTTACTTCATATCAACATTAACATTACCAAAGAAAACTTTACATTTGCTAGGATTTACCCTTAAACCAGTTGACTTGGAGAAAACCTCAAAGGTTTGCATAAGCATTTCAACAGATTTTTGATCACCCCTTGAGAAAAGGAGGAGATCATCTACAAAGTTGAGGTTGATAATGCCCAAATTCTCACTTTTTGAGTGAAAGTTAAAATCTGGAATGTTTCTGAGCTTTTGGAAGAGCCTATTTAAATACTCCATGATGATGACAAACAACAAAGGAGAGAGGGGGTATCCTTGTCTTAGCCCTCTTTTGACCTCCACAGTTTGGGTGTGCACTCCATTAACTTGGAACTTGTAAGACACAGACCTCACTGTAAGCATGATCCACTTTATGAATCTACTAGGAAAGTTGAGCTCTCTCAAAATGCCATCCAAAGCCTCCCATTCCACTGTATCATAGGCTTTTTGGAGGTCCGTTTGAATCATTCACTTTGGAGCACCATTCTTAGCACTATAGCCTCTAATCAACTCATATGCTAATAAGATATGGCCATGAATCTTCTTCCCTGGAACAAAAGCAGCTTGGCTGCTATGTATAATGGTTCAAAGAACATTTCCAAGTCTCTTAGCCATAACTCTAGAGATAATCTTGTATATGACAGTGCAACATGATATATGTATGTAATCTTTAACCATCTCTGAAGTGCTAGTCTTGGGGACGAGGGTCGCTAAGGTACAGTTGATTGCCCTATAAAGCTTCTCCTTTTCAAATAAATCTCTAACAGCTTTGACGAGGTCCTTCTTTATTATGTTTTAGGAGCTTTTGAAGAATTTGGAACTGTAACCATCTATACCTGGAGTAGAAATGTCTATAATACCTTTAAGACTAGCATAAATTTCCTCCTCTATTATAGGTTTTATCAGGGTATTCCTTTGATCACTATCCAACTGAGGACCATTTCTCAGGGCCACAATTTCAATTCCCATAAGACTGGTTTGGGCAATGCCTATAAGCTTAGTGTAGAAATTAGTAATCTCTTCCTCAAACTCAGATTGTTGGCTCAGGGTGACACCATTTTCAGTCTTCAGACTAGTGAATTAAGTCTGGTTCCTTTTAGACTTTAGGGAGGCATAAAAATAGGCATTATTGCCATCCCCGAGTCTAAGCCAGTCAACCTTAGACTTTTGCTTCAAGTTCTTTTCCTCAATATCCCCCAATCTGATAACCTCTTTTGTATAATCTTTTCCCTCATCAATCAAATGCACATTCATTCTATCCACCAATAATTTGGATTGAGCCAACTCCAGATTATCTCTAACTTTCACCAGCTGTTGATTTATGCCTTTGAAGAAATTACTCATGCTTCTGATGGCAGGTTGCAGTCTTTGCATTTTTTCCAAATGACATACATAGGTCTACCCTCAAGAGACTTATTCCAGCTCTGCATCATAGTTTCATGATAATTCTACTCAGTAGTCACAATATTTTTGGAATTTGAAGGGAGTCTCTTTGAGACACAAGAGGGCATGATCTGACGCACCATGATTCATAATATAAAGATTGATATTAATGTTTTGCTGCTGCCAGGTAATATTGCCCAGGACCCAATCTATCCTTAAGTATATCATCCCATTTATCTTTTTATTGGTCCAGGTGAAATGGTCATCTATTGAGTCTTTTTCAAACAGGCTAGTATGCTCCATCATTGCAATGAGATCCTTATATTCATTTTCATGCACCAGATTCCCACCAAATCTATCTTGAGATATCAAGACATTATTGAAATCTACCATGAGGAAACAAGGCCCAGTAATGGTACTATGAATGTTCTCTATGTCTTTCCACAATTGCTTCATTTGTTCCAGTTGATTGTGAGCATAAATAGTTGTACACCAGTTTATTAGCTCACCAGTAGGATAGTGAATACTACAGTGAATGTGATGAGTAGAGCAGGCATGGTTAACAACTTTGATTCTTGTGTCATCCCAAAGAATCCATATTCTACCATTATTGTGATTTATATAGTTGTCTATCAACTGCCAATTGTTACCAAATTTATTGATCACCTTCTTGACATTGCTGAACTTAACTCTAGTTTCAATTAAAATAGCCATATCAGGGTTAAGGTTTTTGAGGCGGGAGATAACCTCATGACATTTCCCTACTTTATTAATCACCCTAACATTCCAAGATACTATCATGATGGATATGTGCTTGAACCCCCAGGATCCCCAATCCCAAGGGCCTCAAAGCCATTCTTGCAAGCAATATCCTCTTGGTTGTATTGAATCACAATACCCTTACCTTTGTTTCTCCCATTAACTCTGACATTTTCCCAACCCTTGCTCTCTTCAGATTCCTCTATTACTTCTGGAGCCTTTGTTTGTTCCACTTGACTCTGGTTTTGAGGGGCCTTTGGCTGCCACTGTTTTTCCTTTTGACTTGCATTGATGTCCAACCTTTTGACAAGATTCACAGAAGGTTGGTTTCCACTCAAATTCAACTGCCTGTTGTTTCTTATTACCCGAAATGTCTTTAATAGTGATGTAATCCTTCTATTTTTGTGTTACATCTATTTCCACAAGTATTCTAGTATATGCCGCTCTTAACTTGTTTATCGTGCACTCATCAGTGAAAAGAGGGTTTCCTAGTGCACTACCTATTTTGCCTAAGCTTCTAGTCCCCCATCAATGTAAAGGCAAATTAGGTAGTTTCACCCAAACTGGTAAGATTCTCAACATATCCCTCTTAAAGTCAAAAGCAAGGTTCTAATCTTTCAAAACCATTGGCATGTTTTGGATAGTGTAGGGTCCTCTCATGACTACTAAATCTTTATCTGTGTGGGATTTAAATTTCAGAAGAAAATACCCCTCATCATGATAGTAAAGATCAGGAAGTTGAACAAAATTCCAGAACTTAATCATATATTGTTTAACAGCATTCATACTTAGCTCTTTATCTATAACATACATGATTAAAGCAGAATCCCAAAACCTTACCTCAGATTCTATATCTTCTTCTTTTATGTCCACCTCAAATTCCCCTTCTACTAGGTTAGGAGCAACAAATTCGATTGAGACCCCATTCGAAGACATCCTGTTGTCGCTGATAACGTCCACCCATAGCTTAGGATTTTGCACTTCTTTGGTGATCTTGATGTTTGGCTCGTTGTTCATCGGAGTAGCGACCTCCAATTTTTCTTCTAGGGCTTCTTTCTTCTCCTCACAACTTTTTCCCGAGCTGGATTCAGTACCCATTATTGATCCCCTCTCAGAATTCATCTCTGCTATTACTTTGTTGCAAGAGTGTGGTCAAGATCCTTGGTGAAGGAACCTTGTTCCTTTTTGGTCTCCCCCTTCCACGACCTATAATGCTCCCGATTATACGATTCTACTATCTTCAGTTGGTCCCTAGTCCATGGACTAGGAGTTTAAACGAGTCTGAATCGAGTTTCACCATTAACCACAAGCTTGTGCGTTAGGTCTGTATTGCCGGAGATTGGCAGGAAAACTTGACCGGAAATCGTTAGAGGAAATCGTTTTTTTAAGTATAAATATTATATATACTAAAAAATAAGAATTAGTTAAAACTAATTATATTTATCTTTCATATAAAAATTAGAATAATTAAAATTCATTTGTCTGATGATTTATTTATGACAAATATTTATTTACCACTAATTTATTAATATTTTTTTTTATATTTTCTAAGTAGAAATAAAAAACTATAATTTGTTAATTTGACTTTATTATTAAATCATAAAAAAAAAAATTTGTAACAAAGGAAAATTAATATTAGTACAATAATATTACTATAACTCTTTTAGAGTTATGCAACATTAGTTCAATTCCATATACTCATATAATTTATTATAAAAATATATATGGGACAAATGTTTATGACTATAAAATTAGTTAAAATTAGTGTTTTTTAATATTATAGCATTTATCACTAATCAAATAATTAATTAATTTAATATATTTTGGATATATTCTAAATAAAATTAAGAATATTTATTAGAATAATATAATAATTTATCTATAATATAAACTTTAAAAAAGTTGATGTTGAAATCGCAACTCAACACTTTTTATATCATTTTTAAATCATGAGAACTAGATAAAGTTTTAGCATTTTAAAATTGTGATACATTTTCAATTAAAAACTGCTCGACATTTCTTCCTTTTATTTGATTACAAAAAGTTTTAGGTAAGTCTGACATCCAAGGCTCATCATATTTTAGATAGATCTTCGGTCTCAATTGAACTTATGGGATTGGTGTGTGAGTCAATTCATTCCCAACTAAGACAATTTTTTTTTTATAGTATTCAACTTTCTATTTTATTTAAAGTATTTATTAATTAATTTAAATATTTCAACCTCTATTTATATTAATAAAGATCACTTAACAACGCTATTCAATTCATTAAAATAAAGTATATAATAAATATTTACTATTTATTAATATGCAAAATATATGTAACAAATGGTTTTATTGATACCTAATAAATATATAAGATCCATTATTATCAATAATAAATATATATAAAATATATATTTGTTACTCATACATAAAAACAAAAATTGCAAGACACATATTTTTCCTTGATAAATATAAAAAGTCTGACACAAATATTTTACAAAAATTTATCACTAACAAATATATAAAAAAAATATGAGACGCTTATTTTCCACTATTAATAAAATAAACAAAAAATTTGTTTTTGATAAATATAAAAAAAAAACACATAAATTTGCATAAATTAACCTTGACAACTTGGTACACGTAATGAAAACAAATCATAATGGATATATTTAGTTTATTCAATTATATTTAACAATTAAGTTAAAAAAAGTCTTTTAACAATGACATAAAATCAAATTTATTACTATTTTGTATTGCATTATATTTTAGACCATTTCTTAATACATCACCCTAGTTTTTTATAAACCACGTGAAATTATTTTTTTTACTCCCCAGTTCCGAATGTGCACATCCGGTCGCATCGTTTTTTTAAAAAACATTGCCTTGTTCCGGATGTGCAAATCTGGAATGACAAATTACGCGTATTCCGGATGTGCACATCCGGAAAAATGGCTGAAACTTAAAAAGGTATAATAATAATATATTTATTTTAAGAAATAATAATAATATGTATTTTAAAAGAATAACGATCAACAGTAAAACATTACTTCTTTGACGTTATCCGAACTCCCAAATCTAACCTCGAAGATTGTAGGACAAATCAAGATCAACAGTAAAACATTACTTCTTTGACGTTATCCGAACTCCCAAATCTATCCTCGAAGATTGTAGGACAAATCAAGATCAACAGTAAAACATTACTTCTTTGACGTTATCCAAGATTAATGGCAGCAGAGTCGACACAAAGTTGGTGGTGCTCCTATTACCACTTGCAGAACCAATGGACTGACTTTGGGTCACAAGATACAGAGGAATTGTTTATGCTCAGGTTCATTGCGAGGAGATAATTCAAGATCTCTTTAAAATAACAGTGGATCCTTAGAAGGGAAATCGGCTCACTGGAATAATAAGATAATTTTGTTAGATTTGTGTATTCCTCATGATAGGATAATTCAGGGAGTGACGTGTGGCTTTCTATAAATTAACTGTGTTTAAGCCTAAAAGGATTATATTTTACAGGTTCGCGTTGGTTTTTTCTAAATGATATATACTGATGTATATTGATGTATATGTATATATTATACTGTTTCAATGTCATTTATCTTGGATAACGTCAAAGAAGTAATGTTTTACTGTTGATATTGATTTGTCCTACAATCTTCGAACCTGGAAAATATAGTCCTTTTAGACTTAAACCCAGTTGATTTATAGAAAGCCACACGTCACTCCCTGAAAACTATAATGGTAAATAATAATGAGTTATTTATGCATTCAAACACTTTTCTTGTATCGTGTAAGTTAGTAACTACTCTCAATAACGAAAAGGGTTTATCTTCGAAATATATTGAGTTCTAACTTTATCAGAATGTCGAAGACAACCATTATATTGACGGAGAGACTCCAACCCTAAAGTCTGTTATAACTTCTGATGACATTACTGCTACTGGTGCACCAGCCACATTACTTATTTTCAATAATGAAAAGGGTTTATCTCCGAAATATATTGAGTCCATCTGTAGTGTTGGACGATCAACAAAGAAAGATAACAGGAGCAGTGGTTACACTGGAGAGAAAGGATCAACAAAGTTTTCTATTGAAGAGATACGAAGAACAAAGTTTTCTATGGGCGAAAAACCTAATCTCTTCTCGCTCCCCTCATTCGAATGTATATTAACTTGCGATGATATATTAACGTATGCGACCAACCGACAAAACCGATTTAAAAAATAAAAATAAAGTTATGCTATTTTTCGAATCTGTAGTTCCGGAAATTATACATGATAAAGCTATACTATGTTTCCGGATGTGCACATCCGAAAAACATCATCGTTTTTAAAAAAAACAGTGCGTGCGGATGTGCACATCCGGAATCAGGGGGCAAAAATAAAATTTCACGTGGTGTATAAGAAACTAGGGTGATGTATTAAGAAATGGTCATATTTTATTACACTTAAGATAATAATGAAATATATTATACGAGATAAATATTTGTCACTGATATATAAAAAAAATTAAACATATTTTTGATAAATATTAATAACAAAAAAACACATGATAAATATTATATTAATAAATAAAAATACGAAACACATTTTAAATTAAAACATCAAATCTACTTCATATTTATAAGCAAACCATGATAACCACAATTAATCTATTTAATTACTTAGTCATTAGAGAAAAAACATATGCCTATTATTTTTATTATTAATTTCAAATATATTATTCAAATATTCTATAACATTTTGTAATTATCAAATATAATTTTTATTTTGCCCTTAGTATTTTTAACAAACCCAAGCACGGAGAATTGCCTAGTAATAGAGTAAAATCAATAAAAATATTTTTAAAAAAATTGTGTCTCTATAAAAATATTCTTAATAATGTTTTTAACATTTTGTCTACATATAAAAATATCAATATATACATTTATAAATAATTATAATAATCTTAATTGTTATTAAATTATATATATATATATATATATATATATATATATATATATATATATATATATATATATATATAGAGGTGTTTTCCCTCCGTCCAAAATTATGAGGTGTTTTTGGTATTTCATACAAATTAATAAACTTAAGTATTATTTTATAAAAAAGACAAATTATTTATGATTTTACAACAAAGTCTTTCGTAATTATACAAGAAAGAAAAATTTTAAAAATTAAAAGAATAAATAATAATAAATATTTAAAGATATATTAAAAAAATTGTCATTAATATTATTTTCAAAAAGTAAAATAATTTATAATTTAAAATAATATTTTTTTTACAAACTGACTTATAATTTGAGATAAGTAATGTTATATTTTAACATAATAAATAAATAGTTTAATTAGTACTAATTTTAGTCTTTTATATATTGGCCAATTTACAAAATTAATTGTTGCCTTTGAGAAGTGTATTGATATGATACCGGCCAAAATGACCACAAAGTCAATGGCACTATTATCAACGGCTTAAAACACGCATAACAAGAAGAATTGAGTAATTGATCTATTTTACACGAGTATCAATGCATGCATGGTGTACAGTGTACACGAGCGATTTAAAAATTAATTTTATACTTTAACCCGTACACAATTTCAAAGACAATACTCCATTCGATCATTATTGTAAAAAAATAACTTTAAATTTTGGTCATTATTATAAGCAAAAGGTATTAACTTTTAAAGTAATTAATGCTAGTATTACTAGTATACCTCTGATTTAATAATAACATTTAATATTGGTAGTTGATTCATTAAATATAACTAAGAATATTATAGTAAATTTTACTCTAAGACTCTGTTTGACAAGAAATTTTTTGAACTTATCGCTTATGTCTTATAACTTATAAGCTCATATGACAATACAATACCTGTTTGGTAACAGTCTTTCATCACGAGCTTATACCTTATTGTATTACTTATAACTTATTTTCCTGACGCTATTTTAAATAGCGTTTTAGCTTATAGCGTATAGCTTATTATTTTTTCTTCCACTTTTACCCTTATTATTTTAACTAAAACCCACAATTATCTTTTATAATTTATTATAATTTCAAATAAAATAATAATTATTAAATATTTTTTATGTCATTTTATTTTATCAGATAATTAAACCGCTAATTTTACCAAACACTTCAATTAACTTATCAGCTATAAGTCATCAGTCATCAACTATAAGTTATAAGCTATCAGTTATCAGCTATCAGTCATAAGCTATAAGCTATCAACTAACTTATCAGTCAACCGTTATTTTTACCAAACAGAGCCTAATTGTATATGAAACCAAGAAAATTAAGTACACTTAACTAATTTTCTTAATTAATGTGAAAATAATTATTTTTACTTATAATTGTGACTGGAGGAAGTACTTCTTAATTTAGTTCTTAACTTGTGCCCCATTACTTTTTATCTATTTGGGTTCTTTTAAAAAAAAATTTGCTCAATCCATTTTAAAAATCCATTTTTTAGCACCATTGTTTAAATTTAAATGTATCTATTACTTAATATTCTCAGAACAAGAGCAAGGATCTCTCCATTTCCCCCCTCTATTTTCTTCATATAATAGTTGTGTGTAAATAATATATATTTTTATGACATGTGACATATATTTAAGATGAGAAATGATATTCCTACACCATATTCTTATACCTACACTGTATTTTATTGTTCACCAATACGGTGAACAGTAAAATATTATAATAATATTAATTTTTTTTTATTTTATTTTATTTTATTATTTTATTATTTTTTATTTTTAAAAAAAAAATTTATTAAAGAGAATTGATATAAAATTGTGTGATTAACCAACTTTATAACTTCATTAACCAATTTTTTGCACTGCATTAACCAACTTTAATAACTGTTACAAATTATTTTTAATATCTGAATGTTTATTAACTAACTTCATAACTGCATTAACCAATTTTTTGATTTCCATTAACCAACTTTGATTCACAACTAAAAATTATTTTTAATATCTGGACATTTATTAACCAAGTTCATCACTTCATTAACCAACTTTTTACATTTCATTAACCAACTTTATTTCATAATTTTAAAATAACTGTTCGTGGGTACTGTTCAAACACTGTTCACGCACTATTTATTTACTGTTCATAAAAAAATATTTTTTAATTCTAAAAAATATTGTTCACCGTATTTATACGGTGAACAGTATATACGGTGTAGGTATTGGTGTAAGAAAAGGGTGCAGGAATAACAATGCTCATTTAATAGTGATTTGATTTTATACATCTAAAATTATAGTAATAGAACTTCCGTTTCTTTTGAGAAATGGAGAGAATCTTAATCCCACATCTCTCGCCAAGAAGTTTGGTTTGTTGGGATAACTTGTTTCACAATGAATTTAAAGTAGGATAAATTAAATTGGAGAGGAGTAGAATATAAAGCTACACAACCAATTAATTAATTAAGGCTTAAATAGTGTTTTAGTCCCTGTAAGTTGGCGAGTTTTTGGTTTTAGTCCCTGTATCTTTTTTTTTTTCGGTCCAAGTCCTCACATTTTCATTTCCTTTTGGTTATAGTCCCTGCCGTCAATGGAACGTTAAAAAAAGCTTAGTTGGCAGACGGTGCTGATCTGGAATATTGTTTTGTCATTTCTTTATTAATTTGTGTAACACACGTGGAAAAGTCAATGGACCGTTTCATAAAGAGGGACCAAATCCAAAAAAAGTTCAAATTTGTTTTCTTCTTCTTCCTTCTAAATCTGGCCTCGTTTTCTTCTTCTTCTTGTTTTCTTCATCTTCTACCTTCAACATCAATGGCGTCCATTTCTTCTGCAAACTCTCATCATAATCAAGCACCGGAGTGTGGTTGCAATAGAAGCATGAAAACGTTTATGTCAAATTCAATAGAAAACCCTAAAAGACGATTTTGGAAGTGTCAAAATTCAGGGCGATTGAAGATGGTGAATGAGAAGAGAAAAATGACTCTGTTGAATATTGTTTTGGTTATTTCATGGGGGATTTTTTGTGTTGAAGGATTTGGGGTTCATGGTCAAGGAGATTCAAAATGGTAAAAAAACAAAGATGAAGATTAAGCTGGAGAAGGAGAAGAGAAAAGTGAATCTGTTGAAGCTATTGTTGGTTGTTTCATGGGGGATGTTCTTTGGTTATCTGAAATGGTGAATCCAATTGTTTGTGTTGTTGTTCAGTTTTTTTGTCTTTAAGTCCTTGTAACATTATCGTATTTTGGAATTGGTCCCTGTACCATATGATGAATGAAAAACATGTTTTTGTTTTGAAAAAGTGACTCTGTATATGCTGTTGATGTTATTTTGCTAAAACAACTTTCCAAGAAACAAGTTTCAATGACATAGGAAGTATTGTAGAGTGGGCGGTTGATGTTATTTTGCTAAAACAACTTTCCAAGAAACAAGTTTCAATGACATAGGAAGTATTGTAGAGTGGGCGGTTGTGTTTTTCCAAGGCTGATATCACGTCTTTCAACGTCTTACTTCTTGAATATGGAATCTTGTTTTTCCAAGGGTTTGTTCCTTATAAGATTGTGGCCATCTTGCTCATTTGTATACTACTTGCGCAATACTTCAACATGAGCACCTCCTAAAAAAAATCCGTGGCCATGAAGGTGGGCGAGAAAGTGAAGAAGGACGGTCCAAAGGTGAAGAAGGACGGTCCTCAACATGTTGCAACATCAGCTGGAGAGAGGGTCATTAACTTCAATTTTATTCATTCTGTTGTTGTTTTGATTATCCAGTTGTATGGTTGTTGTTTTGTTGTTGTTTTTTTTTGTTGTTTTGATTATCCCGTTGTATTGTTTTTGTTGTTGTTTTGCTCATCAATACCTGTCTCAGCTTGAACATTAGTTACATTTTCCTCAAGAACTGTGTCAGATCCATAGTATATGTCTAATTTACAAAAAATTGCATTGAAGTTCTAAAGGCCAAAAACGAGTTCAGTCAATTACAATATAAAGAATCAAAATTTAAATCACGTGGTTTACAACTATATATGCGTTTATATTATCTACAAACCCCATCAAATCAATGCTATTAAAATTCCAGAAGAAAAAAAGTGTAGTAATATCACTTCTCTCGTGTGGTCTGAAAAAAATAATACTAATCTAAATAATACAACACTTAAGAGCTAAAGGTATACTAAAAAAATGGCCAAAATCAGAAAAATTGCCACTGTAAATGCAAAACAGGTTTTATCAAGATGACTTTAAGTATTTGCCACTGTAAAGTATTTGTCACTTTAAAGTATTTGCCACTTTAAGTAAATGCAAATACAACACTTAAGTATTTATTTTGTTATGACTTTAAGTATGACTTTAAGTATGAAAATTATCAAGATATGGTTTAAGTACAACTGCAAGCACAATGATCAACTTAATTGAATTCATATACTGAACAATATAATTGCATACATATACTGAACAAAACCAAAACATGTTTTTCATTCATCATATGGTACAGGGACCAATTCCAAAATACGATAATGTTACAAGGCCTTAAAGACAAAAAAACTGAACAACAACACAAACAATTGGATTCACCATTTCAGATAACCAAAGAGCACCCCCCATGAAACAACCAACAATAGCTTCAACAGATTCACTTTTCTCTTCTCCTTCTCCAGCTTAATCTTCATCTTTGTTTTTTTACCATTTTGAATCTCCTTGACCATGAACCCCAAATCCTTCAACACAAAATATCCCCCATGAAATAACCAAAACAATATTCAACAGAGTCATTTTTATCTTCTCATTCACCATCTTCAATCGCCCTGAATTTTGACACTTCCAAAATCGTCTTTTAGGGTTTTCTATTGAATTTGACATAAACGTTTTCATGCTTCTATTGCAACCACACTCCGGTGCTTGATTATGATGAGAGTTTGCAGAAGAAATGGACGCCATTGATGTTGAAGGTAGAAGATGAAGAAAACAAGAAGAAGAAGAAAACGAGGCCAAATTTAGAAGGAAGAAGAAGAAAAGAAATTTGAACTTTTTTTGGATTTGGTCCCTCTTTATGAAACGGTTCATTGACTTTTCCACGTGTGTTACACAAATTAATAAAGAAATGACAACAATATTCCAGATCAGCACCGTCTGCCAACTAAGGTTTTTTTTAACGTTCCATTGACGACAGGGACTATAACCAAAAGGAAATGAAAATGTGAGGACTTGGACCGAAAAAAAAAAGATACAGGGACTAAAACCAAAAACTCGCCAACTTACAGGGACTAAAACACTATTTAAGCCATTAATTAAAATTTAAAACAACCAAGTCGTGACAGTTCGTTTGTGTTACAAATCACTTATAATACAACCAAACTGCTCACAATAGCTAAATTACATTGTTAATACTTCTCTTAATTCAGATTAACGAATTTTCTCATCCCCATCAATTATTTGAAACCTTCAAATGTTTTTCTCTCTCAACAACTTAGTTAGAATATTTGCAAGTTCACCACAAAAAAATTGGCAAATTGTAACAGTTTATTTTGCCAAGTTACGACAGATAGAATTGTCGCAATGCAATTCATGACAGTTGCAACTATGTCCCAGAAACGTGCGTCGTGAGGCTGTATTGTGACGGTTGTCAAAATTGTCACACCAATTGTCGTTCTTATCATGATGGTTAAGGAACTTACGTAAATTGAATATTACGACGGTTTTAACTCCCATAAATTTTTTGAGGTTTTTTAATTACTAGAAATTCATAGGTAATACCACATGTATCTTCGCAGGTAAATTCGCATGAAATCAATAGAAATGCAGATACATCACACACAAAATGTTCACATTATCAAAATCAAAATCTCACTATTTTCACTAATTCATAATAAAATCACATTTAACCTATAGCTAATATGTAAGAGAAGAACTTTTATGATTTCAACAAACAATTTTTACAAGTACCGATTTCTATCTTACATAATAGACAATAGAATCAAGCAAAACAATTAATGAAAGTAACATATTAATACAACAGGGTATTTTTTTTACTAACCAGAGTACATGAAGAAGTTGAGGTTGTAGAGATCGTTTAGATCTCTGATAAATTAAACACTCTGAGTGTTGTTACCAAACTTTTTAAACCAAAAAGAGTTGTTCCTCTTCACAATCTCCCAAACAAGTGGTTCATGTAGTGTTGCCATCTTCTTCTTATTCTTCTATGTGCAAACCTGAAATGCTTGAAACGCATATCGAAATTAACACCAAACCGGTAATTGAAGATAACCCTAATAAAACATACACTACATAAACTTAGTAGAACCTTTGCCTGTTGTTGAGAGAGATGAGATTTGAGAAGAAGAGTATGTAGAAAGAATTGGGATCCAAAACCCTAATTAAGCTTTGATTTAGACTGTAGATCATGGGTTAAGATGTCTATAGGCCAAGATAAAGACACATCCATCAACCCAGGAGAAAGACGAGTGAAACTATTGCACGATTGATTGTTTCTCAGACCCATTTTCTGCATGACATGGATTACGATTTTTGTAGATCAAGAAGAAATGATTGAGTTAATGTTTTGTGTTTTGTGAAAGAAGATGCATTCATAGGGTTATGGGACGGAAGCGGTGGCCGGAGGTGGTAGGAGGTCGTAGGAGCAGAGAGATCTTATGGTGGGAGACTAGGTTTTGTTGAGTTCATGAAAAAGACAAGGATTCAAAAATAGCTTACAAAGTAATAAATACAAATAAAAATATACAATGATGCTATTTTTTTATATACATACAACTACTTTTTAGTTTTCCTTGTTATAAAGTCACGACAGAAACAAAAACGGTCGCGACAAATGTTGTAATTTACTATTAAGGACGGTTATTATAGAACTGTCGCAATGCTTGTGTCGTAAATTTAAAAATTTCTTGTAGTGGTTGTAACTCAGTCTTGCAATATTCAATCTTCAACTTCTCCTTGTCAATTTGTTCTCTTAAAAAATGATATTTTCTCTCTATATGTTTGCTCCTTCAATGGCGCCTTGGATGATTTGCTAGATTTATTGTTGATTTGTTGTCAACTAACAACTTGATCTTCACAACTTCACTAACATTCAACTCTTCCAACAACATTTTAATCCATAATGTTTTGTAGGATGCATCGGTGGCTGTCACATAGTCTACTTCACAAGATGATAAAGCTAATATCCCTTGTTTATCTGAGCTTCATGAGTTTTGAGCTTCTCCAATCACGAACAAGTAACTAGTTATATTTTTCCCTTCATCTTGATCTCCCCTTAATCTGAATTAGATTAGCCATATGCATGTGCCTCCTTTCTTGAGTTCCTATGATTTGGAATGAGTACTCCATGGTATACAATATTTTTAATGTATCTGAGGATTCTTTTAGATGCAAATAAATGGCATGATCTTGGTTTCTACATCGATCTTCTTACCAAGTCCACATTGTGGCAAATATCAAGTCTAGTGATAAATAGGTATCTTAATGAACCAATGATATGCATGTATAAAATATTGAACAAGTGACTCTAAGAACATGACAGGGGTGAATTGTGGTATTTAAAATTTGTGATTAATTTAAAAAAGTTGTTTACTAAAAAAAACAGTTTGTATTAAACATTTTTCGTCTTAGACAACAATTGAAAATGTTGCTAGAATTGAGAAAAACGCTGCCTAAAAAAATAGGGGACGTTTTCCAGTCGTTCTTTGTGCGAGCATTGCCTATTATTTAAGGAGATGTTTATTTTCACTTTTTGGGCACACTTTCCAAAAAACATCCTCTAAATTATAGGAAAAGGGGATGTTTTTCTTTGGCATCTTAGGCGGCGTTTTTAAAGTGTTGTAAAAAATTGAAACGACTTAAAAAATGTTTCCTAAAAGTGGTAGAGTGAGAACACTCTGTGGGGACAGTTTTCGAATGTTGTCATCTTTGACAACAATAACCAATTATTCCCTAATAGTGAAATGGTGAGAACGCTTGATAAATGTTTCTATATAGTTTCTTTAAGTTTAATGCTTAATCATTAACTCAAACACATAGTTTCAAACATTAACTCAAATATGTACACACAATCGACACAATGTCTAATATTATTTAATACTATAAGTTTAACACATAGAAGTATAAGTCTACCAAAATGACAAAAGACATAGTTTCTTTAAGTTTAATGCTTAAGCACAAACTTAAAATAATAACATAAAAACCATTTAAGTTTGTCAAACTAATTGTCATCTACATCATCCTCTTAATCATGTATATCGTCCTCTTGAAATTCATCACCTATGTCATTCTCTTGAAGTTCTTTGCTTACCTCATTCTCATTATTTGAATCATCCTCTTGAGATTGGTCACTTACATCGGTGTCCTCATCAACATCTTCATTGATACCCTGTTGCATAAGAAAATGAAAACAAATCAACAAGACAATTCTTACAAAAATCTAAGTTACTATCTTTTTTAACAACAAATATATTATTAACAAGATAAAACCCTACAACTAAGTCATCTGATCCAAACATGAAATGGAAGCCATCCAATCCCAACAATTAAAATTATAAATGGATGTGACTTTACGAGTTAAATCCATTGTTACATTGGATTGTGCACATGGTTCATTCCTTACGTTGGATTGTGTACATGGTTCATTCCACATCACAAACAATGTTGTGCCACAACTCTTTCACCTCACCAACATAAAACAACAACTCCAACATAATAATACCCTCATTCAAAAATAGTAGTCCATTTTTAGCATGCCTCGGTAGCAGCATAGTTGGTAGTAGCAAAAGATGGAGTGAATCGTGAGCATTGATTTTTCCAATCACAAATGGAGTACATACAAACTCTTTCTCTATCATTTGCAGGTACTCTCTCGTGCAATCCATTGATTGTAGATTTTCCATGAGTTATTTTTGTATTTTTAATTTAGTGAAAATACATAAGAAGATATATATTATGAATAATTTGAAGTATTTTTTTTGGAAATATCAAATTTTATTAAAATTCTCCATTTTATGAATATGGAGAGTACACAAAGAAAGAGCACTAATTAAAAAATTAAGCATTGTTTCTGCACTATTTTTATGTAATTGAACACTAATTTTATTAATTTTTGGCATAATCGAAAATGTTTTTGTTGTATCAACATTGTTTCAGCAATGTTTTTGTTGTTTTTGCACTATATCACTCTTAAAAGTTTAGCTTAGCACTATTTTTCAGCATTGTTACTGCACTGTCTCACTCATAAAAATTTCAATGGACCATGAAATCAACATTGTTAGGCTAAGCTCAAGCCATGGAAAATTATTTTACAAGTTTGCTCTAAGAATAATTTGAAGTATATATGAAAACGTAAAAGAAATGTACATAATCATAAGAAACAATAAAATTACATACTTTGTGATTTCCGAAGCTTGAGTCTCTCCATTTTCTTTGTAACAATGTGGTTGTCCAAATTGCCATCAATCTTTTGAGTTCTTTTTTTTTTTGGTGTTTTTAATTTTAGTGAAAATTCATAAATATATATATATATATAGTTATAATCATGAAAAAAAATGATTTACCATCTACAAATTCTACAATCCCTTGAACCATTTCTTTATTGTTGTCCTGCAGCCTCTCATGCAACTCGTTAATTTTTTCTTTCTTAATTTGCTTCAGTTTCTTTGCCAACTCTTTGCTTGATTTTTGCTTGGATATGAAAATTAGAACTTTTAATGGACCTCGATCAATTTTTCTAAGAGATCCACCATCTTTTACACCTATCACTTTGTCCATTGTGGCTACAATGATGAACTACAAAGGGAAAAAACATAACATAATTATACAATAAAATTAATGTTCAAACATAATCTATTAACGTAAGTGCAAATCCAGTAACAAATATTTGTAAAAAATGATATAAACAAATTAGGAAAAGATATGGTAAACATTATCTAAAAAACATTGCTTAACAAGTATTAGAATCATCAGTGATTTCATCATCACTTTCACAACTCGTGCCATCATTACTCTCATTTTGTTGTTATTTATGAAGTTCTGACAAAGGTTTTTCGAAGATATTATCTGATACATTTTTCATAATCACATCAACTTCCCAATCATCCAAGATTTACTAAAATATCAACAAGTATGTATGAAGAACTTGTCTATTGAATTGGACATATATACAAAGATGTGAACACAAAGTAAACAAAAGTTGTGAGTTTCTGCTTAGTGGAACTATAACTTTCCCTTATCTACATTATTAAGTGTACCATTTTACAAATATATAATAATATAATATAGTAAAATATCTCATGTCAATCATTATTATTTATCATGTAGATAATCAGGCAAGGTATTATTTTGGATATTAGAAGTGACATTAGGGAAAAATTAAATGAAAGCAACAAATAAATTTGGCAAAATACCCTTTTTCGTCTCTTAACTTTACCTCGGGGTCCGTTTTGGTCCCTTAATTTTTAAAATGTTTAAATCGATCCCTTAATTATTTAAAATGGAGCAGATTAGTCCTTTCTGTCCATTTACTCCAAACAGACGTTAGGGGCTGCAGACGTGGCAGATGACATGGCTTGTCTTCTTCTTCATTTATCTATTTCTACATTAGGGGCTGCATCATCCAATCTTTCATGGAAACCGAGTTGCCACTGTGGAGACATGACTATTCTTCGAAGGTCTACAACGACAAAGAGTTATGGAAAACATTTTTGGGGTTGTTCTCATTTTAAGGTATATATGTCATATGTACATTGTATTATTATTAAAATTTTGAATAATCAATTGTAAATTTCAGGGAACAATGCAACCTGGGTGTGGGTATTTTGAATGGTTTTATGATGAAGCTCAAGATGAGAAAGGGAAATTTATAATGGCTAGAATGGAAAAGTTATCAAAGAAATTGGATGATGCAACCATGGAGATTGAAAAAGTTAGGTTGACAAATGAAGAATTAAGGAAGGAGATGGATCAGTTTCAAAATGACTTGAACAAGATTTTGAAGTGGAAAAATTGTTGGATGATGTTTATTATTGTAGTTACAACAATTTTGGTTTTTATCATGATGATTTGAAATTTTTTAGTTTGCAGTTCAAATTAGGTGAACCTTGAGCATTGTAGCAGTTATGGTTTTTATCAGTGTAACATTGTAACATTTGTCAGGTTAATTATGCAGTTCTGGTTTGGTTTGTATAATTGTAACAATGTAGCAGTTCTAGTTTGAAATGCCTTAGCTGAACCCTGAACCTTGTAACAGTTCTGGTTCTTTGATTTGAAATGCTTTAATTGTAACATTGTTCAATTGTTCAACATAACACATATTTGTCATAACATGTAAACTTGTCTTTAACATAAATTAAACATAATACATAATTGTACATTGACATATAAACTTGTTCAAAATGAAATCCATATCTATTACACAAAATAGCAGCAACTTGTTCCAAAATGACAAACATAAGCATAACACAAAATGATAGTAACTTGTTCCAAAATGACATACATAAGCATTACACAAAATGACAGTAACTTGTTCCTAAATAGATCTAAGTTTTTTTTCTCGGGTGTGGTCCTCTTAGTTGGAGTTATCCTCCTTGCTGGCTACACTTAGTCTCCTTACACATTCTTGGCTACACTTAGTCTTGTAGTAGGTCTAGAAGGAACAAAAGGTGTTGATAGCCTCCTAACATCCAACTTACTTGGCCTTCCTAGTGTTGATACTTGAGTAGCAGTTGTGCCTCTAATTCTTGGCTGTTAAGAACCTTGTGTGCCTCTAGTTCTTGACACTTGAGATCCTTGTGTGCCTTCAACAGTTGACTGACTTCCTTGAGCAGCAGATGTACCTTTTGGTTGTTGAGAACCATGAGCAGTTGGTTGAGTACATTGAGCATCATGTTAGGTGCCTTGAGTTGTTGGTTATGTTTGCTGAGAACCTTGTGTTTGTTGAGAACCTAGAGCATTTTGTGGAGTGCCTTGAGTAATTGGTGTTACCTTACAGGTTGATTTGTTGTGCCCTGGATAGTTTCACCTAGAACACCTAACAGTGAACTCTGTTCTCTTTATCTTTTTGTCATTCCCATCCAGCTTACCTTGCTTAAGATTTCTTCTTTTCTTTGGTCTTCCAGGCATCTTTCTATATTTAGGAGGATGCACATCTGGATATTATATTCTCACCCATAGATTTGATCCGTTTACAAGATAAATCACAGGTGAGTAGACCTTCATGTACATTTACTTCCTATAATAATCGGGGATGTATTCCTCAATCTTGAAGTTCCTACTTTTCATACATGACAATGCATGAACACATGGCAGTCCAGTTAGAACCCATCTTCTACAAGAGCATACTCTTTCTTTCAAATCCACAACAAATATGTCTGCAGCATTTTCAACATGTCTAACCTTAAATATATGTTCAGCAAACATCCTACATTAACAAACATCCTACATCAACATACACATGGACAATAGAATACACAATATAAAGGCTATAAGTTAGTGTACAAGAGAGATAACTCACAATCCATAAGTTGGTTAACTACTGATTTTTTTCAACCTTCCTCCTAATATTAGGCAAGACACCATCATCAGGTAGATTTTAAAACCTTATTCTATTTGTTGCCCATCTTTCCATACAGTATGTTCTAATCTCTTCCACCATGGTGACTAAGGGTTTGGACCTTGAGTCAAGAATAACACTGTTGAAAGATTCTGACATGTTATTGAGTACAACATCACATTTGTTAGTTCCCCTGAAATAAGATCTACTCCAAAATCTTGGAGGTGTGGTCATCATATGAAGATATTCTTCTTTATTGATCGGCCTCATTCCATTCATCTCTCTTTCCCAGGCTTGTGCATATGATGATTTAGAAGCTCTCCAAATTATTTCCTTCAGCATCTTCCCAGGATATTTCTTTCTGAAATTATTGTACAAGTGTCTGACACAGAACCTTTGCTCAACATTAGGAAAAAGTTCATTCATGGATGGTAGTAACCTTGCAAAACAGCCAACAACATTAATACTATGTGTCGTAACCCGAAATTTGACCTCCTTTTTTGCCTTTTGCATAAGCATGTGCATTCGCATCACTGGCATACGCATTCACACTTTTTCTCTGTGATTTTGTTGTAGGAATGTTTAGGTTTTCCAAGCCCGATTAATCGCATCCTAACAAAGTCATCACATCATCAAAACAAGCACAAAATAAGGGTTTCTATGCCTATTCATCAAAGCAAGAGATTGAAAATCGGAACCGTAGCCACAACACCATTTTTCAGGCAGAATTGGGCATTTTTTGGCTTGGTTAATCGATTAACCATTTGCAGTGCAAATGTGTTAATCGATTAACACATGCAAAATTGGCAGATTTTGCTGCTTTTTCAAGACAACAACTTTCCCTCCACATTTTGAACTTCTACATTGGTCTAGTAACATGTGGAACATTCTGGAGTATTCAAGAATTCACTCAAATTTATTCCAATGCATCATTTCCAAATAAGTGCACCATGTTCCTTGATTTCCAAGTATGTGGACCTTTGGATGTTGGAGCTCACATTGGGATTGTTATCGAGTTAGTTCTAACTAACTGAGTTAACCGCTTGACTCGGTGAGTCAAGCCTAACTAACTCCTAGCCTAGTTCTAAACCACCCAAAGCTAAGTCCAAACCTAATTCCAAACCTTTCACACTACAAACCAAAAGTCTATATAAACACACCTTCACTCACTTTTCAAAGGATCAACCATTTTCACACAAATTCCTCACACTTCACTCTCAATTCTCTCACATTCTCTCTGATTTTTCTCTGCTACTTCTTCATCTTCATCTCAATTCTCTTCCAAAACCTCACCAAAGCTCTTAATTCTTCATTGAAGAAAAGCTACTTTCACCTTGAAAATGCTTTTTCTTGAGCTTAACCTTCATCATCATTCTATTCTATTGGTTTTTGTGGAGCTTCAGTAGCTTTTGGATTTACTCAAGTGATTATTTCAAGTTTCTTCGGTGATAATTCTCATTTCAGAGTTTTCGTCGCATTTTGCTCGGTTTCGATACGTTTCGGCTATAGTTGAAGATTCCTCTGGTTTTCTTTGATTATCTTCGCCAAGATCTCTTTGCAATAATCACCAATCCAAATCTCCGGATTGTAGGTTGGTAGATCTCACTCATTTTTCTGTTTTGAACGTTTTCGTATCATTCGCGATGTAGTTTCATTGTTTTTGCATGTGAATTAATTATGCCATTGCTTGATCCATGATCTTGATGATTTAATTGACTCTATTATTGATCATTGGCTGTTTTTAAACTTGATTTTTTGTGCATAATTGTTTGCCCTAGCATTGGAGTGATTGCACAATCATTAAGTTGGTCAAAAGCACTTTTGAAAGCTATTTTTTAGCCCCTGTGCCAGTGTTAATCGATTAACACTCTGTTTTTTCAATTTTTTTGCTGTTTTGCAAGTGTTAATCAATTAACACTTTGCAGTGCAAAAGTGTTAATCGATTAACACTGAACCAGAAGGCCATTTTCTTGCATTTTCAAGTGTGTTTACCATGCTTTCTTCCTTTTAACTTCCATTGATTGCCATGCTTGATTTTATGGATGTTTTAAGTGTCATTTAACTTCTGTTTGAAGCACATTCATGAACTTTCGACGCACATTTCGATTATTCCAATTTGTTCATATTCTTGGCATTATGTGAATACATGCTTTCTTGCATTTTCTTTGATCACATGCTACATGTTTTGGTGTATCATTTGGCACTGTTTTGCACTTTCTCTCATTGTTTTGCATTAGGTTTGTTCTCAAGAGAATAAGCTTAATCTTGTACAATCAATAATACACCTTGTTGCTTTAATAATTTTCCATTCATTTGGAAATATGTTAGCAGGTTCCTCCCTTTCGATTAATCAATCGAAACCTCATTTCGATTATTGATCTTTCCTTTAGTGTTTCTCTTTAGGCTTCCTTTAGAACTTGCTTTCTCTTGGTACCCCGGCTGAGTTGGAGTTTTGCGCAACGCGGGAGTACTGTACAACTTGGAGTTGTTATGCTGTTCGTTTCAACTTCTGCACTACACCCTGTGTGTTAGAGAAGGAATGAGAAGGGAGAATTCATACTCTCATTCTGACTACTTCAGGTAGGGGACAAATGACCCTGTGCTTGGCTTAGTCACCTCTATCTCCAGGCGGTAGTGTACCTTCTTCCCCAGTCGAGTCGATCCTTGATCACTCCTATCTCTTTCAATCTCTCTCTTTTGATCAATCACCTTCTTGGTTAAGATCATTGCCCCTTTGGGTAGCAAACTCTCTTTGTTTCAATACCATGTTCTTTTCTTACAGTCAATCATCGTCTTTTGATTCCCTTGAAGAGTCTTGATTCCTTTTTCTTCGGTTGAACACAGTCTTCTTGTCAAACACTGAAACCCCTGTGGAGTTTGCAACCTTCTTTTGGTTCTTCTCCCTTTGTTTGGTTAACCCTTGCCTGTCAGTTAAAACACCAATTTGCGCATTTTTTCAGTTAACCACAGTCTGTCTGTTAAAATACTGAGCTTTATGGGTTAATCACCTTCTCTTGGTTAATCACCCATTTTTTCAGTTAACCACAGCCCGTCTGTTAAAATACTGAGCCTTTCGGGTTAATCACCTTCTCTTGGTTAATCACCTATTTTTTTTCAGTTAACCACATCCTGTCTGTTAAAATACTGAGTCTTTTGAGTTAATCACCTTCTCTTGGTTAATCACTCGTTTCCTTCTCGGTTAATCACAGTTCTTCTGTTAAAATCGAATCCCCAGCAGTTAGCAACCTTTTCTTGGTTCGAATACTTGCTCCCTTGGGTTAGTAACCTTCTTTTGGTTCCAATACCCTTTTCGTTGGTCAAGCACCGTTTGTTCGGTCAGTACCAACATCCCTAGTGGGTCACAACCTTTTCTTGGTTCCACACCCGTCCTTTGGGTTACAACCTTCGTTTGGTTCTACACCCGTTCTTTTGGTTGATCACAGTTTATCTGTTAAAACCTTTTCCCCACAGAGTCCTACTCTCTCTCTTCGGTTAACCACTGCCAGTCAGTTAATACACCGAACCTCTCTTCTTTTGGTTTCAACAGCATCACCTTTGTTTGTTCCCCAGTGGGGTCGCTACCTTCTGGTCCCCAGCACAATCCTTTGTTCTCTTACCTCCCCAGTGGTGTTTCTTCTATACCTTTTATTCCCTTGTTTTCTTGGTTTCGACACCAATTCTTTTGTTATCCCCAGTGGATCTTTCTCTACCTCTTTTGCTCTTGGTTTTGACACCACTTTCCTTTCCTTTTCCTTTTCCGTCGTAGTTCCCCGAACTACGGAAGCTCTGATTCTGCATTCTTTCGAATGTATGATACGTAGGCACGAGATCGCGATGATCTTGGCGAGCACACTTCCACCCTTCTTTCCTTTCCTTTCCTGTCCCTGGTTCCTCTGAACTACGACGCTCTGACTTCCTCATTGCACTATGAGGGTACGCAGACACGAGGGCCCCAATCCTCCGCGAGTACGACGGATGCGTAAGGTGCTAGTACTTTCCTTTCGCATAACCGACCCCCGTTCCCATTTCTCTTCCCCTTGGGTTTTATCGATATTTTCCCCGTCCTTTGGGACTAAATAAACTTCGGTGGTGACTCCGTGTTATCTTTGAGTGTGTGATTCCCTCAGGTATAAACCAACCATCTTCACTATGATATGCACACAAGCCAATAAAATTAGTAAATGAATTCAATATAATAATTTGCACATACCTTTTGTTGATCAGAAATGAATGTGTATGTGAGACATTAATTTTTTCCTCCAAGGTCATCAATCAATAACTCCCAGAACCATGTCTAATTGTTCCTATTTTCCCCTTCCACCACTGCAAATGCTATAGGTAGCATTTGATCATTTGGATCCATACCTATAGCAGCCATAATTTTCCCACCACATAGCCCCTTAAGAAAACAGCCATCAAGTCCTATGACATGCCTAGAAAACTTGAAGCTTTCCTTACATACAGTAAAGTGTATGTATACCCTCTTGAAATATGGTCTTTGATCATCTGAACCTTCTTGAGTAGGTTCAACACCAAGCTTCACTGTGGATCTCAGATTTGCGCTCAACAACACATGACAATAATCATATATTCTGGTGTAATCCCCTAAGAATGATCCATCAGCATAATCTCTAGCTTTAAACTTTGCTCTTATTGACTTAGTTTTGTTCACACCTACATTCCACTTTTTTTGTGCCTTTGCCTTTATATCCTTTAATTTTATCCTAGGATTAGTTTTAAAGAGTTTTGGATCCTCTTGCTCAGCCACTTGGTAGTCATCATCTTCACATTATAATCCCTGCTACAACTATGTACATCATTCACCTTCCTTAATTGCCAAGTTTCTTTATTTGATAATTTGGCACAATAAACTTCCCAATCACACCCATCCTTACATTTTACCCTCACTCTTACCTTGTCATTTTTACTGAACTTAAGATTTCTACCACTATGGACAGCATATGATGTTATTGCCTCCTTGAAATCATCTTTTGAACTAAAGTACACACCTACCTCCCATTTGAAAGCAGCCATGTCCTTTTGCATCTTAAACATTAGGCGAGCCTTTTTTTTAACACCACGACTATCATCACTACCACATCCACTCACTAGCTCATCACCTTCATTATCACTCATTTTAAATTCACCCTTGTCTTCTTCCCATTTCTCTTTTTGTTTTTTAGACTGACCCTCATCAAGCTGTTCATGTTCAAGTAGATTTGCCAACTCATCTTCATCTATATCATCAAAACCATCAGAAGAATCATCAAAAGCTACCTCTAGAGTACTATCATACTTTTACAAAGAATCCTAACTATCATCACTACTTAGACCATCATCCACCTCACCACCTTCCATACCAACACTATGTGCATTCATACCAACATTCTGAGCATCCAATTCTGCTTCTATAGGTCCGTCTAAACCAACTTTCTGAGCATCCAAACCCGCATTTTGAGCATCCAATTTTGTTTCTATAGGCCCATCAAAACTAACATTTTCAGCTTCTTTGCAAGTATCATTTTCATTGACTGCTTCTTCATACAATTTAGAAAATACATCCTCAACCACATCAGGCCCCTCATTCACATTGTCACCATTTCCAAATTCTGCTTCTATAGGCCCATCATAGTAATCAGGCTGATCAAGTTTGTGTTGAATGTAAATGTCTACACCTAGGTGAACCCTATAAAGATCAACTATTTCTAATGCTCATGCATCATCATTCAATAAGTTCATCCCAAATGTCGGATCATTGTAATAGATTTTCTCAAAATCCCTATAACCTAAGTCCTTTAGTATACCTATCAACTCAAAGTTACTCTATCTGTCCACATCTACTTTCAGCTCATTAACTTTCCCTCCTTCATACACTCTATGATCACCATCCACGAACTCGCCACTATGATGAATTCTTAGTACTATAAACTCCTTCATTACACCTATTCAGTTCAGAATCCATATTATTAAAAACCCTAATTGGAAAATATAGAAAAGATGCAAAGCCCTAACTTTTTAGGAAACCCTAAATTCTCAGATTGAAAACATGACACATATAAAACTCATACAAATGAACAACAAACTAACTTGTTTGCAACACCTTCTTCAACCTTTCGCTTGAACTCAAACGCTTTCTAGATTGATGATTTTCGCTTTCAACCTTTCTTTGCACGAGTTTTCGTTGCTTTCTTCACTTGGCTTTCTTAAAATGTCATGCTGCACAATAACATAACATATACATGTTAATTCCAGGTCAAAGTCGCGTAAAGGACAACCAGCCACGTCAAAGCCACATAGGCACTCTTACTCAGCCCTCACTAATGGAGATTGACGGAAGGACGAACGTGAGCCATTTTAAATAATTAAAGGATCGATTTGAACATTTTAAAAATTAAGGGACCAAAATGGACCCCGAGCCAAAGTTAAGGGATGAAAAATGGTATTTTGCCAATAAATTTCAAGTATTATTGTGTATCAAGAAGCTCATAGATGACTCTATAATTAATTAAAGAATTTTCTAAAATTTCAATTCAAATAATTTATCTATCTTCAAAGAAATAATAAAATTCAAAGGAATATGACAAATAATTTCATCTATTTTCTTAGATTTTACAGTGTCACACTTTGAATAATTATTGTCATACTAGAATAGGACCCGTGCGATGAGCGGGTGATAAATAAGATCATGCGGGTAGTAAATAAAAGTTGCTAAAATAAAATAAGACTTTATTTATGGTAGATATTATTTATTATAAAAACTCTATAATATAGATAATAATATTAGAATAACAAAAGAAAATAGTCTAATTTTAATTGAAAAGTAATACATTTATAAACAATGGAAATGCAAGGTGAGACATAAAATTAAATGTTAAAATATGAAAGAAGTCTTCAAAATTGAAATCAATTTTTATGGTTTTTGGTTATTGTTTTCTTAGATGAGGTTTTGTTGTTCCTTTGCTTTGCTTTAATGGACTTTCGAGTCTTTAATTTTTGTATGAGAAGTGACTCGTCGTCAGAGGATAATATCTGAAGTTCATTGTTACTACTATTATTTTTTGAATTCCCTTTGATATGTGTTTCATCATCTGATGATGTTATGATTAGCCTTCGTTTAGCACTGCGAGTTTTTGTTTTTCTTTTCTTGTATGGTTTACCATTGACGTTGTCATCATCATTTCCTCTTCCACGTTCTTATTCTTCTTTTTCTTCCTCTTCTTCTTCTTATTGTTCTTCTTCTTCTTCTTCTTCTTCTTCTTCTTCTTCTTCTTCTTATTATTATTATTATTATTATTATTATTATTATTATTATTATTATTATTATTATTATTATTATTATTATTATTATTTTTCCTTATCTTCTTCATGGTGATCTTCTTTATTTTGAATCATTGGTGGTGATATGGACTCCTATATGTAATAAGTATATTATTAGTATTCATAAAGTTAGTAGTATGTTTGTATGATTGTATTAAAAATTTAATTACATGTTTAATATGAGTTTTCAGAATTGGTTCTTGTAGAATAACGGTTGGTACAAAAGTTTGTGATATTTGTAGATTTACGACCCTTCTTTTAAGTTTTTTACAGACAAATTTATTTCAAAAATAAGAGTACAATGACAGAGATTTTATAGTATTGATGGTGTAGATGTGTAAGCTTGTTGTTGCAAGAGCAGTTGAGTTGTTGTATTGAGTAGTTTCTGCGCCTCTTGATTAAACAATGTCAAAGTTGCTTTAGCGGTTTCATCAGATACTTTCAACATTATCTTGAACCTGTGATTACATGTTTTTTTATGTTATATTACTAATAATTTTTGTTTATAAGATGGTTTATGATTGCAAATGTCTAACCTTGGTTTTGGATACTTGGAAGGTGTTTGACACGAAGGACATTTCAATTCATGGCCTTCTTGTTTAAGTTTCTTCATACATTTTTCACGTCCAACGTAATGTCATCCAAACGTATCATCAATTCCATTTATAGTTGCTGAAACTGTGAAGAAAACCTCTTATATTTAAAAGTTTAGATAAATTGGTAATTAAAATAACTTTAGAATTGTATTTACAAAAGAGTTTTTGTTAAGAAATTATGGTTGGGCCTAACTCAACCCTACAAAACCGGTTGGTAGAGTGAGGATTGCCCTCATTTATAAATACATGTTCATGCCATATATTGTCCGATGTGGGACTCTTAACAGTTTTTAAATCAAATTTATAGTGTACTTGTGTATCTGACTCCTATGTCACTGCCATTATATTGTGCAGTGTAGTTTTATTTTGAGTCATCCTCTTTTGAGATGACATATTTGAAAACTCAGTGATCGGAATCTCCTTTATTTCTAGATGATCAATTGATGGACTGCATACTTTATAAAAAATAAAAAGATATAGTGAAAGAGTAACTTTAAATTTTAATTATCTAAAATGATAATTAAAAATGTTAGCATTTAAGAGATAAAGTATATTTGATGGGTACATTACTTTTTCAAGCGTTGAAACTCTGGATTTTCAAGATTGATGTAAATCTGGGTAGCTGAAGTTGAGTTGATCGAGTACTCATATGTGGAATAAAAATTTAAATTTATTTGTGAAAATGGTAATCTTTTGAGTGAATAAAATATCTATAACATTTAAATATATGGTTATCTCTAAACATCTTCACTGTTGTAGAGGTGATTGCAACAATGGTGGTTTTTTTCTGGTTGACTTGTCATTAAAATTTCAAATTCAATAGCTATTTTTTCCCACAACGTGACTTAACAATTTTATTCCTATGAATAAATTATGTTTATAATGTTTAGATTAATTTTAATTTAATATACTTAATTTATATATGAATATACGAATAAGCAAATATGCGTATGTTCTACCCCAAATTTTACCCCTTAGATGTCATATCATCTTGCACTTACATTTAGACCTCAATCATGTGTGCATTGTTAACTAACCATTTCTTTTTGCAAGTTGTTTCTTTTTATTGTGGAAGATAGGGTTCACATAAAGAGGACAAGGTCTCCCTAAGACATCTTTTGGCCCCAAATGCAACCATTTGAATCTACATGCATCCAAGAATTCTTTTTTCAACAAGAAATCAAATGTTTTATCAAGACAAGTCAACCATTGCCTTTCATGTCAAGCAAAGTGTGATCCCAAGTCTTGAGACATCATTCCATGTGTTAATGAACATCCTTGGAGTCCACCTATGAGTCTTGAAAAACTTTCTCTTGAGTACAAGAATTTTTCATTTGGATAAATATTCACCAAAGTGCACATCTCAAAATTGGTGTCATGGAAGGGTTAAATTTTGTAACTTAGAATTTCCTAAGTTTGTTCCTGTGACATTTTCTTTTTTCATGGACATGTGATTTATTTCAAAATTCCATTGGTTCCAAAATTCTATCATTTGAATCAAAGGTCATAAAGTTGAGAATTTAAAGTGGTGTTCGCGTATGGTTTAGTAACAAGGCATTATGCACTTAATTCATTTCATATGCCTCTTGTTATTATTTGAAAAATCTGAATATACTTTGCTTGTAAGGAAATTTCGTGAAGTCACTAAACACTGTCTCTTTGAGCTCACTCTCTCCTGACATAGCCAAAAGAATTCTTGGATACCATATTGGATTAATGAAATAAAATAGCTCAGCATAAAAAATTTGTATTCATGCTTAGGAATCCGTAGTCCTCAATTCCAACTATTACCTCTTTTCACTTTCTCTCTCATGACACAATAAAAAGAGTTTTTGGAATAGATATTGAAGGATGAAAGTAACAAACCTGCACCATATCCTCCGCTGCATTGTTTAGCAAATGAAGCATAGTGATCTCCAAAGTTTGATCGGGTTCAAAGGCTGAAGGAAGTGCCATACAAACCCTAATTTGTTCCCCTATGGATAAATCATTTGTCCACTGTATCTCCAAGGCACAGACCAATTTGTTTTGCCTAAAAAAGGAGACCACTTCTCCTTTATTCAAGACACAACACAAAAACACGGAGAAAGATACAAGAAAACTCTCTCAAAATCTCTCCACCTCTCCATTTCTTAGTCCTGCAAGTAATCTCCAAAACTTGCAAGGAATTTACCATTTTCATTCCATCTGTAAACACTTCAAACCATCAAACACCCAATATCCTAATCACCAGTAACTTGTGATTCTTTCTGGGAAACTAAATGAAAGAAGGGTTAGCTCTGTAGCAGTTGATCTTTGAAGGAGGGGGAGCTCATCCACCATTTCCAGAAACTTGTACATGTGAAGAAGCACTGGACTTTCTCCACTAGGTATCACACTCTGTTTCATTCTATTTTTAAAAAAAATACCATGATCATTTTGCTTCATATTGTTATCATTGTTATCATATTTGTAATCTTGTTATTGTCTGGTTATTATCTGTTTCTGTGATAAATGTTGCAAATCTTAAATCATAAACGTGTGGTTTTGTTTAATAAATCATGAACTAGATTCGTGTTTGAAAAAAAAACTGAACAAGAAAAGATTATAGTGGAACTCGCCATGCTAAAAAACAACATGCTTAGGTGGCGCCCGCCACACCACTGAGACACAAAAAAAATATAGCATACACACCACAAAAAAAAACACATGGCACCAGCCATGGTAAGTATGGCGCAAGCCACAATAGCATGGCACTCATGGCGCCTGCCACTAGTGGATGTGGCGCCTGCCACAAGCTTAGGCACCACTAGTGGCACCTGCCACACAAGAGTAGTGGCACCTGCCACACTGTTTTGTACTTTTTTTTTATTATTTTGTTTTTTATTTATTTACCTCTCATTTTTATTTTTATCTTAAAAAAGACAATAAAAATAAAAAATGTGCATAACTTCACTTTAATCCTTATATTTTTTTTAAAGAAAATCAACTATTTTTCTTGAAAACGATAAAGGACTGTTCTTTGAAGTATGCTGTAACTTGTGAATTTTGTTTGAACATTGCTTCCTGACTTTAAACAAAACCTTATCATAAGAATGTTGTCTGTATTTTTCTAGCCTCTGTTACTAAGTTGCATGACTCTAAATGTCTTTGTTTCTAAACTATGATAATGCTTTCTCTGCCATACTTGTCATATTTATATGACCACTTATCCTTGATGTTTGCCATGTTCACACTTGAAAGTTTATTTCATATGTTGATTAATGCTTACAGTTTTGGAATTCTTGAACTCATACGTTTCATTATATTTCAACCTCACTGTAAATCTTGTTTACAAGATGTTATCATTCCCCTTCCTTCCAAAGGAAAGTTTTTCTATTGACCTCATGGTTCTAGGCATCCATTTTCCTTGACCTCATAGTCATAGGATCCCCTCTTGACCTCATAGTCATAGAGTAATCTCTTCAACCTTGACCTCATAGTCATAGGTAAAGCTTTGATCTCATAGTCATGGCTCTTCCCCCCTTGGCCTCATAGCCATCACCCTTTGACCTCATATTCAAAGTCTCTCTATTGGCCTCATGGTCATAGATAGCTCATTATCACCTTGGCCTCATAGCCATTCAACCTTATAATTTAGAATTAGGTTAGAGTTTTAAACTCTATATGAGACTCATCACTTTGAGTACTCACTTTTTCCCCTACAACTTAGACTTATAGAGTTTCTTAAACTCTATATGAGCTCATACTCATTCCCCTTGGAACTTTGGCCATAGTCAATGGCTCCTCCCTCACCCCTTATTTAGGTGAACTACGGTTGCTCTAATTCTTTAGTCAGATAAGTAGGCACAAGATGCGACGTCTTGGCGAGCAAACTTAGTGTATATACCCCTAGGTCCTTACTTTACCCTTAGCAAACAAACATAACATAACACAAACTTAAACAAGAGGTTCATGTAGAGTACTACAGATAATTAGGGTGCTAATACCTTCCCTTTGTATAACCAACCCCCGAACCTAGATCCTCTTAAGGTTTTCTTTGAACTTTACCCTTTCCTTTGGATAAATCAAAGATCGGTGGTGAATTCAAAGAAATGTGATGCAAGTTAATTAATAGCTTGTTATCCGATTCTCACCGCAATAGAAATGACGACTTCACTGGGGACACTAAATTTGAGGCTTAAGCCCACCTTGTTTTTGCTTATGTTATTCATGCTTGTTTGCTATATTTGTACATATCTGTATATATCTGTATACATGTTTTGCTTGAGATCTTCTGTTGGCATGGTGCTATTGAGTGGTGAGATAAGTCCTAACCCGGACTTGAGAGCACAAATATGATAGGATTGTGGTGTAATCAATAGTCGGTTGTTAGGAGTAGTCCTAAAATTTTTTGGTATATGATGACCATGCTCAGATGAGGCCCTTTGGGATTATTGATGTCTGATGTAAGCAGTCGCATTGATATCACTCTTCTCAATTGAGAGCCAGGGATTCTGAGGACCGTAGTTACCTTCACCCACTTGGCCTTTTAGGATGTAGTGTGGTGGCTATGAGGGAGTAAGTCCCAAGTAGTTGTTATGCGATACTACACTCAAACGGGTTTATCTTGAGAATATTATTAACCCGCGTGAGTAGTCACGCAGGCCGATAATATCCGAAGGATTTACGTAGACTCTGGGAACTTTTAGAACCCTGTTCTATAGTTGATGAACCTATAATCCACACCTTGTTGGGATGGGTAGACCATGGCTCCACTCATGAGACCTCTAAACCTAGGACTTGTGTTGTTTTGTGTACATATATTTGTGTATGTACTTGCCTGTGTTTTGTGCATTGCATACATCTCATTGCAGTCATTATTGGTTTTAAGGAACTTAGTCATCTTTTTCCTTTGTAAAACATAAGTATCATGGATATTGAGAAGAGAAACACTAAAAAGTTCAATTTCAAGAGGCCTAATTTGGGTAAACTGAAGAAATTAGGAACCTTGGTGACTGGACATGAAAGCTTCCGAAAATGTTATGGAAGATTGGTTGGCCTTCTTAGAACTGAGATGGAGGAGGGTAATCTTGGCACTTTGGTTCAGTTTTATGACCCTCTCTATCATTGCTTCACTTTCCCGGATTACCAACTTGTTCCAACCTTAGAAGAATACTCTCATTGGTTTGGCTTAACTGTGAAAAAACAAAGACCTTTCAGTGGCCAGGAGAAAATTCCTACACCTAAAGAGATTGCCGATTGTATCCACTCAGAAATGTCAGAAGTCAAGCCTCACATCACCACCAAAGATGGGATCAAGGGTTTACCGTCTAAATTCTTGTTTGAAAAGGCCTGTCAATTTTTCAATGCGAACAGTATAGCTGCTTTTGAGGCGACCTTTGCATTACTTGTCTATGGTTTGTTTTTGTTTGCCAGTGTTGAAGATTTTGTCGACATCAATGCCATAAGAATCTTTATAAGTGGGAACCCCATACCTACCTTACTTGGTGATGCATACCACTCTATCCATCATAGGACTCTTCAAGGGAAGGGTGCCATCTTATGTTGTGCACCTTTGCTTTACTAGTGGTACATCATGCATTTACCTCGAACTTCTCAATTCAGAGATAACCCTGACAAGCTGCGTTGGTCTCAAAGGATTATTTCTCTTAGTCATGATGACATCTTTTGGTACGATTCAGTTTATGACAAAGGAGTAATCATCGACAGTTGTGGTTCCTTCCCTAACGTACCGCTTCTTGGTATCCGAGGAGGAATTAACTATAACCCTGTCCTTGCCAGACGCCAATTTGGATTTGCAATGAAGGAGAAGCCTAGGAATATTCATGTATCTGGTTTCTTTTATCTCAATGAGAAGGCCACTGATGAGACCAAAAGCAGAGTTTGGTGTGCTTGGGACACACTCCACAAGAGTACCAAAGATGATCTAGGGAAAAGGAACTGTGTAGCCTTGGAACCATTTCTCCAATGGGTTCGATCTCGAGCTCGTGATCTCAAGATGCCTTATCTTTCCAAGAGACTTCCGCAGCCGGCTGTTGTATCCCCATCTGCTATTCCCATTGAACGCATGGAAGAGTATCAAGAAACTCTATCAAGGATGAAGCTTGAAAGAGACACATGGGAATGGAAGTATCATACTGTCTGCATTGAGCAAGAAGAGCTGAAGGAGAAGATGAAGGAGAAAGATGATCTGATTGAATGGCTGGAACGACGTGTACCTTTGGCACAAGAGAATTTATTTTTCTCTAGCGTGCAACCTACTTCTAGCACCCATGAGTATGCCAATATTCCTCCGACGTCTGGCGCTTGGAAAGGGATCGTTGACAAGTTGATCATGGAGAATGACAAGTTGAAAAGACAGAAGAGGAAGCATGAAGTGAAGCATTCCTAGATAGAGCCCTCTTCTAGGCCTAGATGTTGTTTTTATCTTACTGTATTTTAAGCCTTTTTGAAGTTGTAATTCTTCTCAATATTTAATGAAATGAGGCTTATTTTGAAAATTGTCTTTCTCGAGTTCTTTAAAACCAATCGCATTTTCATTTTGCATTCTTTGCTAAACTATCAAGGTACTAACCTTGTTTTGCAGACTTTGTAGAAATGGACGCTGCAGGAAAAAGAGTCTGGCCGTATTTCTTTGAACTTCCCGAGGTGGAGCGACTATTGTGGTTGAGAGACATGGTTGAAGACCAATCAGCTTTTGTTGATAGATATGGGTGTCTCTTTTCACTGATGAGAATCTAAGTAACTGAAGGGCCTCTTGAGGTTCTGGTCCAGCTATATCATCATGCATATCGCTGCTTCGTGTTCCCGGAATTCCAGCTGGTGCCAACTTTGGAGGAGTTCTCCGCTATGATAGGGATCCCTATCAAGGAAACTCCTATATTTTCTGGGATTGAGGATATGCTCTCCACCAAAGACATTGCAAGAGCAATGAGGATCAGATTGTCTGACATTCAGGCTCAGCTGACTAACAAGAGAGGAAGGCGCGGACTGCCCGCCCAATTCTTATTTGAGAAGGCTCTTATGGACTGTTGAATGCCCTGTCACCGAGGCCCACTTGCAGTGGTCTCGTGACATAGCTCTTGTGATGAGAAAGTCGTTTCCTCGCCATGAGTCACCCATGAAGGCAAGGCAGAGGATGGTGGGAGCTCTAGGAGAATTGGTTCTTGAGAGGGAAAAAACCAGGGAGCGTATCGGTGAATTGATGAGAAAGATTAACGGAGGAGAAGGGTCATCAACTAATGGATCCAATCCTTAGTGTCCTTTGATGTTGCTGTTCCTTTGATATTGTTATTTCTTTTGTTGTTGTTCCCTTTTGTTGTTGTTGTATTTCTACTTATGTACTTGGATCATGAAGATGTACTACTCCAGTTGTAATATTTGCAAGATTTCTAAATGAAGAAGTTTACTTTAATGAAGATTCCATTGGCTATATTGTTTACAAAATTTCTTTGGTTTTTTTGATAGTTTAGCTTGCACTTGCATTTGCATCTTCATTTGCATCATGTCATAGCCTGTGCATTTTTCCTTGTCTTTATCTCATGTCACCGTATTCTCTCCAGAATCGTCACACTGAATCCCCGACACAGCTACAACACTCGAGCCCAAGCTCGACAAAGGATGTCAGAAGTGTACGGAGAAATGGATAGAGTTAACAACGAATTGAATGAGATACGAGGAGGGATGGGGCAGATCTTAGAGGCTATTAATGTCATGAAAGCAAAGATGGACACCCAGGCCACTGTGGTTTCAGAGATCATCACTACAATGGTGGAACCTCCTGTTATCCCTACTGTGAACCCCACTTTGGGCATGCCTTTTGATTTTATACGGGCTACGGATCCCATGTCTACTCAGCAAATGGTTCCTTTGGTTAATGAAACTCTGCAAGCTGTTCCCACCTTTCCTCCAGCAGCAGTGCAAACACAGGTACACCCCGTTTTCAGAACCCTCCTCCGGTTTATGATTACATTGATATGCCAGAAGAAGGGGATGATCGACACGAAAGGTAGAGAGAAAGTGTCGAGACAATTCAGAGAAAGATGAAAGCGATTGAAGGAAGCAATGTATTTAGCACTGATGTTAAAGACATGTGTTTGGTCTCAGACTTGGTGATTCCACCCAAGTTCAAGCTGCCAAATTTTGACTTATACTCAGGTGCAACATGTCCCAAATTGCATCTGATTATGTACCATCGAAGAATGGCTGCCTACATGAAGAATGACAAATTGATGATCCATTGCTTTCAAGATAGTTTAAAAGGGGTTGCTGCTAAATGGTACTTAAGTCTGGACCAGTCCCAGATCCGTTGTTTCTAGGATTTGACTGATGCTTTCGTAAAGCATTACAAGTACAACTTGGATCTGGCGCCCGATCGTAGGCAGTTATTAAGCATTACCCAGAGCAATACTGAGTCTTTTAAAGAATATGCACATCGATGTAGAGAGACAACATCTCAAGTTGAACCACCCTTGTATGAGAAGGAGTTGGTCGATTGGTTTGTAGATACGGTAAAGCCAGAGTTCTATGAGAGAATGATCAGCAGTGTCAGCGCTAATTTCGCTGATATTGTTGCAGTTGGTGTAAAAGTGGAAGCAGGGTTGAAGAGTGGAAAGGTAATCAGTTTTTCGAGCAGTTCGACCGACATCAATACCAAGAAAGCTCCTAGCCACTTCCACAAGAAGAAAGAGGGAGAAACCAATGCCATCATGGCGGGAAAGAAAAAGAACCCTAAGTGGAAACATCCATTCTACCACCAACAGTCGGTTCCAAACTTCACTCAACAACCAATCTACCCTATGCAGTATGCTCAACAACCTTATATAGCAGCTATAACACCCACCTTCAATCACCAAGAAGCGCAGCAGGAGCCAGCCTATCAGCAGCGAGCTTATCAGCAGATGCCAAGTACCCAACAATATCAACAACAAAGACAACAAGCTCCTCAGCAGAATACTTCTTACAGAAGACAGGGAGGAAAACCTTTATTCCCATCCATACCTATGACTTACACCGAATTGTATACTTCTCTGGTTCAACAAGGGTTGATTGTTACTAGACCTATGGGTCCACCCCCAGAGAAATCTATGATGTTCCATATCTGAATGTTACTTGTGCCTTTCATCAAGGGGCAGCTGGTCATGATTTGGAGGGTTGCCTTGCTTTGAAATATGTGTTAAAAGGTTTGGTGGAAAAGAAGATATTGTCTTTTGCGGATAATCAGTCGAATGTGAAAAGCAATCCGTTACCCACACATGGGGCCACCAATGCCATTGAAGACGAGAATAATGAGGTGTTATTAATGGACGCATCAAAGATACGAACTCCTATGAAAATCTTCCATGCTAAGTTGTTCGAAGCTGGGTTGGTCAAAGCTTGTCATAGTAATTGTGAGGGGTGTAATATCAACATCAAAGGTTGCCAACTAATCTGAGATGACATCCAGGGTTTGATTAACGAAGGATTTCTACAAGTGTTCAGTAAAGAAAAGAAGGATGAAATTGCAGTGATCGAGATGGTTTTTAACCTACCAAAGCCAAGAGAGCAAGTGCCTGTGTCCGATTCTGTGGTGCCTGTGTTTAATAAACCTGTACCTGTTTTCAACAATTCTGAGTCTGTTGTTGCTTTCGCTGCCAATCACTCCAAGCCATACAACATCCAACAACCTATTCCATTCAGGTTCAGGGGTTCGAAGGTCGTGCCGTGGATCTATGAGAACATTATGGGTAACAAAAGACGCGAAGAAGTGGTTCCAAGGAATGAGGTGGGAACCGCCGTTGAAGAAGTAGTTCCAAGGAATGAGGTGGGAACTACTGAAGACGTGACAAACATAGTCGGAACTGGAAAGATGACCCGTAGCGGTAGAGTTTACACTCCTTTGTTCGAAGAAGTTGTACCCAAGGAGACCGTTGTTCCCGTACCCCCTAAGGACAAAGGAAATGAGGTCATTAATAAGGAAGAAGATGATGAGTTCCTAAGAATCATTAAGAGGAGTGATTACAAGGTGGTAGATCAGCTTCATTATACCCCGTCCAAGATTTCCATCTTGTCTTTACTGGTGAATTCACCTGTCCACAGAGCAAATTTACAGAAAGTTCTAGCCCAAGCACATGTAGCCCAAGATATTACTGCTGGTCAGTTTGAAGATGTGATTGCTAACATTACAGCCTGCAATACACTCAGTTTCAGCGATGAAGAATTTCCTCGAGCAGGTAGAAACCATAATCTTGCCATGTATGTGTCCATAAAGTGCCAAGAGGATACATTGGCTAGAGTTCTTGTGGATATTGGTTCATCTTTGAATGTTCTACCAAAAAGAACCCTTGAAAAGCTGTCTTACCGAGGAGCTGTAATGAGACCCACTTCACTTGTTGTTAAAGCTTTCGATGGCTCGAGAAGATCGGTGATGGGAGAGATTGAGTTGCCTGTTTTGATTGGTCCTCAAGTGTTCAACATCCTTTTCCAAGTCTTGGACATCAATCCTGCTTACAGTTGTTTGTTGGGTAGACCTTGGATCCATGGGGCCGGCGCCGTGACATCAACTTTGCATCAAAAAATGAAATTTGTAGCGGAGGAGAAATTGGTTATTATACTTGTTGAGGAAGACCTAATGGTCAGCAATCTGTTCTCTTTTCGATATATTGAGGCTGATGAAGACACTTTGGAGACTTCTTTCCAAGCTCTTGAGATAACAAATGCTGTTATGCTTGATGATAAAGAGCCAGTGGCCTCCGATTGTCCATCTTTTGCTTCTTTCAAAAGCATCCAATATGCCCTACAAAAAGGTGTACCAGAAGGCTGGGGCAAAGTCATAGAAGTTCAAGAAAGAGAGAAGTACCAAGGGTTGGGTTACAAACCAACTCTTGAGGAAAAAGCTGCTCCAACAATGGGAAGACCGAAGACAATTCAAGAGGTGTTTGTCAGTGGAGGACATCAAGTCCATGCCATCATTGAAGATGCTGAAGACGAAGACATTAGCCACTTATTTTTTCAGTTTGACGCCACTCTGAGTAATTGGGAGGCTATTGAGATCCCTACTTTGTACCCTATGCCAGAGTAATTTGTTTGCTTTTTTTGATGTTTTCAATTTCGTAGCCTTGCCCGAGGCTATCGGATTATTTTGTATGGGCCACCGCTTTTAAATCATATTAATCAATGAAAGTGATTGTTTTGTTAAATTTTTTGTCTTTATTTTACTGTTTTTACTTTTAAGGAAAAATGGCAATCTTTTCAAACACTACAAAACTTTTTTTTCTTCTTGCATTCATTTTTTGTACATCTTTAATAAAATAAATCCCTCCATCATGCAGAATAAGTCCCAAACCCGTTGTACTCAATGACCCTACTCTCACTATTGACTTTGATTCGCCTATTTATCAAGCTGAGGATGAGGATGATTATGAGGTCCCTGATGATTTGGCAGAAATGTGTGAGTATCAGTACATGGATCTTCAACCGCATGAGGAAAAGGTTGACATCATCAATCTTGGTACCAAAGAAAAGAAGAAAGAGGTCAAGGTTGGGGCAACCCTTGGGGTAGAAATTAGATGAAGACTATTACTGCTTTTGAAAGAATATGTGGATGTGTTTGCTTGGTCTTATCAGGATATGCCTGGCTTGGATACAGACATAGTAGTTCATAAGCTACCGCTCAAACCTGATTGTCCTCCGGTGAAACAGAAGCTTCGTAGAAGTAGACTCGACATGGCTCTCAAGATCAGAGATGAGGTTAAGCGACAATTGGATGCAGGTTTCTTGGCAGTTTCAAAGTATCCTGAATGGGTAGCCAATATTGTACCAGTAATGAAAAAGAATGGTAAAGTGCGAATGTGCGTAGATTACAGGGACCTCAACAAAGCCAGTCCTAAGGACGATTTCCCCCTACCGCATATCGACACTCTTGTGGACAATACATCCCGATTTGCAGTCTTCTCATTTATGGACGGTTTCTCAGGTTACAATCAGATCAGAATGGACCCGGCCGACATGGATAAAACTACATTCATCACCCCATGGGGAACCTATTGCTACAAAGTCATGCCCTTCGGTCTGAAAAACGCAGGGGCAAACTATCAAAGAGCTATTGTGACTTTATTCCATGACATGATCCATAAATAAATTCAAGTAAATGTGGATGATATGATTGCTAAATCTCAGAGTGAGGAGGAACATTTTGACCATCTTCTAAAGTTATTCAAGAGGCTTCGAAAATACCAGCTGAAGTTGAATCCTGCCAAATGTACTTTCAGTGTTAGATCACGAAAGCTGCTTGGTTTCATTGTCAGCCAACGAGGAATCGAGGTAAACCCTGATAAGGTACGAGCTATTCAAGAAATGCCAGCTCTGCAAACTGAGTCTCAAGTAAGAGGTTTTCTGGGCCGTTTGAACTATATTTCCAGATTCATCTCCAAGATGACTCCTACTTGTGAACCAATTTTCAAATTGCTCCGCAAAGATCAGATTGTAGAGTGGAATTCTGATTGTCAACAAGCTTTTGAAAAAAACTCAAGAATTATCTGTAAGAACCACCAATCTTGGTTCCTCCCATTCCTGGAAGACCCCTCTTCATGTACATGACTGTGTTAGAAGGATCCATGGGCTGTGTATTGGGCCAACATGATGAACTGGTCGCAAAGAACATGCCATCTATTACTTGAGCAAGAAGTTCACTGATAGCGAAAGCCGTTATTCACTGCTTGAGAAAACCTGTTGTACTTTAGCATGGGCCGCCAGACGTTTGAGGCAATATTTGATATGTCATACTACTTTGTTGATCTGGAAAATGGATCCAATAAAGTATATCTTTGAGAAGCCTGCTCAAACAGGAAGACTTGCTCATTGGCACATGTTGTTGTCAAAATATGATATCCAATATGTTGCTCAGAAGGCTATCAAGGGAAGTGTTTTATCAGAGTACCTTGCAGATCAGCCTGTTGAAAATTATGAACCTCTCAAGTTTGATTTCCCTGATGAAGGGATCATGGTGGTAAAGGATTGCGAAGAGCCAGGCCCTGACGAAGGTCCTGAACCCGGTTATAGATGGAAAATGATGTTTGATGGTTCGTCCAACTACAAAGGACATGATGTGGGTGTTGTGTTGATAAACCCTGACGGTGGTTACACTCCTTTCATGACCAGATTAGACTTTGGATGCACAAACAATGTTGATGAATATGAAGCTCGTATTTTGGGCTTAGAAGCTGCAATTGATCTCAAAATCAAAATTTTAGAAGTCATGGGTGATTCTGCCTTAGTTATCTATCAAGTCAAGGGTGAATGGGAAACTAAAGATGAGAAATTGATCCCATACCGTGCTTACATTGTAGAAATGATCAAATACTTTGATGAGATTACCTTCCGCCATGTTCCTCGTTCTGAGAACCACATAGCTGACTCCTTAGCCATGTTAGCTTCAATGTGGAGGGTTAATTTTGTCAATGAAGCACCGCTCATCAGTATCGAGCGCAAAACCGAACCAGCTTACTGCCAGTCAGTTGAGGAAGAGATAGATGGTAAATCGTGGTTTCACGACATCATGAATTATTTGAAGACTCAAATGTATCCTACCAATGCTTTCAGTCTTGATAAGAAAACTTTGCGGAGGTTGTCATCCAAATTCTTCCTCAGCAATAATGTGCTTTACAAGAGGAATCGCGACATGGTCCTGCTAAGATGTGTTGATAAACGAGAAGCAGACCTGTTGATTCACGATATTCATGAAGGAGCCTTTGGTACTCATGCTAGTGGGCATGCTATGGTTAAGAAAATTCTGAGAGCCGATTATTATTAGTTGACTATGGAAACTGACTGTATCCAATACGCCAGAAAGTGTCATAAATGTCAGATCTACGCTGATAAGATGCATGTGCCTCTGACATTGCTGAATGTGTTGTCATCTCCTTGGCCTTTATCTATGTGGGGCATTGACATGATTGGGGCAATTAAGCCGAAAGCTTCTAATGGTCATCGCTTCATTCAAGTGGCCATCGATTATTTTACCAAGTGGGTTGAAGCTGCTTCTTATGCCAATGTGACCAAGCAAGTGTTTGCCCGTTTTATCAAGAATAACACCATCTGTCGTTATGGGACAAATCTGAATAACAAGACAATGAAAGAGTTATGTGACAATTTCAAGATTAAGCATCACAATTCTTCACCCTATCATCCCAAGATGAATGGAGTTGTCGAAGCTGCTAACAAAAACATCAAAAAGATCCTGCAGAAGATGGTCAAGACTTATAAGGATTGGCATGAAATGTTACCATTTGCCTTGCACGGATACAGAACTTTGGTTCAAACTTCGACAGGGGCAACTCCCTTTTCTCTGGTATATGGAATGGATGTTGTCCTCCCCATTGAAGTAGAGATACCGTCTCTGAGAATCCTGATGGAAACCAAGCTTGATGAAGCAGAATGGGTCCAAGAGAGATATGACCAACTGAATCTCATTGACAAAAAGCGACTGACTGCTATGTGTCATGGGTATTTGTATCAGAAGAGAATGAAGAGGGCATTTGACAAAAAGGTCCGTGTTCGAGAATTTCGAGAAGAAGAACTTGTACTCAAGAAAATCCTGCCATCTCAAAGGGATGCTCACAGAAAATGGGCACCTAACTATGAGGGTCCATTTGTGGTAAAAACTGTGTTCTCAGGAGGCTCTTTATTCCTTACAACGATGGATGGTGAACAACTCACACACCCTGTGAATGCTGACTCAGTACGAAAATAGTACGCCTAAAAAGCCCGCTAAGTTGAAAACCAGAAATGGCGACTTAGGCAAGAAAAGTGTATCCCGGTGGGTCATAACCTATGAAGAAGACTCAGGCAAAAGTTAGGGATCAAATAAAAAGAAAGAGCTCGCTAGGTTGAAAACCCGAAAGGGCGGCCTAGGCAAAAAAGAGCGTCCCGGTGGACTGAAAACCCGAAAGGGCAGTCCAAGCAAAAGTTAGGGACAAAGGCGTTTCACTGTGTCAGACAGGGTTGTCACCTACATCCAGGAATTCATGAAGAAATTCAAGTTTCATTTGTCCTCATCAGCAGCAAAGATTTTAGGACTCTTAGTCATTAGGGATGGTGGTGGTCATTGATTATGATGTAACCTTTTCCCAAATTGCCATTTTTCAATTGTAATGTTCCATGGAACTTCGCTATTGGCAAGTTACCATTCTAATGAAATCAGATTTTTGAGCCATTCTTTGTTTGATATTCATCATTGCTCTATTATTTTCCTTGTTATGCAAAACTTCACTTATTCATTAATAATGGTTTTGAAAGCGGAAAATGTTTTGAAAAATCTTTTGAGAAAACACAATGAAAATGTAAATTTTGCTTTGGCATTAGGGACGATTCATTGAAATCATTTTCCTCCCTCAAAAACTCTGGTTGTGACGAAAACACTGATAAATCATCTGGTGTAAGCTTGTCATTGAAGAAAGATTGATAAATACTTCCCTGAATTAGAACATCTCAGTAATGACCAGACACTACGATACAAAGGACTTCTCCCCAGTATCTTCACAGATGTTTGTTGAAAATGCGAAATTTTATTTCCCCCAGGAAGTAAGGACATTCCTGGATTGGCTCCAAGACTGATTATCTTCAGATTTCAGTGCGACTCCTTACAGTGGACGTGTCATCCTTCCACTCACTTTTCCCTAGCCTGCCGTCTCTCGTTAGAGTCGTCTCTTGCATATCATTAAACATTCACATCATATACCAGGGCATTGTATATCTTTGCATGTGTGTGTTTTGCTTGTGGGGTCTTTATCTCTCGTTACCTCTATTTTTCTAGTTTGTGGACTTTTGTCTGTGTCTTGCTTGCGTCCGGTCTTTACCTGCGTGCGCCAGATTTTGACTCTTTATCCTTTACTCCCCAGGAAGTTTAACCTGCAACCCCGATTTTAACCTGTTTGATATTTAATTTCCTTATCTGGGAACCTAAAGTCCAGCTCATACTGGCATTTAAAGTCCAGCTCATACTGGCATCCAAAATCCAGCTCATACTGGTATTCAAAGTCCAACTCATATTGGCATCCAAAATCCAGCTCATACTGGTATTTAAAGTCCAGCTCATACTGGCATTCAAAATCCAGCTCATACTGGTATTTAAAGTCCAACTCATACTGGCATCCAAAATCCAGCTCATACTGGTATTCAAAGTCCAACTCATATTGGCATCCAAAATCCAGCTCATACTGGTATTTAAAATCCAACTCATAATGGTATTTAAAGTCCAACTCATACTGGCATTCAAAAACCAACTCATATTGGTCCTTTTATCTAAAAACCAACTCATATTGGTCCTTTTATCCAAAATCCAGCTCATACTGGTATCCAAACCAACTCATATTGGTATTATTTCAAAATCCAGCTCATACTGGTATTCAAAATCCAGCTCATACTGGTATTCAAAATCCAGCTCATACTGGTATCCAAACCAACTCATATTGGTATCATTTTAAAAATCCAGCTCACACTGGTATTCCAAAAAAATCAGCTCATACTGGTAATCAAACTATAATCCCAAATTGGTGTCCTGTCCAACTCATATTGGTACCCGAGTCCAATCATTAATGGTTCATTAACCTTATTCCCAGCTAAAGTCCAGGCATCTTTTCATCTGGCGCGCAGATTTTATCTTTGTCTTTTCTGGCTTTTCTTGAAGATCCCGTATGAACTCTTCAGTATAAGAAATCCCCAGAAAATCTTTTAGTGAATGTCTATCCTTTTATTTCAAACTGATCCCCAGTGGAGATCATGTCTTCTTTCTGGTTTCATGCCCAGTAAGAATGTGTTTTATTTTCCCCAATGTCGTCCGGTCACATACGAACCTGTCGTTCATCTCCCCGGATCTTTTCCCATTGGAGAACTCCTCTCTGGCTCTTATCTCCAGTAAGGACTTGTAGGGTTTTCCCCTTTTACTTTTCTATCCCCAATATTTCCTCAAAGTATCCCCAGTGAGTCTCTGTCGTTGGTTAGCCTATATCCCTAGTGAGTTTTCCTCATGGATACTAACCTTCATCCTTCCCCGACAATGCCCGCCTGTGGTGGTTTGCTCTTTATCTTTGGTGTCCTATTTTGTCTATCATGACATCATATCATCATACTAGAGTTCATAGCATGTCAGTATATGCATGTCTGTTGCCTGTCCTTAGCATCTGCATTCCATCTAAGGGCAAAATTTTCGGTTTTCTATATTTAAATACCTTTCACCTTGATGACCCGAGGATTTTCTTTCCTCGAGCCATCCGGTAAAGCTATTCAAATAGGGGTAACTGTTGTACCCCAAATTTTACCCCTTAGATGTCATATCATCTCGCACTTACATTTAGACCTCAATCATGTGTGCATTGTTAACTAACCATTTCTTTTTGCAAGTTGTTTCTTTTTATTGTGGAAGATAGGGTTCACATAAAGAGGACAAGGTCTCCCTAAGACATCTTTTGGCCCCAAATGCAACCATTTGAATCTACATGCATCCAAGAATTCTTTTTCAACAAGAAATCAAATGTTTTATCAAGACAAGTCAACCATAGCCTTTCATGTCAAGCAAAGTGTGATCCCAAGTCTTGAGACATCATTCCATGTGTTAATGAACATCCTTGGAGTCCACCTATGAGTCTTGAAAAACTTTCTCTTGAGTGGAAGAATTTTTCATTTGGATAAATATTCACCAAAGTGCAACATCTCAAAATTGGTGTCATGGAAGGGTTAAATTTTGTAACTTAGAATTTCCTAAGTTTGTTCCTGTGACATTTTCTTTTTTCATGGACATGTGATTTATTTCAAAATTCCATTGGTTCCAAAATTTTATCATTTGAATCAAAGGTCATAAAGTTGAGAATTTAAAGTGGTGTTCGCGTATGGTTTAGTAACAAGGCATTATGCACTTAATTCATTTCATGTGCCTCTTGTTATTATTTGAAAAATCTGAAGATACTTTGCTTGTAAGGCAATTTCGTGAAGTCACTAAACACTGCCTCTTTGAGCTCACTCTCTCCTGAAATAGCCAAAAGGATTCTTGGATACCATATTGGATTAATGAAATAAAATGGCTCAGCATAAAAAATCTGTATTCATGCTCAGGAATCCGTAGTCCTCAATTCCAACTATTACCTCTTTTCACTTTCTCTCTCATGACACAATAAAAAGAGTTTTTGGAATAGATATTGAAGGATGAAAGTAACATACCTGCACCATATCCTCCGCTGCATTGTTCAACAAATGAAGCATAGTGATCTCCAAAGTTTGACCGGGTTCAAAGGCTGAAGGAAGTGCCATACAAACCCTAATTTGTTCCCCTATGGATAAATCATTTGTCCACTGTATCTCCAAGGCACATACCAATTTGTTTTGCCTATAAAAGGAGACCACTTCTCCTTTATTCAAGAGACAACACAAAAACACGGAGAAAGATACAAGAAAACTCTCTCAAAATATCTCCACATCTCCATTTTTTAGTCCTGCAAGTAATCTCCAAAACTTGCAAGGAATTTACCATTTTCATTCCTTCTGTAAACACTTCAAACCATCAAACCCAATATCCTAACCACCAGTAACTTGTGATTCTTTCTGGGAAACTAAAGGAAAGAAGGGTTAGCTCTGTAGCAGTTGATCTTTGAAGGAGGGGGAGCTCATCCACCATTTCCAGAAACTTGTACCTGTGAAGAAGCAGTGGACTTTCTCCACTAGGTATCACACTCTGTTTCATTCTATTTTTTAAAAAAATACCATGATCATTTTGCTTCATATTGTTATCATTGTTATCATATTTGTTATCTTGTTATTGTCTGGTTATTGTCTATTTCAGTGATAAATGTTGCAAATCTTAAATCATAAACATGTGGTTTTGTTTAATAAATCATGAACTGGATTCGTGTTTGAAAAAAAAAAATGAACAAGAAAAGATTATAGTGGCACTCGCCATGCTGAAAAACAACATGCTTAGGTGGCGTCCGCCACACCACTGAGACACAAAAAAAATATAGCACACACACCACAAAAAAAAAGCACATGGCACCAGCCATGGTAAGTATGGCGCAAGCCACAATAGCATGGCACTCATGGAGCCTGCCACTAGTGGATGTGACGCCTGCCACAAGCTTAGGCACCACTAGTGGCGCCTGCCACACAAGAGTAGTGGCACCTGCCACACTGTTTAGTATTTTTTTTTTATTATTTTGTTTTTTATTTATTTTACCTCTCATTTTTATTTTTATCTTAAAAAAGACAATAAAAATAAAAAATGTGCAAAACTTCATTTTAATCCTTAGATTTTTTAAAAGAAAATCAACTATTTTTCTTGAAAAACGTTAAAGGACTGTTCTTTGAAGTGTGCTGTAACTTGTGAATTTTGTTTGAACATTGCTTCCTGACTTTAAACAAAACCTTATCATAAGAATGTTGTTTGTATTTTTCTAGCCTCTGTTGCTAAGTTGCATGACTCTAAATGTCTTTGTTTCCAAACTGTGCGAATGCTTTCTCTGCCATACTTGTCATATTTATATGACCACTTATCCTTGCTGTTTGCCATGTTCACACTTGAAATTTTATTTCATATGTTGATTAATGCTTACGGTTTTAGAATTCTTGAACTCATATGTTTCATTATATTTCAACCTCAATATAACTCTTGTTTACAAGATGTTATCATTCCCCTTCCTTCCAAAGGAAAATTTTTCTATTGACCTCATGGTTCTAGGCATCCATTTTCCTTGACCTCGTAGTCATAGGATCCCCTCTTGACCTCATAGTCATAGAGTAATCTCTTCAACCTTGACCTTATAGTCATAGGTAAAGCTTTGATCTCATAGTCATGGCTCTTCCCCCCTTGGCCTCATAGCCATCACCCTTTGACCTCATAGTCAAAGTCTCTCTATTGACCTCATGGCCATAGATAGCTCATTATCACCTTGGCCTCATAGCCATTCAACCTTATAACTTTGAATTAGGTTAGAGTTTTAAACTCTATATGAGACTCGTCACTTTGAGTACTCACTTTTTCCCCTACAACTTAGACTTAGAGAGTTTCTTAAACTCTATATGAGCTCATACTCATTCCCCTTGGAACTTTGGCCATAGTCAATGGTTCCTCCTTCACCCCTTAGTTAGGTGAACTACGGTTGCTCTGATTCTTTAGTCAGATACGTAGGCACAAGATGTGACGTCTTGGCGAGCAAACTTAGTGTATATACCCCTAGGTCCTTACCTTACCCTTAGCAAACAAACATAACATAACACAAACTTAAACAAGAGGTTCCTGTAGAGTACTACAGATACTTAGGGTGCTAATACCTTCCCTTTGTATAAACAACCCCCGAACCTAGATCCTCTTAGGGTTTTCTTCGAACTTTACCCTTTCCTTTGGATAAATCAAAGCTCGGTGGTGAATTCAAAGAAATGTGATGCAAGTTAATTAATAGCTTGTTATCCGATTCTCACCGCAACAACGTATTTGAAATCTTACTCTTGTAGCATCAACTTAAGTCTGAGAATTTTTATAGATTTTCCTTGTACGTAAACATGTTGTTCATGTTCAATATCATGAAGCACTCCAACTATGTTTGAAAAGAAACATGAATATAGTTATACAATATAATTTATATTGGTGTAGGATAACTTGTGTATAACACTACCAGAGAGAACATTGTTGTCTCTAACTCTTTCTGAAATTGTTTCTATGGTAACAAATTTAAAATAATGACGTGAAATTGTGGATTCAGAGTCTTGAATATTTGTTATGACATTCGTTCGCAAAAACCATGCCTTTTTATGGTATAGAAATTTCTCTCTTCTATCAATTCTTTAGACGGTGGTATAAGATATTTGTTTATCGTTGCATGTAAAGGAGTTGCCTAAAGAAAAAAATATAGCAATAAAATATTGAAATCAATAATTTTATAAAGAAAAAATAATAATGTTAAATTTTCATTTCAGATGTGGTAAGCTTCTGATCACTAATATATGCTTTGCTGATGATTTAATTTTGTTCACTATAGGTGATCCTATGTCTGTGCAGATAATGATGAAGGAGTTCCATGACTTCTCTGCAGTAACTGGGCTAAAGGATAATTCTTCTAAATGTAGAGTATCCTTTGGAGGAGTTTCTAGTGAGAATCAAAAGAAGATAATGGAGAAAACTAAATTCAGTAATGGTAAACTTCCTTTTAAGTACCTTGGGGGTACCTCTTGACAGTAAGAAACTCACTGCCCACCTGTGTAGACCTATGATAGATAAAATGCTAGATAGAGTTACTCACTGGTCAGCAAGGTTACCCAGTTATGCAGGTAGATGTCAACTGATCTACAATGTGATGTTCTCTATAGAAAATTATTGGCTTCAATTGTTTCCTCTGCCTAAAAAAGTCCTGCATCCAATTGAGCAAATATGCAGGAATTTTCTATGGACTGGGAAAAAGAATTAGACTAGGAAATCCCTTGTTGCTTGGGATGTTGTTTGCAACTCAAAGAAAGCTGGTGGATTAAATGTCACATCCTTAGTTGAATGGAACCAAGCAACCATGGGAAAATTGTTATGGGATATTCATCAGAAAGATGACAAGTTATGGATTAAATGGATAAATATATATTATATGAAGAACCATAATGTAATGGATGCTCAGATTCCTAACCAGACTTCTTGGATTCTAAAAAAGCATCATGAAAACAAGAGAGAAAGTAGAAAATACAAGGCATTAGAGGGTTGTGCAGCAGGAAACTAAATATGAAAATGCCATAGTGTATAAGGATTTGAGAGGTGAAAAAGATATGGGAGTCACATTCTGATTGAAAACTATGCTATACCAAGGGCTCAATTCATACTTCGGATGACTCCCATGGGCAGACTATCCACAAAAGACAGGTTATGTAGATTTGGCATCATAACATATGATAATTGTGCTTTATGTGACCAAAGTGAAACTCTCGAGCACCTATTGTTTGACTGCAAGATCACAGGTAAAGTATGGGAGGATGTTCTAAAATGGGTAGGATACAATAGAAAAGTAAAAGCTTGGAAAGATGAATAGACTTGGTTTACGCAGGAAGTGAAAAAGAAAGGTTGGAGAAGGAAAGTCCTCAAAATGGCTTTAGCTGGAACAGTCAATGAAGTGTGGAGGAATCGAAAAAACATATGTTTTAATCATATTAATACTTGTAGCAATTGGAAAATGTAATTTTGAATACTATTGTTATTAGATGTGCTGCTCATAGGGTCTTAAAGAGACATGTCAATAGTAGTGGCACTTTAGATTAGTTGGATTTGTTTTTCCTTTGCCTGGATCCTCTATGGATCGGTTTGTATTGATTATTTGGTCAATAAAGTATATTATTTTCAAACAAAAAAAATTAGAATATAAAAGTATATTTTGTTAACAACAAATACAAAATTTTGGATAAAGAGTTAATACATTCTCATCTAACAAAATCATTTCTAGGAATGTTTGTTCTTCATCGTTTCACAGATTATAAACGTCCCACAATCAAACAACTCTGACTTGAAGTAACTAATTATCACGATAGGTGTTAAGATCTGTTATGGACTGGACCAATGGCTAGGCATGGCCAAATCCACTTCTGCTCCCAGAATAGCCCAATTGCCTAAAGCCCAATCCGCGAAGGGCAGAATACACTTTGCTGCCCTCCAACCGGGCAAGGATTACATCGCTCCCCGTGGTACTGCTGCCCGTCACGCACGGCTGCATTAATCCCAGGATAGCTATGGGCAGGTGCCCAGAACTACGCCTCTGCCCGACATAACAGCTAGTTTTGGGCAGTTACCTATTCTTTGGGAAACGGTTAGTTCGTCCCGAAAATAGGGACCGTTGGCCACGTGCTGGGGGCATTATATAAACCCTCTCACTTGAGAGGGTCAGGTATCCAATATTCATCCTAAGAATATACTTTGCATTTGCCCCTTTTTCTCTGACCCTTTCTTACTTGAGCGTCAGAGTGCCTTGCAGGTACACCCCCTCATCTCCTACAATCATCTGCCCTACGTGAAGGCCACGACGATCCAGTCTGATCAGCTCCGATCAGTGGTGCCGTCTGTGGGAACCCAGCTTCCCCGTCTTTTGATTCAAGATCCCCTATTTTCACTTCGAAGACTAAAGCCCTCTTCAAACCTCTTTCGATCATCATGGCCTCCACCAAGAATGATGTTGTCCGTCAAGAATCTACTATCGTCGTTATCCCCGATAACACCGACCACATCCTCTCCGGAGCTGCTTTCTCGAAGACAGATCATCGTGACGGGAAAACCGCCTCCCATACTCCCGATGGCGTGAAACCTCGAGCACAGTCTGCTGACCGTGTTTTTGAGCCTATTCTGGTTCTATAAAACGCTGACCCCAACACGGATGCTCTCATAGCCTCCCTCAACAGATCAAACCTCTTGATCTTCCAGCAAGGTGAAAAGATCAATGCCCTCGAGCACCTCCTCTAGGAGCGCCTGTCCTCGGAGAAGCCTCGCAGCCCGTCTCCGCATCCTCTGTCTCCCCCTCAGAAACGGAGGCGTGACAGGTCCAAAAGCCTCTCCCCGGAGAGAAGATGATCGAGATCAGAAGAGCCCGCAACCAAACTTGCACGAAGACGTCACCGGTCTCCTCCGTAGAAGTCAAGACATTCCCCTACATCAAAGAAGTCCAGGCCCTCAGAAAAGTGCGGGCATCGCCGTTCGCCCAGGAATTCTCCACGACGAAGCAGGAGCCGTGGTCGTAGCCATTCCTTCTCCCGTTCCCTGAGCACAAGCAGTGACGACGACGTCCATGGTCCCCCTCTCATAGGAGATCATGAACACCAGAATTCCTCGCGGATTGGAAAAGCCCCCCGCTTTAACGACCTATGACGGGACCTCCGACCCCGGCGAGCACATAGAAAACATAGAGGCAATGCTCCACTACCACAACGTGAATGGGGACATAAAATGCAGACTGTTCCCAATCACCCAAAGGAAAGAGGCTATGGCGTGGTTCAAGCGCCTTCCCCGAGGGTCGGTCACATCGTGGAGAGATTTGAAGAGCCGATTTGCCCGACATTTTACAGCTTCCCGACGACATCCCAAGTCGGAGGCCACCTTGGAAGCTATCATATAGAGCAGGGACGAGTCCATGCGGGCATATATTGAACAGTTTAACAAAGAAGCCGTGGAGGTCCGTACTACGGACCATATGAAAAAATATCTTCTCGAGAAGGGATTGAGACCAAAAAGCAAGTTTCGCAAGGCCGTCAGAATCGAGACCCCTCGAACATTAACAAAACTTCTTCGAAAAGCTTAAGCGTACATACAGTACAAAGAGAATGAGGCCGCATATCATGCCCGGGACGCAAGAGATCGCGAAAATACCCTGGCCCCAAAAAAAGATGAGCCGGAGACATCCCGACAAGGAAAAGAGAGGCGACGAGACGATCGCCCCCGAGAAGGTAAAGGGACTGCAGGCCGATTCATGGAGTATACCCTGCTCACCGCTCCTCGCAAATGCATTCTCTCCGAATGCATCAATACGGAGTTCAAGTAGGGAGGCGTCAAGTTCCCCAAACCAACGACGTCCAAAGGCAACGTGGATAAAAGTAAATATTGTCGTTTCCACCGCAGCCATGGCCACACGACCGAGGACTGCGTGCACCTTAAAGATGCTATTGAGATCCTCATCAAGGAGGGTCATCTGAAGCAATATATCAAAAAATGTGAGTCTTCAAAAAGGGAGGCGTCAGATTCAAAGAAGGAACCAGAATCATCCCCGTCCAGTCCTACCCTGCAGGTCGCTATGTCCATCACATGACCAGAGGACTTTGCCGTCCCAGATTATTTTGAGGAGCTGTCCTAGGTGTTCGCGCTCAGCACTTGGGAAGCATTCCCTGCAGCCATGGTTATCTCATGAGGGGGGGTACAATGAGCTGATAGTGGGATCTATTAAGCGAAAGTTCGAGCAGCTTATTGATTGCAGCCCTGACCGACTATCCACACTTGAGAAGATAAAGAGGCGTTCCCATCCGATCACCTTTTACCACGAAGAGCTGCCTGGAGGCTCTCCCAACTCACACATCCCCTTGCTCGTCAGGGCAAGATTGGCAAGCACCGACGTCAGACGAATCCTGGTCGACCAGGGTAGTTCGGTAGACATAATGTACATCATCCTATTTCGGGCCCTCAAGCTGGACCAGAAGAACCTCTCACCATACGTGGGATCCGATTTACAGGGGTTCAACGGAGCCACGGCCAAACCATGGGGGTACATAGAGCTCCTAGTCACATTCGGGGAAGAAGAGACGTCCAGGTCAATCAAGACCCAATTCCTGGTGATCGATTGCCCGTCACTCTACCAATGCATCTTGGGGAGACTGACCCTCGTAGAGTTAGTTGTTGTCCCTTCACTGTCCACCTCAAGTTGAAGTATTATACGGAGAAAGGTCACGTTGTGACATTGCACGGGGACATAGAGGCTGCCCGCAGATGTTTCGAAACAGCAACCCGGGGATAAAACCAAATCGGTGTAGCACCCAAAGCAGCTAAGCGGGCATGGGAGGAAGATCATCCATCCAAAGATGGCCAACCGAACAAGAAGCTGACACTCCCTGTGCACACTATCGACCTTGATAGCTGAATTTCAGAGGAAGGCGAGGAAGATAACAGTGAAGGTGCGTCGGCTGGGATGACCAGTTCATCCACGTCATCCCTCATGCGACCAGTTCCAGACGGAGAGTTTGAAGTCATCGCCTTCAGCAATAACCCCAACAGAGGGGTGAAGATTGGTGCTGGACTGCCCGGCGAGGTCAAGCAACAGCTGAAGAAGTTCCTGGACGACAATGCTGATCTATTTACATGGAGTGCCGCAGACATGCCCGACTTGGATCCTGAGACCGCATGCCACCATTTGACCATCGACCCAGCTGCCCGTGCCGTCGTGCAGTGCAGGCGGAAACAATCCGACGAAAAGGCACAGGCTACCAAAAAACTTGTACAAGACCTCTTAAAGGCAAAATTCATTTTGGAGGCCAGGTATACAACCTGGTTGTCCAATATTATACTTGTTAAAAAGCATAGTGGAAAATGGCGCATGTGCATTGACTATACTGATCTCAACCGGGCTTGCCCGAAAGATGCTTATCCCTTACCGAGCATAGACAAGCTCGTAGATAACTCTGCAGGTTTTAAACTTTTATCCTTCATGGATGCCTATTTAGGGTACAATCAAATCCCTATGGCCGAAAAGGACAAGAAGTACACCGCATTCATGACCTCCTCGGGGAAATATTACTACAATGTGATGCCCTTCGGTCTGAAAAATGCTAGGGCAACATACCAGCGCATGATGTACAAGGTCTTCCGATCAGAGATCAAAGACATGCTCGAAGTTTACATGGACGATATGATCTTGAAATCCAAAGAGGAATTCGACCATATGGCCCATTTGAAAAAGGTCTTCGACCAGGCCAGGAAGTGGAAAATGCGCTTCAATCTAGAAAAATGCACCTTCGGCGTGCGTGCGGGGAAGTTCCTCGGATTCTACCTCACCGAAAGAGGAATAGAGGCAAATCCAGACAAGTGCCGAGCATTCGCGGAGTTCCCCACGCCCAGATCAAAGAAGTCCATACAATTCCTCAACGGCATGCTCGCTTCACTTTCCCGCTTCGTGGCCAAGTCTGCTCAACACGCCCGACCCTTCTTCAAGCTCCTCAGAAAGGAGGCCAATTTCAAATGGACGGAGGAGTGCGAGCAAGCTCTGACCCACCTTAAGCGAACCCTGTCCGAACCTCCTGTGCTTTCTCTACCAGAATGCGGGGAGACCTTGTACCTATATCTTTCCATTGCCAGCGAAGCCATCAGCGGTGCACTCATCCGCGAAACAACGGACGGGCAAAAGCCCATCTATTTCACCAGCAAGGCCCTGCAAGGGCTAGAAATTAGGTACGCGCAGATAGAGAAAGTCGCCCTTGCCCTCTTTACCGCTGCGAGAAGACTCAGACACTACTTCCTGGCCCACACCATAGCAGTACGCACGGACCAACCCATCAGGCAGTTGCTTCACCGACCAAATATGGCCAACAGGATGCTCAAATGGCCCCTAGAGTTATCAAAATTCGACAATCACTACGAGGGCAGGAAGGCCCTCAAGGCACAAGTCTTGGCCGACTTCGTGGCAGGGATGACACCTTCATCGTCCCCGTTAGGCATGACGCAGAGATGGACCATATACGTGGACGGGGCATCCAGCCCCTCTGGTAGCGGCGCAGGTATCATCCTCAAAAATGAGGAAAGAATACTAATCGAAATATCTCTAGTCCTGTCCTTCCCTACGTCCAACAACCAAGCAGAATACGAGGCCTTCCTCGCAGGACTACGGCTGGCAAATGACGTGGGCGCCAAGGAGATAAAGATTTACACAGATTCCCAGCTCATAGCATCCCAAGTACGGGGAGAGTTTCAAGCAAATAAGGACCAGCTAGTCAAATATTTGACACTGGTGATGGAGAGAATCACCAAGTTTGACGCGTGGGAAGTCCAACACATCCCCCTCGAACGAAACACGCGGGAAGACGTCTTATCCAAGCCGGCTAGCACCAGAAAGAAAGGCGGCAATAAATCCATCGTCCAAGAAATACTCGCCCAACCCAGCATCGAGAAACCGTCGCAGCTGCCTGACGTCAACACCATCGGGGACAGTCACTGTTGTATGCCCCCCCGTGTACGATTACCTCAACAAAGGGGAGCTTCTCGAGGACAGCAAGGAGGCCAACGTGGCTAAACGGAGAGCTTGCTCATACGTGCTGATTGAGGACAAACTCTACCGACGAGGATTTTCCATCCCCCTCCCGAAATGTGTCGAGGAGAGCAAAGTCCCCAAAATCCTCCAAGAGATCCACGAGGGCATCAACGCGCAACATTTGGGAGGGAGATCATTGGCACGAAAAGCCCTGCGAGCAGGATACTATTGGCCGACCATGCAGCACGACGCCAAAGAGCACGTCCAAAAGTGTGACCGGTGCCAGTGTCACGGGGACATGCACCTGGCACCCCCAACGAGTTGAAAACTCTATCTTCGCATTGGCCCTTCGCCTGGCGGGGGATGGATATACTCGGCCCCTTTATAATGGGGTCTTCTCAAAACAAATTTCTGATCGTGGTCGTCGACTACTTCACCAAGTGGATTGAGGCCGAAACCTTCGCCAAGATCACAGCTTTCAACATACTCCGCTTCTATAAAAGGAACGTCCTCGCCCGATTCGGGGTACCCTAGGCCCTGGTGACCTACAATGGAACCCAGTTCACGGACAAAAAGTTCCAAGACTTCGTCACCAAATTAGGCACGAAGCAACACTTCACCTCCGTCGAGCATCCCCAGACTAACGAGCAAGCGGAGGCCGCGAACAGGATAATCCTTCGTGGCCTAAAGCGAAGGCTGGGCGAAGCCAAAAAGAAATGGGTCGAGGAGCTACATAGCGTGCTCTGGGCCTACAGAACAACACCACACTCCACCACCAGGGAAACCCCTTTCCGACTAGCTTACAGAACTGAGGCGGTGATACCTGTGGAGATCAAGGAACCTTCTAGACGAACGGAGGCCCCCCTAGACGAGGAGATGAACGACGAAGCCTTGAGAGAAGAGCTCGATCTGGTCAAAGAGATACGGTCGGGGGTAGCTCTCTGCGAAGCTTCATTTAAACAACAAATAACCTTGCGCCACAATGCTAGAGTCATAAAGTGCGACTTCCCTGTTGGCAGCCTAGTCCTGTGCAGAAACCAGAAGGATTCGCGTGAAGGAAAGCTAGCCGCGAACTGGGAAGGGCCCTACAAGGTCAAGTCCAAAACGGGCACCGGAGCCTACTATTTAGAAACTCTGGACGGAGAATCATTTGCTCGACCATGGAACGCTGAAAAGCTCAAACAATACTACAGTTAGAGCCAACTACGAGGTCGGACTAACTGTCGATGAGATCTCCCCTAAATAGGGAAACGACTCGGCCATAGGATCTTGCCCCGGTGTAAGCACGATCCATTTTACAACGCCGACCAGTTTCTGCTTATAGGATGTGCAGACTCTACGCACAACGGGGATACCTCAATTGAGCTCCACCTTGCCACACCAATTAGGCAGGACACCCAGCTCGCGATGGGAACCGTCCAAGCCTATGAGATTAGTACCTCAACCGAGATCCTAGTCTCACCACGGGCGAAACCACTTCCCCGTCCATTCGACCAGTTCCCCTCACTGTCGAACACATCTACGTTGAGCAATTCTCTAAATCATATAACAAATCGACTTTGATGATCCTCGACTGCGTGGAGAGATGGTCGAGTGGTCGGAGGTGTATTTCGACCTTCAACGAGGCTAAGAGCTCGGTCGAGGTTTTAACTTTGTGGCGTGAACTTCCCATCGCAAGCCGGGTGTTCTGCCTAATTGGTACGACGACGACGGAGCTCGTTCGAGGAGTCTTCGTCGGATCAAAGTCCTTGCGCACACACAACGCGGCGGCCCTTGATCGTCGTGTTTCATATAGAGGTGTCGCGCCTGTACCCTAGCGCGCCCCATAATCGTGACGTTGGTTTGTCGCGGGTAGTGTCTAACTGTAGTATTGCTTAAGTTTCTCAGCGTTCCATGGTCGAGCAAGTTCTTCCCCATGTAGATTTTCGAGGTAGTAGGCTCCTGTCCCCGTTTTTACGCGAACGCGGTACGGGCCCTCCCAGTTCGCGGCGAGCTTGCCCTCTCACGAATCTTTCTGGTTCCTTCGTAGGACGAGGGTGCCAACCTGAAAATCTTGTTTAATAACTTTGTCGTTATAACGTAGAGTTATTTTTTGCTTAAGTGAGGCCTCCTGGAGGGATGCGCCTGTCCTTATTTCCCCGACGAAGTCGAGCTCTTCCCTCAGGGCTTCGTTGTTGGCGTCCTCATCGAGGGGGGCCTCCGTCCTCCTTGAGGGTTCCCTGATTTCCACGGGGATCACCGCTTCAGTTCTGTAGGTCAGACGAAAGGGGGTCTCCCCGGTCGTGGAATGCGGGGTTGTTCGGTAGGCCCAGAGGATGCTGTGTAGTTCCTCGACCCATCGTTGATTGGCGTCGCCCAGTCGGCATTTCAATCCCCGAAGGATCACTCTGTTCGCTGCTTCGGCCATGCCCGTTTGTTTGAGGGTATTCGACCAACGTGAAGTGCTACTTTGTGCCCAGTTTGGTGACGAAGTCTTGGAAGTTCCTGTCGGTGAACTGTGTCCCGTTGTCGGTGATAATCACTTGGGGTGCGCCGAATTGGGCGAGGATGTTCCTCTTGTAGAAACGTAGTATGTTGAAGGTCGTGATTTTGGCCAAGACTTCCGCCTCGATCCATTTCGTGAAATAATCCATGCCGATGATGAGGTACTTGTTTTGGTATGACCCCACGACGAAGGGCCCGAGGATATCCATTCCCCACCATGCAAACGGACATGGGGACGACAATGTTTTGAGCTCGTTTGGAGCGGTAAGGTGCATGTCCCCATGTCATTGGCATCAATCGCATTTCTTGACGTGTTCCTTGGCGTCCTGCTGCATGGTGGACCAGTAATAACCTACTCGGAGAGCCTTACGGGCTAAGGATCGCCCGCCGAGGTGTTGTGCGTTGATTCCCTCATAGATTTCCTGGAGTATATCGGGGACCCTGGTCTCCTCGACGCACCTGAGGAGGGGGATAGAAAACCTGTGGCGGTATAGTTTATCCTCGACTATTGTGTACGAGCACGCTCGCCGCTTAACCATCCCGGCTTCTTTGGGATCCTCGGGCAGTTTGCCCGTCGTGAGGTATTCATATACCGAGGTCATCCAGCAATTGCTGTCCCCAATGGCGTTCACGTCCGTTGCCGAAACAGGTTTGTCGATGCTCGGGCGGGAAAACATTTCTTGAATGACGGATTTGTTTCCGCCTTTCTTCTTTGTGCTCGCCAATTTGGACAAGACATCTGCTCGGGTATTGTGCTCGCGTGGGATGTGGGTTACTTCTGCGGAGGTGAAGTTTTTCATCTTTTCTTTCACCAAGTTCAAGTATTCGATGAGGTTGTCGTTCTTGGCTTGGTACTCTCCTCGGACTTGCGAGGCTACGAGCTGGGAGTCGGTGAAGATTTTGACCTCTTTGGCGCCAAGGTCCTCGGCCAGTCGTAGCCCGGCGAGGAAAGCCTCGTACTTTGCCTGGTTGTTTGATGTCAGGAAGGATAACTCGAGGGAGACCTCGATCAGGATGCCTTCCTCGTTCTCGAGAATAATGCCCACCCCACTCCCTTTCGTGTTGGATGCCCCGTCGACATAGATTGTCCATTTTTGGAATCCGTTGGTCGAAGGTTCCGGGACGGTCATTTCTGCCACAAAGTCGGCCAATACTTGAGCCTTCAGGGCTTTCCTTCCCTCGTACAGGATGTCGAACTCGGCGAGTTCGAGCGACCATCTGAGCATCCTTCCTGCAATGTCTGGTCGACCGAGGAGTTGCCTTATTGGTTGCTCGGTTTGTACAATGACCGTGTGGGCTAAGAAGTAATGTCGTAACCTCCTGGCTGCGGTGACGAGGGCCAGGGTGACTTTCTCGATCTGCTGATACCTGAGCTCGGGGCCTTGGAGGGCCTTGCTCGTTAAGTAAATCGGCTTTTTCCCGTCTGGGGTTTCCCGGATGAGGACAGCGCTGACCGCTTCACTCGTGATTGCGAGATATAAGAATAATGTCTCCCCGTTCTCCGGCCGTGAGAGGACCGGGGGTTACGATAAGACTTGTTTGAGGTGGAGGAGCGCCTGCTCGCACTCCTCGCTCCATTCAAATGTCGTTTTTTGTCAAAGAAGCTTGAAAAACGGGAGTGCGTATTGTGCAGATTTGGCGACGAAGCGAGAGAGGACGGTCAGCATCCCGTTCAGTGATTGTATTGACTTCTTCGAGTTCGGGGTTGGGATCTCGGAGAAAGCCCTACATTTGTCGGGGTTGGCCTCGATCCCTCGCTCCGTGAGGTAGAAACCGAGGAACTTGTCCGCCCGAACGCCAAAGGTGCATTTGTCGGGATTGAACATCATACGTCATCTCCTCGTAGTGTCGAATACTTTCTTGAGATGAGCGGCGTGGTCGAATTCTTCTGCGTATTTGACGATCATGTCGTCCATATAGACCTCGAGCATGTCGCCGATCTCTCCAAGGAAGACTTTGTTCATCATCCGTTGGTAGGTCGCGCCGGCGTTCTTCAGGCCGAAGGGCATTACGTTGTAGTAGTAATTGCCTGACTCGGTCATGAAGGTTATATGCTGCTTGTCGGCCTTATCCATGGGGATTTAGTTGTACCCCGAGTAGGCATCCATGAAGGACAATAACTTGTAACCTGCAGAATTGTCGACCAGCTGGTCGATGTTAGGCAAAGGATAAGAGTCTTTCGGGCACGCCCGGTTAAGATCGGTATAGTCAACACACATCCTCCATTTTCCATTATTCTTTTTTACAAGTACAATGTTGGACAACCAGGTTGTGTACCTGGCCTCCGAAATAAAATTCGCCTCTAGGAGGTCTTTTACAGCTTTTTCACCAGCCTCCGCTTTTTCGAGAGACTGCCTACGCCTACGTTAAACTATGGCCCTAGCAGCCGGATCTATGGTGAGCTGATGACAGGCCACCTCGGGGTCAAGGCCAGGCATCTCGGAGGCGCTCCATGCAAACAGATCAACATTCTCTCAGAGACATGCCTTCAGCTGCTTCTTCGCCAGTTCGGGGAGTCTAGTGCCAATCTTCACGCTTCGGTCTGGGTCATCTCTGAGGGCGACGAGCTCGAAATCTCCGTCTGAGACGGGGCGTGCTGGGTGGAGGGGTTGCCCGTTGTTTTCCGCCTGGAGCTCGAGGTCAGCTGCTCCGCTTTCTTCATGCTCGCCAAGGAACCTTCTATCGAGGTCGATCGCGTTGACGCGCGGGAGTGGCTTTTGCATAGCGTCCGGGGATGACTTCGCTCCGGTCTTGGGCTTGGTGCTGATGGAACTCATGTCTTTGATTGCGGCGTCGAAGCATCTCCTGGCTGCGTCTATATCCCCGTGCATCGTAACGACCCGATCCCTGGCCGTGTAGTACTTCATCTTGAGATTGACCGTTGATGGCACTGCCGTAAGTTCGGCCAGGTTGGTCCTCCCGAGGATGCAGTTGTAAAGGGACGGACATTCGACCACCAGGAAGTGGGTCTTGACTTGTCGGGCAGTGTCTTCGGCCCCAAATGTGACCATCAGTTCAACGTAGTCCCACGGTCTGGTGGTGGTGCCGTTGAACCCCTGCAGATTTAAACCCACGTAAGGGGTCAGATGTCTCTCGTCGAGCTAGAGAGTTCCGAACAGGTGAGCGTACATGATGTCGACCGAACTTCCCTGGTCGACAAGGATCCTGTGAACGTCAAAATTCGCCATCTGTGCCCTGACCAAGAGGGGGATAACGGCGTTGGGCACTCCGCCTTGGAGCTCTTCAAGGTAGAAGATGATGGGGTTTGATTTCCCTTGCACCTTCTCGAGAGTGGTGGTCTTCATCGACATTACAGACTCCAGTTTGTCAAACTTCCGCTTGATCGACCCTACTGACACCTTCTCGTAACCACCTCCAGATATGACCATCGTTTTGGGGGAACCTTCCCACGTGCTGCGGGCTGCGACGGGGTCTTTGTGGGGGAAGTTTGTCCACATGCTGTGAACTGCCTCTTGGCCCTCGATGCCCTTGGGGACGAAGAAGTCCTCGGGTCAGGTGACGTTGAGGGCGACCTACAGCCGACTCTCGTCAGGAGGAGGTGTCGTCTCCTCGACGCTTTGGGCTTCCCGGGCACCGGGACGAGGGGTGTCGTTCTTCTGGGCATATTTCTTTAGGTGCCCTTCCTTGATCAGGATCTCAATTGCATCTTTGAGATGGATGTAATCCTCTGTGACATGTCCATGGCTTCGGTGGTACCTGTAGTACTTGGACCTGTCCGTGTTTGATTTGGAGGGTGTTGGCTTGGGAAAGCGGACACCCCCTTTCTGAAATTTCGAGTAGGCTCACTCGGAGAGGATTCGCGCGCGGGGGAGCATTGAGCGACGTGTATTCTGTGAACCGGCCTGCAGAACCTCTCGGTTCGCGACAGTCCCGGGGTCGGCCTTCCTTCTTTCTTTCTCCCCCACACCGGGGGGGAGGAGAGTCTTCATCTTTGTGGCTGCATGGGCCATCTCGTCGCCGCGAGTCAAGGGCTATTTGAGCGGTCTGCGTCTCCTCGAACTCAATATACGATTGATTTTGGAAGAGCAGGTCTTCCAAGTTGAGAGGCTTATGGATGCCTACAACCTTGGCGAAGTCAGTACCAGTGCGTAGTCCCCGTGCGATCAGGAACTTCTTCATGTCGTCGGTCATGTGGACCTCGACGGCTTCTTTGTTGAATCTCTCGATGTAGTCTCTGAGGGATTTATTTCGTCCTTGGAAGATGGCCTCCAGGGAGGCCACTGTCTTTGGGTGTCGACGAGAGGCGGTGAAATGCCTGGAGAACTGCATTTTTAGATGTCTCCAGGACATGATGGATTCCGGAGCAAGCCTCTTGTACCAAGTCATGGCTCCTTTCCGGAGGGTAGTCGGGAAGAGCCTGCACTTGGTAGCTCCCCTGACGTTTCTATAGTCAAGCAGGGCTTCGAAGTTCTCGATATGATCGTCAAGATTGGTCGTGCCATCGTAGGTCCCCAGTTGTGGGGGCTTCTCCATCCCCGTGGGGATAGGTGTGTCCATAAATTCTCTAGACAGAGGAGTCCTCTGGTCGTCTTCATCGCTTCTGGCTGACGATCTTGACGGGGAGTGGTGGCCCCGACCGGGTCCATGGCGCCGAGGCGAGCTTCTGGGGCGGTCCTTCGGCCTTTCGCCTTCAGCTGTGCTCCTCTTCTTGGTCGGGGAACGCCGATGCTCGCCCTGCGGAGGGGAGCGAGGGCGCTTCTGGGCGACTGCTTGCTGGGGTCGTTCCAGGCGCGGCCTGTGGCCCTCGCACTGTGAGGAGGGGCTGCGAGAGCTGGCCAGATGATTCCTTCGCGAGGAAGGGGAACGGTTGGGAGATGGTGGGTGATGATGCCTTCGTGGGGAAGAGCGTCGTGGTCGCCCTCTCTCGAGCACTTCGATCCTGAGATTTTGTCGGGCAATCAATTGGTTGGTCTGGTTGACCAATGCGAACAGGGCCACCGTGCCCAGGTCAGCGTTTGGTGGTGGAGCGACTGGCTGGTAGACGATCGGCGGGATGTCATGTTCGGCGGCGTCGTATGCCACGTCTTCAGAAAAAGGGGAGGCAGTCTGACCGTCCCTTATGTCGCCTTCTTCGATGTGGGCGGCAGCGTTGTCCTCACGGTGGGTTCCGTTGTCGAGCTGCATGAAGGCGGTGTCCGGAGCGTTGTTCCCATGTTGGGTGCTGGTGCTGGCCATGGTAGTTATGAAGGGAGAGATTGCTTTGGTTTAATGATGAATAAAAAATAGGGAAGCAGTAGTTCCCACAGACGGCACCACTGATCGTACCTGAATCAGACAGTTTGACAGTGGCCATCAATGTCGTATGGACTTCAGCTTCGGTGATGATGATACGGCCGGGGGGTGTACATGCAAGGTACTCCGACACTTAAGTCAGGTAAGGTCAGAGAAAAACAAGTACAAAAAGTAGGTGTGAGTTTAGAATGTGAAGTAACCTGACCCTCTCAAGTGAGAGGGTATTTATAGAGATCCCCTAGCGCGGGGCCAACGATTACCTGCACAGGGCTGGATTGTCAGACCCAATTCAGGTAACTGCCAGAGCTTACGTGGCATAAGAAAGACCAGCACGTGGTCTTCTCCCTGGGTAACGGTCCCGAGATCTCCGGAAGTAGGGCAGACCGATTCTTTCGGAGGTGGGGAGGTTACAAGAGAACGTGTCCTCGCGGGGAGGAGCCCTTGTGTGTCGGGGAGAGACGTCGAGCCCTACAAGGCTTGAGGTCTATATTCGACGGTCTCTGCTGCACGTGCCCAACAGTGCTGAAGGCTGGCACGTGCTCGACGCAGGTATTGCATAAGGGCCTTGTTGGGCCGTCCTAGGTCGTGTGGGTTGGGCCTGCCCGTCAGAAGGTCAGGCTCCGGCCCAGTCCAGAACAGTTATAATGAACCTTTAACCACAATAAAATTTTACTATTATATTCACCTTAATGTGTAAGTCAAATTCATCCATTCATCGGTTTTCTTTTCTGGTCTAAAAAATAGTCTATTATATTTTTTTAAATGATATAAATATTAAAATTTTGTTCACAAATGAAATTGATAATTTTTACTTTCATTATAAGATAAACAGTTGTAAATTTAATGTGATTGTATTGTTCGGTAATAAAATTAAAAATTAAATTAAATTACAGATTGATAGTAAAAAATATAATGTAATAAAATTTAATTAGTTTTTCAAATTTCAGTAATAATTTTAATAATATAAATTTTAAATATTTATTATAATCATTATTGCATTTCATCGAGAACAACTTTAAATATACTTTATTGTAAATATTATACCAACATTTGATTTTTTTAATCATGACATTAATTTTTCTGACATTAATGTTATAAAAAAGTTTTTACAATGATTTGTAATATTTTGTCTTAAAAATAGTTTACCCTCTTCTATTATTAGTGACAAGTAATTTATTTTTATAAAGAATAAAATTATTTTTTTAACATTTTGTTATGTGTTATTAATATTTGTGATAAAATATCATGACTTATATTTTTTAATGTTCAAGTAAAATAAAATAGCATATTTAGTATTCATATGTATTTTTCAATTTTCAATTTTCAACAATAATATAAAATTTAAATATTTATTATTTTCACTATTGAATTTAATTGTGAACAACTTTAAATATTTATTATTTTGGTAAGTTATGGCATTTCAAACCTCCAAAATAGCACTTTAAAACCGCCACAATTTGTACAATTTTCTCATATGTTTTCAAAACTTTCAGTGAGGTAACCGGTTAAATGAACATGTTTTTTGAAAAATTGTTACATTAATTTTGAGGTAACCGGTTACATCCCTGATGTAATCGGTTACCACTTAACCAGTGGCACTTTTTCATGAAAATTATGATCCAAACAAATTTTTGAATGCATATATGAACCATGACATCTTTTCATGTATTTGTACTCTTTTAGAGAGGTATTAAGGCACTATATAAACTATACTTTTTAGAATTCAAACTCATTTATTTTTCATAGCAATTCAAAACTTATATTCTCCCATTTTTAAAATCAAGTGTTCTTGACATAACTTTTTGTTGAAACTTCTGCACATCAATTTCATTACACTTTCAAATAGTTTCAACTACATAAATCATTAAGCACTTGCACTACATATTAATAATTGCCTACTTGATAGAGAAGATCAATTCTAGGAATTGATATACATTGTTATATAAATTCAAACACTTGTAAAAATTCAGATTGTTGTGATTTCCTTGTTGTCCAGGATTGTTGGAAGCAAGAGAGTGAATAAGGGAGGATTATTCTCTTGCTGCACTTTATAAAGATCATAAGGGGATTGTTCTTATTGATTGTGTTGCTTATGTTAGAAGATTGTAGGATAGGTCTTGGTGGAAGACTTGTACAAAGATCTAACATAGTAAAAATATCTCACGGGGAGTGAAGGGACTGGAATACTCTCAGATTGTGAGGGAAACCAGGATATATCATTGTGTCCTTTACTTTCTGCATTTATTTTTCAGCATATTTACTTTCATATCATTTCTGAAAAATAACAAAACCAGTGCTAACACTTCAAATTGAGAAAAGTCCAATAAATTTAATTCACCCCCCTTTTAGAGACCGGCATATACTTACAATTGGTATCAGAGCAGGTTCAAGTAATTTTCTCTTGTGATCCAAAATGGCTTCCACAAACCCGGTATTCAGAGACGGTGGAGGCAATAACAAGCTTCCATTGTTTTGTGGTGAATACTTTGATTTTTGGAAAATTCGTGTGAAGGCACATCTAGAAGAACAAGGAGAAGATATTTGGGATGTTGTACAAAATGGTCCATTTGTTCCTACTAGTGTTGTCGATGGCGTTGAGACAAAAAAATTAAAAATTCATGGAATGGAGATGATAATAAGAAGGTACTCTACGACAAGAAAGCAATCAACATATTTCAAAGTGCACTTAGCATGGATAAATTCTTTCGAATTTCTCAATGCACAACGGTGAAGGAAATATGGGATACGTTAGTAGTAACTCATGAAGGAACCGCTGAAGTAAAAAGATCAAGATTGAATACATTATGTCAAGAGTATGAATTATTCAGAATGCAACTCAGAGAATCCATCCTTGATCTACAAAAGATATTTGTTCACTTAACTAATCACCTGATTGCTCTCGGTAAGACTTTTACTAACAATGTATTAAATCTTAAAGTTCTTAGGTCTTTAACTAGGGAATGACAACCAAAGGTGACGACGATATCAGAAAAGAAGAGTCTTTCTACCATGGCGTCTGCTTCCTTATTCGAAAAACTTCAAGAATATGAAATAGAACTTGAAAGATTACAGCAACATGAAATACAAGCAAAAGATTCAAAAGATGTTGTATTAAAGACAAAAGTCAAATTTCATGATAGCAATCAAGAGGAGGAATCCACTGATGACGATGATGATCTTATTAAAAAGTTTAAAAAGTTCTTGAGAAAATAAAGGAAAAAGGAGATCATTCACAAAGAAGCACCAACAAGGAGAGTTACATGTTTTGAATGTGGAAAAGGGACATGTTAAGAGAGAGTGTCCTACACTTGAAGAGAAAGAAAAAATCAAAAACAAGAATCACAAAAAGGAAAAGAAAGCATATGTAGCATGAGATGACAATGAAATAAGTTCATCTTCAGATGAAGATCATGCATACAAGGCATTGATGGTCTCACATCATTCAAGTGATGAAGACAATGAGGTACTTGAAGGTCATATGCTAGCATTGTCAAATCAAGATTGGCCTTTAAAGACACAAGACCATATAACATGGTAGTTTTAAAAGTTTCATTGATTAAAAAGATGTTTTGAAGAAGCATCAATATTGATATCAACCTTGACATTAAATTCTTATGAAGGAGATAAGTGTCTAATTTTGTGCTATTAATTTTCAATTATCATAATATACCATTCCTATGTTATCACATTGCTTTGTACTTTATTCTACTTTGTCTTCTTTTTGATGATGTCAAAAGGGAGAGAAATAGTAGGTATTGTATTTGTTCTTGTTCATATTACTTTCAGGGGAGAAAGTCTTGAATTACAAAAGCAAGGGGGAGATATACAAGATAGAAGGAGTTTCTAGTTGCTACTCAACTTTTCAAATTTACATATTGAAGCAACTCATTGATGAACAAGTTAAATTTCAAACGATGGTTTGTCATCATCAAAAAAGGGGAAGAATGTGAAGAATAATTCTTCTTGTCCTTGGTTATAGTTTTCATGAAGACAAACACATCAACAAAAAGAAGTCAAAGCTTGAAGACTAGAGCAATCAAGTTCAAATTATTAAAAAGTTTTGAAAAATTAATGGAAGAATCAAGATGGTTGAATATGCATTACAATTCAAGTATATATATCTTAATTTCTCATAAAAAAATCATGCATATTCATCTTAAACCTTTCATGCATCTTTTAAAATTATTTTTAAATTAACTATTCTGTTTTTGGTAAATTATGGCATTTCAAATCGCCGTAATAGCACTATAAAACCGCCAAAATTTGCACAATTTTCTCATATGTTTTCAAAAAGTGTTTTTCAAAACTTTCAGTGAGGTAACCGGTTACGTGAACATGTTTTTTGAAAAATTGTTATGTTACTTTTGAGGTAACCGGTTACATCCCTGAGGTAACCGGTTACCACTGAACTAGTGGCACTTTTTCATGAAAATTCTGATCCAAATGAATTTTTGAATGCATATATGAACCATGAAATATTTTCATGTATTTTTACTCTTTTAGAGAGGTATTAAGGCATTATATAAACCATACTTTTTAGAATTCAAACTCATCTCTTTTTCATAGCAATTCAAAATCTCTCACGGGGAGTGAGGGGACTGGAGTACTCTCGGATTGTGAGGGGAACCAGGTGTCATACCCCAAATTTTGACCACTAATATTTCTCATCATTGTGCAAATCATCACCACAATATGGATGAACCAACATGCCTCATCAATCTCCTCAAAGATGGTTGAGCATTCACTATAATCAGAATTAGGGTTTTAAACCCTCTCAGAGCATTTAGACAAAGGATCAATCAAGAATTGACATGATCTTCACCTTGCCTAACCTCTCAAACATCCAAAAAGGATCAAGAGGACTCCCACATCAAGAATCAAGCACAAGGTTACAACATTCTGAGTGGATCAAGCCTCAAGATCGCCAGTGTCACCAAATTAGGGTTTTGGTCGACCAAGGCCTCCAGGTGGAAATTTTCATCTGGGAATGAGCCAATTCTTCAAAACACAACTTAAGATGCTACTAGGGACCTCATGAACCCAATCATCAAGTCAATTTGGCCTCAGGGGATGCATACACCAAAAATCAGGAATTAGGGTTTCTTGACCTAATTCACCCCTAAGTTGACTTTTGGGACAAAACATGAGCCAAGACCTCAAGACATGATTTGAGGGTCTCCCATACACTACATTGATCCATTTACAACAATGGATTGATTCTAGAAGCTTGATCCACAAGCTTCAATTTCATCAGGACCACAATTAGGGTTTTGAGGAAAAAGTCAATTGTACTCTTGAATTTTGACCCAGAAATGCTCCCTAACCTTGGGACATGATTCAATACACCCTATAACACCTATGGAACATATCCATCAAGTTTGATTTAGGTCAAGGACTTGATTTCATAGAGGATCGCACAGTTTGGAATTCATCTGGTAAAAAGTCAACTGTGCATAAAAGTCAACTTTGACTTTTTGAGATTTTTCATAATTATGGTTCCTTGACCCTAAAATGATGTTAATGTGTGATTGGAATCATCATTCATCAAGAAAAATCAAAGAAAGTGGGATAACTTGTAAAAGGGGTAACCATAAAAACTTAGAATTTTTCTAAGTTATGGAACAAAGTGGCTAGGGTACCAACTTCCAAGGATCATAACTTGAGATCCAAGCAACCATTTTGGATTATCCAAATATGGATTTGTATCTCTCATGGTATAATTTAAAAGTGTCAACTACACCTCATTCCAATTCCTCATGGATTTTAAGTTATGGAGTGATCAAAATGGCTGAAAACATGAAATGTCACTTTTTCCAACACTTAGTGAAATTTTCACTAAGTCTGAATCTGTCTTGCTTTTTTTCCAAATGTATGGGGATTTTTCACTTGGATCCAAAAAGTATCAAGACAAACTATGATCACACATGTGTTGTATCACATGAGAGCTTTCCAAAATGGCCAAGAACTCCATCAAATTCCATCTGAGCTAAGAGTTGTGACAATGGCAATATGCCTTGCTGCAAATGTCTTAACAAGGCAAATTTGAGCATTTTGCTCGATTTGATCAAATTTTACAAATGAAAAACAATTTTATCCATTTGAACACCTCAGGGGGAGACCAAGGAGGAACCAACACTGATCCATAAGCCTCCCAAGTCTTTGGAACTATAAGTAGCATGCCAAACCTAAAAAGCCTAAAAGGGGGACAAGACTCCAATTTTGTTTTGGAGCATTCAATGGGTGCACCAAGGTGGCATGAACTGAGCCATTTCCAACTGAATGAGTCAAGGATAAGCTCTGAATCAAAGACACATAGGCCTGTGCTCTAACCTCTAGTCAATGGCTAGAGGAAACTTAAGATTCCAAAGTGATCCAATTGGACAACAGCCTGTTGCAGTTGCCATTCACTATTGCTTGCAAAACAAACTTGCTCTATTATAAATAGAGCTCATTTGTGCTCAGTTTAAGTACACCAAAGCACTACAACACTTGCTTTCCTCAAAATCCCTTTCTCTAGGCAAAAATGCCTTCTTTAGCAAGGTAACTCTGAGTTTTTGAGTTATAGAGCATTTCCACCACAGCTCATGATCCAAACACATCCAATATGTCATACCTAAACTGTCCAAACTCTCACAAGTGACCTGTAACACCAAAATCACAAAGTCCCCTCTCAAAACCTCAAAATTGGATTTTTTTTGCACTTTTCAAGCCATGTCTTGATTCAGTCACTTTCAAAACCAGATAAGACCTCAAACACACTCCAAATATCATCCTTGAACTGTCCCAAATGGTTCCACACACCTAGAACACCATTTGAGAGAGTTGCTATATTGGTCACTTTTGCCCCTTTTGCAAGAAAGAGCTCAAACTTGTTCCTGAGGATTCCAGTTGGTTCCAACCATTCTAAAAGCTCCTAAGGGGTCATTTGAGGGTGTCCAAAGCATCAAATTGTTTCTGGAATAAAGCACTTGACAGATTGCCCAAAAAGCTCCTAAAGAGGTAAGTATCACAACTTGAACTCTTTGAAATATGCACTGCTTTGAAGTCCACTGATCATGCACATCTTATACATGTTATATATGTTGTGTTTGAACCAATTCAACATGTAATTCATGCCTGTAACAAGAGGTAACATAGAAAATGCAAATCATGGCCTATTTCAAAACCACTATCGGGTATTTCAATAGGAGCCTCATCTTAAAAAAACCACCACCACCATTAGATTCCTTGTGAAATTCTAGGCAGGATAGACCTAAATTTTGTCTCAATCCATGGAGAAATGAGAAAGTTACAAGCTTCACGTTTTTGGCCAAAATCTTGCCTTGCCTTGCCTTGGCCAGGCCAAAAACAAGGCAACCCTCATATATCAATGGGGTGGTTTTGATACACGGATGTATCACCACCCCAGTGGTAGAGGGCACGCGCTGCACACAAGAGGTCTGGGGTTCGAATCCCCCTCGCCCCAGATCCTCTTTTATCACTTTTTTCACTTTTTATTATTTTTCATGTTATTTTTAAATAATTTGGGAAATTAATAACTCTCTCAATTTTAATTATTTTTTATTGGTTCTTTTTGTAAAAAATCACAAAAATGTTAAAATATTTGTTTCCACACAAAAAAATCAGATTTATATTAATTATTTAATATAGTTGATATTTTTGTAAATAAATTCATTTTTTATTGTTTTAAACCTTTTAAAAATGAATATCCACCTTGAAAAATCAAGACCAAATGAGTTTTAATTCATCTTGTGATTAAAACATCATTTTTCAAACCTTAACCAAAAATCACAAGTTGTTTATTCAAGCTTATTTTGTGTTTTATCATTATTTATTTATTCTCTTTAAGAATTTACTTTTAAAAATGATAAAATTAGGGCTTTTTTTATTTTCACCCTCACAAATCTTTTTCAAACACTTTTGGACCTCTAATAGAGTGTAAAACCCAACCCCTTTTGAAAGCCAAAATAATTTGGGCCTCGGTCATTGTATAAGACCCACTGTGTTTTCAAACCTCGGCGCGATCGCCAGTTTAAAATAAAATCATCTGGGCCTCTCCTCGAGCTATAAGTCTCATTTCTTTTCTTAAAAACACTTTTGGGCCTCTAATAGAGTGTAAGACCCAATCCCCTTTTGACCAAAACCTTTTGGGCCTCAGTCATTGTATAAGTCCCCATACAAACAACAGTGCCATCACTATTAAATTTTGGGACTTTCCCTGAACTGTAAGCCCTGATCTCTGTTCAAAGTATTATATCCTTTGATTTTGAATCCAAATGTATAGTTGCTATCAAAACTTTCTTTAATTTCTTTGTTGAACAACTAACAAAACAGCATGGAAGCTCTACAACGGGTAAGTATTTATCTGCTTTCTTTTATCTGCTTTCATATATATAACTGTATTGTGGGGCTGCTTCACTGTAAGTCTTCTTTCATACCCTCTTTAAATACTGGTCATATATCAACTGTATATATATACTAGTATAGTTATTTAGAGTTTTCCCCGGCAACTACGTATAAAACTAGGCAAAGCCATGTTGGTCACTCTTAAATACAAACAAAACTAGATCCCCCGTAGGATTCCAGATACTATCTTCCTTTCTCTTGAGGTTAAACAATATGGAACAAAGAGAAAGACAGTATTCTCGGTGAACCTTTTCTCAGACTGTCACCCTTAGAAATTGTCAAAGAAACTCTACTCCCAGAGATGATCTTTTCTCCGTGAATGGCATCTCTTGAGTTTTTTCCAAACCCTCGAACTTTCTTGGAATGATCACTTCTTTGTGAATTGAATTTCTTGAACTTCTCTTGGTTTGGGGACGCACAGGCTTCCTAAAAGGATCCCCGCCTCCTCTTGGGCTTTGTACAAGGACCTTTCGGCTTCTTAGAAGTTCTTATGCCTTCTCTTGGGCTAAATACAAGGACCCTGCCGACCTCTTAAAGGTATAAGACAGAACTTAGTCATCCTTTGATAGAGCAGTATTTCCATTGTCAAAAAACTCCGGCCATTTTAGGGTTGATTCTCATCCCTTAGATGTCCGTGCCTCCTCTTGGGCATAGTACAAAAGATAAAACTCCGGACTTGGACAGTCTAATCCCCTTGAGTCTCAAAGACATTCTCAAGTTCCTTCTAAACAGAGGAAGAAACCCTATTTATTCTGGACCAATCTCCAGTAGAAACCCGACCTCTCTCATGAGGGTTCTCCCACTCAGACCTACCTAAAGATCTCAATAATCCTCGCCAGTAAGATAGCCTCCTCTTAGGCTTTGTATAATGATCCTTTCCTCAAGAAAGTTAGCCTCCTCTTGGGCTTTGTATAAATGATTCTCCCCAACGGAGCTAACCTTTTTAGACTCTCTTGTTGAGTCACTCACTTTTGAAGACTCTCTTGTTGAGTCAAACTCCTTTTAGCCTCAATCTCGGGCTTCGTACGAGATAGCAAAATACTCTCTTGTTGAGTATAAAACACTCTTTTGTTGAGTATAAAAGACTCACTCGTTGAGTCAATCAACTTTCAGACTCTCTTGTTGAGTCCATCCCTTTTTTGCCTCCCTCTCGGGCTTCGTACGAGACACTAAATCACTCTCTTGTTGAGTATAAAAGACTCTCTTGTTGAGTCAAACCCTTTTAGCCTCAATCTTGGGCTTTGTACAAGACAGATAGAACATTTTCCCAGGAAAATCCAAACTTTCAACCTCCTCTTAGGCTTTGTATAAAAAATCCCCCAGCCGGGTCAATTAACCTTTTAGCGTCAACCTTGCGCTTTGATCAAGGCACCCAAAAATCAACAATCCCTCTTTAGAGATGAAAAATTCTCTCTAATAAACTTTAGCTTCAATCTTGGGCTTTGAATAAGACACCAAAACACCTTTTTCCTCCCATAGAATAGGAGAAACTACGATTGCTCTGATTTCCCTATTTCATTAAACGGGAATACGTAGGCATAAGATTGCGAAATCTTAGCGAGCATACTAATAAAAAAACCTAGGTCCAGTACCGTCATACCTCAATCAAAGAGAAAAAACCAAATCTAGCACCTTATCAAAAGCCTCAAGACACCCTATTCTCAAGCGAAATAAACATAAGACAGACCCTCCTATTTTGATAGCATCTGTAAACCAACAGTCATCTGTTTAAACTCAGTATGAAAGCAGGGTTAATTGGAGACATTTATTTCCCTTCTTTAATCAGCTTCACAGGATAAAAAATGAATAGAACTGTAGTACCAAAGCGATAGTGATTCGAAACCACAAAAATTGCGCTACAGAAAAATGGCGACCACAGTGGGAGGCATTCTTTCTTACAGTCTTAGGTGGAAAACCTTGAGTACCACAGAAATGACGACTCTGCTGGGAAGTCATTGTCTGTTAGGATCATAGGATTATAGAGGTCTAGGATGTTAAGACAAATATATATACTGCTTTTCCTAATTGATATCTGTGTTTATTTTTCTGCTAATGGGAATACGTGTGATGCCGCATGTGGAAAGATTGAGGTCCCGGTCAACCATCAAATCAGTGGAGATGCCCTTTGCGGATTCAATGCCTATACGACTTTGGTTGTTGAAAGCAGATTGTTACATTGGGTTATCTGAGAAGCTGAGGATTTTAGTAGACTGAAACCATTTTGTAGTGCGGAAGCTATCGGAAATAGTTGTCAGGCAATACTACCCTCATATGAGATTACTCTAAGATACATCAGCTCACTCGAATTCCGGCCTGCTGTTGTTATCCCAAGAGGGGTCAATGATTTCACATTCCCGGATTATCAACTAGCACCAACGCTGGAGGAGTACTCTCACTTGACTGATTTACCTATTACTGATCAAGCTCCCTTTTCTGGACTGGAAGAAATTCCAAAAGATCAAACCATTGCAAGAGCAATTTATTTGGACGAGTCGGAAGTCAGGACTCACATGACCACTGAGGGTGGAATCCAGGGTTTGCCAGCCAAGTTTTTGATAAAGAAGGCTCTATACTTCGCTAGTATAGGGAACGCGACTGCTTTCGAGAGCATCTTTGTCTTACTCACCTACGGGTTATTTATGTTTCCCAACATTGATGACTTCATTGATATCAATGCCATTAAGGTTTTTCTAATTGGAAACCCCGTACCGACCTTGCTCGCAGATGCGTATCATTCTGTACATTTAAGGAATTTATACAGTGGAGGAATGATCACATGCTATGTACCCCTGCTATACAAATGGTTTATTTCCCACTTGCCCAAGTCTGCTGCATTTTGGGATCCTAAGAGTACTTTACGTTGGTCGCAGAGAATCATGTCTCTTACCAACTCTGACATCGATTGGTATAATCGAATCTATGATGGGATCAGAATCATTAACCGTTGTGGAAATTTCCCTAACGTACCCCTCATAGGAATTAAAGGTGGAATCAATTATCATTCAGTTTTAGTTTGTCGTCAATTCGGATACCCGATGAGACATGTCTCGCGTAATGTTCATCTGAAAGGTCTTTTCTTCAAGGAAGGAGAAAATGACAGGGCACTAAAGACAGAAATAGCGCATGCTTGGAAACACGTTCATAGAAAAGGACGAGAGTCTCTAGGAAAACCGGACTGTGTCTCAGTGGAGCCTTATCTCCACTGGGTACAAACTAGAGCTCTCAAGTTGAGGATGCCTTACCCTCGTTAAGAAGTTCTTCCGTTAAGGGAATCTACCCTTTATTTTATGTCTGATACGGAAAAACTTCAGGTTACTCTCAACAGAGTTCAACAGGAGAAGAAGTCTTGGAAGAACAAGTATCGTATTCTCAATGTGGAGTGTAAGAAACTACAGCAATTGTTAAAAGAAAAGGATGCTTTGATTGAGATTTTAGAGCAACATGCTGTAGAGAACCAAGATGACCAAAGGAATTTGCTCGCTCCTTTCACTTGGCAAAGGAATGACAACCCGACAACGGTTCAAGAGCCCCGGTCAAAGAAGAGGAAGGTACCGAAACCAGCACCTGAGCTCTCCTCAGAGAGGACTCAGGATCCATAGGTTTAGATTTCCTTTTACAGCACTTTGTAATTACTGTATTTCCATTTCCGCAATCTTTGAATTCAATAAAACGGGGTCTTCCCCACTGTTTGATATTTGCAATCCAATTGTCGAAGTTTATTTTTATTAAACAAAAAGTTAATTAATATAATCATTGCATATCATTCATCATTCTCACATAGCGCATTCTTTTTCCCTACGAATCTCACGTTTGTGTCTCGATCTAGAGTCAAACTGTCTCATTCGTACAATACTCGGGTCAATCGACAAAAGAAAATGGATGATCTCGAGGAAGAGAACAGAGGGTTGAGAGAAGAAATCGACACTCTGAAAGAAGATTTGAGAAAGCTTCACAATGACATGCAATCTCTGCCAGCAGCCCAGATGCAACAACAATGGACTGTGATCTCAGAGATAACATCGACGTCCATAGTAGAAAAGTATGATCCTCGGTATAACATGCCAAAAGATCGTCCCTGGGGCATGCCACTCAACTATATCCCAGAAGGATATATTCCGCCGATCATGGAAGATTTGGAAACCGCAGCAGGAACCGCTGGGCCTGAAGGTTACAAACTTCGGGAAAGCGAAGATGCCAGGGGCATGACGACAACTCCTAAAGGTTACAAACTTCGAGAAGCACCAAGAGTCACTGCTATAATGACTATGCCACCACCCGTGGTACACACTGTTCCAGAAGAACAGATTCCACAGATACCTTCTGGTGGAAACGAAAGTATGTTCGACAGAATAATTGAGTTCTAGGAACAGTTCCTGGAAATGCATAAGGAACTGCAGGCCATTCACGGTCAGTATTTATTTGAAAAGGACGTCGCAGACCTTTGTTTGGTCCCCAATGTGAAAGTTCCGCTCAATTTCAAGGTGCCCGAATTCGAAAAGTACAAGGGTAACTCTTGCCCTCAAAGTCATTTGGTGATGTACGCTCGGAGGGTGTCAACTCAGACAGAGAATCAACAGCTATTGATCCACTACTTCCAGGATAGTTTAACCGGTGCCGCACTCAAATGGTACATGGGTTTAAACCGCACTAAGATCGTCACTTTCAGAGATCTTGGCGCTGTCTTTGTTCAACAATATAAGTATAACCTGGACATGGCACCAGACAGAGATCAACTCATGTCGCAGAAGGACAAGGAAACCTTTAAGTAATATGCTCAGAGATGGCGTGAAATTGCCGCTCAGATTTGTACACCTCTTGAGGAAAAAGAGATGACAAAGATCTTCTTGAAAACCTTAAGCTCGTTTTATTACGACAGAATGGTCGCCATTGCACCTAGTGACTTCACCGAGATGGTGGGCATGGGAGTTCGTCTTGAGGAAGCTGTCCGAGAAGGACATTTAATTAAAGATGCTAGATCATCAAGCAGTACCAAAAGATACGGTAGTGCTCTCCCTAAGAAAAAAGAGCAAGATATTAGTAATATCTCTCTCGGAAAGCAAAGGCGACATTACCAACCAGTAGCAACTGTAACTCCTGCTATCAACCCTACGCCTGTTCCTACGTATTAACCTCATGTTGCTCAGAGCCAACCTAATCAACAACAATATCAGCAAAGGACACAACAACCTCTTCAACAGGCTCATCCTCAGTACAACAACATTCGTACAACGCGACCACCAGGGTTTGACCCTATACCCATGTTGTACGCAGAATTGTTTCTGTTACTACTGGTCAAGGGGCATGTCTAAACTAGGTCTCCTCTTACAGTACCAAAAAATCCGTCTTTTTGGTTCAAAGCAGATCGGACTTGTCCTTACCATCAAGGAGGACCAGGGCATAACATAGAAAACTATCTCAGCTTCAAATCCGATGTGCAGAAGCTTGTTAGGAGCGGGGTATTATCCTTCAAGGATACAAATCCGAATGTTCTCACGAACCCGCTGCCTCAACACGAGAAAGCTGCAGTAAATTTGATAGAGGAAGAGTTTAACAACAACTATCAAATTCATGATGTACTCTTGTTGAGGGTCAACCTGGTCAAGATGCATTGCAGACAGAGCGGATTGTGGGGTCAACATGACTTATTCGAATTCCAACATCATTCAGAATCACGACATTATAGCAATGACTGTCAACTTGGTGGCGATGCACTCAAGGCAAAGCCAACATCATGATCTGCCACGGCACGATTATGATTCATGTCTGACATGCTCGGTAAATAAACAGGGATGCTCTTTCGTACAAAAGGCCCTCCAGCGTCAGATGGATTTTGGATGGATTCAGGATTACCACGATAGAAATCAGTATCAAGTGAATATGATTCAAATCTTTGATATTCGCTTGATGAATACCAGCTTGGTGGAGTTACATACTACACAAGTCCAGCTCAGTTTTTTGACTTCGCATAATTATCAGAACTGTAAAGTATGTCGTGGGAATAATCAAGGATGTGCCCTCGTTCAGAGAACTTTACAACACCTATTAAACCACTGGTGGCTTCCGATCTATCTAGATGAAAACACACAACAAGTCAGTATGATTAACGGGAACCCTACTAGGCATCAAAGTCAGGATGTTCAATCAATGGAAACAGATCTAGTGAAGTTGCACTGTATACAAAGCGGACGTGGTCGGGTGCCACCACACAACTATGAACGCTGTAGATTTTGCTCGAAAGATAATCAAGGATGTTACCTCGTGCGAGCAGCCCTTCAAGGTCAGTTGGACCATAAAGAGAATCGACCGTGTCCAAGTTCTGGGTCAACCAACTGGACGCCTGACTATTTATATGGTCAAATCGAGGACGTCGTAGTAATCTCTGATCATAAGAGGACCAAGGATGTTTGTTCCATCATCGCTCTACTTGACAAATCGAAAGTTCCTAATCAGGAGCTGATTGAAATTACTTACAATGGTCAGGAAAATCAGAAGGCTTCAGCAGTTATCTATCTACCAGGACCAGTACCGTACAAATCCGATAAGGCTATCCCTTACAAGTACGATGCAACAACAATTAAGAATGGAAACGAAATTCCATTACCCTCTGTCGTGAATATTGCAGACATCATTCGAGTAACACGGAGCGGTCAAATCTTCAACCGAGGAGTTGAAGAACCTAGCAAAGAAAAGGAACCTCAAACAGAAGTTCCTAATCAACCAGTCGGTCAGTCCAGTGGTCCCGACCTTTCAACAAACAATGATGAGATGCTGAAGCTTATCCAAAAGAGTGAGTACAACATTGTTGATCAACTATTGCAAACTCCTTCAAAAATCTCTGTGTTATCTCTATTACTTAGTTCTGAAGCTCACAGGGAAGCTCTACAGAAAGTCTTAGAGCAAGCCTTTGTGGAACAACATCTAACAATAAGACAATTCGATAGCATCGTTTCCAACATCACTTCCTGCAACAACTTGGGGTTTAGTGACGAGGAACTGCCAGAAGAAGGAAAAAGTCATAACATGGCGCTCAATATTACAGTCAACTGCCAGGACGATGCTTTAGCCAGCGTACTGGTAGACACAGGATCGGCTCTGAATGTTATGCCAAAGTCCACTTTAATGCGACTATCATTCAAGGGATCTCCGATGAGAGGCAGTGAGGTCATCATCAAAGCATTCGACGGATACCGGAAAACACTTATCAGCGAAATCGACCTTCCCATAACTATCGGTCCTCACACTTTCCAGGTCATGGACGTACGGGCAGCATACAACTGTTTATTAGAAAGATCTTGGATACACCAGGCTGGGGCAGTCACTTCGACACTGCACCAGAAGCTGAAGTTCTTCAGAAATGACCAACGAGTCACAGTCTGCGGAGAGCAAGCCTTGATCGTGAGTAACTTATCATCATCTTCCTGTGTAGAACCAGAAGAGGTCATTAGAACCCAGTTTCAAGCACTTTCGATGAGCAATGAGAATCAATCAGAGAGAGGAACATAGATTTCCTCATACAAAGATGCTCTCGAAGTGATCAAAAGTAACAATACCAAAGGGTGGGGACAACTTGTCATTCCTACTGATAACAAAACAAAGAAGGGTCTTGGTTTTTCTGCAACCTGTACCCAGACTGCTACTAACGATGAAAGTCTTCATCCCATTCAGAACTTCTTCCACAGTGGAGGTTTCCTTCACCCAGTGCCTCAGGAAGTCCATACCATCAACGAGGATGATTCCTCCGATACAGATAAAGAATGGAAGTCCTATCTTAATTAGGATGGTTATATGTCTCAGGAAAAGGTGCCTACCCCATTCTGCTATCCCGTAGAGAGTCCGAGATATATACCAAGGTCAGATGTTAGGATGATATACGAAGATTATGATCCGGAAGGATGCCGCGCTCCACCAAATTCATTAGAGAAGGACACTCTGATGAAAGACAACTTTGACCATGACTATTATGGCCCAATGGATGGCCTGCCTATCTGGCAGCCGTACCCGGGAGACTCAGGACAAGAGGTCAGCCCAACGATGCATATCAGCTGAGCATCATCGAAAAGAATACATGCGTTCCCACCATGACATGGGATCAACACTCAGGGCATTCGAAAAATATCCAGTACGACGATGAATTGGAAAATCTTGCCTGACTAGAGTTCATCAACTACGTTTTTCCCGAGGTCAACGTCATTGAAAGGGATGACTCCTCCAATTTCAAAGAAGTGTGAGACACATTAGGACAACCAAGTGGAAGGTTCGACTACTTGGTCAAGTACACCGCTCCTGAGAGCTCTCGTATCAGGCTCGAAGACATCCAGCCGACTGGATGGGGAGATCCACCTGAGAGTATAAATACTATGCAAGATACAACAGAAGAATTCGTCTACGACAACTCTGCTTGGGAAACAGATTCCAATGATCCTGCTCTGCCAGAAATCAGCGTCATTTCTGAAGACAACCCAAGTAAGAAGGTGCCAGACTTTGTGATTCACCGAGGAGTTCGCCGCCAATGGGTTGCTGTCAACGTTCTAAAAGTCGTTCACAAGTCTAAGTAATTGCTGTCTTTATCCTAAACTTTCACCCTGCCCAAGTGAAACAGATGTTTTGATAGGGCTCACTTTTTGTAAATGTATCCTCTTCGCTTTACCCAAAGCAACTGAGTTTTGTTTTATAGGGTTGTAGTTTCAAGAATCGACAAGATCATAAATAAAATAACGTCGTTCTATAATTTCCGCATTTATTGTTGTTTTCTCTTTTCGCTTTTTCAGAAAATGGTAATCCTAAAAAATAACTCAAATAATAAAAACAAGTAGTTTTCAAATACACTGCACACACTCTTGCATTATCTCTATCTCTTCTAAAAACAAATCATCACGTCATGCAGATTGCTTGTTTTAAACCCCATTGAAACATACGGTCCAATGCCTTCTCCCAACTTTGAATTCCCGGTATTTGGGGCTGAAGAAGAAAATGACGAAGAAATTCCATAAGAGATCTCCCAATTACTCAGACAAGAGGAAATGTCCATTGAACCTCACAAAGAGCCATTGGAAACAGTAAACTTGGGTTCAGAGGAAGAAAAGAAATAAGTCAAGATTGGGGCACTGCTCAGTCCGACTGTCAAAGAAAGTTTGATAAAGCTTCTCAAAGAATTTCTCGATGTGTTTGCTTGGTCCTATCAGGACATGCCAGGGTTGGATACCAGCATCGTGGAACATCATCTACCGTTAAAATCAGAATATCCGCCAGTAAAGCAGAGGTTAAGACGGACTCATCCAGACATGGCCATCAAAATCAAAGAGGAAGTACAAAAACAAATTGATGCTAGTTTCCTCGCCACGTCAGAATATCCTCAATGGCTAGCCAACATAGTACCAGTTCCAAAAAAGGACGGAAAGGTCAGAATGTGTGTGGACTACAGAGATCTAAACAAGGCCAGTCCCTAGGATGACTTCCCCTTACCGCACATTGACATTTCTGGTAGACAATACAACGACGTTCAAAGTATTCTCCTTTATGGATGGATTTTTGGGCTATAATCAGATAAAAATGGCACCGAAAGATATGGAGAAAACTTTATTCATCACCCCATGGGGCACTTTTTGTTACAAGGTAATGCCGTTCGGTTTAAAGAACGCTGGGGCAACCTATCAAAGGGTCATGACTACACTGTTTCATGACATGATACACAAAGAGATAGAGGTATATGTCGATGATATAATTGCCAAATCTAAGACAGAAGAGGAGCATGTGACCCACCTGTCAAAACTATTCGAGCGGTTGAGAAGGTACAAACTCCGCTTGAATCCCAATAAGTGCACATTCGGTGTCCGTTCAGGGAAACTTTTAGGGTTCATCGTCAGCCAGAAAGGAATTGAGGTTGATCCTGACAAATTCAAGGCCATTCAAGAAATGCCTTCTCCAAAGACTGAAAAATAAGTTAGGGATTTCCAGGGACGTTTGAACTACATTTCCAGATTTATATTCCTTATGACCGCGACATGCGCGCCGATCTTCAAATTACTAAAAAAGAATCAGGATTGCGTTTGGACAGAAGACTGCCAAATTGCCTTCGACAGTATCAAGGAATACCTGTTGAACCCACTGATTCTATCACCTCCAGTAGAAGGAAGACCACTGATAATCTACCTAACAGTCTTGGAAGACTCCATGGGCAGTGTATTTGGTCAACAAGATGAAAAAAAGGAAAGAATCTGCCATCTACTATCTGAGCAAGAAATTTACCGACTGTGAGACTCAGTACACTATGCTTGAGAAAACTTACTGTGGTCTGGCTTGGGCAGTCAAACGTCTTCGCCATTATATGATTCGTCACACTACTTGGTTAATCTCAGAAATGGATCCAATCAAGTACGTCTTTGAAAAGCTTGCTCTCACGGGAAGGATTGCCTGTTGGCAGATGTTGTTATCAGAATATGACATAGAGTACCATGCTCAGAAAGCCGTTAAAGGAAGTGTTTTAGCCGATCATTTAGCTCATCAGCCGATTGACGATCAAGATTCAGTTGGATTTGACTTCCCAGACGAAGATGTCATGTATTTGAAAATGAAAGATTGCCCGCTACCCAATGAAGGGCCAGAACCAGGTTTCCAATGGGGACTAATCTTTGATGGAGCTATAAATCATTACGGAAACGGAATTGGGGCAATCATCATAACACATCAGGGTACCCATATTCCTTTCACTGCCATATTGACATTCAAGTATACAAACAACGAGGCCGAATACGAAGCTTGTATCATGTGTCTCGAAGAAGTGATCGACTTAAGGATCAAGAACTTGGATGTATATGGCGACTCAGCCCTGGTTATCAATCAGATCAAAGGAGATTGGAACACATACTAATCAGGACTGATCCCTTATAAAGATTATGCGAGAAGGTTGTTACCATTCTTCAACAGAATCGAGTTTCATCACTTCCCTCGTGAGGAAAATCACATGGTTGATGCATTGACCACTCTCTCTTCCATGATTAGTGTAGGTCAATGGAACGACTTACCTAAGATCAACATAATGCGCCTTGAGAGGCCCGCCTACATCTTCACGATTGAAGCATTCATAGACGACAAACCTTGGTATCACGATATCAAATGCTTCCTTCAGAAACAAGAGTACCCACCTGGGGCACTAAGGAAAGATAGAAAAACCCTCAGAAGGCTAGCAGGCAGTTTCTTCCTGAGCGATGACACACTCTATAAGAGGAACTTTGACATGGTCTTGCTCCGATGCGTAGACAGACCATAAGCAAACATGCTTATAAAAGAAATTCATGAAGGATCCTTTGGCACTCATGCCAACGGACACACAATGGCGAGAAAAATTCTAAGAGCAAGGTACTACTGGTTGACCATGGAATCTGACTGCTACAAGTACATGAGGAAGTGTCACAAGTGTCAGATATACTCAGACAAAATCCATGTACCGCCAACGCATCTCAAAGTTCTCTCTTCCCCATGGCCTTTTTCCATATGGGGAATCGACATGATTGGTATGATTGAACCCAAGTCTTCAAACGGACATCGGTTCATCCTGGTAGCCATTGATTACTTCACCAAGTGGGTCGAAGCAGCATCGTACGCCAATGTAACCCGACAAGTGGTGGTCCGATTTATCAAAAACAATATCTTCTGCCGTTATGGTGTTCCAGGACAGATCATTACCGATAACGGATCTAACTTGAATAATAAGATGATGAAAGAGTTGTGTGTTGAGTTCAAGATTGAACACCATAACTCATCTCCCTACCGACCCAAGATGAACGGAGCGGTAGAAGCAGATAACAAGAACATCAAGAAGATTGTTCAGAGGATGGTTGTAACCTACAAAGACTGGCACGAGATGCTACCCTTTGCTCTTCACGGTTATCTCACATCCGTACGCACCTCGACAGGGGAAACCCCTTTTTCTCTAGTATATGGCATGGAAGCAGTGCTCCCCATCGAAGTAGAGATCCTATTAATCCGGGTATTGATGGAAGCTAAGCTAACAGAGGTTGAATGGTGTCAAAGTCGGTATGACGAACTGAATCTGATCGAAGAAAAATGAATAACGGCTCTATGCCATGGTCAGTTGTATCAACAAAGGATGAAAAAGGCGTTTGACAAAAAGGTCTGACCTCGCGTCTTCAGGAAAGGAGACCTCGTGCTCAAGAAGATACAATCATTTCTCACTGACTCTCGGGGCAAATGGACTCCGAATTATGACGGCCCCTATGTGTTCAAGAAAGCTTTATCAGGTGGCGCCTTGAGACTCGCAACCATGGATGGAGAGGAATTGGCCTACCCCACAAATGTTGATGTAGTCAAGAAATACTTCGCCTAAACTAAAAAAAAAAAGTCTCAGTGGATTGAAAATTCGAAAGGGCGGTCCAGGCAAAAATTAGAGACATAATAAAAAATCATCCCGGTGGATTGGAAATCTTAAAAGTACAATCCAGGTAAAAGTTAGGGATAATGGTAAGTAACTACGTCCAAGAAAGGGGCAAGTCCCTCAGCAGCAGTTACACCATCCATCAAAAGAAAACTCCAGTCAAGGTCATCTTCGACAGAAGCCCAGGATGCCCGAAATTCAAAGTTGGTAGAAGGATAATGAGTGTAAGCTATTGATTAACTTAACTCAAGAAGTAAGAGTCGCCACCGCACTTTTATTTTATCCAAAAGGAAAGGGAAAAAAGTGAAAAAAACCTACACAAGCTCTACAACAAGAACAAGTGAACAGAGACAGTGTAAGGGGGTTGGTTACGTTAAGGGAAGGTATTAGCACCCAAAACGTCTATAGTACTCTATAGGAACCCTTTGAAATATTTACGCTTTTTGGTCTGAAAAAGTTTGTTTGAAAAGTGATTGAGGAGATGAGAAGAGAAGTTGTTTTTAAGATTTTTGTGTTTGGAGAGACTTGTCATCTCATGCCTACGTACCCACGATGTGCAATGTAGGATCAAAACCCCGTAGTTCGTGGTACAAAGAATGAAATTTGTTTGTTTTGGTTAATTTTAAGTGTAAAGACAAGTCGTCATTTCCAAGCGAATAATTCCGCTTAAAGAAATGAATCATGTCTAAACTTATGAAAAAGTTAAAGGAAAAAGTGCACGAGGGCACAAAAAGAGAGTGATGAGTTTGATGTTTTTTAAGTCTTTTGAAAAAGGTGTCAATATGCTTATGTAGTTTAGCATTTGTTAAGAAATTAAAAGAAAAGAGTAAAATCACTTGACAAAGTCAAGGTTTGATTATGAAAGAGGTGATAGTTTGAAATCAAGAAGGTTTTGAAAAAAGAGAGAGTTTTGAAAATTGAAGAATGGGGAGGAGAAGAAGTGACTATCCTAAAGCACAAAGTAAAAGCTAAGGATAAGAATAGCCTAACCACACAAGCAAGCTCCATAGTCTTCGAACCATAATTCCAAAGCAAAGGGAGAAGGTCTTAGTTCTAAGTCCAAGGTTCCAAGAATTGCATTGGATGTCCAAAGTATAAGTCCAAGGGTTCAAGAATGGCATTGAAGTCCAAGGTCTAGGTGCAAAACTCCATGTCCATTGTAAATGATAGTAACCATAGTCCAAGATTAGAAGCACAAGTTTTTTAGAGGTTTTGGCCTTTATTAATGTTTTTTGGTCCAAGTGGACAAAGAGAAAAAAGGCATAAGCATAAACATGTGTCCAACGGACAAAGAAAAAATTGCAAAAGCATAAACATATGTCCAACGGACAAAGGAAAAATTACTGAAGTATAAACATGATATGAAATGATAATAATTGAGCATAAAAGTAAAAGAGAGATAGGGAGCGAGAAGGAATTGTAAACAAGATTAGTACAATAATATTGTTAGTAAGTTAGTAATTAGTGTTTAGTTATTAGTTGTTAGAGTAAGCAATCAATAATAATTGAATAATTGCACTTAGGTCAAGGTTAATGAAGACTTGTTATAAGATTGTAGAATCAAAACCTCTACAACAACAACCTTCATAGATTTTGAACCTAATACAAAAGATCAATCAACATTGAGTTGTTTTCCGATACAGGACATAATGTTGCGCTATGTTAAGCAATCACCGAGTAATTTACGGAGTAATTACCCTACAATGAGGCCGGTCAATAGCTCTTTCTGCTAATGCATGCTAGATGAACGATATGTAAATCGTCATCCGAAAGCAATACCGCGCGAAAAGAAAAATGGTAACGATCTAGTCTTGATCAAAATTCAACAACGAAATTCTATGTTCCATTAGACTTTCATCGATCAAAAAGAAAAAAGATGAAAAAAAGTGGATCTAACAAATTATGATCCACCAACAACCAACAATAATTAACGATCAAGAAATCAACAAGAAGAACAAATATATTTTCAAATATTTTTCAAGACTTTTTTCCTTAAAATATCATCAAAATATAAAGAAAGATAAAAATCTTAAAAAAAAAACAACTAAAGGAAAAATTAAAAGAAATTAAAAACAAGAATTAAGAGAAAAAAAATATATACAAGAAAAAAAACATTTTAAAGAAAAAAATATAAAAAAAAACAACAGGAGGAGGGTTTGCGCAGGATCATAAGGTGTATATAGAAGTCCAACCTTATTGACTTAAAGGCCCAAAGCCAGAAGTTCAAAACACAGCTAAGTTATTCCTTCTTCTTCACATGAACGACTACTACTGCACTTCTCTTTCTCTCAATTTTTTTCCACCGGTCGATATCTCTCTCACTTACGATTTGAACCGCCGGTCAAAACATCGCCGCGTCTCCTCTTCTTCTTCTTCACGCCCTATCTCTGTTCTCATTTTGAATCACCGCGAATCTCGTCAGAACAAAATCGAACATCACCGCGTCATCAACCAGAGATCTTAACGGAACTCGCGAAATGAAGAAAAAATAAGGTTGAAGAAGATCACGATTCAAGTATGCGATCGAATTTCTATCTTCTCCTCCGCACAATAAATGTTGTTTCGAGTTATGTGGTGTGTTGTGAGATGCGAAACCGTGTGGCTTTGTTGTGAGTTTTGTTTTGGATTGAAGGATGAAGAAGGAATTGAAAGGAGTTTTTATGTTTGGTATTTTGAATTGGAGATGAAGGTTGTGTTGTGATTGAAGCTTATGCAGAATTTTTTTCAATTGAGTTTTAAGATGACTCAAGGTTAGGAATTCATGAAAATGGTTAAAGGTTATTGAAGTGGTTTATGGTTATTTTTCTGCAGAGTTTTTCTGGCTGCATAGCTTGGAGAAAATAGTGAATGGAGGCCCTTATTTATAGCAGAAGAGGTGAGTTTTTGAATTGAATTTCTGAAATTTTTCTGTTACCGTTTTGATTGTTTCCCGCTGCGTTTCGTTTTGATGTTGCAGCGTGTGAGCTTGGTGTCGTTTTGTAATTGTGTAGGGCGTTTTTATGCTTTCGCGTTTCAGCAGCTTGTGAATTTGTTCACGTTTTGCTGCTCTGTGACGGCTTTGTAGGAAGCCTGCAGTGCATCAACGGCTTGGAATGAGCTGCGCTTTGTGAAGTACAGTTTGTGGTTTGTATGTGAAGTAGTAGCATGTGGATGGCGTGGAACTTTAGCTGATGTAGGTGGCTTAGTAAATTATTCATGCCTTTTTTTGGAAATTTATTGCAGCTCGAAATGTATGAAGTGGCTGTAACTTGGCGTAGCAGCTTGGTTGTTTTGAAATTCATGTGGGCTGACATTTTGGCTTTTTCTTTATTGTTATTTTTGGCAATTGTTGTGAATGGTACATGGGCTTTAATGATTTTTTATTGTAAAATGAACAAATGGTTAGAAATAAAAAATGAATTGGCAAAAAAAAAAAGACTAATGGAAAAGAATATGGGTTTTTTAATATAAAAATGGATTTGTGGATATATATTTGAATTGGATATGGTTTAAGTGGATAAGAATAATGGACATTTGGAAATGAAATGAATAATGGATTTGAGAAATGGATTTAAATGGTGATAAAAAAGAAATGGACTTTTATGGACAACAAGAAATGGTTTATGGATATGGATATGAAATCTCGATTTTAGCCCAAAACCAATCTTAAACTTTTTCTGCATGCCTCTGATAACATATGCAACACCGCTACCACAGAACAAACCACAACTGAAACAACGACCATCTGAATCTGTTTGAACTTGTCTGAATCAGTTATCTGGGAAAATAAACCCACAGAGGAACACAGTCTGGACTGATGAACTCATATGAACTTGATGGACATCACCACACAACAACTTGACAGTCACTGCTTGAGAAATAGCCCACTAAAATAGATATCTTGCACTTGAACAAAGGCTTGATAGTTTGACCAAGATTAGGTCAAACATCCATCTAAACTGGATCAAAGCTGAACAACCACATTCAAACTGAAAACACTTCATTGTCTTTGGCAAACCTGCACAACACACAGAGAGAGAAACTGCAACAATTTTTTTTTTTTGGTATTTTAGTTAGAGGTTAGTAAATAGAAACAAATGAAGCAAAAGAGAATCACAGAGGTGCTCAGGAGAAACACAAAGTATGATCTTGTTTGTGGTAATGATATGCAAATGAAAATGTGTGAAATCTTAGGGGTAAAAATTAGGGTTCAACACCCTTAAATTACCATTTTCTAACTTTGTAAATACTCTATGGAATCACGCGTTTGGCTAATTTCCATCCTATGAATAAAATTTGAGCCCTAGTGCTTTTGTTTGCAATCCTTATTTGTTTTAGCTTTACAGAACGACATATTAACATGATTAACGATTCTTGAAATAAAACAAAAACGAATTTACTTATTAAAAATTTTCTGCTTTTAAAATAAAGATGGCAATTTATTTTGACTGTTGAACATCGAAAGAACATTGATCGCTTCTCCAGAAGTAATCGAACCTCAAAGTGCAGAATCAAAGTACTCATTCTTAACCAGTACGCCTGAACGAAGGATCAATTGTGTCAGAGACCATGTTTTATCTGACACCCCCCGGTAAAGTACTTATCTCCTAAGCCCGACCAACGTAGTTCCTCACTGGGACTATCTCTTCTAAGCAAGGCAGAATTGATATTTTGAACCAAATGATACTTTACATCCCCTGCAGTGGCCGAGTATCCAGTCGTGTTCATCCGTTAATCTGTATGTTGCGTCAGTTTTGTCAGCATAAACATACATACATCATGCATTATTGATTTGCATTCATATTCATATTGCATCACTATCACTCTAGTCGGTCTTGTCCCCTAGTGGTAGAAGTCCTCTCAATCAAGTTGTCAGTTCTTTCCTCTTCAGGAAATGTTGCGTCTGAATAATCTCTCTCCTCCAGTTTATTTCTGGATTGGAGTTGGCCCTTGACCACTTTGATAACTTGAACCTCTTAAAGACAAGAAAATGTTCGACAAATGTCACTCTTCACCATCGAAGATGATATCTTCGCTTTCCCGGATTAAGGAAAATCCCCAGAGAAAGCCTCTTAATCAGAGATTCGGCAATACAGCAGTTTTTTTCCAGAAAATTCACTGACGAAAAGGTCATCAGCACCTCAAAATGGAGTACATCTCATGGCATTTCTCCGAGAAGATCTCGAGAAAAGTATGATGTAATATCCCCAAGCAAGAAACAGTCTCTCAAGAGACTCGTTTTCCCCGATAGAGTCGAAAAATGGCATCTCCAACGGAGAAGTTTATTCACCTCTACAACTCGGACGAATGGGTTCCCCAACAAGTCTGACATCAAAACCTTTTTTCGTCAAATGGCATCTCCCCCGAAAAATTCGGCGAGAAATTTGAGGAAAACCGCTACGAATAGCGTCCCTAGTCAAGAAAGTTTATTGACAAAAGAAACTAAGACCAGTTTCTTGGTAGGAAGCCAGGATCGAGGGGAAGTTTATATCAGAAACTAAGACCAGTTCCTTGGTAGGAAACCAAGATCGAGGGGAAGTTTATATCAGAAACTGAGACCAGTTCCTTGGTAGGAAACCAAGATCGAGAGGAAGTTTATTTCAGAAACTGAGACCAGTTCCTTGGTAGGAAACCAGGATCGAGGGGAAGTTTTTACCTTTTCTAAGCGTCATCGCTTAGCAAAAGAAGATGGATGAGCAAACTGCCATTCATAACCACCATCAAAATTTCGGGTATTCCGATATTTAATCCTCTTGCACCCCGAATCCCCGAATACCTTCGCCATTCACACCTTCGGGTCCAAGAAGATTAAATAGGGACATCTGTCATACCCCAAATTTTGACCACTAATATTTCCCATCATTGTGCAAATCATCACCACAATATGGATGAACCAACATGCCTCATCAATCTCCTCAAAGATGGTTGAGCATTCACTACAATCAGAATTAGGGTTTTAAACCCTCTCAGAGCATTTAGACAAAGGATCAATCAAAAATTGACATGATCTTCACCTTGCCTAACCTCTCAAACATCCACAAAGGATCAAGAGGACTCCCACATCAAGAATCAAGCACAAGGTTGCAGCATTCTGAGTGGATCGAGCCTCAAGATCGCCAGTGTCACCAAATTAGGGTTTTGGTCGACCAAGGCCTCCAGGTGGAAATTTTCATCTGGGCATGAGCCAATGCTTCAAAACACAACTTAAGATACTACAAGGGACCTCATGAACCCAATCATCAAGTCAATTTGGCCTCAGGGGATGCATACACCAAAAATCAGGAATTAGGGTTTCTTGACCTAATTCACCACTAAGTTGACTTTTAGGACAAAACATGAGCCAAGACCTAAAGACATGATTTGAAGGTCACCCATACACTACATTGATCCATTTGCAATAATGGATTGATTCAAGAAGCTTGATCCACAAGCTTCAATTTCATCAGGACCACAATTAGGGTTTTGAGGAAAAAGTCAATTGTACTCTTGACTTTTGACCCAGACATGCTCCCTAACCTTGGGATATGATTCAATACACCCTATAACACCTATGGAACATATCCATCAATTTTGATTTAGGTCAAGGACTTGATTTCATAGAGGATCACACAGTTTGGAATTCATCTGGTAAAAAGTCAACTGTGCACAAAAGTCAACTTTGACTTTTTGAGATTTTTCATAATTATGGTTCCTTGACCCTAAAATGATGTTAATGTGTGATTGGAATCATCATTCATCAAGAAAAATCAAAGAAAGTGGGATAACTTGTAAAAGGGGTAACCATAAAAACTTAGATTTTTTCTAAGTTATGGAACAAAGTGGCTAGGGTACCAACTTCCAAGGATCATAACTTGAGATCCAAGCAACCATTTTGGCTGATCCAAAGATGGATTTGTAGCTCTCATGGCATACTTTAAAAGTGTCAACTACACCTCATTCCAATTCCTCATGGATTTTAAGTTATGGAGTGATCAAAATGGCTGAAAACATGAAATGTCACTTTTTCCAACACTTAGTGAGATTTTCACTAAGTCAGAATCTATCTTGCTTTTTTTCCAAATGTAGGGGGATTTTTCACTTGGATACAAACAATCTCAAGACAAACTATGATCACACATGTGTTGTATCACATGAGCCCTTTAAAAAATGGTCAAGAACTCCATCAAATTCCATCTGAGCTAAGAGTTGTGACAATGGCAATATGCCTTGCTGCAACTATCATTACAAGGCAGATTTGAGCATTTTGCTCGATTTGGTCAAATTTTGCAAATGACAAACAAGTTTATCCATTTGAACACCTCAGGGGGAGACCAAGAAGGAACCAACACTGATCCATAAGCGTCCTAGGTCTTTGGAACTATAAGTAGCATGCCAAACCTAAAAAGCCTAAAAGGAGGACAAGACTCCAATTTTGTTTTGGAGCATTAAATGGGTGCACCAAGGTGGCATGAACTGAGCCATTTCCAACTGAATGAGTCAAGGATAAGCTTTGAACCAAAGACACATAGGCATGTGCTCTAACCTCTAGTCAATGGCTAGAGGAGACTTAAGATTCCAAAGTGATCCAATTGGCCAACAGCCTGCTGCAGTTGCCATTCACTATTGTTTGCAAAATAAACTTGCTCTACTATAAATAGAGCTCATTTGTGCTCAGTTTAAGTACACCAAAGCACTACAACACTTGCTTTCCTCAAAATCCCTTTCTCTAGGCAGAAATGCCTTCTTTAGCAAGGTAACTCTGAGTTTTTGAGTTAGAGAGCATTTCCACCATAACTCATGATTCAAACACATCCAATATGTCATACCTAAGCTGTCCAAACTCTCACAAGTGACCTGTAACACCAAAATCACCAAGTCCCCTCTCAAAACCTCAAAATTGGACTTTTTTGCAGTTTTCAAGCCATGTCTTGATTCAGTCACTTTCAAAACCAGATAAGACCTCAAACACACTCCAAATATCATCCTTGAACTGTCCCAAATGGTTCCACATACCTGGAACACCATTTGAGAGAGTTGCTATATTGGTCACTTTTGCCCCTTTTGCAAGAAAGAGCTCAAACTTGTTCCTGAGGATTCCAGTTGGTTCCAACCATTCTAAAAGCTCCTAAGGGGTCATTTGAGGGTGTCCAAAGCATCAAATTGTTTCTGGAACAAAGCACTTGACAGATTGCCCAAAAAGCTCCTAAAGAGGTAAGCATCACAACTTGAACTCTTTGAAATATGCATTGCTTTGAAGTCCACTGATCATGCACATCTTATACATGTTATATATGTTGTGTTTGAACCAATTCATCATGTAATTCATGCATGTAACAAAAGGTACCATAGAAAATGCAAATCATGGCCTATTTCAAAACCACTATCGGGTTTTTCAATAGGAGCCTCATCTGAAAAAACCACCACCACCATTGGATTCCTTGTGAAATTCTAGGCAGGATAGACCTAAATTTTGTCCCAATCCATGGAGAAATGAGAAAGTTACAAGCTTCACGTTTTTGGCCAAAATCTTGCCTTGCCTTGTCTTGCCTTGGCCTGGCAAAAAACAAGGCAACCCTCATATATCCATGGGGTGGTTTTGATACACGGATGTATCACCACCCCAGTGGTAGAGGGCGCGCGCTGCACACAAGAGATCTGGGGTTCGAATCCCCCTCGCCCCAGATCCTCTTTTTATCACTTTTTTCACTTTTTATTATTTTTCATGTTATTTTTAAATAATTTGGGAAATTAATAACTCTCTCAATTTTAATTATTTTTTATTGGTTCTTTTTGCAAAAAATCACAAAAATGTTAAAATATTTTATTCCACAAAAAAATCATATTTATATTAATTATTTAATATAGTTGATATTTTTGTAAATAAATTCATTTTTATTGTTTTAAACCTTTTAAAAATGAATATCCACCTTGAAAAATCAAGACCAAATGAGTTTTAATTCATCTTGTGATTAAAACATCATTTTTCAAACCTTAACAAAAAAATCAAAAGTTGTTTATTCAAGCTTATTGGGTGTTTTATCATTATTTATTGATTTTCTTTAAGAATTTACTTTTCAAAATGATAAAATTAGGGTTTCTTTGATTTTCACCCTCACAAATCTTTTTCAAACACTTTTGGGTTTCTAATAGAGTGTAAGACCCAACCCCTTTTGAAAGCCAAAATAATTTGGGCCCCAGTCATTGTATAAGACCCACTGTGTTTTCAAACCTCGGCGCAATCGCCAATTTAAAATAAAATCATCTGGACCTCTCCTCGAGCTATAAGTCTCGTTCCTTTTCTTAAAAACACTTTTGGGCCTCTAATAGAGTGTAAGACCCAATCCCCTTTTGACCAAAACCTTTTGGGCCTCAGTCATTGTATAAGTCCCCATACAAACAACAGTGCCATCACTGTTAAATTTTGGGCCTTTCCTTGAACTGTAAGCCCCGATCTCTGTTAAAAGTATTATATCCTTTGATTTTGAATCCAAATGTATAGTTGCTATCAAAACTTTCTTTAATTTCTTTGTTGAACAACTAACAAAATAGCTTGGAAGCTCTACAATAGGTAAGTGTTTATCCGCTTTCTTTTATCTGCTTTCATATATATAACTGTATTGCGGGGCTGCTTCACTGTAAGTCTTCTTTCATACCCTCTTTAAATACTGGTCATATATCAACTGTATATATACTAGTATAGTTATTTAGAGTTTTCCCCGACAACTACGTCTAGAACTAGGTAAAGCCATGTTGGTCACTCTTAAATACAAACAAAACTAGATCCCCTGTAGGATTCCAAATACAGTCTTCCCTTCTCTTGGGGTTAAACAATATGGAACAAAGAGAAAGACAGTATTCTCGGTGAACCTTTTCTCAGACTGTCACCCTTAGAAATTGTCAAAGAAATTCTACTCCCCAGAGATGATCTTTTCTCCGTGAATGGCATCTCTTGAGTTTCTTCCAAACCCTCGAACTTTCCTGGAATGACCTCTTCTCTGTGAATTGCATTTCTTGAACTTCTCTTGGTTTGGGGACCCACAGGCTTCCTAAAAGCATCCCCGCCTCCTCTTGGGCTTTGTATAAGGACTCTTCGGCTTTTTAGAAGTTCTCATGTCTTCTCTTGGGTTTAATACATGGACCCTGCCGACCTCTTAAAGGTATAAGACAGAACTTAGTCATCCTTTGATAGAGCAGTCTTTCCATTGTCAAAAAACTCCGGCCATTTTAGGGTTGATTCTCATCCCCTAGATGCCTGTGCCTCCTCTTGGGCATAGTACAAAAGATAAAACTCTGGACTTGGACAGTCTAATCCCCTTGAGTCTCAAAGACATTCTCAAGTTCCTTCTAAACAGAGGAAGAAACCCTATTTATTCTGGACTAATCTCCAGCAGAAACCCGGCCTCTCTCATGAGGGTTCTCCCACTCGGACCTGCCTAAGGATCTCAATAATCCTCGGCAGTAAGATAACCTCCTCTTAGGCTTTGTATAATAATCCTTTCCTCAGGAAAGTTAGCCTCCTCTTAGGCTTTGTACAAATGATTCTCACCAGCGAAGCTAACCTTTTCAGACTCTCTTGTTGAGTCACTCACTTTTCAAGACTCTCTTGTTGAGTCAAACTCCTTTTAGCCTCAATCTCAGGCTTCGTACGAGACAACAAAACACTCTTTTATTGAGTATAAAACACTCTTTTGTTGATTATAAAAGACTCTCTCGTTGAGTCAATCAACTTTCAGACTCTCTTGTTGAGTCCATCCCCTTTTATCCTCCCTCTCGGGCTTTGTACGAGACACTAAATCACTCTCTTGTTGAGTGTAAAAGACTCTCTTGTTGAGTCAAACCCTTTTAGCCTCAATCATGGGCTTTGTACAAGACAGATATAACATTTTCCCCGTAAAAGCCAAACTTTCAGCCTCCTCTTAGGCTTTGTATAAAAAAATCCCCCAGCCGGGTCAATTAACCTTTTAGCGTCAACCTTGCGCTTTGATCAAGGCACCCAAAAATCAACAATCCCTCTTTAGAGATGACAAATTCTCTCTAATAAACTTTAGCTTCAATCTTGGGTTTTGAACAAGACACCAAAACACCTTTTTCCTCCCATAGAATAGGAGGAACTATGATTGCTCTGATTTCCCTGTTTCATTAAACGGGAATACGTAGGCAAAAGATTGCGAAATCTTAGCGAGCATACTAATCAAAAAACCTAGGTCCAGTACCGTCATACCTCAATCAAAGAGAAAAAACGAAATCCAACACTTTATCAAAAGACTCAAGACACCCTATTCTTAAGCGAAATAAACCTAAGACAGACCCCCCTATTTTGATAGCATCTGTAAACCAACAGTCATCTGTTTAAACTCAGTATGCAAGCAGGGTTAATTGGAGACATCTATTTCCCTTCCTTAATCAGCTTCATAGGATAAAAAATTAATCGAACTGTAGTACCAAAGCGATAGTGATTTGAAACTGTCATACACCAAATTTTGACCACCAAGATTTCCCATCATTGTGTAAGTCATCATCACAATATGGATGTACCGTTGTGCCTCATCAATCTCCTCAAGGAATTGTTGAGCATTCACTACAATCAAGCTTAGGGTTTCAAGCCCTCTCAGAGCCTTTAGACAAATGATCAATCAAGGAATGACATGATCTTCAACTTTTCTAACCTCTCAAACCTCTACAACGGATCAAGAGGACTCCCACATCAAAAATTAGGCACAAGAGTGCAACATTCCAAGTGGATCAAGCCTCAAGTTCATCTAATACAAAGTCAATTGACGCAGAAAGTCAAAGTTTGACTTTTGGTCAACTTTGAGCTTCACAAGCCATTACTCAAGAAAATATGATGGATGATTTAATTTGATCAAATTTAAATCAATAAATCATACAAAATTGCAAAATTGATCAAATTGAAAGAAACTTAGAATTTTTTTCTAAGTTAAAATCATGTTCAAGTGCACAACTTTTCAAGGTTGTAAATATTGATCCAAGCATCCATTGATTTTGCGTAAGAGCTACTTTTAAAGAGGGTATTTGATACTTCAACATTGTAGAAGGAATCAACTCAAAATATCATAAGGATTGAGAGATATAAGTGATCAAAGTTGGGAATTCTTAATGTCCAATGTTCTGACATTTCATAGGACATCATCAATATTTTTCCAGCAAGAATGTCCAACTTCAAGGATGTTTTTCTCCATGATCCAATTTGATTCAAGCCAAACCTTGAACATCAAAGTTGAAGTACGTCATCTCACCTTTCCAGAAAGTCCTAGAAAGCTCATTTATCATTCTCGAGCAGGAAGTTATGGTCTCTGCAAAAGGCATTGATAAAACAGAATTTTCATGACAGCTTTTAGGACAGATTTGATCACACAAGTTCAAGGTCATTTTTGACAGCTTTACAAGTCTTATCTTCACAAACCTTGAACATCAAAGTTGAAGTACGTTATCTCAATTTTCCAGAAAGTTGTAGAACGTCCATTTATCATACTTGAGCAGGAAGTTATGGACTTTACAAGAAGGCTTGCTGCAGCTGTTTTTTAGGACAGATTTTGTGCACTTTTTCTTGTGCCACACAATTTTCAAGCTTTATCACCATGCAAGGCAAGCATCAAGGATGCAATTCACTTCAACTCAAAATATCATAGTGGATTAAAAGATACAAGTGATTAAAGTTTGGAATTATTAATGTTCTTAATGTCAGATGTTCCAACATTTCATAAGACATCATTAATATTTTTCCAGCAAGAATGTCCCAACTTCAAGGATGTTTTTCTCCATGATCCAAGTTGAACCAAGTCTAAGGTCAAACATCAAAGTTGAAGTATTTCATCTCAGCTTTCCATAGAGTCCTGGAACAGCCATTTATCATTCTTGAGCAAGAAGTTATGGATTTTACAATAAGGCTTGCTGCAGCTGATTTTTAAGACATGTTTCAGGACAGATTTGCACATTTCTTGTGGCACACGAATTTCCAAACCTTGTCATCATCTTGGACACATCTGAGGATCAAATCCAAAGGGGAAAATCACTGAGCCAAGCCTCCAAAGTCCTTGGAACAAGAAGTAGCATGTCAAACCTAGAAATCCCTAAAAGAGGGACAAGACTCCAATTTTGGATTGGAGCATTCAATAGATGCTTAGAGGTGGCATGCACTGACACATTTGCAACTGAATTCAGTCAAGATTCCTCCAACAAGTAGGGAACCAAAGCTCTATGCTCTAACCTCTAGTCAGTGGCTAGAGGAGACTTGGATTTTCGTTGGCCAACATTGAACAAACCTCTGCTGCATCCACCATTCACTATTGCTACCAAAACAAACTTGCTCTACTATAAATAGAGCTCATTTGTGCTCAGTTTGAGTACACCAAAGCTATCAAACATATGCTTTCCTCAAAATCACTTTTTTCACTCCAAAATGCCTTCTTTAGTAAGGTAATTCTGAGTTTTTGAGTTAGAGAGCATTTCCATCACATCTCATGATCCTAACACCTCATAAACATCATATGTAGGTGATCCAAACTATCACAAGTAACCTGTAACACCAAAATCACAAAGTCACATCTCAAAACCTCAAAATTGGACTTTTTTGCATTTTTCAAGTCATGTCTTGATTCAGTCACTTTCCAAACCAGATAAAACCTCAAACGCACTCCAAATATCATCCTTGAACTGTCCCAAATGGTGCCACACATTTGGAACACCATTTGAGAGAGTTGGCATTTTGGCCACTTTTGCCCATTTTGCAAGAAAGTGCTCAAACTTACTCCAGAGGTTTCCAGCTGATTCCAACCATCCTAAAAGCTTCTAAGAGGTCATTTGAGGGTGTCCAAAGCATCAAATCATTTCTGGAACAAAGAATTTGGTAGGTTGCACAAAATCTCCAAAAAAGAGGTAAAATTCACAACTTGAATTCTTTGAATCATGCTTTCCTTTGATGTCCACATACATGCATCATATTGAACAATTCTTGAAGCAAAAATGTAGTCCTTAATATGTATATTATGATCCTCCTACTGTTTGCACTTTAACATGTTTATATGTGGAGTTTATGTTGTTTTAAACTTAAGGTGCAGATCTGTTTTTTTGCCATGTATGTGTTGTACATTAAGTTTCAGTATGTATGAGTGATACCATTGGATTCCTTGCGAAAAATTGATCAAGATAGGTTCTTACGGATTTGAATTTCGTTAAAAATTGAGAGAGTTATGCGTGTTGGAAGTTTGACAAGAAAATACGTCTAGAACTAAACATGCAGTTCTGGTTTTTTACTTTGTGTGTTCTGTACATTCAGTTTCAGTGTGCATGAGTAATACCATTGGATTCCTTGCGAAAAATCGGTCAAGATAGGTTCTTATGGATTTTAATTTCATTAAAAATTGAGAGAGTTATGAATGTTTGAAGTTTGATATGCAAAGATGTTGAAAACCAAGGTGCAGTTCTGGTTTTTAAGATGTCGAATGTGATGTTGTGACATCTTCCCTTTTTCTCTTATCTTCAAAACTCATTAAAGATGTCGAATGTGATGTTGTGACATCTTTCCTCTTTTTCTTAGTTTATCTTCAAAACTCAACCAATTCTTTTACTTAGCAAAAATCATCATTTTCCAATTCTGTTTTACACACTTCTTATTCATACTCCATAATATTTTAATCCACAAAAAATCACAAAAAAATATTATTATTTGATATATTTTTAATATATTCAAAAATATTGTTTTAAATTGTTTTAAATGCTTTTAAAATGATTTATTTTTCTTGATTTTTAAAACCAAAATGATTTTAAATATTCATGTGGATAAAATACTTTTTCATAAACCTTAATCATTGTTTATAACATGATTAATGATTTTATTTGATATTTTTATCATTTTTTTTAAAAAAATGCCCTTTAAAAAATGAAATTGGGGTTTCTTTGATTTTCACCCTCACAAATCATTTTCAAACACTCATGGGCCTCTAATAGAGTGTAAGACCCAACCCTTTTTGTACAAAAATATTTTGGGCCTCAGTTATTGTATAAGTCCCGATACGTTAAAAATCTCGGCGCGATCGCCATTTTCAAACTGAAAATCATCTGGGCCTCCCCTCGTGTTGTAAGCCCCATTTCTTTTCCTAAAATACACTTTGGGCCTCTAATAGAGTGTAAGTCTCATCCCTTTTGTAAATAAAATATTTTGGGCCTCACACATTGTATAAGTCCCTCTGTACATTTTCAAAGTTCGGCGCGATCGTCGCCTTTTAACAAAAAAGACTATTGGGCTTCTCCTTGAGCTATAAGTCCCATTTCTTTTCATTTTTAAACCTTTGGGCCTCTAATAGAGTGTAAGACCTAATTCCTTTGTAAACACCAAAATTTTGGGCCTCAATCACTTGTATAAGTCCCACGGTGTTTCCAAAACCTCGGCGCGATCGTCGCCCTTTTCAAAATTAACCATCGGGCCTACCCTCGAGTAGTAAGACCCATTTCTTTTCTTAAAACTCACTTGGGCCTCTTGAGAGAGTGTAAGACCCATCCCTTTGTACAGAAATCTTTTTGGGCCTCAGTCACTTGTATAAGTCCCACTGTACAAACTCATATCATAGTGTAATCACTACTAAACTCACTTGGGCCTCTCCTTGAACTGTAAGCCCCAATCTTTCCTTTCAAAGCACTTTCTCCTTTGATTTTGAAATATACTGTTGTTTTCAATCTTTCTTTGTTGAACAACTAACTAAACAACATGGAAGCTCTACAACCGAGTAAGTGTTTATATGCTTTCATTTACCGCTTTCATACACATATTACTGTATTGTGGGGCTGTTTCGCTGTAAGTCTTCTTTCATAAACTCATATCGACTGTGTAATAATAGTATAGATATTTAGAGTTTCCCCAGCAACTACGTCTAGCACTAGGTAAAGCCGTTTCGATCATTCTTAGAAATAGACAATACTAGATCCCCCATAGGAGCACCAGATACAGTCTTCTCTTCGGCTGTCCTCCTTAGGAATTGTCAAGAAACTCTACTCCCCAGAGATGATCTCTTCTCCATGAATTGCATCTATTGAGTTTCTTCCAAATTCTCGAACTTTCCTGGCTTGATCTATTCTTTGCGAATAGCCTGTCTTGAACTTCTCGGGGTTTGGGGACCCACAGGCTTCTTAAAAGCATCCCGCCTCCTCTTGGGCGTTGTACAAGGACCCGTCGACTTCTTAGAAGTATTCACAGCCTCCTCTTAGGCTTCGTATAAATGATTTCTTCCTCCGGGAATGATAGCCTCCTCTTGGGCTTCGTACAAATTGTCCCTCGGCTTCTTAAAAGTTTCCAGCCTCCTCTTGGGCTTCGTACAAATTGTCCCGACGACCTCCTAGAGGTATAGGAAGAGAAATTAGTCATCTTAATAGAACAGTCTTTCAAAGAGTCTAGATCTTTCTACCGTGAACGTACTACTACTGATTCTTTAAGCATAGTACAAAAGATAAAACTCTAGACTTAGACAGTCTAATTTCCTCGAGTCTCGGAGACATTCTCAAGTAAGGAAATGCCCACAGACTTGGACAGTCTCAAATACCCTTTGGATTCCCCGTTTCCTTAGAGAACAGGAAATAATCCCAATCCTCAAATCAAATCCATGAGTACAATGTTACTCATATAAGAACTGATTTTCTCATTGAACCAACACACTGGACCTGTCACTCAACTGAAACAGTACCCTTTTAGCCTCCATCTCGGGCTTCGTACGAGATACAAAGACTCTCTTGTTGAGTCAAACCTTGTAGCCTCCATCTCGGGCTTCGTACGAGATACAAAGACTCTCTTGTTGAGTCAAAGCTTTTAGCCTCCATCTCGGGCTTCGTACGAGATACCAAAACACTCTCTTGTTGAGTATAAAAGGCTCTCTTATTGAGCCAATCTCCCTTTTAGCCTCCATCTCGGGCTTCGTATGAGATACAAAATCACTCTCTTGTTGAGTATAAAAGACTCTCTTGTTGAGTCAATCACCTTTTAGCCTCCATCTCGGGCTTTGTACGAGATACAAAATCACTCTCTTGTTGAGTATAAAAGATTCTCTTGGTGAGTCACCATCTTTAGCCTCCATCTTGGGCTTCGTACGAGATACAAAAACACTCTCTTGTTGAGTATAAAAGATTCTCCTGTTGAGTCAACCCTTTTAGCCTCTCTCTCGGGCTTCGTACGAGACACACAAAAACTCCCTCTTGTGGGCCAATAGCCTCCTCTTAGGCTTTGTATAAGGAAAACCCCGGTTGAGTCAATCAACCTTTTAGCATCAAAGTTGTGCCTCGTTCACAGTACACAAACATCAACAATTCCTTCCCCTTCATCTAATCGCTGTAAGCGGCAAGCTCTGGATTATTTACATCCATGCCACTGTCCCTCTTTTAGCATGAAAAATTCCTAAGGAAAGATAGCATTGCTCTACACTGAGTTAAAGTCTTCTCCTTCAGGTTGGAACCCCCCTATAAAGGAAATTATGGCATTGCCGGATTCACATATCCCAGTTAAAGTAATTCTCCTTTATAAACAGTTGTGACAAACAGACCCTCTTTAGAGATGACAAATTCTCTCTAAAGACAACACCTTTTAGCTTCACATCTTGAGCTTCGAACAAGATACAAATAGACCCTTCAGCTTTACATCTTGGGCTTTGAACAAGATATAAACCACCTTCAGCTTCACATCTTGGGCTTTGAACAAGATATAGATCACCTTTCGCTTCACGTCTTGGGCTTTGAACAAGACACCAAAACACCCATTTCCTCCCATAGAATAGGAGGAACTACGAACGCTCTGATTTCCCTATTTCGGTAAACGGGAATACGTAGGCATAAGATTGAAAGAAAAATCTTAGCGAGCACACTAATCCAAAAACCTAAAGTCCCCTATCTCCACCCAATCTGACAAATTCCCCATGAATAGTCCTAGTTTTCCACCTTAATAAAGTAAGAAGAAAGAAAGGCCCCATTACCCTATAGCATCCATAACCTAGCAGACCGCTGTTTAAACTCAGTATGCAAGCAGGGTTAATTGGAGACATCTATTTCCCTTCCTTAGTCAGCTCACAATAGGATAAAAAATGAATCGACCTGTAGTAAACCCCAAAGAGCTACAACGCTTAAGAACCGCGTCCAAAATCGCTTGCTACAGAAAAGTGGCGCCCACCGTGGGGACGATCTTTTCATCTCAATTTAAACCTTCACTGGGGACTTCACTGGGGATAGGACTTTTTGTTGACTTCACTAGGATCTTAGGTCAAAACCTTTAAGTTGGGAAGGAATCACAGAATGGCGACTCCGCCGGGGAGCCATTTTCTGTCAGGAACATAGGATTCATAGCTCTTAAAAGTCTAGGACATTTGGACAAATATATATACTGTTTTTCCTAATTAATATATGTGTTTATTTTTCTGTTAATGGGAATGCGTGTGATGCCGTATGTGGAAAGATTGAGTATACACCTAGGAAAAACCTTTTTTAGTGGTGCGGAAACTATCGGAAATGGTTGTCACGCGATACCACCCTCTTCTGAAGATTCTTCGAAAAAACATCACCTAGCACGGTTCCCGACCCGCTGGTGTTTTCTTGACAAGAACTGATGATTTTGAGAGACAAGTACAAAAATCACTAGTATAAACCTTTGGGGGATGGGTAGAGCCTTGACTTCATGACAACGACCCTTTGACCCCATGTTTTTTCTATGTTTTTGTGTGCTGCATTCATGCATTTATCTAAAAAACATTAAAACAAAGAAAAATTTTCTCTTCTAGTCTCTCTTTTTCAAATTAAACTGAGACAATGATTGCAAATGTCAGAGAAAAAGATTGCGCTCATGGATTTCGGTAGAAGGAGAACTCATAAGTACACCTTCAAGGTTCCAAAACTTGAGGATTTGAGAAGGTTAGCGAGGATGATCACTAACCCTGAGGCTTTCAGAGCCAAGTACGGAGTTCTGCTACCTCTGTTAAGAGTCCATGTGATTGAAGGAATCATGGATGCACTCGTTCAGTTTTACGATCCGGTCTATCACTGTTTCACATTCCCGGATTATCAACTAGCACCAACGCTGGAGGAGTATTCTCATCTGATCGATTTACACATCACTGATCGAGCTCCATTTTCTGGACTGGAAGGAATTCTAAAGGATCAGACCATTGCAAGAGCAATCTATTTGGATGAGTCAGAGGTCAGGACTCACATGACCACTAAGGGTGGCATCCAAGGTTTGTTGGCCCAGTTCTTAACAAAGAAAGCTCTGTACTTTTCCAGTATAGGGAACATGACTGCTTTTGAAAGCATCTTTGTTTTACTCCCCTACGGGTTATTTCTGTTTCCCAACATTGATAACTTCGTCGATATCAATGCCATTAAGGTTTTTCTCATTGGAAACCCTGTACCGACTTTACTCGCAGACGCATATCATTCTGTACACTTAAGGAATTTGTACAGCGGAGGGGAGATCACATGTTGTGTACCCCTGCTATACAAATGGTTTATTTCCCATTTTCCTAAGTCTGTTGCTTTTTGGGATCATAAGAGTGCCTTACGCTGGTCGCAGAAAATCATGTCTCTCACCAACTCTGACATTGATTGGTGTAATAGGATTTATGACAGGATCATGATAATTGATCGTTGTGGAAACTTCCCCAACGTACCCCTTATAGGAACTAAGGGAGGAATCAACTACCATCCGGTATTGGTTCGTCATCAATTTGGATACCCAATGAGGCATGTCCCGCGTAATGCTCATCTGGAAGGTCTTTTCTTCAAGGAAGGAGAAAATGACAGAGCACTAAAGATGGAAATAGTGCACGCTTGGAAACATGTTCATAAGAAAGGACGGGAGTCTCTAGGAAAACCAGATTGTGTCTCGGTGGAGCCTTATCTCCACTGGGTATAAAATAGAGCTCTCAAGCTAAAGATGCCGTATCCTCGTCATGGAGTTCTTCCGCCAAGGGAATCTGTCATGTACTTCATGATGGAAACTGAAAAGCTTCAGGTTACTCTCAACAAAGTTCAACGGGAGAGGAGGTCTTGGAAGAACAAGTACCTCATTCTCAACGTGGAGTGTACCAAAATACAGCAGTTACTGAAAGAAAAGGATGCTTTGATTGAGATTTTGGAGCAACATGTTGTGGATAATCAGGATGACCAAAGGAATTTGCTCGCTCCTTTCACCTGGCAAAGGAATGACAACCCGACAACGACCCAAGAGCCCCGGTCAAAGAAAAGGAAAGTACCAGAATCAGCACCCGAGTTCTCCTCAGAGAGGACTCTGGGCCCATTAGCTTAGGTTTTTGTTTTCGCATCTTGTAATTAACTATATTTCCATTTCCGTAATCCTTTGAATTTCAATAAAACGGGGTTTCCCCACTGTTTTATACTTGCAATCTAATTGTCGAAGTTTATTTTGATTAAACCAAAAAACAATTAATATAATCATTGCATTCATCATTCTCACGTCACGTATTCTTCTTACCTATGAATCTCACGTTTGTGTCTCGGTTCTAGAGTCAAACTGTCTCATTCATACAATACTTGGGCCAATCGTCAGAAAAGGATGAATGATCTCGAGGAAGAGAACAGAGAGTTGAAAGAAGAGATCGACACTCTAAGAGAGGATATGAGAAAGCTTCGTAACGACATGCAAGCCATGGCACAAGCTCAGATACAAAGAAGCGTGACCTCAGAGATCACCTCAATGCCCATAGTGGAGAAGTATGATCCTAGGTATCAAATGCTGAAAGATCGTCCCTGGGGCATGCCTGTTAACTATATCCCGGAAGGATATGTTCCGCCGATCACTGATGATCAGGGAATCATAGCAGAAGCCGCTGGGCTTGAAGTTTACAAACTTCGGGAAAGCGAAGATGCCAGAGGCATAATGAGGACTCCTGAAGGTTACAAACTTCGGGAAGCACCAAAATTCACTGCCGTAGTAACGGTACCACCCCCTGTGGTGCACACTGTCCCGGAAGGACAGATTCCGCAGATACCTTCTGGTGGAAACGAAAGCATGTTTGAAAGAATGAACGAGTTCCAGGAATAGTTCCTGGAAATGCAAAAGGAATTGCAAGCTATTTGCGATCAGGATCTATTTGGAAAGGACGCCGCGGACCTCTGCTTGGTCCCCAATGTGAAAGTTCCGCACAAATTCCAAGTGCCCGACTTTGAAAAATACAAGGGTAACTCTTGCCCTCAAATTCACTTGGTGATGTACGCTCGGCGAATGTCGGATCAGACAGAAAATCAGGACCTACTGATTCACTACTTTCAGGATAGTTTAACCGGTGCCGCATTAAAATGGTACATGGGTTTAAACCGTGCTACGATTATCACTTTCAGAGATCTCGGAACTGCCTTCGTCCAACAGTAAAAATACAATTTGGACATGCCACCAGACAGAGATCAACTCAGATCAATGCCACAAAAGGACAAGGAAACCTTTAAGGAGTACGCTCAGAGATGGCGTGAAATTGTCGCTCAGATCTCTCCACCTCTTGAGGAAAAAGAGATGACAAGGATCTTCTTAAAGACCTTGAGCTCATTTTACTACGACAGAATGGTTGCCAGTGCACCCAGTGACTTCACCGAGATGGTCGGTATGGGAGTTCATCTTGAGGAAGCCGTCCGAGAAGGACGTCTAGTCAAAGACACTGGATCATTAAGTAGTACAAAGCGATACGGTAGTGCTCTCCCTAAGGAAAAAGAGCAGGATATTGGGAATATCTCTCTCAGAAAGCAAAGGCGACGTTATCAACCAGTAGCAACTATAACTCCTGCTATCAACCCTACGCCTGTTTCTACGTATCAACCTCAGGTTGCGCAGAGCCAACCTAATCAACAGTAACTTCAAAAAAGGACACAACAGCCTCTTCAGCAGGCTCGTCCTCAATATAACAACAACCGTACAATGCGACCACCAAGATTTGATCCTATACCCGTATCGTACACAGAACTATTTCCTTTATTACTTGTCAAAGGGCACGTCCAGACCAAGGCTCCTCTTACAGTACCGGAAAATCCGCGTTTTTGGTTCAAAGCAGATCAGACTTGCCCTTATCATCAAGGAGGACCAGGGCATAATATAGAGAACTGTCTCAGTTTCAAATCTGACGTGCAAAAGCTTGTTTGGAGCGGGCTCTTATCTTTCAAAGATACGAATCCCAATGTTCTCACGAACTCGCTGCCTCAACACGAGAAAGCTACAGTTAACCTGATAGAGGAAGAGTCTAACAACGTCTATCAAATTCATGATGTACTCTTGTTAAGGACCAATCTGGTCAAGATGCATTATAGACAGAGTGGATATGTCCATGTGCCACCTCATAATTATCACCAGTGTGATATCTGCTCTAAAAGCAATCGAGGGTGTTCTGTGGTGCAATCAGCTCTACAGGAACAGATGGATCTCGGATGGATCCAAGAGCTCCGAGTTCGTGGAGTTAACATGGTTTATACGAATTCCAACGTCATTCAAAACCACGACATCCGTCCGATGAATGTCAACATGGTGGCAATGCACTCAAGGCAAAGCCAGTATCATAATCTTCTGCGGCACGATTACAGTTCTTATCTGACTTACTCGGTAAACAAACAGGGATGCTCTTTCATACAAGAGGCCCTCCAGCATCAGATGGATCTTGGATGGATCCAGGACTACCATGATAGGAATCCCTATCAGATCAACATGATTCAAATCTTCGATATTCGCTTGATGAATACCAGCCTGGTGGAGTTACACGCAGAACAGGTCCGGCTCGGGTTCTTGGCATCACATGATTATCAGAACTGCAAAGCGGGTTGCGAAAATGATCAAGGTTATGCCCTTTTCCAGGAAACACTTCAGCACTTGTTGAACCACTGGTGGCTTCCAATCTATATGGATGAAGACACCCAGTAAATTAGTATCACTAACGGGAATCCTACTAGATATCAAAGTCAGGATGTCCGGTCGGTGGAAACTGACCTAGTAAAACTACACTGTATTCAGAGTGGACGCGCCCAGGTGTCACTACACAACTATGAGCGGTGTGGAGTTTGTTCAGTGAACAATCAAGGATGCTACCTCGTGCGGGCAGCCCTTCAAAGTCAGTTAGACCGCAAAGAAATTCAACTATGCTCAAGTTCTGGATCAGTCAACTATCTCGCTGATCAAATTGAGGATGTTGTCGTAATCTCTGATCTTTAGAGGGCCAGGGATGTTTTTGCCATCATCCCTCTACTTGACGAATTGAGAGTTCCTAACCAGGAACGGATCAAAATTGCTTACGATGGTCAGAAAAATCAGAAGGCTCCCATAGTTATCTATCTACCAGGACCACTACCGTATGAATCAACTAAGGTTATCCCTTACAAATACGGTGCAACAATAGTTGAGAATGGAAAGGAAATTCCGTTACCCTCCGTCGTGAATATTGCAGACGTCAGTCGAGTAACACGGAGCGGTCGAATCTTCAACAGAGGAGTTGGAGAACTCAGCAAAGAAAAGGAACCTCAGACAGAAGTTCCCAATCCACCAGTCGGTCAATCCAGTAATCCCGACCTTTCAAAGAACAATGATGAGATGCTGAAGCTCATCCAAAAGAGTGAATACAACATTGTTGATCAACTGTTGCAAACTCCTTCAAAGATCTCGGTATTATTGTCATACCCCAAATTTGTCCTACCTGTTAATATTTTTCGTCTGTACATCCATCCACTAACAATTATTCAAAAAATCCAAAAATATGTTGTTTCCTTGTTGCCTATGCCCAGGTTTTCATTATCCATTATCACCCACATTTTTACCCATTTCTCCTTTTCCTTAAATCCTTATCCATTTCAAACAAATTCACAAAAATCCATTCACCTTTTCTATTCAATATCCATTTTTAATCTATTTCCTTTTTTTAAAAAAAAAACCATTTCTATTCATCCAATTCACACATCTATTTTCATATTATCCATATGCCATTTTCAATAATCCATTTTTTTTTTAACTATTATTATTATTGTCATTTCTATACAAAGATACTATTACCAAGTCACCATTTCTTTAGTCATTAATATCCAAAATTACATGTCCACATTCATTTTTGCTACAACCCATACAAAGTCCGTCCGACACAAAATGCTAAAGAATTGTTACAAGCCCAGTACAATAAATTACACAAAAAATAAAAAAATAAATAAAGGCCCAAAAGTCTATCTTCATGATCTCTCGGATTAATCCACAACCTTTCGCAGACCCCGTATACCAGTGCAGCCACGAACTCCAAACCATTGACCCCACCATCCTAAGCGGCCAAACACGGTCCTTTTTTTTACACCTCCCAGCATCATATGTAAGATAAGCTCGACCAAAACTACACACGCTCCAAGCCAATACGCAAGACCATCCTTCACACCAATAAACTTGACAAACCTCTCCACTACCGCTGCATAATTTGTACCAGTAACAACAGAGCAACAACGACCTTCAAATGGCCACCTGCTTCAATACAAACAAAACTCTGCCGGACCTGTTATCAAGATAACATCAACGTTACCATGACAAAATCCTGCGATGAAAAGGACATAACAACCACAATAAGACAATTTCAAACTTAATTAACAAGTTTGGTGATTGTTTAAAAGAAGAGGAAAAATCTTCACTATGAAAAAAAACCTTCAACCTTATTCCCAACACCATTCATCCTCCACTCTTCCCTCATCTGACCCAACCTTCATCGATAAACCGTCAAATCTTTCTTCTCCATAAAACCTTCCTCAACCTACAAACCAGCTCAAACCAACAACTCAAACCCAAAATGGTTACATAATCTGTTTCGAATCCAGATCAGAAAAAGAGAGAAGGAGAGAGAACGAGATCAAAAGCTGAAGAAGCCAACAAAATCCCCTAAACCTCCTTCAAATCATCTCTGAATCACCCAACCTCCCTCAATTTTTTTCTGCGAAAACCAGCCCATCTTCAACCCCTTTTTTTCACAAACCCATTCAGAATCACAAAATCACACCAACCATTAAAAACCATTTCAGAAACAGAATCCATAACGAGAAAAAGAAGAAGATGAATTAGAAACAGAACCAGAAATTGAAGGAGATGAAGTAGAGAGTTTAAGCGAAATCAAAAAGCAAACCTGAAACCAGAAACAAAGACGAGAGCGAGCGGTTTTTTTTCTTACCCTTTTCATGCTAGCCGCCGCAGAACAGAGTACACGAGAGTGACAGAAGCATAGAGAGAGCGAGAGAGAAGAGATCGGGAGACGGAAAGTGGTGGCGATGCATTCCTCTCCGTCGTCGTACAACCATCGGCCGCCCACCGCCGCAAGGAAGATGAACGAGTGAGAGGATCAGAGAGGCACTAACAGAGAAAAACAGAGCAGAGTAGCAGAGCGAGAGGCCGCGCTAAAGAGGGTTGAATACGTCATCGTTGATTTTTTTTAATTTATTTTGGGTTTTAATTCTGAGCGCAGCTTCTCTTTTTTCCATTTTTCTGGGTTTTGACCATGTATGGTCTGTTCTTATATTTTTAACGATATCATGTGACCATGCCTTCACTTTTTGATTGCTTTGGATTTTTATTTTGTCCAAACATGGTCTTGATGGGCTGATGAAAGTCTTGGATGTCCATGAACGTTTTGTTTTTTTCCTTTCTCTCACCCCTTCAATTGCTCATGCGCCCCACTCCTTTTCATGTTACACTTTTTCTTTTCATTACTATTTATATTTGTTGTTTTGATTATTTTTTATGATGGTTTTGGGCCAATGATATAACAACATCATGATTTAATTGATTTTTTTAAAATCGATTCCAAATCTTGATCTATATGAGGCCTTCCTTTTTTTTATTTATACAATTTATCATTTTATTTATTTTATTTCAACTTATTTTGTCATTATTTTATTTTTATCCTTTTTTGGGTCAATGAAAACTAAATATTAAGATTTATCGATTTTCGATTTTAAATCTTGATAAAGGTGAGACCTTTATTATTTTTCTTATCATTTTCGATTTTATTTCATTTCCATTATTTTTCCATTATTCTTATTCGTTTTTGGGTCAATGAAAATCAAATACTAAAGATTATTGATTTTTCGATTAAAAATCTTAGTAAAGATGAGGCCTTTCCTAGTTTTCCGATTTAATTTCTAATTTCTATTTAATTCTCATTTCACATATTCTTTTATTCAGTTTTGGTCAATGAAAGTCAAATATTAAAGATTATCGATTTCTCGATTAAATCTTGATTAAGACGAGACCGATTTTATTTCTATTTCGATTTTATTTTTCATTATCTTATGTCTTTTCATTTTTGGTCCATGAAAGTCAAAATCGTTGATTATCGATTTGTCGATTAAATTCCGATTAAGACGAGACCAATTTTATTTTATGTCGACTTTAATCTCTTGTCGATATTATCTTGGTTATTATTCTTGTTCATATTATTATTATCATTGTTCATATCCATATTCATATTTATCTAACCATTTCATTTGTTCACCATTAATAAAAAAACACTAAAAATATCGAAACCTAAAAAACTAATTGATGGATTGTTGGTTATGATCATTTGCTTGGCAACTTTGGTTCGAGGATTAGTTTAGGTCACTTCGGACACACACGGCTTTCTCTTGGGATACCTTACAACGAGACCCTTTATTTCATGTCATCCCTTGTACTTTACATGTACCCCGCTCCCCATTTCGATGTATGCATTTAGTTTTCTTTTGATTGTGGTTTGTTTACTAGGAGCACTCCTAGGGACTAGCATAGACAACCCATTTTCAAACTAATTATCGATTCTTCGCCGAGTCATTTTCAAACAAACCTCTTTTCAACCAAACTCTCGATTCGTCGTCGAGCCATTTTCAAATAAACCCTTTTCGACCAAACCCTCGATTCGTCGTCGAGCCCATTTTCAAATCAACCTCTAACCAAATCCTTTTTCAAACCAAACTCTTTCCATAACAAATAAACCCTTGATCCAACGTCAAGCAGATTTTCATAATCAAACCTCAAAACGACTAACAACTATCGAAACTCTTTCAAGGTGAAAAATGAGGGTTCAAGTCTTTGATCTTCCTTCGATTGTTTGGGTGCGAGTTCTCTTACTCGTGTGTGAGCAATTGACGCCTCTAAAACACGTCCAACTCAACAACCATTCGTCCAACCATCCAAAACACTTTTCAAACCATCAAACCTTTTCAAACTCAGCCACCTTAGATGAAAAAGAGAGGGAGCCAAATCTTTGACTCACTCTCCCGATTACTTGGACCCGAGGAATCTTTCTTAAGTTCAAGTAATCGTCATCTATACCAACCCAACTCTACCTTTTGTTTCGTGGGCGTACCATAAACTACAACTGCTTTGATTCTTTATTCTCGTCCGAATAAAGATACGTAGGCATAAGATTGCGACGATCTTGGCGAGCACACTTTTTTCTTTTTCCCCCGTTTGCGTCCACACTTTTTCTTTTCCCCCGTTTCCACATTACCATCTTTTTCCGTCAAACCCCGTAGTCGAACTACGATTGCTCTGATTCCTCATTCTCGTCCGAATGAGCATACGTAGGCCCGAGGTCGCGATGATCTTGCCGAGCACCCTATCCTTAAACCACCCATTTCCCCTTAGTATCTTTTCCTTTTATCTTTACCTTTCCGTATTCATTTTTTAGAAGAAAAAAAACAAGCTTAGCTAACCAGTATCGTGATTCAAATCAAGAGGTTCCCGTTGAGTACAACGGACGTGAGGGGGTGCGCGTACCTTCCCCTCACGTAACCGACTCCCGAACCCAGAATGTGGTTGCGACGACCATGTTCTTATCCATCCTTAAAGGTTTTCTCGATATTTTCCATTCCCTCTTTTGGGATAAATAAAGTTCGGTGGCGACTCTGTCGAACCGTTTTCTGCGCCTTTCGCGCAAAGGGTCGTGTCTTCGATTAAGCAATTTTTTCGAGGTACGACAGATGGCGACTCTGCTGGGGATACATTTGCTCCATGTAAGAGAGAGTCAAGCCTATCTTGATTCTAATCGCTAGCTCTTTAGCTTCGTTTATCTTTTTCTTCTTGTTTTCTTACTTACTTGCTTTCCTATTTCCTTTTTGTGTTACATTTTGTAACATTGTTGGGTTGTTCTGATATTGGGAACTTTGTGAGATGCCTCTACACCCGAGTCGAGAAAAACCCTAGGATTAGGATGGTGGTTGTGTAGTGTAGGCTTGTGTGGTCTCTTCCGCGTGAGTTGAAGCGAAAACCACAGCTTGGAGTAGATTCCCTTGGAGATATTATTGTTGTGGTGAATCTTTGCCATGGTGGTAATACTTTTGAGGTGGGTCGTTGATCCCAAGGACCATTAACCCAATTTACCCATGGTGGTTGGTAGCGTTAATTCTATGTGAGTTAATGCGAACACCCCAATCAGATGAGATCCCTCGAACGTATTACTTCCTGACAGTAATATTTTCGACCTCGATCTAGGATTCTGAGAACCCTACTTAGAACCCGTGTGTCGATGGTTGTGTAGTGGGCACCTCCGAGGAATCTTTCTCGTGGGGAAGAAACGAAGACCTCACCTAGACGATATTATTTTGAGAATATTATAGTCGGGCAAATCTTTGTTTTGGTTATAATGTTTTCGAAATATATCCATAACTCTAGGCACTTACCCCGTTTTAGAAACCTACCTGTGGGTTTTCTTGATCCTAGCTGTGGTTCTTGACCCGTCATCTCCGGCCAATCTCAGAACTGTTTGAAGTTGTTTGATCCTGCGATCCTGGATCTTGCATCTTGCATTGCATCTCATGTCATTGCATTGCATCTGTTATGCATCTTACATTGCATTTTCGACCTCAGAATCTCACTTCAACTTCCTTCCCTCTCCAGTAAATGAAGTTGATTCCTTGACACCAGTACGCAACTCGGGCCAACACAAGAAGAACGATGGAGCAGATTCAGCAAGGGCAAGCTGCCTTCAGAGAAGAATTAGACTCTATGAAGGGAAAGATTGATCAGATTCTTGAAGCCATCATGATGGCCAGAAGAGAAGAAGAACTGCGTGAAGCCGTTGCTGCCAACAACACTGTGCCTGTGCAAGGGTCACCCTTAAGGCTCTCAGTTCCTGTTCCCAACCCTATCAATTATGGGATACCAATGAACTTCACTCCTGCCGCTGAAGGGGCCATTTCTCAACCACCTCCAACATCTGGAGTCGCTGTTGGTGCTATTCCGCAAGCCCAACCTGTTGTCACTCAGGTTCCTATTCCTCATGCCGAAGAAAATCTGGTGGATCAGTATGATGAAGTACAGAACTACCATGCTGCTATCCCAATTGTCAATCCTACCTCTGCTCAGGATTCTGAAGCCATCAGATGTGCCGTGATCTAGCTGAGAAACTCCGAGCCATGGAAGGGCGCAACTCAAAATCTCTGAGCGCTCTGGAAATGTGCTTGGTGCCAGATGTTGTCATTCCTCCCAAATTCAAAGTACAAGAATTCCCTAAGTACAAAGGCCTCATTTGTCCCCACATGCATCTAAGGATGTACTGCCGCAAGATGGCTGCCCATGCCAAAGACGAAAAGTTGATGATCCATTGCTTCCAAGACATCTTGTCTGGGGCATCTCTTGAGTGGTATATGCAGCTGGAGCGGAGCAATGTGCGCACTTGGGATGATCTAGCTTATGCATTTGTCAAGCAATACAAGTATAACACTGACCTTGCTCCGAATCGTACTCAACTTCAGAGTATGGCTCAGAAGGACAACGAATCCTTTAAGGAGTGCGCGCAACGCTGGAGAGAGCTAGCTGCAAGGGTGCATCCACCTCTTGTTGATCGTGAACTGATTGACATCTTCATGGGTACTTTGCAAGGCCAATACTATGAGAAATTAATTGGTAATGTTTCTGCCGGATTCTCTGATTTGGTAATTGTCGGTAAGAGGATCGAAGAGGGTCTGAAGAGCGGAAAGATCCAAGGAGGTTCTAGCAGTCAGTCTGCAGTCAAGAAGCCCTTCAATGGATTCAAAAAGAAAGAGGGCGAAACAAATGATGTCTTTGCTCAAAGAGGGCAAGCTCAACAAGCTTCGCCTTTAATGCCTTATCAAATGCCATACTTCCAGTATTCGTATGTTGCTGCTGCGCAATACGCTTCAATGTCGTATCAGCCAACCGTTCAAGTTTTTCAAGCTCCAATGCCTCAACAACAGGTTCCTCAGCAACAATCCTACAATCAGCAAGGGTATCAGTATCCTTCTCAGAATCAACAACAGAGAGATGCTCAACAACGTCAGCCTAATCAACAGAGGACAAGGAGGTCTGAAAGAGACTTTGATCGTCTGCCGACAACGTATGCTTAGATTTTTGCTCAATTGATGGAGAAGAGGGTTGTTACTCCCAGAGACTTGGCTCCTCCAATTGTCATTCCTCCAGATTATGATGCTAATGCTCATTGTGAGTTTCATAAGGGTGCCCCAGGGCATACGATCGAGGACTGCAGAGCTTTCAAGCACAAGGTTCAAGACACGATCGACTCAAAGTTTCTCACGTTCAATGGGAGGGCTCCAAACGTCATCAACAACCCTATGCCACCGCCACGCTAGTGCCAACATCTAGTCAAGTCAAGTCAAGTCTAGTTTATTCCCCGAAGAAGGCAGTCATGTTACCATCCCATCATTTGCATTCTTGTATTTTCGTCTTTATTTGTTTAAGTACTATATGCTTTGAACATTGCCCTTTTGTATTTGGTTTTCTTAATGTATTGACAATGCATGTTTTGAATCAATTATGTCGTATTCACTCATTTTTTCCTTTTACTGCAAAACACCGACACATTTATCCATGTCACTCTATATATCAAACTGTTGTTAGCAATGATTGGAGGGAGGATGATGAAAGCGAAATACCCATAATTGCAAAATGTATGCTTTCGGATAGAATCCCGCTGATGATGTACAGGCATTATTTCAATCCCCAAATACTGGAGGTACAAGGAGTTAATCCCTAGTAAACCACTTCGAGCCTGGAAGTAGTAGTTTCCTTCGGATATTCAAACCCTTACACTTAACCTGGGGCAGGGTAGTGTTCAGTTAACACAATTACGCACCGAAATCACAAAGCAAAATTCCATAAGACGTGACGGTTGTTCATCAATAACCATGACTTAGCAGTCACAATCATCCAACAAAAACAAAAAAAAACAAAAAAATCAAAAGCCTGCTAAGTCGAGCACCTCAAAGGAGACTTAGGCAAAAATCAAGGCAACCCTGATGGACTCGACAAGCGAAATCAGTCCATGCAAAAGATAGGGATCAAAAAACAAAAGAGGCTCTTGAATCCTAAAAAAAAACAAAATAAAGGTGACTGCCATTTTGAGCAAACCTTGAATCATCACGCTTACACCGTCAACCCTTTTGGAGAACAAACATGTACAGAATTAACTGAACGTAGGACTGGAAGTTCATCACGAAGAAGGGGTGGGTACAAATCAAGCTTTGAGCCTAATATCCTTTGTTTCATAAACCGTAAACCAGACCACGTTACGACCTTCAAAAGACCTAATTGAGGTGAGGTTTATTCTGAAAGCATACTATTGCAAGGTTGCGTAAACTGACTCCCCATATTTGCCAATCTTCAGCATTGGTGTCATTTTCCTTGCTATATCTTTCACACCATCAAAATCAGCACTACGTCTGGACTAACGGTTCATTCGTCTCACTATCACGACACTCTAATAAATGACTCTTTTTCAAAACTTGCATGAGCATTGCATTAAGATTACTATTTGTAAATGAGCAATTTTAACTGCAAATCAGTGCTAGACATCAAAGCAACTCCAACAAGGGGCAATCAAAGAGGAACTTGAACTTTCAGTGGTGCCGACCCGAAGCAAGACTCCCCCAAAACCCTCAGGCTGGCACAAACCCTTCAACAGCTTAATCAGGGGAAAAGTCATCTCAAAACACGTCAAAGCTATAAGATCAAATCCTTTCAGAACTGGTTAATCAAGGGGCAGACCATTACCATGTTCAGACTTGGGCAAGACTCATTGCAGCAAGTAACCCTGACCATCAAGCAAAGTTGTGGTTCTCTCAGAAATGAACTCATCATCAAGCAATCAAACTCGAGGCTTCAAGACCATCTTTTTCTGCTTCAATCATGGCGTCTTCAATGAACTGAGTGTCGAGGAAATCAAATCCCTCCCACCGCCCAAAAGTCCAATCCTCATTGGCAACTACCAAAAGTTCACCATGCTGACGCCTCCAAAATTATCCAATCACCCGTCTGCAATCATATGCATCATACGCATCATACGCATCATACGCATCACATTCAATATCATGTGCATCATATGCATACCAAAAAACCAAATCATACTTCCCCAACACTTGCATCTCCGCGCGTCAGCATTTGTACATCATTACAAAATCAAGCACTCATACATGTGTGAGATCCAGGATCAATCTCAAGACTGCAAGACGATCTTCAGCCCAGCCAGGGGCAACTTCAGTAAATCCGTGGGCGTTCCTCATGAAGTTGTTTCAACCTTTTGTTGATCAAGATGAGATTTCAAAGCAATCTTCAGCCCAGCCAGGGGCATCTCCTTCAGCATGGGCGTTCCTCATTAGGTTCTTCAACCTTTTGTTGATAAAGTTGTGATCTCCAAGCAAGTCAGTGGGCGTTCCTCATTGAATTGTCTCTCATCATATCCCCATCAAACTTGACCTTTTGTCAATTGCCTTACTATCATCCTTTTGGTGATAGTCAAATCCTGTCAATTCATCCTAACTGGCATCCTTTTGGTGTTGGTAACCCTCAAATCAAAACTTCCTATCATCCTTTTGGTGGTAGCCGTTCATATTGTCAACTTAACCTTCATCCTTTTGATGTTGGTCCTCGCAAGTGGGAAGTTCCTATCATCCTTTTGGTGGTAGTAGCTTGTTTTGATCTGTCATCCTTTTGGTGTCGCCGATTCGTAAATCCTTGGTCTGTGTGTCATCCTTTTGGTGAGTGACAGCCTTTGTTATCATTTTGCTTGCTATTATCCTTTTGGTAGTAGTAAGTTTTGACCTCATTTCCATCCTTTTGGTGGAAGGGTCCGTGTGCGCGTGCCCTATTATCCTTTTGGTAATAGCAGGCTGTGTTGTGTGCCCTATTATCTTTTTGATAGTGTTAGGTTGTGTGTGTGTGCCCTATTATCCTTTTGATAATAGCAGGCTGTGTGTGTGTGCCCTATTATCCTTTTGGAAATAGTAGGTTGTGTTATGTGCCATACTATCCTTTTGATAGTAGCAGGCTCTGTGTGTGTACCCTATTATCCTTTTGGTAACAACAGGCTTTGACCTCATTTTCATCCTTTTGGTGGAAGGGTCTGTGTGTGTGCCCTATTATCCTTTTGGTAATAGCAGGAGTTGACCTCATTTTCATCCTTTTGGTGGAAGGGTTCGTGTGTGTGTGCGCCCTATTATCCTTTTGGTAATAGCAGGCGTTGACCTCATTTTCATCCTTTTGGTGGAAGGGTCTGTGTGCGTGTGTGCCCTATTATCCTTTTGGTAGTAGCAGGTTTTGACCTCATTTTCATCCCTTTTGGTGGAAGGGTCTGTGTGCGTGTGTGCCCTATTATCCTTTTGGTAATAGCAGGCTTTGACCTCATTTTCATCCTTTTGGTGGAAGAGTTTGTGTGCCCTATTATCCTTTTGGTAATAGCAGGCTTTGACCTCATTTTCATCCTTTTGGTGGAAGGGTCTGCGTGTGTGTGTGTGTTTACTATCATCCTTTTGGTGATAGGTCTACCATCCTTTTGGTGTCAGATTCTCCTGTTATCATCCGTTCGCTGATAACGATCTTTGCCAATTCTCAGGTTCTACTCGAGGGTTAACATTGATTAGTTATTCCACTTCCTAAGCATTTTCTTTCTCGTCGGGCAAATTTGTGGTCTTCTTTATATCTAATTGTCTTCTACCTCGAAAGATGAACGCCATATCAGTTCATCTAACTCGGTTCAAGCCAATTAGATAGGGGTATCTGTCATACCCCAAATTTGTCCTACCTGTTAATATTTTTCGTCTGTACATCCATCCACTAACAATTATTCGAAAAATCCAAAAATATGTTGTTTCCTTGTTGCGTATGCCCAGGTTTTCATTATCCATTATCACCCACATTTTTACCCATTTCTCCTTTTCCTTAAATCCTTATCCATTTCAAACAAATTCACAAAAATCCATTCACCTTTTCTATTCAATATCCATTTTTAATCTATTTTCTTTTTTCAAAAAAAAAAACCATTTCTATTCATCCAATTCACACATCTATTTTCATATTATCCATATGCCATTTTCAATAATCCATTTTTTTTAACTATTATTATTATTTTCATTTCTATACAAAGATACTATTACCAAGTCACCATTTCTTTAGTCATTAATATCCAAAATTACATGTCCACATTCATTTTTGCTACAACCCATACAAAGTCTGTTCGACACAAAATGCTAAAAAACTGTTACAAGCCCAGTACAATAAATTACACAAAAAAAAAATAATAAATAAAGGCCCAAAAGTCTATCTTCATGATCTCTTGGATTAATCCACAGCCTTTCGCAGACCCCATATACCAGTGCAGCCACGAACTCCAAACCATTGACCCCACCATCCTAAGCTGCCAAACACGGTCCTTTTTTTTACACCTCCCAACATCATATGTAAGACAAGCTCGACCAAAACTACACACGCTCCAAGCCAATACACAAGACCAGCCTTCACACCAATAAACTTGACAAACCTCTGCACTACCGCTGCATAATCCGTACCAGTAACAACAGAGCAACAACGACCTTTCAAATGGCGACCTGCTTCAATACAAACAAAACTCAGCCGGACCTGTTATCAAGATGACATCAACGTTACCATGACAAAATCCTGCGATGAAAAGGACATAACAACCACAATAAGACAATTTCAAACTTAATTAACAAGTTTGGTGATTGTTTAAAAGAAGAGGAAAAATCTTCACTATGAAAAAAACCTTCAACCTTATTCCCAACACCATTCATCCTCCACTCTTCCCTCATCTGACCCAACCTTCATCGATATACCGTCAAATCTTTCTTCTCCATAAAACCTTCCTCAACCTACAAGCCAGCTCAAACCAACAACTCAAACCCAGAATGGTTACATAATCTGTTTCGAATCCAAATCAGAAAAAGAGAGAAGGAGAGAGAACGAGATCAAAAGCTGAAGAAGCATCCAAAATCCCCTAAACCTCCTTCAAATCATCTCCGAATCACCCAACCTCCCTCAATTTTTTTTTCTGCGAAAACCAACCCACCTTCAACCCCTTTTTTTCACAAATCCATTCAGAATCACAAACTCACACCAACCATTCAAAACCATTTCAGAAACAGAATCCAAAACGAGAAAAAGAAGAAGATGAATTAGAAACAGAACCAGAAATTGAAGGAGAAGAAGTAGAGAGTTTAAGCGAAATCAAAAAGCAAACCTGAAACTAGAAACAAAGACGAGAGCGAGCGGTTTTTTTTCTTACCCTTTTCATGCTAGCCGACGCAGAACCGAGTACACGAGAGTGACAGAAGCATAGAGAGCGGGAGAGAAGAGATCGGGAGACAGAAAATGGTGGCGATGGATTCCTCGACGTCGCCGTACAACCATCGGCCGCCCACCGCCGCAAGGAAGATGAACGAGTGAGAGGATCGGAGAGGCACTGACAGAGAAAAATAGAGCAGAGTAGCAGAGCGAGAGACCGCGATAAAGAGGGTTGAATACATCATCGTTGATTTTTTTTATTTGTTTTGGGTTTTAATTCTGAGCGCAGCTTCTCTTTTTTCCATTTTTCCGGGTTTTGACCATGTATGGTTTGTTCTTATATTTTTAACGATATCATGTGACCATGCCTTCACTTTTTGATTGCTTTGGATTTTTATTTTGTCCAAACATGGTCTTGATGGGCTGATGAAAGTCTTGGATGTCCATGAAGATTTTGTTTTTTTCCTTTCTCTCACCCCTTCAATTGCTCATGCGCCCCACTCCTTTTCATGTTACACTTTTTCTTTTCATTACTATTTATATTTGTTGTTTTGATTATTTTTTATGATGGTTTTGGGCCAATGATATAACAACATCATGATTTAATTGATTTTTTTAAAATCGATTCCAAATCTTGATCTATATGAGGCCTTCCTTTTATTTATTTATACAATTTATCATTTTATTTATTTTATTTCAACTTATTTTGTCATTATTTTATTTTTATCCTTTTTTGGGTCAATGAAAACTAAATATTAAGATTTATCGATTTTCAATTTTAAATCTTGATAAAGGTGAGACCTTTATTATTTTTTTTTATCATTTTCGATTTTATTTCATTTCCATTATTTTTCCATTATTCTTATTCGTTTTTGGGTCAACGAAAATCAAATACTAAAGATTATCGATTTTTCGATTAAATCTTAGTAAAGATGAGGCCTTTCCTAGTTTTCCGATTTAATTTCTAATTTCTATTTAATTTTCATTTCACATATTCTTTTATTCACTTTTGGTCAATGAAAGTCAAATATTAAAGATTATCGATTTCTCGATTAAATCTTGATTAAGACGATATCGATTTGTCGATTAAATTCCGATTAAGATGAGACCAATTTTATTTTATGTCGACTTTAATCTCTTGTCGATATTATCTTGGTTATTATTCTTGTTCATATTATTATTATCATTGTTCATATCCATATTCATATTTATCTAACCATTTCATTTGTTCACCATTAATCAAAAAACACTAAAAATATCGAAACCTAAAAAACTAATTGATGGATTGTTGGTTATGATCATTTGCTTGGCAACTTTGGTTCGAGGTTTAGTTTAGGACACTTCGGACACACACGGCTTTCTCTTGGGCTACCTTACAACGAGACCCTTTATTTCATGTCATCCCTTGTACTTTACATGTACCCCGCTCCCCATTCCGATGTATGCATTTAGTTTTCTTTTGATTGTGGTTTGTTTACTAGGAGCACCCCTAGGGACTAGCATAGACAACCCATTTTCAAACTAATTCTCGATTCGTCGTCGAGCCATTTTCAAACAAACCTCTTTTCAACCAAACTCTCAATTCGTCGTCGAGCCATTTTCAAATAAACCCTTTTCGACCAAACCCTCGATTCGTCGTCGAGCCCATTTTCAAATCAACCTCTAACCAAATCCTTTTTCAAACCAAACTCTTTTCATAACAAATAAACCCTTGATCCAACGTCAAGCAGATTTTCATAATCAAACCTCAAAACGACTAACAACTATCGAAACTCTTTCAAGGTGAAAAATGAGGGTTCAAGTCTTTGATCTTCCTTCGATTGTTTAGGTGCGAGTTCTCTTACTCGTGTGTGAGCAATTGACGCCTCTAAAACACGTCCAACTCAACAACCGTTCGTCCAACCATCCAAAACACTTTTCAAACCATCAAACCTTTTCAAACTCAGCCACCTTAGATGAAAAAGAGACGGAGCCAAATCTTTGACTCACTCTCCCGATTACTTGGACCCGAGGAATCTTTCTTAAGTTCAAGTAATCGTCATCTATACCAACCCAACTCTACCTTTTGTTTCGTGGGCGTACCATGAACTACGATGCTCTGATTCTTTATTCTCGTCCGAATAAAGATACGTAGGCATAAGATTGCGACGATCTTGGCGAGCACACTTTTTTCTTTTTCCCCCGTTTGCGTCCACACTTTTTCTTTTCCCCCGTTTCCACATTACCATCTTTTTCTGTCAAACCCCGTAGTCGAACTACGATTGCTCTGATTCCTCATTCTCGTCCGAATGAGCATACGTAGGCCCGAGGTCGCGATGATCTTGCCGAGCACCCTATCCTTAAACCACCCATTTCCCCTTAGTATCTTTTCCTTTTATCTTTACCTTTCCGCATTCATTTTTGAAAAGAAAACAAACAAGCTTAGCTAACCAGTATCGTGATTCGAATCAAGAGGTTCCCGTTGAGTACAACGGACGTGAGGGGGTGCGCGTACCTTCCCCTCACGTAACCGACTCCCGAACCCAGAATGTGGTTGCGACGACCATGTTCTTATCCCTCCTTAAAGGTTTTATCGATATTTTCCTTTCCCTCTTTTGGGATAAATAAAGTTCGGTGGCGACTCTGTCGAACCATTTTCCATGCCTTTCGCGCGAAGGTTCGTGTCTTCGATTAAGCGATTTTTTCGAGGTACGATAATTATCACTGTTACTCAGTTCAGAAGCGCACAGGGAGGCTCTATAGAAAGTCTTGGAGCAAGCCTTTGTGGAACAGGATGTAACAATCAGACAGTTCGATAGCATTGTCTATAACATCACTTCCTGCAACAACTTGGGATTTAGTGATGAGGAATTACCTGAAGAGGGTCGCCGTCATAACATGGCACTCAATATTACAGTCAACTGCCAGGACGATGCTTTAGCCAGCGTACTGGTAGACACAGGGTCAGCCCTGAATGTTATGTCGAAGTCCACTTTGATGTAATTATCATTCAAAGGCCCTCCGGTGAGAACCAGCGAGGTAGTCGTCAAAGCATTTGACGGATCCAGAAAAATGATTATCGGCGAAGTCGATCTTCCCATAACTATTGGTCCTTACAGTTTCCAAGTCACTTTCCAGGTCATGGACATCCGGGCAACATACAGTTGTTTATTAGGAAGACCTTGGATACATCAGGCTGGAGCGGTCACTTCAACCCTCCACCAAAAGCTAAAGTTCATCCAGAACGGCCAACTCATCATAGTCTGTGGGGAACAGGCCTTGCTCGTCAGCAATTTATTGTCATCCACTTATGTGGAACCAGAAGGGATAATCGGAACCCAGTTCCAAGCGCTTTCGCTACACAAGGACGATCAATCGGAGGAGGAATTTCCATTTCCTCGTACAAAGCTGCTATCAAAGCGGTCGAGAGTACCAATACAAAAGGATGGGGACATCTTGTCATTCCTACTGACAATAAAACAAAGAAGGGTCTTAGTTTTTCTGCAACCTGTACCCAGACAGCTGCTAACGATGAAAGTCTTCATCCCATTCAGAACTTCTTCCACAGTGGAGGCTTCCTTCAACCGGTGACTCAAGAGGTACATACCATCAATAAAGATGATTCATCTGATATGGAGGAAGAATGGAAGTCCTATCTCAACGAGGATTGTAATTCCATTTTGCTTTCCTACACAGAGTCCGAGATTTATACCCAGGTCAGACGTCGAAATGATATATGGAGATTGTAATCCAGAAGGATGTCATGCTCCACCAAACTCATTAGAGGAGGACACTCTGATGAAAGACAACTTTGACCACAACTATTATGGCCCAATGGATGGCCTGCCAATGTGGCAGCCGTGCCCAGGAGACTTGGGGCAAGAAAATCAGCCGAACAATGAAAATCAGCTGAGCATCATTGAACCGAATACCTGCATCCCCACCATATCATGGGATCAACACTCAGGTCATTCAGAAACTACTCAACATGACGATGAATTCGTAACGTTTACATGACTAGAATTCATCAACTATGTTTTTTCTGAGGTCAACGTCATCGAGAAAGATGACCCCTCCAGTTCCAAAGAAGTGTGGGACACCTTGGGACAACCAAGTGGAAAATACGACTATATGGTCAAGTACACTGCTCCCGAAAGCTCTCTCATTAGGCTCGAAGACATCCAGCCAACTGGATGGGGAAATCTGCCTGAGAGTACAAATGCTATGCAAAATACAGCAGAGGAATCCTCCTACGACAACTCTGCTTGGGAGACAGATTCCAATGATCCTGCTCCACCAGAAATCAGCGTTATTTCTGAAGACAAATCGAGGAAGGTGCCAGACTTTGTGATTCACCGAGGAGTTCGCCACCAATGGGTTGCTGTCGATGTTCCGAAGATTGTTCATAAGTCAAAGTAATTGCCATCTTTGTTTTAACCTTTCACCCTGCCCAGGTGAAACGAATGTTTTGATAGGGCTCGCTTTCTATAAATTTCCCTCTTCGCTTTGCCTAAAGCGACAGAGTTTTGTTTTATAGGGCTGTAGTTTCAAGAATCGACTTGTTCATTAATAAAATAACGTCGCTCTGTAATTTCCGCATTAATTTTTGTTTTCTCTTTTTGCTTTTCTCAGAAAATGGTAATCCTAAAAAACATCTCAAATAATAAAAACAAGCAGTAAAAGAAATACACTGCACACACTTGCATTTTCTCTATCTCTTCTAAACACAAATCATACCGTCATGCAGATTGCTTATTTTAAACCCCTTTGAAACATACGATATGATGCCTTCTCCCGACTTTGAATTCTCGGTATTTGGGGCTGAAGAAGAAGTTAACGACGAAATTCCAGAGGAGATCTCCCGATTACTAAGACAAGAGGAAAGGTCCATTGAACCTCACAAAGAGCCATTGGAAACGGTAAACTTGGGTTCGAAAAAAGAGAGAAAAGAAATCAGGATTGGGGCACTGCTCAGTCCAATTGCCATAGAGGGTTTGATAAAGCTTCTCAAAGAATTCCCCGATGTATTCGCTTGGTTCTATCAGGACATGCCAGGGTTGGATACCAGCATCGTGGAATATCACTTACCATTGAAATTGGAATTTCCGCCAGTAAAGCAGAGGTTGAGACGGACTCCCCCGAACATGGCTATCAAAATCAAAGAGGAGGTACAAAAACAGATCGACGCGGGTTTCCTCGCTACATCTGAATATCCTCAATGGTTAGCCAATATCGTACCCATTCCGAAAAAGGACGGAAAGGTCAGAACGTGTGTAGATTACAGGGATCTGAACAAGGCTAGTCCAAAGGACGACTTTCCTTTACCACACATTGACATGCTGGTAGACAGTACAGCAAAGTTCAAACTTTTCTCCTTCATGGATGGATTCTCGGGCTATAATCAAATCAAAATGGCGCCGAAAGACATGGAGAAAACTCCGTTCATTACCCCATGGGGTACCTTTTGTTACAAGGTGATGCCGTTCGGTTTGAAGAACGTCGGGGCGACCTATCAAAGGGCCATGACTACTCTTTTTCATGACATGATACACAAAGAAATCGAGGTATATGTCGATGATATGATTGCAAAATCTAAGACAGAAGAGGAGCATGTGACCCATCTGTCAAAACTATTCGAGCGGTTGAGAAAGTACAAACTCCGCTTGAATCCCAATAAGTGCACCTTCGGTGTCCGTTCAGGGAAACTTTTAGGGTTCATCGTCAGCCAGAAAGGAATTAAGGTTGATCCTGACAAGGTCAAGGCCATTCAAGAAATGCCTTCTCCAAAGATTGAAAAACAAGTCAAGGGATTCTTGGGACGTTTGAACTACATTTCCAGATTTATATTCCTCATGACCGTGACATGCGCGCCAATCGTCAAACTGCTCAAGAAGATACAATCATTCCTCACTGATTCCCGGGGCAAATAGACTCCGAATTAGGATGGCCCCTATGTGGTCAAGAAAGCTTTCTCAGGCGGTGCCTTGAGACTCGCAACCATGGATGGAGAAGAATTTGCCTATCCCACGAATGTTGACATAGTCAAGAAATACTTCGCCTAAACTAAAAAAAACGTCTCGGTGGATTGAAAACCCGAAAGGGAGATCCAGGCAAAAATTAGAGACATGATCAAAAATCATCCTGATGGATTGGAAACATCAAAGTACAATCCAGTCAAAAGTTAGGGATAATGGCAAGTAACTACGTCTGATCAGTCAGCTCCTCAGCAGTCATGTCATCCGTCAGAGACTCCAGTCAAGGTCATCTTCGACATAAGCTCAGGATGTCCCGAATTCAAAGTTGGTAGAAGGATAGTGGTCGTTATGTTTCAACGTAGCCCTTTTCCCTGTAAATTACCATTTTTTAACTTTGTAAATACTCTATGGAATCACGCGTTCGGCTGATTTCCATCCTATCAATAAAATTTGAGCCCTTGTGCTTTTGTTTGTAATTCTTACTTGTTTTAGCTTTACAGAATGATGTTTTTAACATGATTAACGATTCTTGAAATAAAACAAAAATGAATTTACTTGTCAAACTTTTTCTGCTTTTAAAATAAAGATGGCAATTTCTTTTGACTGTTGAACATCAGAAGAACATTGGTCGCTTCTCCAAAGGTGTTCGAACCTCAAAGTGCAGAATCAAAGTACTCCTTTTAGACCAGTACGCCTGAACGAAGGATCAACTGTATCAGATGCGGTTTTCCCATCTGATGCCCTCGACCGAGTTCTCATCTCCTAAGCCTGACCAGCGTCGCTCCCAACAGGGACCGTTTCTCCTAAGCAAGGTGTCATACCCCAAATTTTGACCACTAAGATTTCCCATCATTGTGAAAATCATCATCACAATATGGAGGAACCATCATACTTCATCAGTCTCCCCAAAGATGGGTGAGCATCCACTACAATCAAAATTAGGGTTTCAAGCCCTCTCAGAGCCTTAGACAAAGGATCAATCAAGGAATGACATGATCTTCAACTTCTCTAACCTCTCAAACATCCATAATGGATCAAAAAGACTCCCACTTCAAGGATCAAGCACAAGGCTGCTCCCTTCTAGGTGGATCAAGTCTCAAGATCGACAGTGTCACCAAATTAGGGTTTTGGTCGACCAGGGCCTCCAAATGGAAATTTTTCATCTGGGCACAAGCCAATGGTCCAAAACATAACCTAATATACTTCATAGGACCTCATGGACCCAATCATCAAGCCAATTTTGCCTCAGGGGATGCATTCATAAAAAATCAGGAATTAGGGTTTCTTGACCTAATTCACCCCTAAGTTGACTTTTAGGGCAAATCATCAGCCAAGACCTCAAGAGAGGGTTTGAGGGTCTCTAATGAACTATATTGATTCATTTGGAACAATGGATTAATCCAAGAAGCTTGAGCAACAAGTCTTAATTTCATCTGCACCACAATTAGGGTTTCGCGAGGAAAGTCAACTGTAACTTTGACTTTTGACCAGGACATGCTCCCAAGCCCTAAGACATGATTCAATATACCCTATGACACCCATGGAACATGTCCATCAAGTTTGATTTAGGTCAAGGACATGATTTCATGAAGAATTGCACAGTTTGGAATTCATCTGATAAAAAGTCAACTGTGCACAAAAGTCAACTTTGACTTTTTGAGATTTTTCACCAAAATGGATTTTTAACCCTAAAATGATGTTAATGTATGATTTGAATCATCATTCATCAATAAAAATCAAAGAAAGTGGGATAACTTGTAAAAGGGGTAACCATAAAAACTTAGAAAAATTTCTAAGTTATGGAAAAAGTGACACTAATGTGCCAACTTTGGAGGACCATAACTCCTAAACCACAAGGCCATTGTTCCCCATTCAAAGCTTGATTTGTAGTTCTCATTGCCCTTTACAAAAGCTTCATACTGACCTATGTCCAAATTCCTCATGGATTTTGAGTTATGGAGTGATCAAAATCAAGAAAAGTCACTTTGTTCCAACACTTAGTGAAAATTTCACTAAGTCAGATTTTACCTTACTTTTTGCCAAATGTAGGGGGATTTTTTACTTGGATTCAAAAGAGATCAAAACCAAACATGTTCAAACAGTTGTTGTATCATGTAAGGGCTTTCCAAAATGGCCAAGAACATTACCAAATTCAATTTGAGTCATGAGATATGACATTGGCAAATTGCCTTGCTAAAATCTGCCAAGGCAAGGCAGATTTTTACACTTTTGGTCGATTTGCCAAAATCAGCCAAATCCAAATGCTCCTATCCACTTGGACACCTCTGAGGATTGAATCTAAAGGGGACAATCACTAAGCCAAGCCTCCAAAGTCTTCGGAACAAGAAATAGCATGTTGAACCTAGAATTGCCAAAATAGGAACAAGACTCCAATTTTGGATTGGAGCATTCAATGGAAGCATCAAAGTGGCATGGACTGAGCCATTCTTAACTGAATTCAGTCAAGACTTATCCAAGACCAAGGGAACCAGCAGCCTGTGCCCTAACCTCTAGTCAATGGCTAGAGGAGACTTGGATTTTCATTTGCCAACATTGGCCAAACCTACTCAGCAGTTGCCATTCACTATTCCTTGCAAAACAAAATTGCTCTACTATAAATAGAGCTCAATTGTGATCAGTTTGAGTACACCAAAGCCATCAAACAGATGCTTTCCTCAAAATCTCTTCTTTCACTCCAATTTTGCCTTCTAAGGCAAGTCACTATCGGGTTTTGAGTTTGAGAGCTTTTCCAATCAAACCAATCACACACACCTCATATACATCATATAGAAGTGATCCAAACACTCACATAACATCTGGAACACAGATTTCACAAAATCACCAGCCAATTGCTCAAGTTCTTGACAGATTTGCAGTTGGGGTACCATCTCAAGTTCCAGATCATTTCAATCTATTTCAAGCATTCATACACACTCCATGGCACCTAGGGAAGCTATCCAGATCATTAGAACCTAGCTGTAACACCTCCAACACAAATCACGATCACCAGCTGCAAGTGGTAAGCATGAACTCTTCTAACTCTATGATCCATGCAATTTTTGCTGCACAATAATTTGGCCATATGTTCATAATCATGCATGGAATGTTTTCCCTCAATTAATTGCATTGTTGGAATCGTGTAATAAAAATCCTAGCCTTCATGCAGAAATTAGGGTTCTTGAGGATTTTTCGTGATTTCTTGTTTTATGCTTAATTTAAATGAAATTAATTGTCATAGACATGATCGTGAGGTTGAAACGAGTTGATTGGTATGTGGATTGCATGATATAATCAAGTATTCAGTGAGATTGGAGAGAAAATGCAAATCAGCCAAACCCAGAACACGCGCGTGTTCTTCAGCTGTTCTTGGCGCCATTTTTTGAAAATTCAAATATTTGAATTTTGTGATTTTATTTAATTGATTCAAAAATTAATTTCTCTCTGAGTTTTAATGATTTTGAGTTGATTCTTTTTTTAATAATTCACAAAAATGTTAAAATATTTTATTTTCCCAAAAAATCCCAAAAATATTATTTATTTTGTATAATTGATATTTTTGCAAAGAATTAATGTTTTAATTGTTTTTGACATTTAAAATATTTTTTCCACCTTGATTTTGCAACTTTTAATGCCTTCTAATTATTTTGTAGGTCAATACTAAATTTTTGAAGCATTAATCCAATATCACAATTTGTTTTTCATATGTTAAACAATTTTGATCATTTTAATTGAATTTTTATTCAATTAAAACACATTTTGAAAACAAATTAGGGTTTTGGATTAATTCAACCCTCATAAATCATTTTCAAAACTCTTTTGGGCCTCTAATAGAGTGTAAGACCCAATCATTTTTTTGACCAAATCGTTTTTGGGCCTCAGTATATTGTATAAGTCCCGATACCGTAAAAAACAAACGGCGCGATCGTCGCCTTTTTCAAAACAAAAAACCTTGGGCCTTTCCTTGAGCTATAAGACCCATTAAAAACTTTTGGGCCTCTAATAGAGTGTAAGACCTAACCCCCCTTTTAACCAAAACAATTTTGGGCCTCACTTATTGTATAAGTCCCTCTGCGTTAAAAGAAACCTTGGCGCGATCGCCATTTTAAACGAAAAATCATCTAGGCCTACCCTCGTGTAAGACCCAAATCCTTTGTACAGCAAACCATTTTTCTTTAAACCTTTTGGGCCTCTTGAGAGAGTGTAAGACCCAAATCCTTTGTACAGCAAACCATTTTTGGGCCTCAGTCACTTGTATAAGTCCCTATGTACAAATTCAACAGTGTAATCACTGATAAAATCCTGGGCCTCTCCTTGAGCTGTAAGCCCCAAATCTTTCTTTTTCAAAGCACTTTCTCCTTTGATTTTGAATATACTGTTGTTTTCAATCTGTCTTTGTTGTACAACTAACCAAACAGCATGGAAGCTCTATAACCGAGTAAGTGTTTATACGCTTTCATTTACCGCTTTCATATACATATAACTGTATTGTGGGGCTGTTTCGCTGTAAGTCTTCTTTCATAAACTCATATCAACTGTGTAATAATAGTATAGATATTTAGAGTTTCCCCAGCAACTACGTCTAGAACTAGGTGACGCCGTTTCGTTTATTCGTAGAAATAGACAACTAGATCCCCAAAAGGATCACCCAATACAGTATTCTCTTCGGCTGTCCTCATTAGGAATTGTCAAGAAACTCTACTCCCAGAGAAGAATGTATTCTCCGTGAATGGCATCTTTGAGTTTCTTCCAAATTCTCAAACTTTCCTGGCTTGATCTATTCTTTGTGAATAGCCTGTCTTGAATTTCTCGGGGTTTGGGGACCCACGGGCTTCTTAAAAGCACCGGCCTCCTCTTGGGCATCAGACAAGGACCCACAGGCTTCCTAAAAGCAACCCCGCCTCCTCTTGGGTGTTGTACAAGTGTCATACCCCAAATTTGTCCTACCTGTATATAATTTTCATCTGTCACACCCTCATTTTCACCCTAACCCTCTTGCATCATACATGCATCATATCATATCATTTGATCATCGATTCCAAAGAGTTTTGGGTCATAAGTTTGAGCTTGGAAAATTAGGGCTTCTCTTGGTAGCCTTCCCAAAGTTTCAATGTTTGTTTGGTGTTCACTAGTTGTTATGTCTTGTTTGTGGCCTTTACAAATTAATGTTTTTGTAACTCAACTTGTGCTCTAACCTTTGTGCATCCACAACACAAAGTTTAGTGCTTTTGTCCTCCCTTTGTGCTTATGAAGAGTGAAGGAGTGAATTAAGTTGCCTTTGGTTTCAATCCAAGTCCAATGAAAGTCACATGATCATCATTTATCAAGTTAAGTTCATTTTGGTTTGAGATGAATTCATTTTATCAAAGAAGATTCATTTGTTGGTCTTGGTTTCATTAGTGCTAAAGTGATTGAGTTTGTGCCAACAAAAGTTTCAAGGTTGCCTTACTTGGATTTTTTGGATCCAATTCAAGCCTAAAATTGTCATTCATTTACAAATTCGAGAAGGATTCAAAAGGAACATGGTGTATGGTAGTTTTGCTCCATTTTTGGCCAAGTTCGTCAAGCTACTATCCTAACTTTGTTTTGTAATAAACATTGGCCATAAAAAAGGACAAGTAAGCAAGTTTTGTTCAAAGGTTCAAGAAAGGAATAAAATTGCATTTCATCATCAAACAATTTTCATTAAAATAAGATGGACAAGGATTTTTGTGACAACATTGCATTAAAAAAATTATGGATTACAAATGAATGTACAAAAATTTGTTACACTTTTAATGTCTTCCATTTACAAGTCCTAGAACTACAAGGTGAGGCCTAATTCAAGAAGTTGTCAAAATTCCATCTTTGTTTCCTTTTGCAACTCCAACTTCAAGCATTCAAAGTCTATCATCTTCAAAGTTATCATCACCTCCATGCCATGAACATCAAGACCTATCACATAAGGGAAAAAGGAAAAGTAGTTAAATTTCAATTCATTTTTTTGCATCATCCAATTTCAAGATACAATAAAAATTTGCATCATAAAATTCACTACAAAAAAATTCAGCATATAATCTCATGACCAAAAGTTCAGCATTTGTTCTCATAACAAAAAATCAGTATCTAGATTCTGCATTCACATACAGTAAAATTCTGCATTATCATAATAAAATTCTGCACTCATCATAATAAAATTCAGCATTCATATAATAAAATTCAGCATCAAAATTCTGCATTTGCATCATAATAAAAATTCTGCATTGTCATGACATAAAATTCTGCACTCATCATAATAAAATTCAGCATTCATATAATAAAATTCAGCATCAAAATTCTGCATTTGCATCATAATAAAAATTCTGCATTGTCATGACATAAATTTCTGCATTCACAAACCAAAAATTATGCATTTCATAACTAAAAATTCTGCATTCAAACCAAAATTTTGCATTCACAAACCATAAAATTCAACATTTCAAAACTAAAAATTCAGCATTTCATAACACATTCAATACATCCTCAAAATTCATAATTTCAAAATTCTAGAGGCAGCAGAAAATTCAGAAAGTAAGCAGGAGGAGCAAGCATTAACTAAAAAGGATAAAAATTCTCTACATCAAGAAAGTTGTTTAAAACACCAACACACAAAAATTCAGCAGCTGAAGAGCAGCAATAGCAGCAAAGTTCAGCAGAACAGCAGATTCATAAAAATGGAAAAAATTAGTTTTAGCATCAAGAAAGCCATAACAGTCATACTATAATAAAAGATTCTGCAACTATTTGCAAGCATCCTAAACCCTAATTCTCCACTATTTAGACACAATTCTCATTCATCAAAAGGAGGAGCCTCAGTTTAACAGTTTGAAAACAGAGAAAGTTGAGTGAGAAAATCTGAAATACATCAAGTGAGAAAATCCGAAAACCAAGAGATGAAAATCGTGAAAAAAAGGGGAGAGAAAAAAAGATAACAGAGGACAAAAAAAAAACACACCTTGCTATTCAACAACCTCTTCTTCCTCCACAGCGCGACCCTGCTCACCATCTTTCCCTCAATATCTTCCAAACACAACTCCTACCATAGACCTCTTCTTCCTTCAACGCTAACTTCATTCACCAACCGAAACCTCTTTCTTGTACGCTCCCTCCGCCGTGCCCAATCCGACAACCGACCTACAACAACAACCAAAACCGCGCGTAATAATGAGATTGAGATGAAAGGAGAGATCCGAATGAGAGAGGGCGATGAAGGATTCGGAACAGGGAAGAGAAACTGAAGCAAGATAGAGAGAGCATGAAACGAGTGAGGGATTTGTTCGTACCAAGGTGCAATTTTTAGCGAGGAATCGATCGTTTTGAGAAGGGAATGGAAGCGTTGAGATTATTTCTTGACCGTGTTTTGTTTTTCTATTGTTTTCTAGGGTTTCAACAATTTTGAAGAGGAAACCGGGTCAATGGGAGCGACCCGCTCCGACCCAGATCCGCCTGCTCATCTTTTGTGGGCTATGAGCTTTATTCCACCTAGTTAACACATGTCTCTATTACTCTTTGATTTGTTTTTTTTTTATATATTTTATTTTGTGAATTAATTTTCTAAATTTATTTTTTTGATTGTTGTCTAGATTTTATTGACTTAGTATTTTTCTATTTGGTTTCTATTATTTCCATTATTTTTATTGTCCTATTATTATATTTTATATAAGAAATTTTCAAATATTTCCTTTAAATAATTTTTTAATTTATCCTTTTAATTTGTGTTTGTATTTCATCTATTTAGGGTTTTTTGGTCTTAAGTTATTTAGACTTTTGTTAACAATTTCAGTTAATTATTTTGTTAAATACTTTATTAAACATTTTATTAGACATTTTGCTAATTATCTTTAAACATTATTTTGTTTTCTCATTATTATTTTTGGTTATCATTTTGTTTAGATTCATTTTATCTTTTCTTTTCTACCTGGATTTTCGGTTATTTTGGGCCAATGATGTAACACCACTCATGATTTAGTCAAACCGATTAAATTTTGATTTATTTGAGGCCTACTACCTTTTATTTATTTTTATTTCGATTTATTTCATTATTTTATTTTTTATTCATTATTTTGGGTCAATGAAAACCAAATATCAATGATTTATCGATTTCTCGATTAAATCTTGATAAAGGTGAGACTTTTCTTCGATTTCGATTTTATTTCGCATTTTACTTTGCACTATATTCTTTTCATTTCCGATTAATGAAGGTCTTAAACATCATGGAATTTTTTTTAGAGTTCTTGATTAAGACGAGGTCGTCACTTTTTATTTCCCGATTCACCCGATTAATCATTATCTTGTTTATTTTTCGTCAAATATTACCTCGATTATATTTTTATTCATACTATTCATATTGTCCATATTATATGCATATTCATGCTTATCTAACAATTTTCTTTGTTCATACACTTAATCTAAATACACTAAATTGGAGACCTTTTATTGCATGTCACCCTTTTTTTTTCAATCAAACTTTCGAAAGGAGGAGATTCTTGGAATCTAGCATTCCTTGGGTCTTCAAATGGATGGCTCTTGAGGCACGCCCCTTGGGTTGTCATTCATTCAATCTTTCGACCTTTTCAACTAAACCATTTCCAAACTAGTCCTCGATTCGCCATCGAGCCCAATCGTAAGTCGAGCGCCTTTTGCCTCGCCATCAAACGCACACTTGCACATCTCGAGGTTTCGTTACTAGGAGCACCCCTAGGGACTAGTATCGATCCTCACTTCTTTTCGTAACCAATCCGATTCTACCTATTTCAAACACTTAATCAACTAACGAAAGGAGGAGATTTTTGGAGTCTAGCATTCCTTGGATCTTCGAATGAATGGCTCTTGAGGCACGCCCTTGGGTTGTTATTCATTCAACCTTTCGTCTTAAAACACTTAATCATTATCAAACAATTTCATAATCAATAGAATGAAAAAGGTGTCGTTGAGATCTAGCATATCGGTAATGCCCCGATTAATTGGTTGCGAGGCCGACGTCTCGTTTATCGAATACTCGTCATTGTTCCTCTAAAAACTTAAACCTTAACTTCTCAATTGTTTGGGTGCGAGTTTTCTTACTCGTGTGTGAACAATTGACACCTCTAAAAGACTTAAACTTTAACCTGTCGATTGTTTAGGTGCGAGTTCTCTTACTCGTGTGTGAACAATTGGTGCCTCTAAAAAACTTAAACCTTAACTTCTCAATTGTTTGGGTGCGAGTTCTCTTACTCGTGTGTGGACAATTGACGCCTTTAAAACACACGACCTCGACAAACATTCAAACCTTTTCAAAACCAAATTATCAAAACACTTAATCTTTACCTAAACACATTTTACTAAAAGGTGAAGTGAGGGTGGTCGAGTCTTTGACCCTTCTCCTCAATTGCTTGGGTGCGAGTTCTCTTATTCGTGTGTGGGCAATTGTCACCTCTAAAACATCCAATACGAATAAAACTCCTTTCCTCGCCCACGTGCGATCGAAACCCTAAAACACATTTAGATCAACCTCTTTCTCAATCAAATCCCTAATACACTTAATCCTGATCTAAACAACTTTTCACAAAAAGAACGTTGTTTAGTCCATTCTTTCGCGCATATGAACTAGTGCTTCAGCCTCCCTTGACGAGTAGACAAGCCAACGTTTAGCAGTTAGAATGCGAATTAAACACTCGTTCGCCTAAAAAACATGAACCAACAAACCGTAGTCCCACGAACTACGAATGCTCTGACTTTCCCATTGCACGAGGGAATGCGTAGGCACAAGGACCCCAATCCTTGGCGAGCACACTAATAAAAAACCACCCATTTTCCCCTTAAAAAACAATATTACCTAAGAAGAAAACAAACAAACCAAGCTAACCTATCTCCCGAATCGAATCAAGAGGTTCCCGTTGAGTACAACGGACGTAGAGGGTGCTAATACCTTCCCTCTGCGTAATCGACTCCCGAACCCGAATTTGGTTGCGACGACCATTTTCTTATCCCTTTCAAAGGTTTTATAGATATTTTCCTATTCCTTCCTTGGAATAAATAAAATTCGGTGGCGACTCTGTTTTGAACAGTTTTTTCCGCGTCCATCGCGAGGATCATATTTTTCGAGGTACGACAGATGGCGACTCTGCTGGGGATATGCATTGCCCTATGCTAGAGAGAGTCAAGCCTAACTTGACTCGATTCGAGAGTGTTAACTTCGCTTGGTTGATTTCTTCTTAATTGTTTCTATATTACTTGTCTATTTGCTTTTATTGCTTTCTCTTTATCATATGTTGTTTATCATACTTGACTGTTGCATCTTGGGATGATATCACAAGTAAGGCTCTATACCCGAGTCTCGGAAAAAGAAGAGAGAACGCGTAGTTTAAATTTTGGAAGTAATTAGTGTTAGTCCCCAAGGACTCGCTCCTTGTGTGCCTAGCATTAAAGCTTCCCCTAGAGTAGACCTTTTCGTAGATCTTGTTGTAACACAGCTAGCCTGTCGCGCGACTCGATTCATGAAGGGTCCGTGACTCTAGGAACCACTCTTAGCACCAGTTTCTATCTTAGTGGTCATTAGTGTTAGTCTCCGAGGACTCGCTTCTCGATGAAGACTACACTCATGAGAGGCCTTTGCGTCTTCCCGTCACAATCCAGCTAGACTGTTGCGTGGTGTTGATGCGATTAGTGTCCGTGATCCTGGGAACCTTATCCATCAACGTAGGAGCTATCCTGTGAGTTGGTTTATGGGTAAAGAATCTAGAAATATCCTTATAAAGCCTACCTGTTATGAGGGTTGGTAAGTTACTTGTGATATCCTGGATCCTGAATATGCTTGCATTGCATTTGTTTGCATATCATTGCATTTGCATCTCATTTGCATGACATACCCTTCCAACCAAAACTCGTCTGATCCTCTGTCCATTTCCTGCCAGCTGATTTCCCGACACTCATACTGAACCTGTGGTAGCCGCAAAGCATTTGAAGCAAGTTCAAGTAGAGATAAAAGGAGCTATGTCAGAGGATAGCTTTCAACATGTTGGGATGGAGGATTTTACCCCCTCATTAGGTTTTGTTGTAACGACTAACCCATTGTATAATCGTCTACCTAGTGATCATCCTCCACAAGTGAACATCCCTGCTCAGTCTCAGATGATGTCGATATCTGATTCCATGGAGAAAAGGTTTTGTGCCCTCGAAGAGAAAGTTCAAGCTATGAAAGCGCGCGATACTTCTGGGCTCGATGTTGTTGATATGTGCCTAGTGCCAGACTTGGTAATTCCTCCGAAGTTCGAAGTACCCAAATTCGAGAAGTACGCTGGTATCAGTTGTCCAAAGCGTCATTTGGTGATGTTCTGCCGAAAGATGACTCCTCATGTCCGCGATGACAAGTTGATGATTTATTGTTTTCAAGACAGTTTAAGTGGTGCATCTTTGAATTGGTACATGGATTTAGAAAGAAGTTGTATCCAATCTTGGAAAGACTTGTCCAATGCTTTCCTAAAGCGATATGAGTACAATTTAGACATGGCTCCCAGCCACATGCAGTTACAAAGCCTATCTCATAAGAGAAGTGAATCCATCAAGGGTTATGCACATCGGTGGAGAGAGTTCGCAACCAGGGTACAACCACCACTCTCGGATAAAGAACTGATTGACATGTTCTTGAACAGTCTGCATACCACCTATCTTGAAAGGATGGCTGGCAGTTCATTCTCAAGCTTCTCTGACCTTATAATAGTTGGAGAACGCATCGAGAGTTACCTCAAAGCTAAACAAATCCAAGACGTCTCGAGTAATCAAGCTGGTGAGACTGAATCCTTCAGCAATCCCCAAGAGGAAGAGGATAATGGAATTGATGCAGTCATAGAAAATGTTGAGTATTCTCAAGGTACACCAGCAAAACTTTATGGCCCTTCAGCTTCTAGGAAGTTATCATTGTCAGCGCCATATCATCCTTATGGGCAACTTGTCAATCCTAGGGCATCATACCAGAAACCCATGATTTCTCCTCATGCAAATCAACGAGCTCGTGGTCAAGGATGTCAGAATCATTGTCAGAATCAGCATAGGCCTCGAAACAACTTGGAAAGAAGGATTGCTCCTCTTCACCTAGTTCCTATGTCGTACGGTCAACTTTTGCCGCATCTGGTCCAAAACTCACTGGTAGAGCCCAAAGCTATCAAGCCTTTGCCAGAACCATACCCGCCTGGGTATGACCCCAATGCGCATTGTGGATATCATGCTGGATCAATGGGCCATTCGACTAAAGATTGCAAAGCTTTTCAAGCCAAGGTGCAACAGTTGATTGACAAGAAGTGCATATCATTTCCAGAAGGAAACTTGGTTGTGCATGTCAGCTTCTCGCCCAAATGAGTTCCAAGACTTCAAAAGGCATCCCCTAAAGCCAGTGGTTCAGAAAGGAAGACTTCCTCAGATACTGGCAACCATGGGGCACTTATTATTTTCATTTGTAATTTCGTTTTGTTAAATGCTACTTGTTTTTGAATATTGTTGTTTTGAATGGTAATATTAATGATGTGATCGTGCATTTTCTGAATTAATCATGTCGCATTCGCTCATTTTCCTTTACTTATATATAAAAAATAAAAATATAAAAACAACAAAATTCTTCCATATATTTCTTGCCCACTCTCTTTATCAAACTTTTGTTTAGCAAATATTGGAGGGAGGATGATGAAAACAAGATACCCATAATTGCTGATGGTATGCTTTTGGATAAAATCCTGCCAAGGATGTACAGGCATTGTTTCAAATCCCCAAACACTGGAGAGACAAGGAGTTAGTCCCTAGTTAACCACTTCGAGCCTAGAAGTAGCAGTTTCCTTTGGATATTCAAACCCTTACACTCAACCTGGGGCAGGGTAGTGTTCAGTTAACCTAATTACGCACTCAGTTCACAAAAGCAGAAATCCAAAAACATGATGGTTGTTCATCAATTACCCACGACTTGGCAGTCACAATCCTCTGATAGAATAAAAAATCAATCAAAGACAAAAACAAAAGCCTGCTAAGTCAAGCACCTCAAAGGAGACTTACGCAAAAATAAAGGCAACCCTGATGGACTCGAAAAGCAAAATCAGTCCATGCAAAAGATAAGGATAAACCAAAAGCAAAAGAGGTCCTCAAATCCTCGGCAAAGCAAAATAAAATCCAGTGACCACCTTATCAAAACCAAAGGGTCACCGACATCCATCAAAAACAAAATAAGGTGACTTCCATTTCGAGCATCATCACTCTTACACCGTCAACCCTTTTGGAATACAAACATGTGCAGAATTAACTGGACTTAGGACCGGAGAACATCACAAAGAAAGGGTGGGTACAAAAAAAATTTTGAGCCTTATATCTTTTGTTTCTATAAACCGTGAACCAGACCACGTTACAACCCTCGAAAGACCTAATTGAGGCGGGGTTTATTCTGAAAGCATGCTACAACAAGGTTGCGTAAACTGACTCCTACAAATTTGCTAATCGCTTGTTTTGGTGTCATATTCTTGTTATATCTTTCTCACTAGCTAAATCAGCACCACGTTTGGACTAATGATCCATCTGTCACACACTATCACATCATTCTAATAATGACTGATTTTCAAAACTTGCATGAGCATCGCATTAAAATTACCGTTTGTGAACGAACAATTTTGATGGCAAGTCAGTGTTTGACATCAAGGAAGTTCCAACAAGGAGCAATCAAAGGGAGCTGGGTCATTCAACAATGTTGGCAGGAATTGACAACACCTCATAACCCTATGGAACAGGGGCATTGACATCCAATGATTATGGAATCAGTCAGTTTAAAGCAAGTCCCCGAAGCATTAGTTGATAATGGGGCAAATCATCCAGGAATCAGGTTGATTAGGGTGAATCATCTCAAGACTCTGCCAACCAGGGGCAGGCCACCCAGAGTTCTTTTGATTAAAGGGAAACCCCACCAATGTTCAATCAACACAAGTTAAGTCGCTCCAACGCTCATTCTGGGGAAAGTTACCTCAAGGGTACTTTGAAGCCAAATACTTCAAGAGTCAGTCAATCAAGGAAGAATCATTTCATAGCTTAGAGTTCTGAGGCACGCCATCTCGAGTTCATCTCATGGTACATCTGCTTCTGAATTTTCCTTTCAAGGACAAATCCTTTCACGACTTGGAATTCTGGGGCAAGCCATCTCGAGTTTATCTCATGGTACAACTGCTTCCAACTTCCTTTCATAGACGAAGCCTTTCACGACTTGGAATTCTGGGGCAAGCCATCTCGGGTTCATCTCATGGTACAGTTGTTTCCAATTTCCTGTCAAGGAGAAATTCTTTATAGACCCAGACTGGGGCAAGATGAGCTACACAAGGGCAAATCTCTCTGTTGCTTTCAATCTGCTCAAGCGAACTCCGTCAAGTGACCTTTGAGTTCAAGATGAGTGTCGGGGAATCATGTTATCACCCCACAAAATAACCTTTTGCCTTCTTTCTGACGAGAAACCTTGCTGTATAGGAACTTACCCATACCTTATCCTCTCCTGGGGCATCTTTGGAACCTTCATATCATTGCATAAATCACTCATATGCATTAGTCATGTCGCTTCGCTCATTGCATAGACATGTGCGTCATTCTTCAAGCCAAACCTTCCAACAAGATTTGACGTCTCAAAGCCTGGTATCACAAGACTTAACACCAAAGTCCAACTTAGCTTGGCTATCCAAGGTCCAGTTCTCGTCTGGTAAATCATTTTAAAGGTCCAGTTGCCATCTGGCAAAACATCCAAAGGTCCAGTTCTCGTCTGGCAAACATTTTAAGGTCCAGTTCTCGTCTGGCAATCCATTTCAAGGTCCAGTTCCCGTCTGGAAAATCTTTTTAAGGCCCAGTTCTCGTCTGGCAAACATTTTAAGGTCTAGTTCTCGTCTGGCAATCCATTTTAAGTCCCAATTCCCGTCTGGCAATCCATTCTAAGGTCCAGTTCTCGTCTGGCAAATATTTTAAGGCCCAGTTCTCGTCTGGCAAATATTTTAAAGCCCAGTTCTCGTCTGGCAAACATTTTTAAGGCCCAGTTCTCGTCTGGCAAATATTTTAAGGCCCAGTTCTCGTCTGGCAAATCTCTTAAGGCCCAGTTCTCGTCTGGCGAATACCCTTTTCTCACCAGTTCTCGTCTGGTAATCTATCCTCCAATCCAGTTTTAGTCTGGAAGTTTGACCCAAAGTCCAGTCTTCATTGGCAACCAGTAAAAGTCCACCGTCGTTGGCATCCTCATAACACCAAAATAACCAAAGTCCAATTTCGTTTGGCAACTACCAAATTCAATCCCTGGTGATACCCTCGACAAGGAATCCTATCCCCAGCACACCCAATCATTTGCATCGTCATAACATCCAAGCATGACATCATAATCATATCTATCATATCTTGTGCATTCATACGTGCATTAGATTCCCTAGCAGTTGCATCATTAGTATATATTTCCATGCATCATGCAATACATGGCATATCCGTCCCCAGCAACATAGCATAACAGGATCCAGGATCAGTTCGCAAGCATCTTGGCCAGTCCTCCATCAAAGTCAGCAGTATTCCTCTGAAAAGAGTTGGTACCCCGCATGTGTTCAAGAAATTCTATTCCCCAGCAAATCATTCTTCAACCATGCAGTTGATAATGATAATCCCCAACAGCTGTTGTTATTACTCCCCAAGCAGAGGATATTCTAGAAAGTTTCTTGAGCTTTCCCCTACAGAGCCAGTGCATCTCCCCCGACAGGAATCTTGCTCAACTATCCTCCCAACAAATTTACTTTAGAGATACTGATTTGGTATCATCGAGGAACCTTAATGGATAAGGGACTGCTTCGACGACCCATAGAATTGTCTGCCCACAGAGATACTGCTTTGGTATCATCGAAGAACCTTAATGGATAAGGGACTGCTTCGACGACCCAGAGAATCTTGCCTTCAGAGATACTGCTTTGGTATCATCGAGGAACCTTAATGGATGAGGGATTGCTTCGATTACCCAGAGAATCTTTTGCCTTCAGAGATACTGCTTTGGTATCATCGAAGAACTTTAATGGATAAGGGACTACTTCGACCACCCAGAGAATCTCATGCCTTTTTCAAAGATACAACTTTGGAATCATCAGAGAACCTTAGTGAATAAGGGACTGCTTCGACCACCCAGAGAATCTCAAGTTATTCTGTTCATTTGGTACCCTGCTACCCCATTCTATCAGCTCTTACTCTATAGCACTTTATCTCTAGTCAGACAAATTTTTGGGGTCTTCTTGTATCTAATTGACTTGCACTTTTAAAATGAATGCCATGCAGCAGTTCATTCTCTAGGTTCAAGCCAATTAGATAGGGGCATCTGTCATACCCCAAATTTGTCCTACCTGTATATAATTTTCATCTGTCACACCCTCATTTTCACCCTAACCCTCTTACATCATACATGCATCATATCATATCATTTGATCATCGATTCCAAAGAGTTTTGGGTCATAAGTTTGAGCTTGGAAAATTAGGGCTTCTCTTGGTAGCCTTCCCAAAGTTTCAATGTTTGTTTGGTGTTCACTAGTTGTTATGTCTTGTTTGTGGCCTTTACAAATTAATGTTTTTGTAACTCAACTTGTGCTCTAACCTTTGTGCATCCACAACACAAAGTTAAGTGTTTTTGTCCTCCCTTTGTGCTTATGAAGAGTGAAGGAGTGAATTAAGTTGCCTTTGGTTTCAATCCAAGTCCAATGAAAGTCACATGATCATCATTTATCAAGTTAAGTTCATTTTGGTTTGAGATGAATTCATTTTATCAAAGAAGATTCATTTGTTGGTCTTGGTTTCATTAGTGCTAAAGTGATTGAGTTTGTGCCAACAAAGTTTCAAGGTTGCCTTACTTGGATTTTTTGGATCCAATTCAAGCCTAAAATTGTCATTCATTTACAAATTCGAGAAGGATTCAAAAGGACCATGGTGTATGGTAGTTTTGCTCCATTTTTGGCCAAGTTCGTCAAGCTACTATCCTAACTTTGTTTTGTAATAAACATTGGCCATAAAAAAGGACAAGTAAGCAAGTTTTGTTCAAAGGTTCAAGAAAGGAATAAAATTGCATTTCATCATCAAACAATTTTCATTAAAATAAGATGGACAAGGATTTTTGTGACAACATTGCATTGAAAAAATTATGGATTACAAATGAATGTACAAAAATTTGTTACACTTTTAATGTCTTCCATTTACAAGTCCTAGAACTACAAGGTGAGGCCTAATTCAAGAAGTTGTCAAAATTCCATCTTTGTTTCCTTTTGCAACTCCAACTTCAAGCATTCAAAGTCTATCATCTTCAAAGTTATCATCACCTCCATGCCATGAACATCAAGACCTATCACATAAGGGAAAAAGGAAAAGTAGTTAAATTTCAATTCATTTTTTTGCATCATCCAATTTCAAGATACAATAAAAATTTGCATCATAAAATTCACTACAAAAAAATTCAGCATATAATCTCATGACCAAAAGTTCAGCATTTGTTCTCATAACAAAAAATCAGTATCTAGATTCTGCATTCACATACAGTAAAATTCTGCATTATCATAATAAAATTCTGCACTCATCATAATAAAATTCAGCATTCATATAATAAAATTCAGCATCAAAATTCTGCATTTGCATCATAATAAAAATTCTGCATTGTCATGACATAAAATTCTGCACTCATCATAATAAAATTCAGCATTCATATAATAAAATTCAGCATCAAAATTCTGCATTTGCATCATAATAAAAATTCTGCATTGTCATGACATAAATTTCTGCATTCACAAACCAAAAATTATGCATTTCATAACTAAAAATTCTGCATTCAAACCAAAATTCTGCATTCACAAACCATAAAATTCAACATTTCAAAACTAAAAATTCAGCATTTCATAACACATTCAATACATCCTCAAAATTCATAATTTCAAAATTCTATCAAAAGGGAATCATAGGACCACAAAGGCAGTCCAAATACAAACAGACAGAAATTCAGAGGCAGCAGAAAATTCAGAAAGTAAGCAGGAGGAGCAAGCATTAACTAAAAAGGATAAAAATTCTCTACATCAAGAAAGTTGTTTGAAACACCAACACACAAAAATTCAGCAGCTGAAGAGCAGCAATAGCAGCAAAGTTCAGCAGAACAGCAGATTCATAAAAATGGAGAAAACTAGTTTTAGCATCAAGAAAGCCATAACAGTCATACTATAATAAAAGATTCTGCAACTATTTGCAAGCATCCTAAACCCTAATTCTCCACTATTTAGACACAATTCTCATTCATCAAAAGGAGGAGCCTCAGTTTAACAGTTTGAAAACAGAGAAAGTTGAGTGAGAAAATCTGAAATACATCAAGTGAGAAAATCCGAAAACCAAGAGATGAAAATCGTGAAAAAAAGGGGAGAGAAAAAAAGATAACAGAGGACAAAAAAAAAAACACCTTGCTATTCAACAACCTCTTCTTCCTCCACAGCGCGACCCTGCTCACCATCTTTCCCTCAATATCTTCCAAACACAACTCCTACCATAAACCTCTTCTTCCTTCAACGCTAACTTCATTCACCAACCGAAACCTCTTTCTTGTACGCTCCCTCCGCCGTGCCCAATCCGACAACCGACCTACAACAACAACCAAAACCGCGCCGTAATAATGAGATTGAGATGAAAGGAGAGATCCGAATGAGAGAGGGCGATGAAGGATTCGGAATAGGGAAGAGAAACTGAAGCAAGATAGAGAGAGCATGAAACGAGTGAGGGATTTGTTCGTACCAAGGTGCAATTTTTAGCGAGGAATCGATCTTTTTGAGAAGGGAATGGAAGCGTTGAGATTATTTCTTGACCGTGTTTTGTTTTTCTATTGTTTTCTAGGGTTTCAACAATTTTGAAGAGGAAACCGGGTCAATGGGAGCGACCCGCTCTGACCCAAATCCGCCTGCTCATCTTTTGTGGGCTATGAGCTTTATTCCACCTAGTTAACACATGTCTCTATTACTCTTTGATTTGTTTTTTTATATATATTTTATTTTGTGAATTAATTTTCTAAATTTATTTTTTTGATTGTTGTCTAGATTTTATTGACTTAGTATTTTTCTATTTGGTTTCTATTATTTCCATTATTTTTATTGTCCTATTATTATATTTTATATAAGAAATTTTCAAATATTTCCTTTAAATAATTTTTTAATTTATCCTTTTAATTTGTGTTTGTATTTCATCTATTTAGGGTTTTTTGGTCTTAAGTTATTTAGACTTTTGTTAACAATTTCAGTTAATTATTTTGTTAAATACTTTATTAAACATTTTATTAGACATTTTGCTAATTATCTTTAAACATTATTTTGTTTTCTCATTATTATTTTTGGTTATCATTTTGTTTAGATTCATTTTATCTTTTCATTTCTACCTGGATTTTCGGTTATTTTGGGCCAATGATGTAACACCACTCATGATTTAGTCAAACTGATTAAATTTTGATTTATTTGAGGCCTACTACCTTTTATTTATTTTTATTTCGATTTATTTCATTATTTTATTTTTTATTCATTATTTTGGGTCAATGAAAACCAAATATCAATGATTTATCGATTTCTCGATTAAATCTTGATAAAGGTGAGACTTTTCTTCGATTTCGATTTTATTTCGCATTTTACTTTGCACTATATTATTTTCATTTCCGATCAATGAAGGTCTTAAACATCATGGAATTTTTTTTAGAGTTCTTGATTAAGACGAGGTCGTCACTTTGTATTTCCCGATTCACCCGATTAATCATTATCTTGTTTATTTTCCGTCAAATATTACCTCGATTATATTTTTATTCATACTATTCATATTGTCCATATTATATGCATATTCATGCTTATCTAACAATTTTCTTTGTTCATACACTTAATCTAAATACACTAAATTGGAGACCTTTTATTGCATGTCACCCTTTTTTTTTCAATCAAACTTTCGAAAGGAGGAGATTCTTGGAATCTAGCATTCCTTGGGTCTTCGAATGGATGGCTCTTGAGGCACGCCCCTTGGGTTGTCATTCATTCAATCTTTCGACCTTTTCAACTAAACCATTTCCAAACTAGACCTCGATTCGCCATCGAGCCCAATCGTAAGTCGAGCGCCTTTTGCCTCGCCATCAAACGCACACTTGTACATCTCGAGGTTTCGTTACTAGGAGCACCCCTAGGGACTAGTATCGATCCTCACTTCTTTTCATAACCAATCCGATTCTACCTATTTCAAACACTTAATCAACTAACGAAAGGAGGAGATTTTTGGAGTCTAGCATTCCTTGGATCTTCGAATGAGTGGCTCTTGAGGCACGCCCTTGGGTTGTTATTCATTCAACCTTTCGTCTTAAAACACTTAATCATTATCAAACAATTTCATAATCAATAGAATGAAAAAGGTGCCGTTGAGATCTAGCATCTCGGTAATGCCCCGATTAATTGGCTGCGAGGCCGACGTCTCGTTTATCAAATACTCGTCATTCTTCCTCTAAAAACTTAAACCTTAACTTCTCAATTGTTTGGGTGCGAGTTTTCTTACTCGTGTGTGAACAATTGACACCTCTAAAAGACTTAAACTTTAACCTGTCGATTGTTTAGGTGCGAGTTCTCTTACTCGTGTGTGAACAATTGGTGCCTCTAAAAAACTTAAACCTTAACTTCTCAATTGTTTGGGTGCGAGTTCTCTTACTCGTGTGTGGACAATTGACGCCTTTAAAACACACGACCTCGACAAACATTCAAACCTTTTCAAAATCAAATTATCAAAACACTTAATCTTTACCTAAACACATTTTACTAAAAGGTGAAGTGAGGGTGGTCGAGTCTTTGACCCTTCTCCTCAATTGCTTGGGTGCGAGTTCTCTTATTCGTGTGTGGGCAATTGTCACCTCTAAAACATCCAATACGAATAAAACTCCTTTCCTCGCCCACGTGCGACCGAAACCCTAAAACACATTTAGATCAACCTCTTTCTCAATCAAATCCCTAATACACTTAATCCTGATCCAAACAACTTTTCACAAAAAGAACGTTGTTTAGTCCATTCTTTCGCGCATATGAACTAGTGCTTCAACCTCCCTTGACGAGCAGACAAGCCAACGTTTAGCAGTTAGAATGCGAATTAAACACTCGTTCGCCTAAAAAACACGAACCAACAAACCGTAGTCCCACGAACTACGAATGCTCTGACTTTCCCATTGCACGAGGGAATGCGTAGGCACAAGGACCCCAATCCTTGGCGAGCACACTAATAAAAAACCACCCATTTTCCCCTTAGAAAACAATATTACCTAAGAAGAAAACAAACAAACCAAGCTAACCTATCTCCCAAATCGAATCAAGAGGTTCCCGTTGAGTACAATAGACGTAGAGGGTGTTAATACCTTCCCTCTGCGTAATCGACTCCCGAACCCGAATTTGGTTGCGACGACCATTTTCTTATCCCTTTCAAAGGTTTTATCGATATTTTCCTATTCCCTCCTTGGAATAAATAAAATTCGATGGCGACTCTGTTTTGAACAGTTTTTTCCGCGTCCATCGCGAGGATCGTATTTTTCGAGGTATGACAACAAGGACCCACCGGCTTCTTAGAAGTATTCACAACCTCCTCTTAGGCTTCGTATAATGATCTCTTCCTCCGGGAATGATAGCCTCCTCTTGGGCTTCGTACAAGGACCCGTCGGCTTCTTAAAAGCTTTCATCCTCCTCTTGGGCTTCGTACAAATTGTCCCGACGACCTCCTAGAGGTATAGGAACAGAACTTTGTCATCTGCATAGAACAGTCCTTTCAAAGAGTCTACTACTGTTTCTCAAAACATAGTACAAAAGATGAAACTCTAAACTTGGACAGTCTAATCTCCTTGAGTCTCAAAGACCTTCTCAAGTGACCCCTTCGTTAAATGGGAAGAAAACCCGTAGACTCGGACAGTCTCAATACCCTTCGGATTTCCCACTTCCTTAAAGAACAGGAATAACCCGGATCCTCGAATCAAATCCTTGAGTACAGTGTTGCACATATAAGAACTGATTTTCTCTTTAAATCAGCATACTGGACCTGTCACTTAACTGAAACAGTAACCATAGCCTCCTCTTAGGCTTTGTATAATGATCCTTCTCCAGTGAAATTAGCCTCTCTCTTGGGCTTTGTACAATGATTCTCCCCAGAGGAGTCAAACAACGTTTAGCCTCTCTCTCGGGCTTTGTACGAGACACATAAGAGACTCCCTCGTTGAGTCAATCACCCCTTCCGCCTCCATCTAGGGCTTTGTACGAGATACAAAAACTCTCTTGTTGAGTCAAATAGCCTTCATTTCGGGATTTATACGAGATACTAAAAGACTCCCTCGTTGAGTCAAAACCTTTTAGCCTCTCTCTCGGGCTTTGTACGAGACACATACTAGCCTCCTCTTAGGCTTTGTATAAGAAAACCACTGGTTGATCCAATCAACCTTTTAGCATCAAAGATGTGCCTCGTTCATAGTACATAAACATCAACAACTCCTTCCCCTTCCATCTAATCGCTGTAAGCGGCAAGCCTCTGGATCATCTACATCCATGCCACTGTCCCTCTTTTAGCATGAGAAATTCCTAAGGAAAGATGGCATTGCTCTACACTGAGTTAAAGTCTTCTCCTTCAGGTTAAAATCCCCTATAAAGGAAATTATGGCATTGCCGGATTCACACATCCCGGTTAAAGTAATTCTCCTTTATAAACAGTTGTGACATACAACCCCCTCTTTAGAGATGACAAATTCTCTCTAAAGACAACACCTTTTTAGCCTCACATCTTGGGCTTTGATCAAGATACAAACTACCTTTCGCTTCATGTCTTGGGCTTTGAACAAGACACCAAAAAACCATTTCCTCTCATAGAATAGGAGGAACTACGAACGCTTTGATTTCCCTGTTTCGGTAAACGGGAATACGTAGGCATAAGATTGAAAGAAAAATCTTAGCGAGCACACTAAACAAAAACCCAAAATCCCATACTCTCACATATCTATCAAGAAGCATCCCTCCTAACACCTAAAACCTCCCACCACTTTTAAAAAAATAAACCCGATAGAGACTCCGAATCTTTGTAGCATCTGTAACCTAACAGACCGCTGTTTAACCTCAGTTTGCAAGCAGGGTTAATTTGAGACACCTATTTCCCTTCCTTCATCAGCTTTAATAGGATAAAAATGAATCGAGCTGTAGACACCAAAGAGCGATAGCGCTTCGCAACCGCGTCCAAAATCGCTCGCTACAGAAAAATGGCGACTTCACTGGGGAAGGTCATTAGGATCTGTTTCACCTTAGTCATCATTCGTCACCATTTTCCACAGAAAAATGGTGACTTCTCTGGGGGAGGTCATTAGGATCTGTTTCACCTTAGTCATCATTCGTAACCATTTTCCACAGAAAAATGGCGACTTCACTGGGGAGCATGGCGACTCTGCTGGGGACCTGTCATTAGGATCTGTCTCACCTTTGTAGCAAGATCTTATTCTATTCCCATCTATCAGGTGGAAACTTTAAAAGCGGCGCCCACCGTGGGGCTCTTAACCTTTTTTCTCTTCACTTGTGTAAATACCACAGATTGGGGCTTCCGCCGGGGAACCCATTTTCTATCAGGAACTTAGGATTCATAGCTTTAAAGGTCTAGGATGTTTTGGACAAATATATATATACATACTGCTTTTCCTAATTGCTATACCTGTTTATTTTTCTGCTAATGGGAATGCGTGCGATGCCGCATGTGGAAAGATTGAGTATACACTTAAGATAAGTGATGGCGACGAGGTCGACCATCAACCTCAGTGGAGGCTGACCAATGCAACCCATTCCCTCTCCTAGGTAATGGGCCGATTGTGATGTCTGAGAAGCTGAGGAGCCAAACCCTTTTGTAGTGCAGAAACTATCGAAAATAGTTGTCACGCGATACTACCCTCATTTGAGGCTGGCGATCTATTCTCGGTGAATGGCACTTACTCTAAGATTGCTTTACAACTCACTGGCGATCTGCTTGTTGTTTTGCTTTCCTGGGAGGAGCTGATGATAATGAGTACAGGTACAAAAATCACCCTAGTATAAACCTTTGGGGATGGGTAGACCCTTTACTTCATAACAACGACCATTTGACCCCATGTTTTTTCTATGTTTTTGTGTGTAGCATTCATGCATTCATTTAAAAAACATTAAAACAAGAAAAAAATCGTCTCTTCTAGTCTTTCTATTTTTCAAAATAAATTAAGTCTGTGATTGCAAATATCAGAGAAAAGGATTGCGCTAATGGATTTCGGTAGAAGGAGAACCCATAGGTATACCTTCAAGGTTCCAAAGCTAGAGGATTTGAGAAGGTTAACAGGGATGATCACAAACCAAGAGGCTTTCAGAGCCAAGCACGGAGGTTTGCTACCATTGTTAAGAGTCCATGTGATTGAGGGAATCATGGATGCGCTCATTCAGTTTTACGATCCGGTTTATCACTGTTTCACATTCCCGGATTACCAGCTCGCACCAACGCTGGAGGAGTATTCTCATCTGATCGATTTACATATCACTGATCGAGCTTCATTTTCTGGACTGGAAGAAATTCCAAAGAATCAGACCATTGCAAGAGCAATTCATTTGGACGAGTCTGAGGTCAGGACTCTCATGACTGCTAACGGTGGCATCCAAGGTTTGCCAGCCCAGTTCTTGACAAAGAAAGCCCTGTATTTTGCCAGTATAGGAAACGTGACTGCTTTTGAAAGCATCTTTGTCTTGCTCACCTACGGATTAATTTTGTTGCCCAACATTAATAATTTCGTCGATATCAACGCTATTAAGGTTTTTCTCATTGGAAACCCTGTGCCGAATTTGCTCGCGGATGCGTATCATTCTGTACACTTGGGAAATTTGTACAGCGGAGGGGAGATCACATGCTGTGTACCTTTGCTTTACAAATGGTTTATCTCTCACTTGCCCAAGTCTGCTGCTTTTTGGGATTGCAAGAGTGCGTTACGTTGGTCGCAGAAGATCATGTCCCTCACCAACTCTGATATAGATTGGTGCAATAGGATTTATGATGGGATCAGGATCATTGACCGTTGTGGAAACTTCCCCAACGTACCCCTCATAGGAACTAAAGGAGGAATCAAATACCATCCAGTATTGGTTCGTCGTCAATTTGGATACCCGCTGAGGCATGTTCCCCGGAATGCTCATCTGGAAGGTCTTTTCTTTAAGGAAGGAGAAAATGATAGAGCACTAAAGACGGAAATAGTGCACGCTTGGAAACACGTTCATAAGAAAGGACGGGAGTCTCTAGGAAAACTGGACTGTGTCTCGGTGGAGCCTTATCTCCACTGGGTACAAACTAGAGCTCTCAAGCTAAAGATGCCTTATCCTCGTTACGGAATTCTTCCACCGAGGGAATCTGTCATGTACTTCATGACGGAAATTGAAAAGCTTCAGGTTACTCTCAACAAAGTTCAAAGGGAGAGGAGGTCTTGGAAGAACAAGTACCGCACCCTCGATGTGGAGTGTATCAAAATACAGCAACTATTGAAAGATAAAGATACTCTGATCGAGATTTTGGAGCAACATGCTGTAGAAAATCAAGGTGACCAAAGGAATTTGCTCGCTCCTTTCACCTGGCAAAGGAATGACAACCCGACAACGGCCCAAGAGCCCCGGTCAAAGAAAAGGAAAATACCAGAGTCAGCACCCGATTTCTCTTCAGAGAGAACTCGGGACCCATTAGCTTAGGTTTCTGTTTCTGCACTTTGTAATCTATTGTATTTTCGTTTCCGCAATCCTTTGAATTTCAATAAAAAGGGGTTTCCCCACTGTTTGATATTTGCAATCTAATTGTCGAAGTTTATTTTGATTAAACAAAAAAAAAACAATTAATATAATCATTGAATTCATCATTCTCACATCACGTATTCTTCTTACCTACGAATCTCACGTTTGTGTCTCGGTTCTAGAGTCAAATTGTCTCATTCTTACAATACTCGGGCCAATCGTCAGAAAAAGATGGATGATCTTGAGGAAGAAAACAGAGAGTTGAAAGAAGAGATCGACGCTCTGAGAGAGGATATGAGAAAGCTTCGTAACGACATGCAAGCCATGGCAGAAGCTCAGCTACAAAGGACTGTGATCTCGGAGATCACCTCAACGCCCATAGTGGAGAAGTATGATCCTAGGTATCAGATGCCGGAAGATCGTCCCTGGGGCATGCCTGCAAACTATATCCCAGAAGGATATATTCTGCTGATCACTGAAGATCAGGGAATCATAACAGAAGTCGCTGGGCCTGAAGGTTAGAAACTTCGGGAAAGCGAAGATGCCAGGGGCATACTGAAGACTCCTGAAGGTTACAAACTTCGGAAAAAGCCAAGATTTACTGCCGTAGTCACTGTACCACCCTCTGTGGTGCAGGCTGTCCCGGAAGGACAGATTCCACAGATACCTTCTGGTAAGAGGGAAACTATGTTTGACCGAATGGATGAATTCCAGGAACAGTTCCTGGAAATGCAGAAGGAGCTGCAAGCCATTCACGGTCAGGATTTATTTGGAAAGGACGCTGCAGATCTCTGGTTGGTCCCCAATGTGAAAGTTCCGCACAAATTTCAAGTGCCCGACTTTGAAAAATACAAGGGTAACTCTTGGCCTCAGAGCCATCTGGTGATGTACGCTCGGCGAATGTCAGCTCAGATGGAGAATCAGGACCTACTGATTCACTACTTTCAAGATAGTTTAACCGGTGCCGCATTAAAATGGTACATGGGTTTAAACCGTGCTACGATTAGCACATTCAGAGATCTTGGCACTGCCTTCGTCCAACAATACAAATACAATTTAGACATGGCACCCGACAGAGATCAACTCAGATCAAAACCTTTAAGGAGTATGCTCAAAGGTGGCGTGAAATCGCCGCTCAAATTTGTCCACCTCTTGAGGAAAAAGAGATGACAAAAATCTTCTTAAAGACCTTAAGCTCATTTTACTATGACCGAATGGTTGCCAGTGCGCCCAGTGACTTCACCGAAATGGTCGGCATGGGCGTACGTCTTGAGGAAGCCGTCCGAGAAGGACATTTGGTAAAAGACACTGGATCGACGAGCGGTACTAAAAAATACGGTAGTGCTCTCCCTAAGAAAAAAGAGCAAGATATAAGAAAAAAGAGCAAGATATTGGGAATATCTCTCTCGGAAAGCAAAGGCGACGTTATCAACCGGTAGCAGCTGTAACTCCTGCTATCAGCCCAGCGCCTATTCCTACGTATCAACCTCGGGTTGCGCAAAGCCAACCTAATCAGCAAAGGACACAACAACCTCTTCAGCAGGCTCGTCCTCCATATAACAACAACCGTGCAACACGACCATCAGGGTTTGATCCTATACCCATGTTGTACGCAGAACTATTTCCGTTACTACTGGCTAAGGGGCACATCCAGACTAAGTCTCCTCTTACAGTACCGGAAAATCCGTCTTTCTGGTTTAAGGTGGATCAAACTTGCCCTTATCATCAAGGAGGTCTAGGGCATAACTTTGAGAATTGTCTCAATTTCAAATCCGACGTACAAAAACTTGTTAGGAGCGGGGTCTTATCCTTCAAGGATTCAAATGCTAATGTTCTTACGAACCCGCTGCCTCAACACGCGAAGGCTGCAGTCAATTTGATAGAATGAGAATCTAACAATGTCTATCAAATTCACGATGTACTCTTGTTGAAGACCAATCTGGTCAAGATGCATTGTAGACAGAGTGGATATGGCCATGTGCCACCTCATAACTATCATCAATGTGATGTCTGCTCTAAAAACAATCAAGGATGTTCGGTAGTGCAAGCAGCTCTACAGGAACAGATGGATCTCGGATGGATCCAAGAGCACCGAGTTCGTGGGGTTAACATGGTCTACACGAATTCTAACGTCATTCAAAACCACGACATCCGTGCGATGAATGCCAACCTGGTGGCGATGCACTCAAGACAAAGCCAGTATTATAATCTGCCGCGACACGATTACAGTTCTTGTCTGACTTGATCGGTAAACAAACAGGGATGCTCTTTCATACAGGAGGCCCTCCAGCGTCAGATGGATCTTGGATGGATCCAAGACTACCATGATAGGAACCCTTATCAGATCAACATGGTTCAGATCTTTAATATTCGCGTGATGAATACCAACTTAGTAGAGTTACATGCTGAACAGGTCCGACTCGGATTCCTGGTGTCACATAATTATCACAGCTGTAAAGCGGGTTGCAAAAACAATCGAGGTTGTACCCTTGTCCAGGAGACACTTCAGCACTTGTTAAATCACTGGTGGATGCCAATTTATATGGATGAAGATACTCAGCAAATTAGTATCAGTAACAGGAATCTCTGGTCGTCACCAGACCAGGGATGTTTTTGCCATCATCCCTCTACTTGACGAATCTAGAGCTCCCAACCGGGAACGGATTGAGATTACTTATGATGGTCAGAAAAATCAGAAGGTTCCCATAGTCATCTATCTACTGGGACCAACACCGTATGAATCAACTAAGGTTATCCCTTACAAATACGGTGCAACAACAATTAAGAATGGAAAGGAAATTCCATTACCCTCTGTCGTGAACATTGCAGACATCAATCGAGTAACACGGAGTGGTAGAATCTTCAACCGAGGGGTTGGGGAACCTAACAAAGAAAAGGAACTTCAGACAGAAACTCCTGATCTACCAGTCGGTCAATCCAGTAATCCCGACCTTTCGAAAAATGATGATGAGATGCTGAAGCTCATCCAAAGGAGTGAATACAACATTGTTGATCAACTGTTACAAACTCCTTCAAAGATCTCTGTATTATCACTGTTACTTAGTTCAGAAGCGCATAGGGAGGCTCTACAGAAAGTTTTGGAGCAAGCCTTTGTGGAACAGGATGTAACAATCAGACAGTTTGATAGCATTGTCTCTAACATCACTTCCTGCAATAATTTAGGATTTAGTGATGAGGAATTACCCGAAGAGGGTCGCCGTCATAACATGGCGCTCAATATCATAATTAACTGCCAGGACGATGCTTTAGCCAGCGTACTGGTAGACACAGGGTCAGCCCTGAATGTTATGCCGAAGTCCACTTTGATGCAATTATCATTCAAAGGCCCTCCGATGAGAATCAGCGAGGTCGTCGTCAAAGCATTCGACGGATCCAGAAAAGCGGTTATCGACGAAGTTGATCTTCCCATAACTATTGGTCCTCATACTTTCCAAGTCACTTTCCAGGTCATGGACATCCGGGCAACGTACAGTTGTTTATTAGGAAGACCTTGGATACATCAGGATGGAGCGGTCACCTCGACCCTCCACCAAAAGCTAAAGTTCGTCCAGAACGGCCAATTCATCACAGTCTGTGGGGAACAGCCTTGCTCGTCAGCAATTTATCGTCATCCACCTATGTGGAACCAGAAGGGATAATCAGAACCCAGTTCCAAGCGCTTTCGCGACACAAGGATGAACAATCCAGAGGAGGAACTTCGATTTCCTCATACAAGGATGCTATCAAAGCGGTCGAGAGTACCGATACAAAAGGATGGGGACAGCTTGTCATTCCTATTAACAATAAAACAAAGAAGGGTCTTGGTTTTTCTGCAACCTGTACCCAGACAGCTGCCAACGATGAAAGTCTTTATCCCCTTCAAAACTTCTTCCACAGTGGAGGTTTCCTTCACCCGGTGCCTCAGGCAGTTCATGCTATCAATGAGGAAGATTCCTCCGACACAGAGGAAGAATGGAAGTCCTATCTTAACGAGGACGGTTATATGTCTCAGGAAGAGGTGCCTATACCATTTTTCTATCCTACACAGAGTCTGAGATTTATACCACGGTCAGATGTTGAAATGATATATGGAGATTGTGATCCAGAAGGATGTCGTGCTCCGCCAAATTCATTAGAGGAAGACACTCTGATGAAAGACAACTTTGACTATAACTACTATGGCCCAATGGATGGTCTGCCAATATGGCAACCTTATCCAGGAGATTTGGGGCAAGAGAGTCAGCCAAGCAATGAAAATCAGCTGAGTCTCATTGAACAGAATACCTGTGTCCCCACCATGTCACGGGATCAACACTCAGGTCATCCTGAAGCTACTCAACATGAAGATGAATTCACAACGTTTGCAGGACTTGAATTCATCAACTATGTTTTTCCTGAGGTTAACGTCATCGAGAGAGATGACTCCTCCAGTTCCAAAGAAATTTGGGACACTCTGGGAGAACCAAGTGGAAAATACGACTATATGGTCAAGTACATTGCGCCCGAAAGCTCTCGTATCAGGTTCGAAGACATCCAGCCTACTGGATGGGGAGATACAACTAAGAGCACAAATACTATGTGAAATACAACTGAGGAATCCTCCTACGACAAATCTGCCTGGGAGACAGATTCCAATGATCCTGCTCCGCCAGAAATCAGGGTTATTTCTGAAGACAAATTAAGGAAGGTACCTGACTTTGTGATTCACTGAGGAGTTCGCCGCCAATGGGTTGCCGTCAAGGTTCCGGATGTCGTTCATCAGTCAAAGTAATTGCCATCTTTTAACCTTTCACCCTGCCCAGGTGAAACGGATGTTTTGATTGGGCTCGCTTTCTGTAAATTTTCCCTCTTCGCTTTGCCCAAAGTGACAGAGTTTTGTTTTATAGGGCTGTAGTTTCAAGGATCGACTTGTTCATTAATAAAATAACGTCGTTCTGTAACTACCGCATTAATTTCTGTTTTCTCTTTTTGCTTTTTCAGAAAATGGTAATCCAAAAAAACAATTAAAAATAAAAACAAGCAGTAATAAAAAAATACACTGCACACACTCTTGCATTTTCTCTATCTCTTCTAAACACGAATCATCACATCATGCAGATTGCTTGTTTTAAACCCCGTTGAAACATACGATCCGATGCCTTCTCCCGACTTTGAGTTCCCGGTATTTGGGGCTGAAGAAGAAGTTGACAACGAAATTTCAGAAGAGATCTCCCGATTACTCAGACAAGAGGAAAGGTCCATTGAACCTCACAAAGAGCCGTTGGAAATGGTAAACTTGGGTTCAGAAAAAGAGAAAAAAAAGAAATCAGGATTGGGGCACTGCTCAGTCCAACTGCCAGAGAGGGTTTGATAAAGCTTCTCAGAGAATTTCCCGATGTATTCGCTTGGTCCTATCAGGATATGCCAGGGTTGGATACCAGCATCGTGGAACATCACTTACCGTTAAGATCGGAATGTCCGCCAGTAAAGCAAAGGTTGAGACGGACTCACCCGGACATGGCCATCAAAATCAAAGAGGAGGTACAAAAACAGATTGACGCGGGTTTCATCGCTACATCTGAATATCCTCAATGGTTAGCCAACATTGTACCCGTTCCGAAAAAGGACGGAAAAGTCAGAATGTGTGTCGACTACAGAGATCTAAACAAGGCTAGTCCAAAGGACGACTTTCCTTTACCACATATTGACATGCTGGTGGACAGTACAGCAAAGTTCAAAATTTTCTCCTTCATGGATGGATTCTCGGGCTATAATCAAATCAAAATGGCGCCGAAAGACATGGAAAAAACTTCGCTCATTACCCCATGGGGTACCTTTTGTTACAAGGTGATGTCGTTCGGCTTGAAGAACGCTGGGGCAACCTATCAAAGGGCCATGACTACTCTGTTTCATGACATGATACACAAAGAGATAAAGGTATATGTCGATGACATGATTGCAAAATCTAAGACAGAGGAGAAGCATGTGACCCACCTGTCGAAACTATTCGAGCGCTTGAGGAAGTACAAACTCCGCTTGAATCCCAACAAGTGCATCTTCGGTGTCCGTTCGGGGAAACTCTTAGGGTTCATCGTCAGCCAGAAAGGAATTGAGGTTGATCCTGACAAGGTCAAGGCCATTCGAGAAATGCCTTCTCCGAAAACTAAAAAATAAGTCAGAGGATTCCTGGGACGTTTGAACTACATCTCCAGATTCATATTCCTCATGATCGCCACATGTGCGCCGATTTTCAAATTACTCAAAAAGAACCAGGATTGCGTTTGGTCAGAAGATTGCCAAGCCGCCTTCGACAGTATTAAGGAATATCTGTTGAATCCGCCGATTCTATCACCTCCAGTGGAAGGAAGACCACTGATCATTTACCTCACAGTTTTAGAGGACTCAATGGGATGTGTACTTGGCCAACAAGACGAAACTAAATGGAAAGAGTCTGGCATTTACTATTTGAGCAAGAAATTCACCGACTACGAAACTCGGTACACGGTGCTTGAGAAAACTTGTTGAGCTTTGGCTTGGGCAGCCAAACGTCTTCGCCAATACATGATTCGTCATACTACTTGGTTAATCTCAGAAATGGATCCAATCAAGTATGTCTTCGAAAAGCCTGCTCTCACGGGAAGAATTGCCCGTTGGCAGATGCTGTTATCAGAATATGACGTAGAGTACCACGCTCAGAAAGCCGTTAAGGGAAGTATTTTAGTCGATCATTTGGCTCATTAACTGATTGACGATCAAGAATCAACCGGGTTTGACTTCCCAGACAAAGATGTCATGTATCTAAAAATGAAAGATTGCGATGAACCGCTACCCAATGAAGGGCCAGAACCAGGTTCCCAGTGGGGACTTATCTTTGATGGAGCGGTTAATCATTATGGAAACGGAATTGGGGCAATAATTGTTACCCCTCAGGGTACCCACATTCCTTTCACCGCCAGACTCACGTTCAAATGTACGAACAATGAGGCCGAATACGAAGCTTGTATTATGGGTCTCGAAGAAGCGATTGATTTAAGGATCAAAAACTTGGACGTATACGGCGACTCAGCCTTGGTTATCAATCAGATAAAAGGAGATTAGAACACATACCAATCAGGATTGATTCCTTACAAAGACTACGCAAGAAGGTTGCTACCATTCTTCAACAGAGTCGAGTTTCATCACGTCCCTCATAATGAGAATCACATGGCTGACGCTTTAGCCACTCTCTCTTCCATGATTAGTGTAGGTCAATGGAATGACCTACCTAAGATCGACAAAATGCGCCTTGAACGGCCCGCTTACATCTTCACGATTGAAGCAGTCCTAGACCACAGACCTTGGTATCACGATATCAAATGCTTCCTTCAGAAACAAGAGTACCCACCTGGGGCATCCAGGAAAGACAGAAAAACCCTCAGAAGATTGGCTGGAAACTTCTTCCTGAGCGGTGACACTCTCTATAAGAGAAATTTTGACATGGTCTTGCTCCGATGCGTAGACAGACCAGAAGCAGACATGCTTATGAAAGAAATTCATGAAGGATCCTTTGGCACTCATGCTAACGGACACACAATGGCGAGAAAAATCCTAAGAGCAGGGTACTATTGGTTGACAATGGAATCCGACTGCTACAAGTACATGAGGAGGTGTCACAAGTGTCAGATATACTCCGACAAAATTCATGTACTGCCATCACATCTCAAAGTTCTCTCTTCCCCATGGCCATTCTCGATATGGGGAATCGACATGATTGGCATGATTGAGCCCAAGGCTTCAAACGGACATTGGTTCATCCTAGTAGCCATTGACTACTTCACCAAGTGGGTCGAAGCAGCGTCATTCGCCAATGTAACCCGACAAGTGGTAGTCCGATTTATCAAAAATAATATCATCTGCCGTTATGGTGTTCCAAGCGAGATCATTACTGATAATGGATCTAACTTGAACAACAAGATGATGAAAGAGTTGTGCGCAGAGTTCAAGATCGAACATCATAACTCATCTCCCTACCGACCAAAGATGAACGGAGCGGTAGAAGCGGCCAATAAGAACATCAAGAAGATCGTTCAAAAGATGGTTGTAACCTACAAAGTCTGGCACGAGATGCTACCTTGTGCTCTTCACGGTTATCGCACATTCGTCCGCACTTCAACAGGGGCTACCCCTTTCTCTCTAGTGTATGGCATGGAAGCAGTGTTCCCCATAGAAGTAGAGATCCCATCAATCCGAGTATTGATGGAAGCTAAGCTCACCGAAGCTGAATGGTGTCAAAGCCGACACGACGAACTGAATCTGATCGAAGAAAAGAGAATCACGACACTATGCCACGGTCAGTTGTATCAGCAAAGAATGGAGAAGGCGTTTGACAAAAAGGTCCGACCTCGCGTCTTCAGGAAAGGAGACCTCGTGCTCAAGAAGATACATTCGTTTCTCACTGACTCTCGGGACAAATGGACCCCAAATTATGATGGCCCCTATGTGATCACGAAAGCTTTCTCAGGCGGTGCCTTGAGACTTGCAACCATGGACGGAGAGGAATTTTCCTACCCACGAATGTTGATGTAGTCAAGAAATACTTCGCCTAAACTAAAAAAAAAACGTCTCGGTGGATTGAAAACCCGAAAGGGCGGTCCAGGCAAAAGTTAGAGACAAAATAAAAAAAAATCATCCCGATGGATTGGAAACATCATAGTACAATCCAGGCAAAAATTAGGGATAATGACAAGTAACTATGTTCAACAGAGGCAAGTCCCTTAGCAGCAGTTACATCATCCGTCAGAAAACTCCAGTCAAGGTCATCTTCGACAGAAGCTCAGGATGCCCCAAATTCAAAGTTGGTAGAAGGATAGCGGTCGTTATGTTACAACGTAGCCCTTTTCCCTGTAAATTACCATTTTCTAACTTTGTAAATACTCATTGGAATCGCGCGTTTGGCTGATCTCCATCTTATCAATAAAATTTGAGCCCTTGTGCTTTTGTTTGTGATTCTCATTTGTTTTAGCTTTACAGAACGACATTTTAATATGATCAACGATTCTTGAAATAAAACAAAAATGAATTTACTTGTAAAACTTTTTCTGCTTTTAACTTAAAGAAGGCAATTGCTTTTGACTGTTGAACATAGAAAGAACGTCGATTGCGTCTCAAAGGCGTTTGAATTTCAAAGTGCAGAATCAAAGTATTCCTTCTAACCCAGTATGCCTGAATGAAGGGATCAACTGTGTTAGAGACCTTGTTTCGTCTGACACGCCTCGGCCGAGTTCTCATCTCCTAAGCTCGACCAACATAGCTCCCAACAGGGACTATCTTTCCTAAGCAAGGTGGAATTGCTATCTTGAACCAGCGATACTTTTTCTCCCCGCGATGGCCGCGTATCCAGTCATGTTCATCTTTTAGTTTGTGTGTCGCGTCAGTTTTGTCAGCATATACATACATACATCATGCATTATTGATTTGCATTCACATTTCATATTGCATCACTATCACTCTAGTCGATTTTGTCCCCTAGTGATAGAAGTTCTCTCAATCGAGTTGTCAGTTCTTGCCTCGTCAGGAAACGCTGCGTTTGAACAACCTCGCCTCCAATTTATTGCTGGAAGGAAGTTGGCCCTTGACCACTTTGATAACTTGAACCTCTGAAAAACCAGAGGAACTTTCAGTCAGCATCACTCTTCGCCATTGAAGATGATATCCTTGCTTTCCCGGATTAAGGAAAATCCACAGAGAAAGCCTCGTAATCAGAGATTCGGCAGCCTGCCAGTTTCGCTCCGAAAAGACCGCTGATGAAAAGGTCATCGACACCTCAAAATTGGACCCCATCATATGGGATTTCTCCGGGAAGATCCCGAGAAAAGTATGATGTAAGATCCCACGCAGAAGCAGCCTCTCAAGAGACTCGCTTTCCCCAGATAGAGTCGGCAAATGGCGTCTCTAACAGAGAAGTTTGTACAACTCTACAACTCAGACGACTGGATTCCCTAGCAAGCCTGACGTCAACTTTTTCCGTCAAATGGCATCTCCCCAGGAAAATTCGGCGAGAAGTTTGAGGAGAACCGCTACAAATAGCGTCATTTGTCAATAAAGTTTATTGTCAAAAGAAACTTAGACCAGTTCCTCGGTAGGAAACCAGGATCGAGGGGAAGTTTAAATCAGAAACTAAGACCAGTTCCTTGGTAGGAAACCAGGATCGAGGGGAAGTTAACAAGAGAAACTACGACCAGTTCCTTGGTAAGAAACCAGGATCGAGGGGAGGTTTATCCCAAAAGGAAACTGACACCAGCTCCTTGGCTGAAGACCAGGATCGAGGGGAAGTTTACCTTTTCTAAGCATCATCGCTTAGCTAAACAAGATGAATGCGTAAGCTACCATTCATAACCACCATCAAAATTTTGGGTATTCCGATATTTAATCCTCTTGCACCCCGAATGCCCGAATACCTTCGTCATTCGCACCTTCGGGTCCAAGAAGATTAAATAGGGGCATCTGTCATACCCCAAATTTTGACCACTAAGATTTCCCATCATTGTGAAAAATCATCATCACAATATAGAGGAACCATCATACTTCATCAGTCTCCCCAAAGATGGGTGAGCATCCACTACAATCAAAATTAGGGTTTCAAGCCCTCTCAGAGCCTTAGACAAAGGATCAATCAAGGAATGACATGATCTTCAACTTGTCTAACCTCTCAAACATCCACAATGGATCAAAAGGACTCCCACTTCAAGGATCAAGCACAAGGCTGCTCCCTTCTAGGTGGATCAAGTCTCAAGATCGACAGTGTCACCAAATTAGGGTTTTAGTCGACCAGGGCCTCCAAATGGAAATTTTTCATCTGGGCACAAGCCAATGATCCAAAACATAACCTAATATACTTCATAGGACCTCATGGACCCAATCATCAAGCCAATTTTGCCTCAGGGGATGCATTCATCAAAAATCAGGAATTAGGCTTTCTTGACCTAATTCACCCCTAAGTTGACTTTTAGGGCAAATCATCAGCCAAGACCTCAAGAGAGGGTTTGAGGGTCTCTAATGAACTATATTGATCCATTTGGAACAATGGATTAATCCAAGAAGCTTGAGCAACAAGTCTCAATTTCATCTGCACCACAATTAGGGTTTCGCGAGGAAAGTCAACTATAACTTTGACTTTTGACCAGGACATGCTCCCAAGCCCTAAGACATGATTCAATATACCCTATGACACCCATGGAACATGTCCATCAAGTTTTATTTAGGTCAAGGACATGATTTCATGAAGAATTGCACAGTTTGGAATTCATCTGATAAAAAGTCAACTGTGCACAAAAGTCAACTTTGACTTTTTGAGATTTTTCACCAAAATGGATTTTTAACCCTAAAATGATGTTAATGTATGATTTGAATCATCATTCATCAATAAAAATCAAAGAAAGTGGGATAACTTGTAAAAGGGGTAACCATAAAAACTAAGAAAAATTTCTAAGTTATGGAAAAAGTGACATTAATGTGCCAACTTTAGAGGACCATAACTCCTAAACCACAAGGCCATTGTTCCCCATTCAAAGCTTGATTTGTAGATCTCATTGCCCTTTACAAAAGCTTCATACTGACCTATGTCCAAATTCCTCATGGATTTTGAGTTATGGAGTGATCAAAATCAAGAAAAGTCACTTTGTTCCAACACTTAGTGAAAATTTCACTAAGTCAGATTTTACCTTACTTTTTGCCAAATGTAGGGGGATTTTTTACTTGGATTAAAAAGAGATCAAAACCAAACATGTTCAAACAGTTGTTGTATCATGTAAGGGCTTTCCAAAATGGCCAAGAACATTACCAAATTCAATTTGAGTCATGAGATATGACATTGGCAAGTTGCCTTGCTGAAATCTGCCAAGGCAAGGCAGATTTTTACACTTTTGGTCGATTTGCCAAAATCAGCCAAATCCAAATGCTCCTATCCACTTGGACACCTCTGAGGATTGAATCTAAAAGGGACAATCACTGAGTCAAGCCTCCAAAGTCTTTGGAACAAAAAATAGCATGTTGAACCTAGAATTTCCAAAATAGGGACAAGACTCCAATTTTGGATTGGAGCATTCAATGGAAGCATCAAGGTGGCATGGACTGAGCCATTCTCAACTGAATTCAGTCAAGACTTATCCAAGACCAAGGGAACCAGCAGCCAGTGCCCTAACCTCTAGTCAATGGCTAGAGGAGACTTGGATTTTCATTTGCCAACATTGGCCAAACCTACTCAGCAGTTGCCATTCACTATTCCTTGTAAAACAAACGTGCTCTACTATAAATAGAGCTCAATTATGATCAGTTTGAGTACACCAAAGCCATCAAACAGATGCTTTCCTCAAAATCTCTTCTTTCACTCCAATTTTGCCTTCTAAGGCAAGTCACTATCGGGTTTGAGTTTGAGAGCTTTTCCAATCAAACCAATCACACACACACCTCATATACATCATATAGAAGTGATCCAAACACTCACATAACATCTGGAACACATATTTCACAAAATCACCAGCCAATTGCTCAAGTTCTTGACAGATTTGCAATTGGGGTACCATCTCGAGTTCCAGATCATTTCAATCCATTCCAAGCATTCATACACACTCCATGGCACCTAGGGAAGCTATCCAGATCATTGGAACCTAGCTGTAACACCTCCAACACAAATCACGATCACCAGCTGCAAGTGGTAAGCATGAGCTCTTCTAACTCTATGATCCATGCAATTTTTGCTGCACAATAATTTGGCCATATGTTCATAATCATGCATGGAATGTTTTCCCTCAATTAATTGCATTGTTTGAATCGTGTATCAAAAATCCTAGCCTTCATGCAGAAATTAGGGTTCTTGAGGATTTTTCGTGATTTCTTGTTTTATGCTTAATTTAAATGAAATTAATTGTCATAGACATGATCGTGAGGTTGAAACGAGTTGATTGGTATGTGGATTGCATGATATAATCAAGTATTCAGTGAGATTGGAGAGAAAATGCAAATCAGCCAAACCCAGAACACGCGCGTGTTCTTCAGCTGTTCTTGGCGCCATTTTTTGAAAATTCAAATATTTGAATTTTGTGATTTTATTTAATTGATTCAAAAATTAATTTCTCTCTGAGTTTTAATGATTTTGAGTTGATTCTTTTTTTAATAATTCACAAAAATGTTAAAATATTTTATTTTCCTAAAAATATTATTTATTTTGTATAATTGATATTTTTGCAAAGAATTAATGTTTTAATTGTTTTTGACATTTAAAATATTTTTTCCACCTTGATTTTGCAACTTTTAATGCCTTCTAACTATTTTGTAGGTCAATACTAAATTTTTGAAGCATTAATCTAAGATCACAATTTGTTTTTCATATGCTAAACAATTTTGATCATTTTAATTGAATTTTTATTCAATTAAAACACATTTTGAAAACAAATTAGGGTTTTGGATTAATTCAACCCTCATAAATCATTTTCAAAACTCTTTTGGGCCTCTAATAGAGTGTAAGACCCAATCCTTTTTTTGACCAAATCGTTTTTGGGCCTCAGTATATTGTATAAGTCCCGATTCCGTCAAAAACAAATGGCGCGATCGTCGCCTTTTTCAAAACAAAAAACCTTGGGCCTCTCCTTGAGCTATAAGACCCATTCAAAACTTTTGGGCCTCTAATAGAGTGTAAGACCCAACCCCCCTTTTAACCAAAACAATTTTGGGCCTCACTTATTGTATAAGTCCCTCTGCGTTAAAAGAAAACCTCGGCGCGATCGCCATTTTAAACGAAAAATCATCTGGGCCTACCCTCGTGTTATAAGCCCCACTCTTTTTCTTTAAACCTTTTGGGCCTCTTGAGAGAGTGTAAGACCCAAATCATTTGTACAGCAAACCATTTTTGGGCCTCAGTCACTTGTATAAGTCCCTCTGTACAAATTCAACAGTGCAATCACTGATAAAACCCTGGGCCTCTCCTTGAGCTGTAAGCCCCAAATCTTTCTTTTTCAAAGCACTTTCTCCTTTGATTTTGAATATACTGTTGTTTTCAATCTGTCTTTGTTGAACAACTAACCAAACAGCATGGAAGCTCTACAACCGAGTAAGTGTTTATACACTTTCATTTACCGCTTTCATATAGATATAACTGTATTGTGGGGCTGTTTCGCTGTAAGTCTTCTTTCATAAACTCATATCAACTGTGTAATAATAGTATAGATATTTAGAGTTTCCCCGGCAACTACGTCTAGAACTAGGTGACGCCGTTTCGTTTATTCATAGAAATAGACAACTAGATCCCCAATAGGATCACCAGATACAGTCTTCTCTTCGGCTGTCCTCATTAGGAATTGTCAAGAAACTCTACACCCAGAGATGAATGTATTCTCCGTGAATGGCATCTTTGAGTTTCTTCCAAATTCTCGAACTTTCCTGGCTTGATCTATTCTTTGTGAATAGCCTGTCTTGAATTTCTCGGGGTTTGGGGACCCACGAGCTTCTTAAAAGCATCGGCTTCCTCTTGGGCATCATACAAGGACCCACAGGCTTCCTAAAAGCAACCCCGCCTCCTCTTGGGCGTTGTACAAGGAACCGCCGGCTTCTTAGAAATATTCACAGTCTCCTCTTAGGCTTCGTATAATGGTCTCTTCCTCCGGGAATGATAGCCTCCTCTTGGGCTTCGTACAAGGACCCGTCGGCTTCTTAAAAGCTTCCAGCCTCCTCTTGGGCTTCGTACAAATTGTCCCGACGACCTCCTAGAGGTATAGGAACAGAACTTAGTCATCTGCATAGAACAGTCCTTTCAAAGAGTCTACTACTGTTTCTCAAAACATAGTACAAAAGATGAAACTCTAGACTTGGACAGTCTAATCTCCTTGAGTCTCAAAGACCTTCTCAAGTGACCCCTTCGTTAAATGGGAAGAAAACCCGTAGACTCGGACAATCTCAATACCCTTCAGATTTCCCACTTCCTTAAAGAACAAGAATAACCCGGATCCTCGAATCAAATCCTTGAGTACAGTGTTGCTCATATAAGAACTGATTTTCTCTTTAAATCAGCATACTGGACCTGTCACTTAACTGAAACAGTAACCATAGCCTCCTCTTAGGCTTTGTATAATGATCCTTCTCCAATGAAATTAGCCCCTCTCTTGGGATTTGTACAATGATTCTCCCCAGCGGAGTCAAACAACGTTAGCCTCTCTCTCGGGCTTTGTACGAGACACATAAGAGACTCCCTCGTTGAGTCAATCACCCCTTCCGCCTCCATCTCGGGCTTTGTACGAGATACAAAAACTCTCTTGTTGAGTCAAATAGCCTTCATCTTGGGCTTTATACGAGATACTAAAAGACTCCCTCGTTGAGTCAAAACCTTTTAGCCTCTCCCTCGGGCTTTGTACGAGACACATACTAGCCTCCTCTTAGGCTTTGTATAAGAAAACCACTGGTTGATCCAATCAACCTTTTAGCATCAAAGTTGTGCCTCGTTCACAGTACATAAACATCAACAACTCCTTCCCCTTCCATCTAATCGCTGTAAGCGGCAAGCCTCTGGATCATCTACATCCATGCCACTGTCCCTCTTTTAGCATGAGAAATTCCTAAGGAAAGATGGCTTTCCTCTACACTGAGTTAAAGTCTTCTCCTTCAGGTTAAAATCCCCTATAAAGGAAATTATGGCATTGTCGGATTCACACACCCCAGTTAAAGTAATTCTCCTTTATAAACAGTTGTGACATACAACCCCCTCTTTAGAGATGACAAATTCTCTCTAAAGACAACACCTTTTTAGCCTCACATCTTGGGCTTTGATCAAGATACAAACTACCTTTCGCTTCACGTCTTGGGCTTTGAACAAGACACCAAAAAACCATTTCCTCCCATAGAATAGGAGGAACTACGAACGCTCTGATTTCCCTATTTCGGTAAACGGGAATACGTAGGCATAAGATTGAAAGAAAAATCTTAGCGAGCACACTAAACAAAAACCCAAAATCCCATACTCTCACATATCTATCAAGAAGCATCCGTCCTAACACCTAAAACCTCCCACCACTTTTAAAAAAATAAACCCGATAGAGACCCCGAATCTTTGTAGCATCTGTAACCTAACAAACCGCTGTTTAACCTCAGTTTGCAAGCAGGGTTAATTTGAGACATCTATTTCCCTTCCTTCATCAGCTTTAATAGGATAAAAAATGAATCGAGCTGTAGACACCAAAGAGCGATAGCGCTTCGCAACCGCGTCCAAAATCGCTCGCTACACAAGGCAGAATTGCTATCTTGAACAAGCTATATTTCTACATGCCCCACTGTGGCCGAGTATCCAGTCGTGTTCATCCTTTAGTCTGTATGTTGTGTCAGTTTTGTCAGCATATACATACATACATCATGCATTATTGATCTACATTCATATTCATATTGCATCACTATCACTCTAGTCGGTCTTATCCCCTAGTGATAAAAGTCCTCTCAATCGAGTTATCAGATCTTTCCTCATCAGGAAGTGAATCATCTAAGTAATCTCTCTCCCGTTTATCTCTGGATTAGAGACGGTCCTTAACCACTTTGATAACTTGAACCTCTGAGAAACAAGAAAACTTTCAACAAATATCATTCTTCGCCATTGAAGATGATATATTCGCTTTCCCAGATTAAGGAAAATCCCCAGAGAAAGCCCCTCAAAATTGGGGTAGATCGTATGGCATTTCTCTGAAAAGACCTCAGGAAAAGTATGATGTAACACCCCCAAACGAAAACAGACTCTCAAGAGACTCGCTTTCCCCAGTAGAATCGACAAATGGCATCTCCAAACAGAGAAGTTTCTGTACCTCTATAATTCAGACGAATGGGTTCCCCAGCAAGTCTGACATCAAAACTTTTTCCACTCAAATGGCATCTCCCCAGGAAAATTCGGCGAGAAGTTTGAAGGAAAACCGCTATAAATAGCGTCCCTTGTTAAGAAAGTTTATTGACAAAAGAAACTGAGACCAGTTCCTTGGTGGGAAACCATGATCGAGGGGAAGTTTATTTCGGAAATTGAGACCAGTTCCTTGGTAAGAAACCAGGATCGAGGGGAAGTTTAAATCATAAATTGAGACCAGTTCCTTGGTAGGAAACCAAGATCGAGGGGAAGTTTACTTTAGAAACTAAGACCAGTTCCTTGGTAGGAAACCAGGATCGAAGGGAAGTTTACTTCAGAAACTAAGACCAGTTCCTTGGTAGGAAACCAGGATCGAGGGGAAGTTGACAAAAGAAACTAAGACCAGTTCCTTGGTAGGAAACCAGGATCGAGGAGAAGTTTATTTCAATAGAAAACTGAGACCAGCTCCTTGGCTGAAGAACAGGATCGAGGGGAAGTTTACCTTTTCTAAGCATCATCGTTTAGCTAAAGAAGATGAATGCGTAAGCTACCATTCATAACCACCATCAAAATTTCGGGTATTCTGATATTTAATCCTCTTGCACCCCGAATGCCCGAATACCTTCGCCATTCACACCTTCGGGTCCAAGAAGATTAAATAGGGGCATCTGTCATACCCCAAATTTTGACCACCAAGATTTCCCATCATTGTGTAAGTCATCATCACAATATGGATGTACCATTGTGCCTCATCAATCTCCTCAAGGAATTGTTGAGCATTCACTACAATCAAGCTTAGGGTTTCAAGCCCTCTCAGAGCCTTTAGACAAATGATCAATCAAGGAATGACATGATCTTCAACTTTTCTAACCTCTCAAACCTCTACAATGGATCAAAAGGACTCCCACATTAAAAATTAGGCACAAGAGTGCAACATTCCAAGTGGATCAAGCCTCAAGTTCATCTAATACAAAGTCAATTGACGCAGAAAGCCAAAGTTTGACTTTTGGTCAACTTTGAGCTTCACAAGCCATTACTCAAGAAAATATGATGGATGATTTAATTTGATCAAATTTAAATCAAGAAATCATGCAAAATTGCAAAATTGATCAAATTGAAAGAAACTTAGAAATTTTTTCTAAGTTAAAATCATGTTCAAGTGCACAACTTTTCAAGGTTGTAACTATTGATCCAAGCATCCATTGATTTTACGTAAGAGCTACTTTTAAAGAGGGTATTTGATACTTCAACATTGTAGAAGGAATCAACTCAAAATATCATAAGGATTGAGAGATATAAGTGATCAAAGTTGGAAATTCTTAATGTCCAATGTTCTGACATTTCATAGGACATCATTAATATTTTTCCAACAAGAATGTCCCAACTTCAAGGATGTTTTTCTCCATGATCCAAGTTGATTCAAGCCAAACCTTGAACATCAAAGTTGAAGTACGTCATCTCGCCTTTCCAGAAAGTCCTAGAAAGCTCATTTATCATTCTCGAGCAGGAAGTTATGGTTTCTGCAAAAGGCATTGATAAAACAGAATTTTCATGACAGCTTTTAGGACAGATTTGATCACACAAGTTCAAGGTCATTTTTGACAGCTTTACAAGTCTTATCTTCACAAACCTTGAACATCAAAGTTGAATTACATTATCTCAGCTTTCTAGAAAGTTGTAGAACGTCCATTTATCATACTTGAGCAGGAAGTTATGGACTTTACAAGAAGGCTTGTTGCAGCTGTTTTTTAGGACAGATTTTGTGCACTTTTTCTTGTGCCACACAATTTTCAAGCTTTGTCACCATGCAAGACAAGCATCAAGGGTGCAATTAACTTCAACTCAAAATATCATAGTGTATTAAAAGATACAAGTGATTAAAGTTTGGAATTATTAATGTTCTTAATGTCAGATGTTCCAACATTTCATAGGACATCATTAATATTTTTCCAGCAAGAATGTCCCAACTTCAAGGATGTTTTTCTCCATGATCCAAGTTGAACCAAGTCTAGGGTCAAACATCAAAGTTGAAGTATGTCATCTCAGCTTTCCATAGAGTCCTGGAACAGCCATTTATCATTCTTGAGCAAGAAGTTATGGATTTTACAACAAGGCTTGCTGCAGCTGATTTTTAAGACATGTTTTAGGACAGATTTGCACATTTCTTGTGCCACACGAATTTCCAAGCCTTGTCATCATCTTGGACACATCTGAGGATCAAATCCAAAGGGGACAATCACTGAGCCAAGCCTCCAAAGTCCTTGGAACAATAAGTAGTATGCCAAACCTAGAAATCCCTAAAAGAGGGACAAGACTCCAATTTTGGATTGGAGCATTCAATAGATGCTTAGAGGTGGCATGGACTGATATATTTGCAACTGAATTCGGTCAAGATTCCTCCAACAAGTAGGGAACCAAAGCTCTATGCTCTAACCTCTAGTCAATGGCTAGAGGAGACTTGGATTTTCATTGGCCAACATTGACCAAACCTCTGCTGCAGCCACCATTCACTATTGCTGCCAAAACAAACTTGCTCTACTATAAATAGAGCTCATTTGTGCTCAGTTTGAATACACCAAAGCCATCAAACAGATGCTTTCCTCAAAATCACTTCTTTCACTCCAAAATGCCTTCTTTAGTAAGGTAATCCTGAGTTTTTGAGTTAGAGAGCATTTCCATCACATCTCATGATCCTAACACCTCATAAACATCATATGTTGGTGATCCAAACTATCACAAGTGACCTGTAACACCAAAATCACAAAGTCACCTCTCAAAACCTCAAAATTGGACTTTTTTGCATTTTTCAAGCCATGTCTTGATTCAGTCACTTTCCAAATCAGATAAAACCTCAAACACACTCCAAATATCATCCTTGAATTGTCCCAAATGGTGCCACACATCTGGAATACCATTTGAGAGAGTTGGCATTTTGGCCACTTTTGTCCATTTTGCAAGAAAGTGCTCAAACTTGCTCCAGAGGTTTCCAGCTGATTCCAACCATCCTAAAAGCTTCTAAGAGGTCATTTGAGGGTGTCCAAAGCATCAAATCATTTCTGGAACAAAGCACTTGGTAGGTTGCACAAAATCTCCAAAAAAGAGGTAAATTTCACAACTTGAATTCTTTGAATCATGCTTTCCTTTGATGTCCACATACATGCATCATATTGAACAATTCTTGAAGCAAAAATGTAGTCCTTAATGTGTATATTATGATCCTCCTACTGTTTGCACTTTAACATGTTATGTTGTTTTAAACTTAAGATGCATATCTGGTTTTTTGCCTTGTGTGTGCTGCACATTAAGTTTCAGTATGTATAAGTGATACCATTGGATTCCTTGCGAAAATTGGTCAAGATAGGTTCTTAGGGATTTGAATTTCGTTAAAAATTGAGAGAGTTATGCGTGTTGGAAGTTTGACGAGAAAATACATCTAGAACTAAACATGCAGTTCTGGTTTTTTACTTTGTGTGTTCTGTACATTCAGTTTCAGTGTGCATGAGTAATACCATTGGATTCCTTGTGAAAAATCGGTCAAAATAGGTTCTTACGAATTTTAATTTCGTTAAAAATTGAGAGAGTTATGAATGTTTGAAGTTTGATAAGCAAAGATGTTGAAAACCAAGGTGCAATTCTAGTTTTTAAGATGTGGAATGTGATGTTGTGACATCTTCCCTTTTTCTCTTATCTTCAAAACTCATGAAAGATGTCGAATGTGATGTTGTGACATCTTTCCTCTTTTTCTTAGTTTATCTTCAAAACTCAACCAATTCTTTTACATAGCAAAAATCATCATTTTCCAATTCTGTTTTACACACTTCTTATTCATACTCCATAGTATTTTAATCCACAAAAAATCACAAAAAAATATTATTATTTGATATATTTTTATTATATTCAAAAATATTGTTTTAAATTGTTTTAAATGCTTTTAAAATGATTTCTTTTTCTTGATTTTTAAAACCAAAATGATTTTAAATATTCATGTGGATAAAATACTTTTTCATAAACCTTAATCATTGTTTATAACATGATTAATGATTTTATTTGATATTTTTATCATTTTTTTACTTGATTTTTCTTTGAAAAATGCCCTTTAAAAAAATGAAATTGGGGTTTCTTTGATTTTCACCCTCACAAATCATTTTCAAACACTCATGGGCCTCTAATAGAGTGTAAGACCCAACCCTTTTTGTACAAAAATATTTTGGGCCTCAGTTATTGTATAAGTCCCGATACGTTAAAAATCTCGGCGCGATCGCCATTTTCAAACTGAAAATCATCTGGGCCTCCCCTCGTGTTGTAAGCCCCATTTATTTTCCTAAAATACACTTTGGGCCTCTAATAGAGTGTAAGTCCCATCCCTTTTGTAAATAAAATATTTTGGGCCTCACACATTGTATAAGTCCCTCTATACATTTTCAAAGTTCGGCGCGATCGTCGCCTTTTAACAAAAAAGACTATTGGGCTTCTCCTTGAGCTATAAGTCTCATTTCTTTTTATTTTTAAACCTTTGGGCCTCTAATAGAGTGTAAGACCCAATTCCTTTGTAAATACCAAAATTTTGGGCCTCAATCACTTGTATAAGTCCCACGGTGTTTCCAAAACTCCGCGCGATCGTCGCCCTTTTCAAAATTAACCATTGGGCCTACCCTTGAGTAGTAAGACCCATTTCTTTTCTTAAAACTCACTTGGGCCTCTTGAGAGAGTGTAAGACCCATCCCTTTGTACAGAAAACTTTTTGGGCCTCAGTCATTTGTATAAGTCTCACTGTACAAACTCATATCATAGTGCAATCACTACTAAACTCACTTGGGCCTCTCCTTGAGCTATAAGCCCCAATCTTTCCTTTCAAAGCACTTTCTCCTTTGATTTTGAAATATACTGTTGTTTTCAATCTTTCTTTGTTGAACAACTAACCAAACAGCATGGAAGCTCTACAACCGAGTAAGTGTTTATATGCTTTCATTTACCGCTTTCATATACATATAACTGTATTGTGGGGCTGTTTCGCTGTAAGTCTTCTTCCATAAACTCATATCGACTTTGTAATAATAGTATAGATATTTAGAGTTTCCCCGACAACTACGTCTAGCACTAGGTAAAGCCGTTTCGATCATTCTTAGAAATAGACAATATTAGGTCCCCCATAGGAGCACTAGATACAGTCTTCTCTTCGGCTGTCCTCCTTAGGAATTATCAAGAAACTCTACTCCCAGAGATGATCTCTTCTCCGTGAATTGCATCTCTTGAGTTTCTTCCAAATTCTCGAACTTTCCTGACTTGATCTATTCTTTGCGAATAGCTTGTCTTGAACTTCTCGGGGTTTGGGGACCCACAGGCTTCTTAAAAGCATCCCCGCCTCCTCTTGGGCGTTGTACAAGGACCCGTCGGCTTCTTAGAAGTATTCACAGCCTCCTCTTAGACTTCGTATAAATGATTTCTTTCGCCGGGAATGATAGCCTCCTCTTGGGCGTCATACAAATTGTCCCTCGGCTTCTTAAAAGTTTCCAGCCTCCCCTTGGGCTTCGTACAAATTATCCCAACGACCTCCTAGAGGTATAGGAACAGAAATTAGTCATCTTAATAGAACAGTCTTTCAAAGAGTCTAGATCTTTCTACCGTGAACGTACTACTACTTTTTCTTTAAGCATAGTACAAAAGATAAAACTCTAGACTTGGACAGTCTAATTTCCTCGAGTCTCGGAGACATTCTCAAGTAAGGAAACGCCCGCAGACTTGGACAGTCTCAAATACCCTTTGGATTCCCCGTTTCCTTAGAGAACAGGAAATAATCCTGATCCTCAGATCAAATCCATGAGTACAGTGTTACTCATATAAGAACTTATTTTCTCGTTGAGCCAACACACTGGACCTGTCACTCAACTGAAACAGTACCCTTTTAGCCTCCATCTCGGGCTTCGTACGAGATACAAAGACTCTCTTGTTGAGTCAAACCTTGTAGCCTCCATCTCGAGCTTCGTATGAGATACAAAGACTCTCTTGTTGAGTCAAAACTTTTAGCCTCCATCTCGGGCTTCGTACGAGATATCAAAACACTCTCTTGTTGAGTATAAAAGGCTCTCTTGTTGAGCCAATCTCCCTTTTAGACTCCATCTCGGGCTTCGTACGAGATACAAAATCACTCTCTTGTTGAGTATAAAAGACTCTCTTGTTGAGTCAATCACCTTTTAGCCTCCATCTCGGGCTTCGTACGAGATATAAAATCACTCTCTTGTTGAGTATAAAAGATTCTCTTGGTGAGTCACCATCTTTAGCCTCCATCTCGGGCTTCGTACAAGATACAAAAACACTCTCTTGTTGAGTATAAAAGATTCTTCGGTTGAGTCAACCTTTTAGCCTCTCTCTCGGGCTTCGTACGAGACACACAAAAACTCCCTCTTGTTGCGCCAATAGCCTCCTCTTAGGCTTTGTATAAGGAAAACCCCGGTTGAGTCAATCAACCTTTTAGCATCAAAGTTGTGCCTCGTTCACAGTACACAAACATCAATAATTCCTTCCCCTTCATCTAATCGCTGTAAGCGGCAAGCCTCTGGATTATTTACATCTATGCCACTGTCCCTCTTTTAGCATGAAAAATTCCTAAGGAAAGATAGCATTGCTCTACACTAAGTTAAAGTCTTCTCCTTCAGGTTGGAACCCCCCTATAAAGGTAATTATGGCATTGTCGGATTCACATATCCCGGTTAAAGTAATTCTCCTTTATAAACAGTTGTGACAAACAGACCCTCTTTAGAGATGACAAATTCTCTCTAAAGACAACACCTTTTAGCTTCACATCTTGGGCTTCGAACAAGATACAAATAGACCCTTCAGCTTCACATCTTGGGCTTTGAACAAGATACAAACCACCTTCAACTTCATATCTTGGGCTTTGAACAAGATATAGATCACCTTTCGCTTCACGTCTTGGGCTTTGAACAAGACACCAAAACACCCATTTCCTCCCATAGAATAGGAGGAACTACGAACGCTCTGATTTCCCTGTTTCAGTAAACGGGAATACATAGGCATAAGATTGAAAGAAAAATCTTAGCGAGCACACTAATCCAAAAACCTAAAGTCCCTTATCTCCACCCAATCTGACAAATTCCCCATGAATAGTCCCAGTTTTCCACCTTAATAAAGTAAGAAGAAAGAAAGGCCCCATTACCATATAGCATCCGTAACCTAACAGACCGCTGTTTAAACTCAGTATGCAAGCAGGGTTAATTGGAGACATCTATTTCCCTTCCTTAGTCAGCTCACAATAGGATAAAAAATGAATCGACCTGTAGTAAACCCCAAAGATCGACAGCGCTTAAGAACCGCGTCCAAAATCGCTCCCTACAGAACCACAAAAATCTCGCTACACCAGGATATATCATTGTGTCCTTTACTTTATGCATTTATTTTTTAGCATATTTACTTTCATATCATTTCTGAAAAATAACAAAATCAGTGCTAACACTTTAAATTGAGAAAAGTCCAATAAATCTAATTCATCCCCCTCTTAGAGACCGCGAATATACTTACAAAATGTTACCCCCAAATTTTAAGAAGGGTCCAGGTAGGCCAAGAAAATTAAGGTGGACCGAGCATGATGAAACAGGCTCAAGGATGAGGAGGCCTAGTGTGGCAAATAGGTGCACAATGTGTGATAAACTTGGGCACAAATCTAGGAAATGCCAAAGCACAGTACAAGACACTAATGCATTAAAGAGAAAGGTATATTATATGTCATTGTCATTGTTTGTTAATTACATTGACTACTGTGTACTCATTATTATTGTTGGTTTATTATCTTTGTGTATGTGCAGAGAAAAACACCCAAAACCAAGGGTGAGACCTTAAACAATACCAACACAGCTGAACCAAGTGTAGAGCAAGCACCTACTCAAAATGCTGAAACTACTGAACTTAATCTCAGTTCTGAACCAGCTGAAACTGTTGAACCAACTGTAGAGGATCCTTTCTATGATCCAAACATTGATGACATAATTGAAGACATACGTGCTTCTCAGTTGCTTCCTACTGAAGTTCCTTCTCAACCACAAAATACTCAATAGTCTCAAATAATTAATCCTACCCCAAAGAAAAAGAAACTTGGAAAGTTGAAGATGTCTAAGAAGAAAACTCAAGCACCTACTAGGAGTAGTGAAAGGCTAAAAAGTATCTTCAGGAAAGACAAATGCTCTAGACCAGGTTCAACTACTGATGAACCTTTGGAAATTGACAGCTCACATGTTGATGATACACCTGCTACTACTATTGGCCAGGCAGACCCCAAACTAGGGACATGTGCGTGCATGATGAAATCATGGGATGAGATATCTAAGAAACTGACCCAGTAATGTGTACTGCCATTATATCAAGATAGATGTCATTTTGTATGTTGTAATGCCTTTATATTTTGTAAGTTGGAACAATATGTCATTTTGTTTTGTAAATTAGAGCAACAAGGTTGCACTGTCATCATGTTTTGTGAGTTGTAATGACATTATGCCTATGGCAGCTTAAATATATATATATATGGAAGTAGTATTTTGTTTAACCTATGTTGTTTAATAATGCCTATGATTTTAACATGTCGTACTGTCACATTTGTTAACCTGTTATACTGTCACCTTTGTAAGCTTTTCACATCAACCATGTTTTTAGCATGTTGTACTGTCACATTTGTTAACATTTTATAAGTTGGTACAACAAGATTAATGCGCACTATGTGCTTAATGCACAGGGTTGTACTGTAAGCAAAAACAATATGTCATTATCTTCACAAAATTATTGCAAAAGGTACTAGAATTTGAAGCAACAACTTTGTTTTCATTCAATTCAAATCATCACATTCATTAATACATCACAATACAACATTCATTAATACATCACAATACAACATTCATTCTACATAATTAACTGACAAAACAGTACAATTATGTTCTATGCTTAGACAATGACAAAATAAACCCAAGAACAAATATGAACTACAACTACAAATGCTAACTTCTTCCTTGGGCTCTCTAACTTGTTCCTCATATCTTCCATCTCCTTAGAACACAGTTTTGTCCCAAATTCTCTTCAAATTTCTTTCCCAAACTCCTTTCCAATTTTTCTCAAATGCTTTATCATGACATCACATCTACTACAACCATCATCATCTTCCTCAATTCCCTTCCTATCAATAGAACCAAAGTACTTATCATCCCAATAAAATAGATGGAAATCTTCTTCTTTCCCCCAAAATTTGTACTTCTAATATTTTCTACCAGGATTTGCAACTGACTTTGAAACTAACACCTTCATTGGAAGATCGTGTCCACATTTGGGAATGTTTCTACCATTACAGGACGTGCCACTCTTTAAACTTCCAGTCATTGATCGTGTACACACTTATTTGTGGAGGAATGAGGAGGAGGAGGAGGAAGGATGAATGCGATAATGCTATGCCCCTGTAGATGGGATCTCGAAGAAGGGAGAAGGAAAATGGATTATGCGTGAAAAAAGATTTGGGATTTAGGGTTGGAGAATTACAATGTGTGTAAAAATTATCATCTGCACTTTTAAATATATCACACGTGGAATAGTAATAACATGTAAATAAGAAAAGAATTACACATATGCAAAGCCACGTCAGACAAGTTGATGAGTTGGTTTAATGAGGGACTAAATCAGAGAAATCTTCAAATGTTGGAGAGGGGGAATCAATTTTTTTTACATGGGGTTTTCAAATTTCGTCCAAATGGCAGGGGGAAAACAACTATTAACCCTAATATATATAATACATTATACGGATTTTCCATGTCTCTGATTTTTAAAGGTGTAAAACTAATTCTCCTAATAATACAAAAATATGTACATTTGATTGTATATAACTTAATTAGTAATTTAGTATTTATATTTATTATTTATAATTTAACAACAAAATGAAGAATATTATTTTGATGATTAAAAATAATAAATATAATTAATTATAAAGATGAATAAAATGATGTACAAAATGATCTTTTTTATATCGATTGTTCCCTATGTTATATTTTTAAAAAATTGATATGAATATTTATAATAATAATAATATATAAGTAAACCATGTATATTGATTATTAAATATAAAATGCAATTGGAATTCAATTAATTGTTAATTGTCATAAATTTTTTTATTAAACGTGTAAATATGATTGTTAAAATAATAAATGAATATTATTTCTAAATTATAATGCAATTAAAATCCAATTAATTCTTAATTATGATAAAATTGAATTAGTCAATTATGTAATAAGTAAGTAAAAGGTGATATCAATAAGTTCTAAATTGGATGAGTTATGAGTTATGAGTTATAATAAACATTAAATCAGTATAAAATTTTATCATTATTTTCACCAAAATGTGTAACTCATGTCCATACAATCATGGATTTTCATTCATGATTTAAAAAATAGTTTATTATACTTATTTTTATTTTTCATGAGGTTTATTTTTTTAATGATATAAATGTTTATAATAATAATAATACACGTGTTTATTAAATTTATTATAAAAGAAAATATTTTATTTGTTTAACATTTTATTATGTGCAATTAATATTTGGAATAAAATTGTATAAGTATAAATTTTTTTAATGTTTAGAAATATTATAATATATTTATTATTCATAAGCATTTTTCTATTTTCAATAATAATGTTAATATGGTAATGCTATTTTGTGCCCTAGGGACACAAGTTAAGAACTAAATTAAGAAATATTGTCTTGAAAATTGTGTATAGACTTTAATAAAAGTGGTTATGTGTATATTATTTAAACACTATATTAGAAAGGTAAATGTAATTCAAAATTAATTTACCCAAAATTATAACCAACTATTGGAGATTTATGGAAAGGGAAAATCAAACAGTAATCGGAGATATCCCTTGGTGGTTCATCCGGGAATACTTTGAGAGGTTAATTAATAGGCTCGAACATCCCTGATATTTAGGTAATTGTATACCATAATTCCGCATAGTGTTGCAAGTCAAATATATAAGTAACCGGGGAGGGCGGGAGATAAAAACATTGTATTACTCATCACAATTCTGCATAGTGCTGCAAGTCAAATATATAACTAACCGAGAGGGTAGAAGATAAGAACATTACATTAGTCATTACAAATAAAACTTATCAATACCATATCCAATTATATTCAGTCAAGTTATTGTAGAATCAGGAAATATAAGGTTACACCGTTATTTGAAGAAGTTATAGATCTGAAGAGATTAAGAAGTTAGCATCTCATTTGATCTGAGCGATCAGAATGGATCTTCGTGGCCTTCTGGGTTGGGCAGGTGATGATGCTTGTAGGAGAGGAGGAGGTGTACTTGCAAGGTACTCCGATGCCAAAGTAAGTTTGGGCTAGAGAGAAAGCAAGTACGAAAATGTTAAGGTATGATTTCGAATATTGAATATTGAATACCTGCCCCTCTCAAGTACGAGGGTATTTATAGAAAAAACCCCCAGCGCAGGGCCAAGGTCTCCCATGTGGCCGAAATATCTGGTCGACCAATGGGAGACTGCCAGGTAGAAGGTATAGCGCGTGACCTTAGGACCTGGTCCAACTGTCCTCGTGAACTCCGGAGGAGCAGTTGGTCGCATGAACTGTCAAGCGCGTGAGGAGGACGTGTCTAACGACTAGATTGTGCCCAACGGCTAGATCGTGCCCAACGGCTAGATTGTGCCCAACGGCTGGATTGTGCCCAACGGCTGGATCGTGCCCAACGGCTAGATTGTGCCCAACGGCTGGAATGTGCCCAACGGCTAGATTGTGCCCAACGGCTGGATTGTGCCCAACGGCTAGATCGTGCCCAACAGCTAGATTGTACCCAACAGCTAGATTGTGCCCAATGGCTGGATTGTGTCCAATGGCTAGATTGTTCTCAATGGCTAGATCATGCCTAACGGCTAGATTGTGCCCAACAGCTAGATCGTCTAAATCTCGTTATTGGGCCTTGCCAAAAGCTGGACTGGGTTGGGCTTTGCTCTACTGTGGGCCAAGTGCCTGTCCAGTCCAAAACAGGAGCCCCCCAAGTCTTTGCTCTAAGTTGAAGAGTAATGACTTGAGATAGCCTTGTTGGTCGACCGAGGGGCAAGAGTTGCACTGCGGGGAAGCTTTTTGAGCTCGTTTTCAAACGAAAATGTTCGGGAACATGCCCTTCGCTTGTCTATAGTAAGTATGGTCGACAACTGGTCGCTTATGAGGACGTACCCCGTAGAAGGGACGTCTTGTGTCGACCAGGCTAGGTGAGGACGTGCCCCGCAGAAGGGACATTTTGTGTCGACCAGGCTTGGTGAGGACGTGCCCCGCGGAAGGGACGTTTTATGCCAACTAGGCCTGGTGAGGACGTGCCCCGCGGAAGGACGATTTGCGTCGACTAGGCTTGGTGAGGACGTGCCCTGCGGAAGGGACGTTTTGCGTCGACCAAGCTTGGTGAGGACGTGCCCCGTGAAACGGACATTTTGCGTCGACCAGGCTAGGTGAGGACGTACCCCGCGGAAGGGACGTTTTACGTTGACCATGTTTAGTGAGGACGTGCCCCGCGGAACGGACGTTTTGCGTCGACTAGGCTTGGTGAGGACGTACCCCGCGGAAGGGACGTTTTGCGTCGACCAGGCTTGGTGGGGACGTGCCCCGCGGAGGGGACGTTTTACATGCTAGGTGAGGACGTGCCCCACAGAAGGGACGTTTTTTGTCGACCAGGCTAGGTGAGGGCGTGCCCCGCGGAAGGTACGTCTTATGTCGACCAGGCTTGGTGAGGACGTGCCCCGCGGAAGGGACATCTTGCATCGACCAGGCTTGGTGAGGACGTGCCCCGTGGAAGGGACGTCTTGCGTCGACCAGCCTTGATGAGGATATGCCCGCGGGGAGGACGCTTTTGTGCTCGACTCACTTTGATGCTCGACAATTTGGAGAACTTGTCGAGTAGGCAAAAGTAGTTTCCGTTGTTTAGGACTAGGATCTCGGTCGAGGTCCTGATCCCACCGGGCTTGGACTTTTCCCATCGTGAGCTGGGTGTCCTGCCATGCTGGTATGAAAATGGCGGAGCTCAATTGAGGTATCCCCGTCGGGCACAGAGTCTACTCGTTCCATGAGCAGAAACTGGCCTTCTTTGAATAAGTTTAGGATTGTGCTTGCACTAGGGCACGCTCTTGTGGCCGAGCAACTTCTTCGTTGTGGGGGAAGGTTGTCGGCAGTTACTCCTGTCTGGTTGTTGGTCCTAACTGTAATATTATTGAACTTTTCACCATTCCGTGGTCGAGCAACGGTTTTCTGTCCAGCTGTTCGAGGTAGTAGGCGTCGGTGCCTATTTTTTATTTGACCCTGTACAACCCTTACCAGTTTGCGGCCAACTTTCCCTCACGTGAATCTTTTTTATTTATGCGTAGGACCAGGCTGCCCACTTGGAAGTCCCGCTTTATGACTTTGGTGTCGTGGTGCAGAGTTATTTTTTGTTTTAGTGGAGCTTCAAAGCTGCCCCTGATAGGATCTCTTCAACCAGGTCGAGTTCTTTTCTTAAAGCTTCATCGTTCAGCTCCTCGTCGAGAGGAGCTTCTGTTCGCCTGGAGGGCTTCCTGCTCTCCACCGAGATTATGCTAGTCGGAAGGGAGAGGTGTCGAATGGCCCCTTGAGTCCTGGGCCTTGTGGGCAGATTCTTTCTCCTCGTATTGTATATACAATTGGGCTTTACGGAGGAGTCCGGCCAGGGTACGAGGTGTTTCGATGCCCACTGCTTTGCGAAACTTGCTTTTCGGCCTCAGCCCCTTCTCGAGGAGGTATTTCCTCATGTGGTTCATTGTGTGGACCTCTACAGCTTCCTTGTTGAATCTCTCAATATAGGCATGCAAGGGCTCATCCTTGCCCTGAATGATACCTTCGAGGGTGGCTTCCGACTTGGGATGTCGTCTGGAAGCAATTAAGTGTTGGCCAAACTTGTTCTTCAGGTCCTTCCATGAGGTGACTGAACCCCGGGGAAGACTCTTATACCAGGTCATGGCCCCCTTCCTGAGGGTGATGGGGAACAACATGCACTTAAGGGCTCCACTCACGTTGTGGTAGTGGAGTATGGCCTCAATGTTTTCTATGTGGTCTCCAGGATCCGTGGTGCCATCATAGAGAGCTAGAGGGGGAGGTTTCTCCAGCTCGCGAGGGATACAAGTGTCCATGATCTCTTGAAATAGAGGTCCATGGACGTCGTCATCGCTGCTCGTGCTCGATGACCTGCATGGAGAGTGGCTGCCCCCCGCGACTCCTGCTGCGTCGAGGAGAATGTCTGCGTGACCTACGATGTTCACGATGCTTGTCCAAGGGCTTGGTCCTCTTTGAGGCAGGAGAACGTCTGGATCTCCGCGGAGGAGTACAGTGTCATCTTCTAGTGACCTCTTGCTCGGGTTCTTCTGACTTTAATTGTCCCCTGACGGGGGAAATGCTCCTGGATCTGTTTCGCCGACGTTTCTGAGGGGGAGACGGATGGCATGGAGATGGATTGTGGGGCCTTTACGAAGGATGGCGCTCCTGGAGGGCATGTTCCAGCAGGTGGATCTTTTTGCCCTGCTGGAAGATCAGATAGTTGAACCTATTGAGAGAGGCAGTGAAGGCAGAAGTGTTGGGGTCAGCGTCTTAAGGGACAGGTATAGGCTCAAAGACATGACCGAAAGTCTACACACGTGGTTTCACGTCATCAGAGGAAGAGGATACAGTTCTTCCGTCCCTGTGGTGGGTAGCATGGACCGCAGCTCTAGGGTTGAGGTGGTCGACGTTATCCACTGTGATGGCGACGGCAGAATCTTGATTGGCATCATCGTTTCTGTTAGAGGCCATGATGATCAAAGGAATTTTAGGCAGAGAGGTTTGGTCTTTTGGGTGAAAAGATGAGGAATCTTGGTTCAAAAAGACGGGGAAGCGATGTTTCCCACGGACGGAGCCATTGATCTGAGCGATCAGAATGGATCTTCGTGGCCTTCCGGGTAGGGCAGGTGATGATGCTTGTAGGAGAGGAGGGGGTGTACCTACAAGGTACTTCGATGCCAAAGTAAGTTTGGACTAGAGAGAAAGCAAGTACGAAAATGTTAAGGTATGATTTCGAATATTGAATATTGAATACCTGCCCCTCTCAAGTGAGAGGCTATTTATAGAAAAAACCCCAGTGCGGGGCCAAGGTCTCCCATGTGGCCGAAATATCTGGTCGACCAATGGGAGACTTCCAGGTTGAAGGTCTAGCGTGTGACCTTAGGACTTGGTCCAACTGTCCTCGTGAACTCCGGAGGGGTAGTTGGTCGCGTGAACTGTCAAGCGCGTGAGGAGGACGTGCCTAACGACTAGATTATGCCCAACGGCTAGATCGTGCCCAACGGCTAGACTGTGCCCAATGACTGGATTGTGATCAACGGCTAGATTTTGCCCAACGGCTAGATCGTGCCCAACGGCTAGATTGTGCCCAACGGCTGAATTGTGTCTAGAGCTGTCAAATTAAGGGGCCGGGGCCTAATTTTTAAGGCCCTAAAAATATAGGGGGCCCAAAATTTTAAAGAAGAATGAGCCCTAAAATAAGTAGGCCCCCTAAACTAAGGGCCCCTAAAACTTAAGAAGGGCCTTATGGCCCCAACATTTTTAAAAACTTGATTTGTTTTTTTAAAAATTATTTTTTTCAAAAAAATTAAATATTTTATTTTTAAATAAAAATTATTTTTTTTTATTTTTTGAAAATAATCAGATTTTTTTTTTTTTTAAATTTAACTTTTTTCATTTTCAAATGAGTAATTCTCGTCTAGGAAATGTGAAATAAAAAACTTTTAAATAAAATTTTTTAAAAGTAGAAAAATATACTAAAAATTTCAACCAAAAATTAAAATAAAAAAATAAAAAAAAATTCAACAAAAAAATTTAATAAATTATATTAAAAATATCCTAAAAATAAAAAACAACTTTTAAAAAAAATTAAAAATCCAAAAATTAAAAAAAAACAACTTTAAAAAAGATTTAAAAAATGTTTTTCAAACATACAATTCAATTATGTGACTTGCTAGTATATATTCACACTTGAGTAAGACTTTATATTCTTCAAACACAAGCAACAATATTATGCATCTCAATTCAGGAAAAATACCCTGTAAACATATATTTCCAAAAAGAAAAAATGTCATTTTCTCCGCTTACAACTAGACCATTATAGTTCATAAACATATCACTGAAAGATATATGTCAATACTCCTGACATTCGACATTAGAAATTGAAGAAAATCAATACAAACATGAACCAAATATCATATAAACAAAGACACTAATCCAAACAAAAAAACATGAAAACATAAATTCAACAAACACAATAAAGTATATGGCACTAAAATTAGTTCTCCACTTCAATCTTGCAATCCAAATGTATGTTAAGTCATTGTCACCTCAGTGTTGCCTTCATCATTAGTGTTGATATCTTCCTCATCTTAAAAACACAATAAATCATACTTAGGTGCAGATTCAACAAAACAATGACATGAGTATATCATAAACATGAACAAATAAAAATAAATAAAATACAAAGTATTATTACCATTCATATTTTCAGAAAATCCATGCAACCAGCTCCGAGTACAAATCAACATTTGGATGTGTTCTGGAATAGTAGAACTTATGTATTTGGTAAGAACACGCCCACAGATACTGAAAGAAGACTCAGATGCTACAGTTGTGATAGGAATACTAAGCACATCACGTGCCATTATGGAGAGTATCGGAAACTTTTTCTCATTAAACTTCCAATAAAGAAGTACATCAAAATCTTCAGAGTGTTCTTCATTGAGGTCCATTAACTCTTCGTCAAAGTATATATCTAATTCACTCTTTCCAGGGGCAAAGCTACTCTCAATCGAGTTCCATGTTTTAAAATCCTGCAAAATAGACTTTTCACCTCCAAAACAACAAAAGTAAATAAACTTTTCAAAAGACACATACACGAAGCATTCACAAAATAACCAATTTATAGCACTAAAACAATTTGATTACTATGATTCAAGAACCAAATACCATCAAAAATGGAACCAAATACCAGAGAAAGTGTAGTGTAGCCAATGATATAAAAACAAGAGGAAATGGGGTGAAATAAATATGTTAATATAAAAAACTTACACTTATAATCTTTGACTTTTTAGCTTTATTCCCCTCTCTAGATAACTTTGCCAATGAGTTGAATTCATGAGATGATTGAGAAAGAGAAACACTTTCATTGGTAGAATAACTCACATATTCTTCATAAAGCCCTTTAAATTTATCTATCACATTCTTAAGTTTCCCTTCAGAGGTTGAGGCATCAAGTGTAGTGTAGCAAAACTTCAAAAATTTATCCTTAAAGCGTGGATCAAGAATAGCTCCAAATGCTAGCACAACACTGTAATTTTTCCAATATTTGTCAAATTTCACTTTCATCTTATCGGACATATCCTTTATCACCTTATCAATATTGTTTTGATGTTTTTCTAAAATGCACTGAACTTTCCACACTTGCATGAAATACAGATTTGCAGTTGGATAAGATGAACCAGAAATCAAATTGGTAATTTCATAAAAAGGTTCTAAAAACTCACAAATTTTTTCCCCTCTTTCCCATTCCTCATCAGATGGACAAGATTTATAGCTTCTATCTGCCACCTTATAAAACTCAAAAGCTTTTCTATATTGCAAAGCACTTTCAAGCATCAAATAGGTGCTATTCCATCTAGTAGATACATCAAATCTTAAACCACCACTAACATATATCCCTGCATCCTCTACACAGTCTTTAAACTTAAGCATCCTTCCATCAGATCCTTTAATATACTTGACACTCTCTCTGATTTTATGGAGGGCTTCACTAGCAATTTTTAAACCCTCTTGAACAATTAAGTTGAGTACATGGGTTGAACAACGGATATGAAAAATTCACCATCACACATCAAATTACCTTGCACTCGAAGATGAGTTTTCAAATGGTCTTGCATGTTGTCATTGGCAGAGGCGTTATCCAGTGTAATAGTAAATATTTTCTTATCTATTCCCCATTGTTTTAAGCAATCAAATAAAGTAGCTTCCAAAGCAATACCTGTGTGGGGAGGCTTCATTCGAAGAAAGTTAAGAAGACAACTAACTAACTTCCAATTTTCGTCAACAAAATGAGCAGTCAAACATATATAACCCTCACTAGTAGATGTTGTCCAAACATCCGATGTTAGACAAATTTTATTTGGAATCCTACCCATGATTTCCTTAAGCTTGATCCTTTCTTTATCATATATTTTTTCAATATCTGAAACCATGGTATTCCTAGAGACCATTTCAACACATGGATTCAAATATTTCACCCAAGCTCGGATTTTTTCATACTTGACAAAGCTAAAAGGAAGATCATGTGCAATAATGGCTTCTCCAAGTAATTCACGATGTGTGTTTTGGTTGATTGGGGTTAGGCTTGACGATTCCTCTAGACTAAGAAGGCTCATTTGGAAACTTTTACAAATAAATACATGACGATTTAGATGTGAAGTTCCATAATTTTGACCGGACTTGGGATTTTTTCCAATGGCAAAATCAGTACTACAAAAATTGCATGCAGCTCTTTCAACTCCATCTTTTCCTTTGCCGATTTTAGTGAAAATAATCCAAAGTGGACAATATTTCCTTACGAGTCTCATCTTGACCTTGTGCATACTCACTCATATCCATTGACTCCATACTATAACAAAAAGAACGCATGTTATAACAAAAAGAAGATATATTCATTATTAAAAGGACACACGGATTAATGCAATGAAAAGAAGATATATATAACAAAAAGATAAATTGTAATGTAATGTAAAGATGTAATTGTAAAGATGTATTAAAAGGACACACGGTTTTGGAATTAAAAATGTAAAGATGTATTAAAAAGATAAATTGTAATGTAATGTAAAGATAAATTAAAAGGACACACGGTTTTGGAATTGATATTCTAGCTAGAAAAACACTACTTGTAAAGATGTAATGTAACTAAATTGTTAAATACTTAGAATGACACAGTCTACTTTTAATTTCAGTAGAATGCAATGGTTAACAAAATAATGCACTATGTGTACTATCTGAACAATTGAGCTATGAAAATGACTGATAGGATGCAACATTAATAGCTAATCTATCCTATTTGGTTTAGCGCATCACTTTACAAATATTTTTTTCTAGCTAGTAACAAAACAGCTTTTTTGCATGGAAGAATGAACCACCCAAATTGAAAGAGAAAAATTGAAGTGACTGAGAAAGAAAAAGAGAGAGAGTACACTACACAGTACACAGTATAGAAATTTCTAAAAAGGAGTAAGACAAAGTTTCAGAAATTTAAAATGAGTCTTGGCCACGTTATGTATTAGATATATTACACAGTATGGCAATTTCTAAAAAGGAGTAAGTCAAAATCTCAGCTTTAACCATAGTTAGTCACTTTTTTCAATGCTTCCTTCCACATATACCTCAATTCTCTCACCATAGTAATTTTATTTTTATGCATTAATTGCTTTTTGGTGTTAATGATTAACTATAATTTTTTATTAGATGTACAGGACTGTTAAAATTACTGATAGAGCAGCATCACCAGTAACCTCACAAAACCAATTTTTATTAGATTTGTGTTTAATATGTTAGCATAGTGAAAAGCCAAAGCTGAAGCACCTAAAGTACTAGGAGGTGGCTTCAAAAGCTTGGAGTTAGACTCAAAAAACCCACTTCCGAAACGTTCTTTGATCTCTTCAACCTCTGAGATTTCCAATGACCCAGAAACAAATTCATGACAAGAATTGGAATTCTGATCAGAGGGACAAACGGTTGCAGAAGTTGACAAACTAGGTGACAAACAAGGAACAAAATGACCAATCCCAAAAACAACCTTAATTCAGACAAACTCATTTCAAATCCATCAAAAAGGGTGAAGTCTTTGTCAACCGCGAAGCTTAAAAGAGAGAATTTCATTGAGGCATTTTCACAAACAGATTGAGTTCATAAAGAGAGATGGAGAGAGATGAGTACCTCAAAAATAGAACAACAACGTAAAAAGAAGACAACGGTGGCGGCGCAACAAGCTGGCGGCGGCGACGCAACGGCGGGAGCACTTGGATGAGCACAAATTTTGAACAGTGAAATTTATTTGCAATGAAACTGATAGAAACTGGAAAAAATACAGAAAAAATGAAATAATTTTTAATAAAATAAGGCCCCTCTCATAGGGCTCAAAAATAAAATAATAATTGAGGGGCCTAAAATTATGGGACCTAAAAAAAATCTTATTAGTAAGGGGCTTAATATATTGGGGCTTTATGGGGGTTAAATAATAGGGGCCTTTAAATGTTGGGCTTATTTGACAGCTCTAATTGTGTCCAACGGCTAAATTGTGCCCAACGACTGGATTGTGCCCAACAGCTAGATTGTGCCCAACGGCTAGATCGTGCCCAACGACTAGATTGTGCCCAACGACTGGATTGTGCCCAACGGTTAGATTGTGCTCAACGACTGGATTGTGCCCAACGGCTAGATTGTGCCCAATGGCAGTGATTATTTGTGTCACTTGTAAAGTGGTATTGGAGAATTAGGGAAGGTGAAAAAAGGGTTTTGGTAGGGAAAAAGTCAAATAATATGTGTTGGTAAATAGTGGTGTTTTGATTAGTAGTTTATTAAAAGATGTACACCTAAGCAAACAGGATGATGTGGATTATTTTTGAAGAAGTTAGTGTTAGGTATTGCAAAATTGTGTGATGCATTGGATTTTATATATATATATATATATATATATATATATATATATATATATATATATATATATATATATATATATTCCTCAAGAAGCTCATAGGTAAATCTATAATTTCTTTGAGTGGCCTTATTGAAATTCAATTTTATTTATATCTTTCTTTTGCGAATTCTTTCTTCTTACTTTCTATATTTGATAAAGTTGGAGAGTATGTTGTTAATAATATAAAAATTATCCCAATTCTAATTAATTTTAGGGTTAAGTATGTTTGTGGTTCTCATAAATATCCCATATTTTATTTTTAGTCACTCAAAAAAATTTCTTTAAAGAATGGTCCTCCTAAAATTTGTTATCCATACTTTTGGTCATTCTTGCAACTTAGCGACAACTTTTACAACTTAGCGGCAGAATCAACGACGGTTGTAGAGATGGTTTACTACCTAGTGGCTGAATTAACGATGGTTTGAGTGACAGTTTTAGTTGGAGAGACCAAAAGTGTGGATGAAAAATTTTAAGCGGACCAATCGTTGAAGGAAATCTTTTGAGGAATTAAATGTGAAATATGAGATATTTAGGAAGATCAGAAACATATGTAACCCTTAATTTTATTAGGGAATATCTATTAAAATTTGAAAGAAAAAAATAAAGGAGATAATAGTCATCAAAAAGTTGTAACTAAACAATTTCACTTTACAATCAATAGATCTCTGTTGTTAAGCTCGGCCGGAATGATCAAGATCTTAGCGCACAACGACACAATGAAGGAAAACACGTCAGACCTTGCAGGAATGACGCAAATAGGCGATGCGGCCAGGGAGGTCGAGATATCGGGGACGAAAACGGAGTAGAACGACGGTGGAACGACTGTTTTTTCAGTGTCCAGGTTTTTAACCGTTTGAGGGCTATATTTTTCATTTTTATCTTAAAAAAACCTAAAACAATACTCCCTCCATTTTTTATTATAAGTCGTTTTTGACTTTTCACACATATTAAGAAATGTAATAATTATAGTATGGAAAAGAGAAATTGTAAATTCTTTTACAAAATTGTCCTTCATTAATGATATTGAAAAGACAAATTTACATAATTAAGATGAGAGATAATAATAAATATTTGAGGGTATAAAAGAAAAAATAACATTAATGATTCATTGGTGTTATAAAGTAACTTATATTGTGGTACAAATTATATTAGTATTAAATATATTAGCATCTGCATCACTAAAATAAAGCCCGTTTCGTTCGGCGTTTCTGTTACGTTCCAATTTTTTGGATGGCCGCATTTTGCCATTATCTGAGTTTAATAACAGAGCAATGGATAAGGTTGATTAAGGTATGAGAAAAAGACAATCAAAACAAACTAAAACATGTAGAAAATAAACTTGCAAATCAAATACATTTGAGTTAATTGTCCATTTGAATGTTGTTCTCAAGAGACTCATGCTACTCTCAAAGGTAGCCACCAAGATTATCATACAAAACACTCTTGATTATATTGTGTATGATTCAGACAACAACAAAAATAAAACATTCTCCACTGGTTGGTTTTGAACTTTACTCGGTCCTCACATTACAAACAAAGGATGGTCAATTTTAACATCAGAACATAACCAACCTATAAACGTTGAGAAGATGAGAATAGTTATCACTGTTTGTAAAACGCAATTTCAATTTTGGGATTACTATAACTAACAATTACAACTCTTGTTTTCATGACTTTTTGACGGTCTAAATCTAATCACATTTTTAGTTATTTCTCATTTTCTATTCAATTTTCACATACAACATCTAATAAATACAACACTGTAATGTTCAAACAAACATACAAACCATAAATTTGAAAGTAATATTCGATCACAGATACATACATGCATTCAGAGTCACACATATTTCATACCATAGCAAAAGTAATATCCTCACATACATTTAAGGGTCATGCATCTATATATAATTTATCCTCAATATTATAATCATGCTTTCCTAGATGACTTGTTTGTTAGGGGAGATTTTTCAACTAGGGAACATTGGAAATTGTGGGACATTCTTTTTAGAGCAACACCTTTGTGAAAGACACACCACATACTCACGCAAAACCTTAAGTTGATAGGTGTATTGGTTCACCCACTTATAAATGCTCAAGTCATCACTTTCCTATCCAATGTGAGACTATTATCCATACTACTCACACTTGTTATACTTAATACTCCCCTTCAAGTGGGAGTCTATCCACAATATTCCCCCTTAAGTAAAAGCTCTTCTTGCTTCCACATACACTTGTACCGCCATTGACACTCTTCAACGGGACACTCTACCCACCACCTGTAGGGATACTTTCGATACAAGTAAGTTGATCCCTTCCTCGAACCAAAGGCTCATGATACCACTGTGGGGAGAGATTTTTTTCAACTAGGGAGAATTGAACATTGTGGGACTTCCTTTCTATAGAAACACCTTTGTGAGAGACACGCCACATACTCACCCAAAACCTTAAGGGTGGTGAGTAAGGAACATACAACAGAAATTGCAGTTACACAGTTGAAGCTTTCGCTTAAGGGGGCGAATTGTGGAAGCATTGTGGATAAACTCACACTTGAGGGGGTGTTAAGTATAACAAGTGTGAGTAGTGTGGATAATAGTCCCACATTTGATAGGAATGTGGTGGCTTGAGCATTTATAAGTGAGAGAACCCACACACCTATCACCTTAAGGTTTTGGGTGAATATCTGACGTGTCTCTCATAAAGGTCTTGCTATAGAAAGGAAAGTCCTACAATGTTCAATGCTCCCTAGTGAAAATATCCCATAAACAGTGGTATCATGAGCCTTTTGTTCGAGGAAAGGACCGACTCACTTGTATCGAAAGTATCAAGTATCCCCACAAGTCGTGAGTAGAGTGTCTGGTTGAATAGTGTCAACGGCGGTACAAGTGTATGTGGAAGTAGAAAAGAGCTTCTACTTAAGGGGGAGCTGTTAGGGGATATTTTTTAACTAGGGAACATTGAACATTGTGGGACATCCTTTCTAGAGAAACACCTTTGTGAGAGACACACCACATACTCACTCAAAACCTTAAGGTGATAGGTGTATGGGCTCTTCCACTTATAAATGCTCAAGTCTCCACATTCCTATCCAATGTGGGACTATTATCCATACTACTCACACTTGTTATACTTAACATTATTTGATAATGCTCAATACCTTCGCCATGAACATCAAATTTCCACACCATTGCCTATTATATTTGATACACCCTCTATTTCACCAATGTCATCCAAATATCACATTATAATTTCACATACTATCTTAGATCCTAATAGCACCTATATAACATATTCTCCTAACTTTATACAAGATCTTCCATTCAAGTCACCCCATATAAATCACATCTTAGGAGATCAAACAATATAGTATCTTGTGTTACCAAATCATCATCTTAGAGTAAGTATTCTTTATCATCAATCATGTATTATCACACTTTCTCTTTTTCACACACACACACACAAAAATACATTAAAAAATTTTCCTCGATATCTAAACCATCATCCTATAAGAAAATAATTTGTGATGAGAATTGGAAAAATGTTATCAAGACTGAGTTAACTTCTCTGATGAACACAAGTGTCTAGAGTCGTGTTCCTTTACTTGTACATAAGAAAGCTATTGGATGCAAATGGGTGATCAAGTTGAAATTGTATGTCAATGGCATTGTTGCGAGATATAAGACAAGATTGGTTGCAAAGAGCTTCACACAAACCGGAGACTTGATTACTTAATAACATTTAGTCTAATTGTCAAAATGACCATTGCAGTTTCTCACAAAGGTCTCTCTTCCAACTTGATGTCAACATTGCATTCTTTCATGGAAACCTCAACGAAGAAGTCTATGTGCAACTTCCTCTAGGCCTCGACCTCCCTCATCCTGGTATAGTCTGCAAATTACAAAGATCCCTCTAGTTTAAAACAAGAAAATTGACAATGGAACAATAAATTCACTGAGAAACTAATTAATTATGACTATGAAGATGATTTGGTCATATAAGGGACTGATGTTGATGAAATTACATACACCAAGACCCTATCGGATGATAAGTTCAACACTTAAGACTTGGGGGTACTCAAATACTTCATAGGTTTTGAAGTGGCCAGAACTCAAGTTGGGATCTCACAATACCAAAGAAAGAATGCCTTAGATCTACTCCAAGATGTAGGATTACTTGAAGCCAAACGTTTCTCTACACCTATGCAACCACATCTTCAATTTCACAAATCTTTTCGTCAGCCATTATCTAAACTTTAGCATATAGAAGATTGATGGGAAGATTGTTGTACATGACTCACTCTAGACCGGAGACTTTGTATGATGTAAGTAAACTCAATCAATTCCGGATGCACATATTGATCAACACATGTTAGTTGACTTACATGTTCTAAAATGTCTCAAGAATAATTCAAGAAAAAGTTTATTTTATAACTCATCGTCTACACTCACTCTCAAAGGTTTATTTGACTCGGATTATGGGGCATGCCTTGACACTACGAGCTCTACAATTTTTTTTTCTTTTTCCTTAGAACTTCATTGATAAGTTGATGAAGTAAGAAACAATCAGTTGTGCGTCGATCCTCTTAAGCACAATATTGAGCATTAGTTCAAGCAACTTATGAAGGACAATGATATTATGCTTGTTGCAGTGTTTTCATCAATCACCTATCATTATCTATTCTGACAATAAGTGTGCTCTACACATAGTAGTCAACTCTGTCTTCCATGAGAGGACAAAGTATATCGAAATAGACTACCATGTGGTTTGAGACAAAGTTCAAGCTGAAATCATATATCTACTATCAGAGTCCTTTATAGAACAGATTGCAGGCATTCTACCAAAATCTTTGCACTCAAATCCTTGTCAGTTTGCAAGACAAGTTTAGGATGATTGATGTGCATTCCAAATTGAGGGAAATATTAATTGTGACATTGAAGAAATTAGTTCGTAGCATAAGGTAGTTAAAAAAGATTTCAACCACTCTCTAACTGTTGTAACTGTTTTTTTTAGAAATTAGTTATGAGTTATTACTTGTTCATTAGTTCAATGTCTACAAATTTGATTCTTACATTATAAAGATTATAAAGATTAGAATTGTGGAATCAAACTTTCATTCCATCTTCATTCTCTCCTTTGAAGGAGCTCTAAGTTTTTAGTTTTCAAAAAATCTAAGTTTTTTATTGAAAAAAAAAAAAACATGATATCTTAGGGAGGCATACATCTCCAGATTATCCACATCTAACATTATACCATCTCATGTTTTGAAATGAAAACTTAAATAATATCAATGTATGATGACAAAGTAACATGTCTTCAATATTTGTTACCAACTATCATATTCAGATAGCATAATGTATCTATATATTTATTTATACATAAATTAGTTAAATATTACTAAAGATATATACATGATTCAACTATACAACTAGTACACCCCTCGGTAAACAAATTACAACAGCCTATCAAGCATGTGAGATCTTGGAATGTAGAAACTACAACATTCCAAAGACAAAAAAATTACAGCAAATGGCCAAACCAGTGCACTAGAAGCCATTAAAGAACTCTCATTTGCCTAAAGTTTACATAGTATGGCGGCCATGTCCATGGCCGTCGTTCCTCTCTTTAGTCGGCCGTTTATCTTGAATTTCTTCTAAATCCTCATCCTCCCCTCTCCTACCTGCTTGCTCCTTCCAATAAGCCACTAACTTCTTCAGTCGAGCTATCTCTTTCGACGAAATATTTTTACTAGGATCATTCACAATTGACCTCACTCGCGACGCATACCTAAATTGTTAAAACATGAAAGGAAATTAGCTAAATTATACAATTTAAAATGTGACATGTTTGAAAAAGAGATAAGATGAAAAAAAAGCATACATGAGAGAGTTATGTGTCTCATCCAAGCTTGATTCTATTGGAGATACATTGACAAACATGAGAGTCTTGGCATTGCCTCCAAGTGAATCACTCATCAACATAGTTAACTTGTGATTTCTATAAGGTATGTGTTGACCACCAGAAGATAAAGCACTAATAACATCACCAAGTGCTGACAATGATTTGTTTATACTTTGAGCTTCTTTCAGTTGACTACCCTCAGATCCTGACTTTTTAATTCTTTCTGAGCCAGCAAGATCCACAAAACTCAACTGCGAGTTCGATATAAAATATATAAACTTCAACAATGCTTCAAGTTGATAAAACATTCATGTTTCAAAGTGTTACTAACATATATATAAAGTTATCGAAGACGTAAGACAACTAATACCTTTCCTCTTGCAGATGATTGACTTTGAAGGTTAACACTTTCGATTACTACTGATAATATAAGATGAGATCTTGAACTTTCTTCATTCATTTGTGTCCCTGAGGTATGTCGCCGTTCAGAACCCTTTTGTATTATGCTATTCAATTCATCCACGGTAGAAATTGACACGGTCGTTACGTTTTCTACCGTTACCATTCCCTAACATCAGAAGATCAAAATAATATAAATTAAACCTTCACAGCTTGAGGGACCAATTCCATTAACTAAAAAGAATAAGTCCACAAATTTGAAGACACTTTAAATCATAGTGAAAATCACCTTTGAATCCTTCTTAATCTCCAATTTTAATCGCTTTGCATTCTTAGGTAACAAGAGATCTACAAGTGTATCTTGATATAATTCCAACATATACGTCTGCATCATAAACAATTGTGTGTATTCAATGGATGTAATGACATGAATTTTTTTATAGATGACTGATGATGAAATAAGTATTAATTCAATTCCATTTTACAATCGTACCTTCAAGGAAAAAGAAAACTTGTTACCGTCTCTTCTTAAAATTCTAAAAAGCTCTGCAGTGGCGCGTGGTGTAAGGCCAGGATTACTTTCGGATCCATAGATTGTAAACGTTTTTCCAGAGCCAGTTTGGCCATAAGCAAATACGCAAACATTATAACCATCTACAGCTGATTGCACCAAGTACTGTATTGAGAATTTCCAAAAGAAAGACATTAGTAACAAACGAGCATAAGAAAATAATAAATCTATTTCAATGCAAGAAACTTTGATCTTTGAGTAGTTATTATGCTGAGACTTGCCCTAGTATCCTCAAAAACATCTTCCTGAGATGCGTCACAATTAAACACACGGTCGTATATGTGTTGTTTTGCTTTATCATCTTTCCATGGATGTTCAATTGTAAACTCGTCTGCAGCAGTAAGTGCATCTCTTTCTTTCTCGGCGACCTCTCTCTCAGAGAGAGGTCTTAGCCGACAGTAAACTCTTATCTTTCCTTTCATGTCTGAAATAAAGAACCAAATTCCAATGTTCTATTATGTAAATCAGTTTTATATGTACTATACACATTTACACATAGACAAAACACTTTATATTTACCTTCAATGGTATTGAAATATCGCTTTCTGAGAACCTGTTCTTCTTTATAAAGCGATTCCATTTCGGCTAGGTGAGCCCCTTGCATCCTCAATATGGAGGCTGTTTGTTCATTCTTTCTGTCAATGTCCTACATAAAAGAAAGGGAAATTGATAAATAAAATTATTTACTTAAACACAAATTAAGTGAATATGTCAGAACTATAAAATGAAGTACTAAAAACCTCTTTCATTTCTCTCAAATCTTCTAATTCTTTTAAATTGTTCTTCAAAGCGGCCAATTCAGAGTCCTTAGCCAAAAGTGTAGATTCCGCCACAACCAATTCTTGTCTAAGCGCATCCAGTTTTCTTTCTAGATCTTGCACTTGCGAGTTTTGAGTTTTGCGTTCTTGATCAAGTTTTCGTTGAATAGTACTAATCTGCATTACATTCACCAGCATATATGTTGATTGAATATCAAGTTAAACTAAGTGTTATAATTTTAAATATTAATATACAGTTCTCCGTTTTACCTCTTTAGCATTCCTTTTCTCAAGCTCAGATAGCTTATGTGTCAAAATCAACTTCTCATTTGTCAAGCTTTTGATTGTCTCTTCAGCTTCTATACACTCCTCTCTACAAAGTTTCAAGTCATCTTCAAGCTTTCGCAATGCCTGTTACGAACCAACCAAATTCCACACATTTTAAAGGTGAAAACAGCTGATCAGGAAGAAAAAATAGAACAAATGAATATCAGCAACGAAAAGCATCTTACCGGGTCATTTGCTCCGACAGGATCCTTATTGGAAATTCCATCTATCATCAAACTATTCAACTTGGCCATCTTTGCTTCCAAACTCCTCTTCTCTATAATTTTATCCTAGTAGATTTTGTATAATCGTTAAGAAAGGTCGATATCTAAACAATGAAAATTAAACGGATACCATGGAGTTATAAGCCAAGAGCTTTACCTGAAGTTCTTTATCTTTTTCATCGCATAGCGATAAAAGCCTATCGCGGTCATTTGTAACATCTGCAAGACTATGCTCCAAAGATGTTAAAGATTCTTTCGAGCATTCTAGTTCTTGGAGCACCTCGTCTACTTGTTTTTGCTTCTCGTGCAATTTTTCCTGCAGCTGTTAACATGATTTAAAATATTATTCTTATGTACTTATTCTATAAAATCTGTAACATACAGTACAATCTTAGACTTACTTGATCAGTTTTTCTTTGAGAATCTTCAACAGCTTGTGTTAATTCTTGAACACGTCTCTCGTTCAATTCCGGATTCTGAGGCTTGAAATCACTAGAAATCTCTTTATCTAATGAACCAGTAGGAGAAGATCGTGTTTTGGAATATCGGCGCAGCATTACGTCGTTTATGTGTGTTTGAAGAGCCACACAAATTTCTTCTCCCTACAATAAAAATGATAAAATGCCAAAACATAAAATAACACCAAAGTAACAAAAAAAATGTTAATTACGCCCAAATAAAAAGATTGAGAAGTTGAAGAGTAGCGTGTTAAACTTCAATGAAAGTGTTAAATTGCTACCTGCTTGGTTTCAAACTGGAATATGTGAAGAACACCGGCAACTCGCATTTTAAAAAATACAGCAGTATTACTACTTCCAAATTGCATTATGTCTCTCAATTCAGCTGAGTGCAAATATTCCTTCGGAATGGGACGAAAAAAATGAACCTAGGGACAATTGATCAGAAAACAAACATTTAGTTAAAAGCAGAATCCATTGTTATATTATATATATATATATATATATACATTGTAACCCTTATATTATTATCATTATGACATTAAGTTGTTTATTAATCTTACCCCTCTCTTGTTAATTGCTAATATTATTCGTCCGGGAAGGAGTCCAATAGGATCATCGATTTTGCGAACATTGAAAAAAACAGAAAAACCATAAGGAAGTGTTCTTATTATATGCAAAAATTGTTGTCTTGCTTCTTCTTTCGTGACATGCTCCTGAAAAAAGAATATCATCGTATCAATGATTGTTGAACGTTAAAGAAGAATAAATAAAATGAGGTTAGGCTCTTATACCAGTGAGTGATAGCAAGCAAGAATGTCCAACTCCCATTCGCGTCTTGCTCGAGTCATTGCAATTTGTCTAGGAAGAAACCGCTCGAGAAATGAATTCCAATCACTGATAAACATAGAAATCTAGTCAGTTGCAGTCATAAGAACATCAATCAAAAGCTGTTAAAATACAGATTAGTTTCAAGCAAGATGAACATTCAAGATCACCTACGCGCATGATTCAGGTCTTCTAACAAATCCGATCTCAGCCAAGATTTGCAATGCAGAAAGCTTTGATGCATCGTCCCTTCCAATAGGATAATTACCCAAAATATAATCATGCTGCAACTGTAACCATGTATAGGAAACAATTACAAAGTGAACAAAAAATGTGACATTTTCGTAATTACTAGTGAGGAAAAAACAAAAAGGCACACCTGTACATAGGACAGCTGCCAAAACATTGGATCTATCACGGCTTCATCCGATTCACGAAATAACTTTTTCTTGAATACAAGTTTGCAGTGCAAAGTTTCTCCCTTGTTTCGATCTTTTACTGCCTTAAATTCAGCCAGTAGATCGCCAACGTGTTTATTATCATCCAACCCAATGTACTCCTCTGAATAATAACAAGAGAAGATTGGTTAGAATACTGATCTCAGTTAATTTAACAATTATTGATATTCACAAGCAGAAGGTGGAAAAGACGTGCCATTCCCAGAATCAGACGATTTTGAGCTTGTGACAACTCTGCGGCATTCATACAAGCCAAAGCTAGAGTATGTTGACAGTTTAATGATCCCTGCAAGTTCCTCAACAGCATCTGCAACGGTTGTTGACATGTCATATGTAATTTCCTCAAATGTTTCATCCAGAAAGAAGACTATATTTGTGAGTTTTTTCCCAGTTATCCGAGCTTCGATCTCCGCAGGCCCGGGTATTATATGCCTAGGACCAGCCTTGAGAGAGTGCTTCAAAGCATTTAATGAATTTAATGCAATGCCTTGGATCATAGGATCAACCGTAGCACCATAGGCTACATTGTGAATATATTCTGACAGATATCCTCCAATGTCTTTGCTAGGAGGCATGCACGACGCGCATAAATACATTAGCTGCCACGCTTTGATCAAGTATTCCCTGATTTTGATGCAAGAAGTGCATTAACCATTAACCAAAAGAACGCAAAGGAAAACACGAACGTGCTATTCCATACTAAGAAAATTTACATACCTCTCCGGATTGTTTCTTGTTTGTTTTGATATCTGGATAAAAAGTTCGTCTCGGAGTTCAGAACGCTTCAAACTTTGCTTGTATAGTTTACCTACAAGCTCAACCCGGTCCTCTAGGCTTAGTGAAGACGAATCAATGCCCATATATTTCAAAACCATCTGGAACAACTTTATTGCCCTGCTTGCCAAATCGCTATTCAGCTTAAGCAATGATGTTGGTATTGGATCCTGCATGAATACTTGAGTTAGATTTTCATGAGCTCCGACAGAAAGAAAGAAAAAACAATGTTATGGAGAATTTGGTGGCATTTCATTACCTTTTGGAAGCAAAGCATGTCCTCAATTGTAAGTTTCTCTCGAACTTGGGGACCCACGGATCGTTTAGAAAAGAATCCCCGCTTCCCCGCCGATTGAATTTGTTTTTGCATCAATTTTAAAAACACTTCCACCTATAACAAACAACAATTGAGATGATGGCATGATGCACATATCAATATAGCACTAACTTAGAAACTAATTTTCATGCCGAATCTTAGACAAAAACCACTGAGTGAGTGCAGAAATATTCGAAGAAAATTATATTGATAGCAAGATTAACATATATAGTTTCTCACCTGAAATCTGTCGATCAAGGGTGCAGCTCCGGCGAGTTCTGCTGGAATAGCCATTGGTAGAGTTGATGGTGTGCTTCAACAAACAAATAAAACACAAAGTTACAAACCAAAGAAGAATGCATATCATTCCGTTCAAAAGAAGAAGAACATAAAGCTTATAAAATATATTCAAAAGAAAAGATAATGCTCACGGTGGTGCGAAATTGGAGCCATCACTGTCATAGTCATCACCATTGGTAATAGAACCATAGCTGTGTAGAGGAGTACCCTCATTGCCAATGCTAGAACCAAATGAAAATCGGTTTGTTCTCACACTTTGGGCGCCGGATGGCGGCGTATCAAAGATCATTTTGTTTGCAAAACAAACAAAAATGAAACTAATCAAAGCAACAAAGTTTACTCTTCTTCAACCTCCTTCACTTCATATAACCAAAAAAAAAAAAAAACATAAACATAAGTAAAAACAATACACACAAAGTACACAATTTGAGCTATGTTGACTTAAATAAAAATGCAAGTGTCTAAATTGCAGCATAAAAAACAAGTCTAGTCTAAATTCAAAAACCATATCAATAAACAAAACAGAAACCAAAAAAAACCAAAAATTAACATAGTCATGAATTTTAGCATAAAAACACAAACTATGAAGGAGAAAGACAGACACAAACCTCTGCAGCAGTAATGGGAAAACCAGTGATGTCTTGTTTCAGAGACAAAAAGAGAGATCTGGGCGAGTAAAGAGGTGAAGATGAAGCAAATTAAGAGTAGATTTGGTTGAAAAATGAAAAAAAAAATGATTTCTGAGGCTGAAATCGTTAGCAATAAAGAAAAAAATAAAGAGGTGAGAGAAAGTCACGGGAACATTATTAAACAATGAAGCTTTTGGGGAACTCAAACTACTTTCCAATTTCTTCTTCTTCACTCAAAAAACAAAGATTGACATGAAAGAAAACACAGAGAAACAAGATTCTCATTACACACCTACATATACATAAACTCATCAATTCAAATCACATTTAACCAACATTTATTTATATATTAAAAAAATATATTTTATTTATTTATTTTTTAATCTTGCATTTCCATTTGGCATAAGCTTATATGTGTTTTGTTTGAATGGTCTACTAAGGAGTTAATAACAATAATATCAATAATTGATAGTAATTGATGACTTAAAATTATTCAACCGAATTAATATTCCATAATCTAGAGATTATGCGGCCAAATACATTTTCTGCATTTAGTATATACACATAAATTGCGTGTCTCTTTCTCTTCTTCCCTTAATTTATTTCCATGCATGTGCAATGCGTAATTAATGTATAATCTTAATCTTATTTTACACACTCTAAAATTATGTCATTTCGCGTTAGTGTAATGTTACACATAGTTTGATTAAAATAAAATTTATCCAAAATTATGTATAAAAAAATTATGTAATTGTCTTTTTATTTTATCCAAAATTTGTCAAATATAAACCGATAATTTTTTATTTGTCTTTTTGTTTTTTTTTACTCATTGTCCTTTTATTTTAAAAAGTATTTGTTATACTACTTATGTGTCTTAATAGAGAAATATAATTTAATATTAATTCAAACTTAACTTGAAAAGGTCATAGTGGGCTCCACATTCTTTGTTTCTGTATGCCTCCGGCGGGAAGAGTCACCCAAAAATTTTTCATTTTCCAGCGCATCCAGTTTTTGGGTCCCATCTTTATTTTAATTTAATTGTAGAATATAATAAATAATGAAACTGATAATGCATACTTTGAGTTGGAAATTGGGCATTGCTTTAATCTAATTGTTTGCACGGAAGGGAATTGATTATTTTTGGAAAATATTAGGATTTTACAAGGAAAAAATAAGATAATATTAACACACTAATTTTACTCCCATCATTTTTAAAGTAAATTTTGACTTTTTAAATTCATTAAATAAACAATGTATTTGAATTATATATAAATTAGATATATTAATTATTCAATAAATTTAAAAAGTTAAAATTTGTTAAAAAAAAAAATGAAGGGTGTATCTAATATTATTTTTAATAATACGACTTTTGCATGGATCTTTATAACTTTTTAAGTAACCGTTTCTTATGAAGCACCTATCAATTGCATGATGTATGTATAGTGGATGATTGTTCATAGTCATAAAAAGAAGCACCAGTATGTATTTATATTTTTCAATAAAAAGAATTTTATAAAAAAAGTTTTGCATTAGGTATATATGTTTATGTCAATAGGTATTTACTCTTTTTACTGATGTGCTTTTACTCATTTTTGTCTTGCAATATATATGTAATATGCATTTCAGTTTCTTATTTACTCATTTTTTTAACATGTTTTTGCAGTGATGCTTATGGTTTCAACCTCGTTTTTATAAGATGCGGCATTTTCTTATAAGGTTGTGCTTAAAATTTATTAAACGGGACTGTGATCGGCTAAGGGTCAATATTTCTTCTTCTCCCTCAAGTGAAAACTTAATTTTAGGTTGATATATAGCAGACTTACCACTGTCTCTAGAGTGACTAATTATTAAGAAAGTATAAGTCAATATTTGTCACTTTTTGCCTTGCTTTCTTTGTGTGTGTACATTGGCATCATGGAGTTTTGATTGTTTTAGTTATATATTTGTGGCATTTGCGACAGATGAGGCTTTCATCACTTTTGATCATACCATAGACTCATTGTCACCTTTCATAATCACAAAGAAAAAGCGATAATTCAGTAGAAATTTATTATTTCTTCAATCAAACAATATAGTACATTATAGTAACGCGTCATTTCTTTTACAAAAGAGTTGGATTAAAATAACCATGCGACATAACCACTGCTTATTGGCCACGGGGAACACGACAACCGACTTTGACTTTGACTTTATAGGAGGCCAAATATCCATGTCTTATAATTACCTGACTAGGGAGGTTACATTGAACTCCATAGCTTTTCATTCGCCTCCTTTTCGGTCCTGTTGCAAAGCCTTATAAATATTCTTCGCTCCAAATAGTTTAGTGTTTATTATTACTGACTCGTTGTGCACATTGTGGAACTTTAGCTTGAGGTGGATTTGGGATACTACTGTGTTCAAAGTTGTTGCGAAGGGCTTTTCCAAGATGTATTTGTAGACACTCCTACAAGGGGCTATCAAAATTGAGAATCGATTGTTTTGGCACCTCATCTTTCTCCCAAGGTAATCATCAACTCAATGTATCTCTAGGGATGGTTTACTATACTTTTGAAAGCATGTAAGTCAGACCTTTCATATGGGCATAACTTCTCCTTATTTTATTTCATTTTCTAAAAAAGGTCTGAGTACATGATGTCATGGGAGTTTCCTCCATCAATGAGTAATCGAGAGACGTCAAATTTTGTAGTTGTGACTATTATCACTAAAGGGAAAACCTCCTTTGGATCTGCCATATCTTCTCATTATAGTATAATTTAAGGATTGGCCTCTCCGGCGCCTTTGGTTGAAGTGTTTTCGTCCTTCTTTTCAACAGACATCAATTCGACAATCTTTCTCTTCATTGTTCCTTTAGAGGGGGGTTTTCACCCTCGGGGCACCACCAATGATGGAAGTGATTTATTGGTGTTTTTCCTTGTGTCGTTATTCTTCTTCGCTGTCAATATCTTTGCCCTTAGCTTAGCAATAGCTTCGAAAATTTCCTTGAGGGGTTTCCCTTCTAGGGATAACGCTTCTTCGGTGAGTCTTCCTGGGCCCTCTTGTCTTCCCTAGTGTATTCTGTAATACCCCAAAATTTGCTCTCCCCTTTTGTCATCATAGCATGGCATTATCATTTATCATATCATATCCACCTCATTAACATTACATTGCATTTAACATAGAAAAATGAAGCATGGCATCCTTCTTACCATCAGGGTATGTGATCAGGTGGAAGGTGGACAATCAAGAGATCATCCAAAGCACAAAAAGGTCAATCAAGTTGCCTCAAGGCAAGCCAAGAGCCTCTCATGTCTCATACTATCTCAATTGATCTTCCAAAACCTCAAGGAAGTGAGATTCAATGGGAGGTTGAAGCACTACATCTTTCACTATGCAAGAGGTTCAAAAATTGAAGGAAAACCCTCAAAAGAGATAGCTCATTGATTCAAAAATCATTCTCAAGTGGCATTTCTCATCATCCTTTAAGAGGATACACAACATACTCTGAGGAATTTGGATTTGGAAGATGTGCAATTTCCTCCTAACCAGAGAGGGTCAAAATTAGGGTTTCTAATAAAATCAGGATATCTCTGATTTTTTGGACAAAGCTTGTTGTCATGATATTCTACATGTTCTTAAGTGTATGTATGTGGAAAATTGTCTCTCAATTGGTTTTAGAAGTGGTTCAATTGGAAGAAAGATCAAGAATCAGGGAAATTGGGGCAAAGTCAAATAATCAGAGGAAAAAGTCAACTCTTGACTTTTTGAGGCCAAATTCATGAAATTCATGTTACATATGTCCAATGTACAAAATTTGATCAAGAAACTCCAAAGGAATCATGAAAAAATCAAGATGTAAAAAGTTGCCATTTTTGGATGAAGTAGGGTTGCTAAAAATAGCAAGTTTTGGCCATCTTGCATCAGAGTTTGAACCAAGGCCATTTAAATTTGGAGCACCAAATGAAAATTCTACTCTGCCTCAATGAAAGGCCTTGCTTTAAGCTTCAAATCCATGTGTGGAACATCTCCATTGGATAAAAATTGAGTGAGATATGATTGATCAAAGTTTGAGCAAAGTAGGTTCAAAACTAGGTCATGACCAAGATTTTCAAGGCACGCGCGCAGTCATTTTCACAAACACATGGTGGGCCAAATGTATTGATCAATTACTCATGGTTAGAGGCCTCAAATGAAAAATCTTTCAACATGAAAGTTGTTCCTCTATGTGAGATCTTCAAAAGTGGTGTTTATGATTTTTTCATTTGATCAAAGGTTGAGAAGTTATGATGGGTCCAATTTACTATGATCATGCTGAAAACCTAAGTGCCATGTTGCCTTGCCAACCAACCTCATTTCCTCGCCCATAACCAGTTTCCCAATGTGGATGTTCTAAGTCATTTTTCAACCTGTTCCAAACCTCATTTCACTTCAATTTTCACATCAACATTGTGCTCCAATGTGTCCTCTTTCCAAAGACTCCAAAATCTCATCAAATTGTTCAATGGTTAGAAAGTATTTCACCTGCAAACAGCCCTATGTTGGCACTGATGCTTTGACAGCTTGGTGCACGATTTTGGTTCACACACACCACAAACACTTCATAACATCTGCTTTCCACATTAAACCAAGCATACTTGATACAAATATCATACACCAGCACGTGCCATGCATGAAAATGGAAAGGGCAAACTTATGAAGCAAGTTTCTGCCACAACAGCTTTGTTGTTTTACCCTCACTTCCACCATAGCACACCATGAATCACCATCACCACATCATAGCCAACCTCACTCGCCCCTAACTAACTTAACTCAGTTAGTTAGGGTGCACTCAGTTAACCAAGCATTGACTCACTTAACTGACTCACTAAACCATGGTTAACTCACATTATAAATAGAAATCTCACCTCTAATCTCAGTCTCAGCTTCATTCTTCTCATTTCACTGCCAAATACTCTCTAATTTTCTCTCTGATCCTCCCACTCTTTTTCATCAAATCTCTCCATTGCACGAGTTCATCATTCTCTTCTAATTCCACCTTCAAGTTTCATCTTCAATCATCTCTGAACTTGAAGCAGCTTTGGATTGTTGAAGTAAGCACTGCAAATCCATCTCCATTATCACTCTACAGAGTTTGAAAGACTTTATTTGGCCAAGTGAAGATTGTAGAAGAGACAAGACCTCTGGTTTTCTGAAGAACACTTCAAAGTTTCAAAACTTCAGGTACGAATCTCCACCATTATAGACCTAATGTGAAGTTGTTTCCAGGTTCTTGAGGCTTCTTACAAGCTCAAGAACTTGTCCGGTTAGTTGATAGGCCTTTAGAGGTATAGTGCACAACTTAGGGCTTGCTTTAATCTCCTCTGTTTTCTCTGTGTGTGATTGTTATGTGGAAAATGATGTTAGATTCACGATGTGCATAGCGTAAGCTTCATTTTGATACCACATTTGTGCATTTTGGTGAGAATTGAGGTTGCAGACGGTGGAGGTGTGACCGGAGAAGGTGACCGGAGGTCATCTCCGGCCGGTGATCTTGGATGCTAGGGTTTTGGTGTGTTTTAATCGTGTCCGTTGATTTTTCATCATCGTGTGGCCACAGTGGTGCCAGCGCATTAAAATAAGCATGCCTTGCACGTGTTTTATTTTTTTAATCAGAGTGACATGCGTGTGGTGTAGTGCATGGTATGGAGTGTGGTCCTTCACGTGTGTGCCTTGGATTTAATTACTTTGACTTTTGTGTTGACCTGACTTGAATCAATGGTGATGATTGATTGACTTTTGTTTGACTGAGTGTGCATGGTTGACAGTGTGGATTGCGTTCTGAATGTGGACTAGACCGTTGCTAATTACGCCCCCTGTATTGAAGCCCAATGATTTTGAACTGTCCAATTGCTATGTTCATACCCCCCTGCATTTTGCATTTATTCTTCATTTTTATTTCTTTCTCCACGTTTGACTTCTAATTTTTAAAAAATACTAAAACATATTGGAAAATTCTACAAATATTCATGTGTATTCTTAAAACATTTAGGAAATTTTCTATGATTTTATTTTCTGATTTTATGACCATTTTGCCCCTGTTCCATTATTTCTTTTGAATTTCCATTTGTATGCATACTTAATGTGACATATGATTTTGTGCATTTTTGTTCTTGATCATAAAAAATGATTTTGATGCCTTTATTTTTGCATTGTGGTCACAATATGTTGAGGTATGTTTGAGATTTATGAGATGATTTTTAAGTCTTTTTTGGATGACTTTTGATGTGTTGCTTTGAGCATGAATGCATGAAGCTTCCATGAGACTTTGACCTAATTGTTGAGTGACTTTGGTTCTGATTCATTGCTTGTGGACTTGATATGTTAATGACATGTGTTTAAGGTGTTTGATTGGTGAAAGTCATAATTTTTGAAGCATGTTTGCTATTTGTTTGAAGCATGAAGTTTAACTTGTTCATTTTGTGAATGCATGCCTCATGTTTGGTTTGCTTGATCATGAAGGCACTTGTGCCATGAGTTGTGGTTTTGTTTGAGGATGTATAGCATGTTAATTGACTTCTGATTGTGACATTTGGGTTTCATCTTTGCATGTTTGATGTTTATCTTGCACCTTAAGTCACTTGTTTCACAAGTATGAACCACATTCACATCACTTCACCTTTTCTTCTTTGCTTCTTGTTGGATTGAGATTTTGTTTGCATGATTTGGTATGCTCATTTAGGATAACATTAGGTTGTGTAAATATGAGTTACATTCTGACTTGGAAGCATGTATAGCATTCAATCTCATTTTACTTTGTTTGTCAACTTGTTTGAATTTGATTTGTTCATTATATTTTCTTACTTTATTTGTAAGTGATTGTGCTAACCATGTAGGGGCTTCGGTAAGTTTCAATTGAGTGTGGATAAGGAATCCACATTCAACTTCTATCCTTTCTCTTTTACAATTCCATTTTGTGTTTTGTTAAGCACTTATGTGCTTTCTTTCAATAATTCATTACTTTCCCTTTTGAATTACAATTCATCTTCTACTTTGGAAGTGAATTGTTTAATTCTTTCTTTCTTTAGATTTTAGGTTGAAACCTCACAAACCTTTAGGATCACTCCCTTTAATCTTCAATTAGGATTGAGTCTTAGTCCATATAGGTTTTACCTTTTCTCCTCTCTTGAGTCTCTTTTCTCATCTCAAAGAAAATTCAAAATATCTAACAAAGGTAGGCATTTATTGCATTTAGGCCTTTCATATAAAGAAAAGATTATAAGGGGTCTTCTCTTGTAATCTTAGAATGTGTAGCATATGGCCCATCTTAGGTCAATGTGTTACATATTTGATCTTGTATGAGGGACTTAAATGCAATACTTGTTGAAGGTGCAAATAACAAAAAACACTTCTTCACTTCATAATCAACAAAACACTTAATAAACACAAGTATGCTAGTGTGTTTGAACCTTGATAATTGGAACTAAGTGTGAGGGTCTTCTTCACCCTTAGTGTACTTCCTTACTCATTCCATCTTGGAATGTGAGAATGTACACATTCCAATGACTAAGATTCAGATACACTGTCATATGCAAATAAATGGAAAAAACTTCTAAAAGACAAAAACAAACAATAACGTCTTTCCTTCGGGAATTCTTTTCTCATCTCATTCATTCTCAACGCACGAACGCGCTTCTACTCGTTCTCTTGCAAGATGGTAACGCACTCGGACCAGCGAGCCTGCAACACCTGAGCTAGAACGTTAGCCGTTCCTTAAAAAACACAATCCATCCCTAGTGAGGGGAACTACGTCGCTCTGATTCTCATGTTCCCGATGAGATACGTAGGCAGTGGGGTAGGGCCCATGCGAGCACTTCTTTTATTTTCCCTACATTTGTTTCTCGTTCCTTTTCCAGTTCTCTTTTCGTTCCTTTTCCAGTATCTTTTCTGCACCCTTTGATCGAGACAAGCAAGCGTGGATCCCATCGGGTACGATGGACGCGAGGGGGTGCTAATACCTTCCTCTCGCGTAACCGACTCCCGAACCCATTTCTCTTGGTCGTAAGACCATGCTTTTCCTTTCTCTCAGGTTTATGCGGTGTTTCCTTTCCCTCTCATGGGATAAATACACATTGCTGGCGACTCTGTTCGGTGCCACTTTCGCGTTTGTACTAGGATGAAAATCCCGGGAGCGACAGCTGGCGACTCTGCTGGGGATAGCGAACCCAGAATCTCTGGTTTCCTTAGCGAGTCAATCCTAGCGCTTGTCTGCTTTTCTTTCATTGGGTGTTTACTGCTGTGCTTTATGTTGTTGTTTATTTATTTTACTGTATTTACCGCATTTTAGCATTACATATCATATATTATATTGTGCTGCACTGTTCTGTCTGTTTGGCGGGATGGGTGTTCTGAGAGATAAGCCCACTACCAAGGCTTGAGTACATACATAGGTATTATAGTGGATAGTCATGACGCTTGCGTGGTGGTGACCACGTATTGTTGTTCATGAGACCCACAACCAGACGAGGTTCTATCAGGAGCTTTCTGCTACTGCATGTTATGCAGGCCAGTGGTTATTCTCTTGAGGAACTGTCGACTCTGGTGACCATTCCCGAGGACTCAGTTGCGGCACTCCTCCCGAGATGTGACAGTGGCAGACCACATTCCGTGGCAAACCCATTGCACATTCTCGATCCGAGGACCCTATGCTGGGAACTTGCTATAGGACATCCCTTTTTGAAAGAGAATCAGCGGAGGCACTCCGCGATTGGCGATAGTACTGTACCCTGAGGGATGAATGTACTGTTGCTTCTCGACCTCAGTGCCAGAAGCTGAGGATCTTTCGTTTTGGAGAATCAGTTGAGGCCTCCTCGATTGATGATGATGCCAAACCAGAAATGGTGAACGTATCATCATTTCTCGACCTGAGAGCCCGGGATATTGAACATCCTAGTACCCACATGTGAGAAGGGCGGGTTGTTTACAGGTTTGCAGGTAACCATGACCTCCTACATACCCGGTTTTCTATCATCATTGCACAAAAAGGAAGTTTCATCCTATTGTATTCAGATGGTTCTTATCTATGGTTCTATATTAGTCTCAGAGCTACACTGACACCGTTCACAGTTCAGCACAGACACCTGATTACCTGATCACATTGCCCTTTGCATTGCATTATCATATCCTAACATACATGTTTATTCATTTCCAGGTGCATATATTACCCTTGATCCCAGTCATCAGGTCCCTGCAAAGATGAACACTAAAGAGAGGAAGAATATCATCAGCTATAAGTTCCTTACGCCTACTTTAGGCCCTATTGTTATGCTGAAGGGAATGGCGAGTCCTGCAGTACGAGAAGCTTTTGAAGAGAAATATGGGTGGATTTTATCTATGGTCCGTAATGTCAGTGATTATGAAGCCAGAGGTCTCCATACGTTGATGCAGTTCTATGATCCGCCTCTGAGATGTTTTGTATTTCCAGACTATGTGTTGGTTCCTACCCTGGAGGAGTATTCCAACATGTTGGGGATTGCTATCAAGGAGGAGCCCCCTTTCTTTGGATCAGTGGGGGATCTTGACTTTGGAAAGGTGGCTGGTGCTCTTTATTTGAGCAAATCAGAGTTAGGCGACAATGTCTCCAACAAAGGAAAGATTCGTGGTTACAAGTTGGAATATCTGATTAAGAAGGCCCAAGAAGCAGCTAAAGGCAAGAATTGGCTTGTTTTTAATGCTTTGCTAGCCCTTTGTATATACGGCATAGTGTTGTTTCCCAACGAGCCGGATTTCATTGATACGGACGCTATACGAATATTCATGATGAAGAACCCGGTGCCAACGCTACTGGGAGATCTTCACTATTCATTGTACAACCGAAATGAAAAGAAAAGAGGAGGGATAATTCGTTGTTGTGCACCCTTGTTCTATAAGTGGTTTGCGGGCCGTTTACCACAATCAGGGGCTTTTGTGGATTCCAAAGATTCTCTAGAGTGGAAACAGCGTTTAATGGGATTGGTGGCCAAGGACATCGTATGGGTAGATCATGGGCTGATTGGTAAGAATATTATCCACAGCTGTGGTAAGTTCCCTAACGTTCCACTGATAGGAAGACTGGGTGGGATTAACTACAATCCTTCTTTGGCCATTCGACAATTTGGGTATGCCCTGACAGGTCCGCCTATTAAGAGAGATGTGGAGGAGTCCCTCTATTTTCATACATCAGAAGGATGGGAAGCAGCACAGAAAGCTTCTGAAAGCTGGGGTAGCATACTGAAAAAGGGGAAAGTTACTCTAGCAAAGCCTAACAACCGGGTTTATCCAGCATATGAAGAGTGGGTGAAGAAAAGAGTTGAAGATTTTCTCCTGCCTTTTGGTAAGGCACCCCTTTTGTATCCGGAGAATGAGAAAGCAAGAAGCGCTGCTACTGTGGAAGAAGTTGACAAGTTGCAAGCCTTGGTGAAAAAGCTCCAAGGAGAGAATTCCGAGTTGAGTAGCCGTCTTCAGAATGCTCTACATGCCAACAAAGAGCTGGAGCGGAAAACCCAAGATGCTGAACAAATCCTAACTGCAAAAGAAAAAGACTTTGCTGGAAGAGCCCAACATTTCCGGAAGATTAGTAAAGGTGCTGATGATGCTACTCAAGCCCACAAGCAAACCAAACAGGCGTTAGCACAGACCAAAGAAAAGTTAACAAAGTTTCAGCACGCTTGGGACGAAGTTAGGATAGAGAATGCTGAATTACAGGAACGGTTGCAGATTAAGGACGAAGAGCTTGAAAAGGCGCATGAGCAGAGGAGAAAGTATCGGGAAAGCCTCGGTAAGAGTCAAGAACAGCTAGAAGAAGCTAGAGGTGAGCTGAGGAATACCAAGAAAGAGCTTGAAGAAGTCATGATAGAAAGGGAGATACTCAAGACGCAAGCCGGCATAAAGAGACACAAAGGAGTGTGTGATGACGAGGCTCTGATGTTGCACATGGGTTCTTTAACTGAAGCTCTTGAGAAAAGGGATGTCTTGATCAAAGAAATGATTGAAAAGCCGAATCACCAGCGTACCCGTATACTTTTTGAGGAGATCAAATACTCAAGTGATAAGCTGAAGGGTGTGGAATTGTCAGACTGATGTTCTTTTCTTTATATTTTGTTGTTAATGGTTACCATCAGGCTTGTTGATGGATCCATTTTTCCTTGTATTGCATTTGCGGTTGAACCTTTCTTAAATGTACTTGAATACTTTGTTGAATGAGTATGACCAGTTTTATTCAGAATTATTCCTTATCAGATAGCTGCACACAAGCACATGACCACGATACGTCTCTTTATATCACGATTTCTGGTCTTCAGATTTCTGTGGTTTGGATTGGAATCAGGGTATAAAGCACCTCGGAAATGACAAACATGGCATTGCATGGCATTGCATATCATTTTGCATTTTTGTTACTTGCTTTTCAGGTACTCGTTGCGGGGTCTCTAACCTTTATTTGGTTTCAGGCAGTATAGCTGAGAATCATATTCACCGATATTCGACGCGAAGAAATCAAGTAAGAATCATGGATCAAATGCAGAAGGATTTGGCTGGGGTGAGGGCCCAATTGGGGCATTTTATGGGGGACATTCAGGCGCTGTCCCGAGGTCAGGAACTACTGAGGGAGGAAGTCAACCAGATGAAGATTCAAATGGGCCTGGTCATGGAAATCTTGAATAAGGTGTTAAAAAAGAAAATGATCATGTGCCCGCTTCCACAACAGAGGTCTCTACTCCTCCCATCTCTTTGGGATATGCTTTAGATCATGGATTGCTTCGTGAATCTCCTCTGAAAGCTAAAGGTTCAGAGCTCTCGCATCAGCAGTCACTTCCTGATTTCCAAGAGGATCCTAAGTCAGAGGGGCCTAAGAGGAAGTTCGATCCCATTCCGATTTCGTATGCGCAATTGCTTTCTTACTTGCTCGAGCTCAAGCTGGTTGAGTGTGTTAGTTTGGGCCCATTGCCCACGAAGATTCCTCTGGGACCTAATGCTAAGGCTAGATGTGAGTTCCATTCTGGGGCACCTGGTCACAATGTTGAGAATTGTACCAGGTTCAAGCATAAAGTCCAGGAGCTAATTGATTCAGGGGCAATCAAGTTTGCATCAGTTGGTGCTGGTAAACCAAGTGATGTCACTCCCATTGTTGCAAGGGAACTGAGGACTCTCTCCTTTTCCAAAGGGTATACCTCGCGTCAGGGATCTCTTCCACAACCCTGTGTTGCAGAAGATCTATGTCAGCAACCCTTATTTGTGCCTCAGCCGAATGCAGAAAGGAAAGTGCAGGGCCAGGTTGGGCGCCCGAACCAGCAGCAGCAAGATTATCAGCAGCGGAGGCTACTCAGACCAAGGAAGCCCAAGAGGACATTTGATCCTATTCCTATTCCGTACAGTCAGTTGTTGGCTCGTTTGCTCAAAAGTTCGCAAATCCAGCTGAGAAGGGCCATGCCCGTGCCATACCCCATTCCTCCGGACTATGACATGAGTGTTAGCTGTGAGTTCCATTCAGGAACATTTGGGCACACACTTGATAACTGTAATGTGTTCCAGCACAAGGTGCAGGATTTGATTGACTCAAAAGTTATCACCCCAGACGGTACCCCACAAGGTGAAGCTTCTATACCATGGTGAGTGCTCAAAGTTACAAGAACATCGCCAGAAGTGGTCAGTCTAGACGGAGCCAAGCCTCCTCAACAACGACAATCTTTATTTTCCTTGCTGCATTTTCATATGTAGTCTTTATTTGTTCGTTCAGACATTGTTCGCATGTTAAAATTTGTTTGTATTTGGTATGAGGATTTTAATGCAATGAATAGGTTTTCTTGAAGAATTTCATTTGTGTTTACTCATTTAATGCTAATGTGTACTGCAATACCATTTTTCTTGCTCAAACTCTATGAGGGAGAATGATGATCTGAAAACGCAAAAATCTCTAATTGTGTGCTTTTGAATAGAACCCTGTTGAGGATGTACAGGCATTGTTTCAACTCCCCAAACACTGAAGATATAAGGGAGATAGACCCTCGTTAACCCCTTTGAGCCTTGAAGTAGGAGTTTCTTTCGTACGGAAAAAACCCTCATATTTAACCCAGGGGCAGGGTAGGCGTCAGTTAATTTGACCGAGCGTTCAAACCTCAAAAGGAGTGTGCATCTGAGGATCCATTACCTTCTATTCCGCCATCAAGAGGTCAAGAGATGTGAAACCACAATGGTTATCCATCAACAATCAAAGAGTGAGGTAGTCACAACCCTTTCAACAAAGTCAAGACAGGCTAGTGTCACACGACGTGTTCAAAAAAAGAAGAAAGAGAAAAAAAAGAAATGAAAAAGCCCGCTAAGTTGAAACTTGAAAACAAGCAACTTAGGCAAAAGTTAGGGCATCCCGCTGGACGTCAAAATCTAAAGATTCAAAAGAATCAATCCAGGCAAAAATTAGGGATCAAAAAGCAAAAGAATGTGAAACCAAAAGGATTACAAAAGAAAATCCTCGAGCAAGAACAAAGTCGTGTGACTACGCACAAAAGACAAAAGGGGTGACTGTTACTCCATAGCCTCATTGGGTGTCAAACCATCAGATGCATGGGTTCCTTAAAGATCACGAAATCTTTTGAGAGGCGAACGCTTGTGCAAATTAGCTGAACGTAGGACTGGAGAACATCACGAAGAGTGGGTGGGCACCAATAAACTTTGAGCCATAAATCCTTTTTTCTCAAAACCGTGAACCAGGCCCCGTTACAACCCTCAAAAGTCCTAATTGAAACAGGGTTATTTCAAAGGCATACTACCAAGAGATAGCGTTCCTGACTCCTATCAGTTGTGCTAAAAGATCTTTGTTGGTGTTGCATGTGCATTGCATTATTTCTTTCAAAAATTAATGTCGTATCCTAACCCGTGATTCGCTCACAAAAGGGTTTGCTACATCTTTTTAGTAAAACTTCGAGATTAACATGTTGTGTTGCATTAGAATTTTCATTCTCAGAATAAAACATTTTCTGCTTGCATACATTTGTTTGACATCAAAAGAAGTTTACATATGGAAATTCAGTCCAGAAGCTTAATCTTGTCGAGTTGAGGATCCTGAAACTCCCGAAGGGCAGCCATATCCAATGGTACTTCCTCAGGAAACTTTGTTGGGCAGGGGCTTTCCCAACAAGTTGTGCTAAGACGTAGTCGATCTGGGGCAATCACGTCGAACCATCTCTTTAAGGTGTAGCTCATCTGAGCCAATCAAGTCGAGAAATCTCTTCAAAGTTCAACCAAACTGGGGCAATTATTGCGAGATTCAAATCCCTACAAATGCAAGCATTTTTGGTTTTCCTTCGAAGATCAGTAGTCAGGGGCAAAACCACTTCAAGGTTCATACTGGGGCAAGCTATACCAAGAGCACGAGAAGTTAGTCCATCCAAACGACTAATCAGCCTATCCAGAGTTCAGAATACTGGGACAGAATATCCCACGGTGGTATGAGATTGTTCATGAATCTTTTCAAGGCGAATTCCTCTGTAGTCCATACGGTCTGGGGAAGTTACGTCGAGATCCAACGAATCTCTACAAGAGTTTGAAGACACTGAAGCATTGAGCTTGCCAAGTCTTCTGTAAAATCCTCATGCGATGACTTCTTCTAAGTAATCCATGCGGTCTGGGGCAGTTACGGCGAGATCCAACGAATCTCTACGAGAGTTTGAAGACATTGAAGCGTTTTGGATGTCAAGTCTTCTGTAAAATCCTCTTGGGACAATTTCTTCCGGTGGACCATGTTGGTTTGGGACAAGTGAAGAAAAACAGTTGGTCACACATATGCAGTCAATCAGCCAAAATGAGTGAAACTAAGGGGCATTCCAACCCAAGGCATTTTTGGTCCCCGTCTTCAGTAGGCTTCATTAATAATGTTCTCCAACAAGAGATTGCATGCAAACCTTTCTCCCCAACAAGTGGTGGTTCAGAGTTAGATTTTCTCAGTTGCAGAAGTCATATCTCGCACGGGGTATACGTGCATATCCTTTGCTTGCAGGTAGCAGCCTCATACTAGGCTCAAAGGCAAAATTGAAGCCTTTGCGAGATCACGGGATCATGTCTTCTAGACGAGTAATCACTTACTTCCATGCAGAAGACTGGGGCAATCATGTTCGAGAAAGGTGGTCACCCTTTTGTCACAATGTTCACTGATTAAGTCCATCATTCGGTCGACGGTCGGTCACGATGATTCGATATCAACGAATTGAGCTCAACTGGGTATCGTGGTATCTTATTAAGTCGATTCTTTTATTCAGTCCTTCCAACAGCTACAAGCTTTTCTATATCGATAACGGTCACAGGTTCCCCAAAAGAGTGGTCTCGTCGACACCGAAACTGATGGTCATTATCCCCAGCGAAGTCACAAGAGTTTGAAGAGGCTAAATCTTCTGTAAAATCCTCTTATGACATCTTCTTCGGGGACAAATTGTTGGTTTGTCCAAGCATGGGGCATGATTGTTTCCCCAGCATGAAGTGTTGGTCACCCCCAGTAGAGTTTGAGGACAGTTGGTCTTCTGTAAAATCCTCTCGAAAGGCATTCCCCAACATGAGACGTTTTAAAGCAGTTTTCTCCAACAGAGTTTGTTATAAACCCGTCATCCCTAACGGAATTGTCTAAAGGGAAGCTCGCCTAACATGGGGCATTGTAGTACTTATCCTAAGCTCGACAGTCATATTCCTCAGCAGACTACTATGGATTTGCTTTGGGTTTCCCCAACAGATCTCTAAGGACTCTTTCTAGCAAGTTGCAGTGGAATGTTCTAACCAGGATTTGCATATCCCTGGCAGAGTAGCCCTGATACCCAGCAAGATCGTATCTCTGGTCATGGTATCCCCACAGAGGTCAGCATCGAATCTTGTCAGCAACTTCCAGCTGAGTTGTTGTTCTCTCCGCAGAGGTTTATCAGATCGACAGAATCTATTCCTCAACAAGGATGGTACAGCCTTTCCCCAGCCGGGTCAGAAGGTTGATAATCCCTATAAAGGATCTTGGGTTGAATAAATCCCCAAACAGAGTTTTAATGGCTCATTTCCCCAGCAGGACGTCATTTAAAAATTCTCATCCCCAGCGGAATCGCTGTGACCAGAATTCGTTCCCCCAAACAGATGGAATAATTCCTGGCAGAGTCGTCATTCCCTCATATCTTAAAGTCCAATTTATTTTTGGCAAGCTTGACAATTCGAAGCAGACGGATTGTTCATCCATTCGCCAGCAGAGATATTATCCTTTTAGGAGTCTCCGAGATTAAATCATTGATTGTGGTTCCTCAGCAGAGTCGGCAGAGATGTCTGGCGCAGAAGCAGAGAGTAATTCGATTTTAAAATTCTAAAAGTCCAACAGTGGATTGGCAAAAGTCCGTCTTCGGGTGGCAAAAGTCCAACAGTGGATTGGCAAAAGTCCATCTTCGGGTGGCAAAGCAGCTAAAAGTCCAACAGTGGATTGGCAAAAGTCCGTCTTCGGGTGGCAAAAGTCCAACAGTGGATTGGCAAAAGTCCGTCTTCGGGTGGCAAAAGTCCAACAGTGGATTGGCAAAAGTCCGTCTTCGGGTGGCAAAAGTCCAACAGTGGATTGGCAAAAGTCCGTCTTCGGGTGGCAAAAGTCCAACAGTGGATTGGCAAAAGTCCGTCTTCGGGTGGCAAAAGTCCAACAGTGGATTGGCAAAAGTCCGTCTTCGGGTGGCAAAAGTCCAACAGTGGATTGGCAAAAGTCCGTCTTCGGGTGGCAAAAGTCCAACAGTGGATTGGCAAAAGTCCGTCTTCGGGTGGCAAAAGTCCAACAGTGGATTGGCAAAAGTCCGTCTTCGGGTGGCAAAAGTCCAACAGTGGATTGGCAAAAGTCCGTCTTCGGGTGGCAAAAGTCCAACAGTGGATTGGCAAAAGTCCGTCTTCGGGTGGCAAAAGTCCAACAGTGGATTGGCAAAAGTCCGTCTTCGGGTGGCAAAAGTCCAACAGTGGATTGGCAAAAGTCCGTCTTCGGGTGGCAAAAGTCCAACAGTGGATTGGCAAAAGTCCGTCTTCGGGTGCCAAAAGTCCAACAGTGGATTGGCAAAAGTCCGTCTTCGGGTGGCAAAAGTCCAACAGTGGATTGGCAAAAGTCCGTCTTCGGGTGGCAAAAGTCCAACAGTGGATTGGCAAAAGTCCGTCTTCGGGTGGCAAAAGTCCAACAGTGGATTGGCAAAAGTCCGTCTTCGGGTGGCAAAAGTCCAACAGTGGATTGGCAAAAGTCCGTCTTCGGGTGGCAAAAGTCCAACAGTGGATTGGCAAAAGTCCGTCTTCGGGTGGCAAAAGTCCAACAGTGGATTGGCAAAAGTCCGTCTTCGGGTGGCAAAAGTCCAACAGTGGATTGGCAAAAGTCCGTCTTCGGGTGGCAAAAGTCCAACAGTGGATTGGCAAAAGTCCGTCTTCGGGTGGCAAAAGTCCAACAGTGGATTGGCAAAAGTCCCTCTTCGGGTGGCAAAAGTCCAACAGTGGATTGGCAAAAGGTCCATCTCCGGGTGGCATGAGTCCAACAGTGGATTGGCAAAAGTCCATCTCCGGGTGGCATGAGTCCAATAGTGGATTGGCAAAAGTCCATCTTCGGGTGGCAAAGCAGCTAAAAGTCCAACAGTGGATTGGCAAAAGTCCGTCTTCGGGTGGCAAAAGTCCAACAGTGGATTGGCAAAAGTCCGTCTTCGGGTGGCAAAAGTCCAACAGTGGATTGGCAAAAGTCCGTCTCCGGGTGGCATGAGTCCAACAGTGGATTGGCAAAAGTCCGTCTTCGGGTGGCAAAAGTCCAACAGTGGATTGGCAAAAGTCCGTCTTCGGGTGGCAAAAGTCCAACAGTGGATTGGCAAAAGTCCGTCTTCGGGTGGCAAAAGTCCAACAGTGGATTGGCGAAAGGTCCATCTAAGGGTGGCAAATTCTAAAAGTCCAACAGTGGATTGGCAAAAGTCCATCTTCGGGTGGCACGAAGCTGCAAAGTCCACCAGTAGCGTGGCAAGCCAGTAGTCGTCTGGCGTCGTTCAAAAGACGTTATCAAAGTCCACCAGTAGCGTGGCAGGCCAGTAGTCGTCTGGAATTGCATAAAAGACATTATTAAAGTCCACCAGTAGTGTGGCAAGCCAGTAGTCGTCTGGCATCGTTCAAAAGACAGATCTCCCCGACGTTTCATCGAGGATTCAATCCAGCAGTCTCGTTGGGTTTATATCCCTTTTCTCCTTCACCCAGAGCAAATTTTTGGTTATTTTTGGTATTCAATCACTATATACCTTGAAAGTCCGAAAGCAATTGCTTTCAGGCATTCAGGTCTACAGCGCTTGAATAGGGGCAGCTGTAATACCCCAAAATTTGCTCTCCCCTTTTGTCATCATAGCATGGCATTATCATTTATCATATCATATCCACCTCATTAACATTACATTGCATTTAACATAGAAAAATGAAGCATGGCATCCTTCTTACCATCAGGGTATGTGATCAGGTGGAAGGTGGACAATCAAGAGATCATCCAAAGCACAAAAAGGTCAATCAAGTTGCCTCAAGGCAAGCCAAGAGCCTCTCATGTCTCATACTATCTCAATTGATCTTCCAAAACCTCAAGGAAGTGAGATTCAATGGGAGGTTGAAGCACTACATCTTTCACTATGCAAGAGGTTCAAAAATTGAAGGAAAACCCTCAAAAGAGATAGCTCATTGATTCAAAATCATTCTCAAGTGGCATTTCTCATCATCCTTTAAGAGGATACACAACATACTCTGAGGAATTTGGATTTGGAAGATGTGCAATTTCCTCCTAACCAGAGAGGGTCAAAATTAGGGTTTCTAATAAAATCAGGATATCTCTGATTTTTTGGACAAAGCTTGTTGTCATGATATTCTACATGTTCTTAAGTGTATGTATGTGGAAAATTGTCTCTCAATTGGTTTTAGAAGTGGTTCAATTGGAAGAAAGATCAAGAATCAGAGAAATTGGGGCAAAGTCAAATAATCAGAGGAAAAAGTCAACTCTTGACTTTTTGAGGCCAAATTCATGAAATTCATGTTACATATGTCCAATGTACAAAATTTGATCAAGAAACTCCAAAGGAATCATGAAAAAATCAAGATGTAAAAAGTTGCCATTTTTGGATGAAGTAGGGTTGCTAAAAATAGCAAGTTTTGGCCATCTTGCATCAGAGTTTGAACCAAGGCCATTTAAATTTGGAGCACCAAATGAAAATTCTACTCTGCCTCAATGAAAGGCCTTGCTTTAAGCTTCAAATCCATGTGTGGAACATCTCCATTGGATAAAAATTGAGTGAGATATGATTGATCAAAGTTTGAGCAAAGTAGGTTCAAAACTAGGTCATGACCAAGATTTTCAAGGCACGCGCGCAGTCATTTTCACAAACACATGGTGGGCCAAATGTATTGATCAATTACTCATGGTTAGAGGCCTCAAATGAAAAATCTTTCAACATGAAAGTTGTTCCTCTATGTGAGATCTTCAAAAGTGGTGTTTATGATTTTTTCATTTGATCAAAGGTTGAGAAGTTATGATGGGTCCAATTTACTATGATCATGCTGAAAACCTAAGTGCCATGTTGCCTTGCCAACCAACCTCATTTCCTCGCCCATAACCAGTTTCCCAATGTGGATGTTCTAAGTCATTTTTCAACCTGTTCCAAACCTCATTTCACTTCAATTTTCACATCAACATTGTGCTCCAATGTGTCCTCTTTCCAAAGACTCCAAAATCTCATCAAATTGTTCAATGGTTAGAAAGTATTTCACCTGCAAACAGCCCTATGTTGGCACTGATGCTTTGACAGCTTGGTGCACGATTTTGGTTCACACACACCACAAACACTTCATAACATCTGCTTTCCACATTAAACCAAGCATACTTGATACAAATATCATACACCAGCACGTGCCATGCATGAAAATGGAAAGGGCAAACTTATGAAGCAAGTTTCTGCCACAACAGCTTTGTTGTTTTACCCTCACTTCCACCATAGCACACCATGAATCACCATCACCACATCATAGCCAACCTCACTCGCCCCTAACTAACTTAACTCAGTTAGTTAGGGTGCACTCAGTTAACCAAGCATTGACTCACTTAACTGACTCACTAAACCATGGTTAACTCACATTATAAATAGAAATCTCACCTCTAATCTCAGTCTCAGCTTCATTCTTCTCATTTCACTGCCAAATACTCTCTAATTTTCTCTCTGATCCTCCCACTCTTTTTCATCAAATCTCTCTATTGCACGAGTTCATCATTCTCTTCTAATTCCACCTTCAAGTTTCATCTTCAATCATCTCTGAACTTGAAGCAGCTTTGGATTGTTGAAGTAAGCACTGCAAATCCATCTCCATTATCACTCTACAGAGTTTGAAAGACTTTATTTGGCCAAGTGAAGATTGTAGAAGAGACAAGACCTCTGGTTTTCTGAAGAACACTTCAAAGTTTCAAAACTTCAGGTACGAATCTCCACCATTATAGACCTAATGTGAAGTTGTTTCCAGGTTCTTGAGGCTTCTTACAAGCTCAAGAACTTGTCCGGTTAGTTGATAGGCCTTTAGAGGTATAGTGCACAACTTAGGGCTTGCTTTAATCTCCTCTGTTTTCTCTGTGTGTGATTGTTATGTGGAAAATGATGTTAGATTCACGATGTGCATAGCGTAAGCTTCATTTTGATACCACATTTGTGCATTTTGGTGAGAATTGAGGTTGCAGACGGTGGAGGTGTGACCGGAGAAGGTGACCGGAGGTCATCTCCGGCCGGTGATCTTGGATGCTAGGGTTTTGGTGTGTTTTAATCGTGTCCGTTGATTTTTCATCATCGTGTGGCCACAGTGGTGCCAGCGCATTAAAATAAGCATGCCTTGCACGTGTTTTATTTTTTTAATCAGAGTGACATGCGTGTGGTGTAGTGCATGGTATGGAGTGTGGTCCTTCACGTGTGTGCCTTGGATTTAATTACTTTGACTTTTGTGTTGACCTGACTTGAATCAATGGTGATGATTGATTGACTTTTGTTTGACTGAGTGTGCATGGTTGACAGTGTGGATTGCGTTCTGAATGTGGACTGGACCGTTGCTAATTACGCCCCCTGTATTGAAGCCCAATGATTTTGAACTGTCCAATTGCTATGTTCATACCCCCCTGCATTTTGCATTTATTCTTCATTTTTATTTCTTTCTCCACGTTTGACTTCTAATTTTTAAAAAATACTAAAACATATTGGAAAATTCTACAAATATTCATGTGTATTCTTAAAACATTTAGGAAATTTTCTATGATTTTATTTTCTGATTTTATGACCATTTTGCCCCTGTTCCATTATTTCTTTTGAATTTCCATTTGTATGCATACTTAATGTGACATATGATTTTGTGCATTTTTGTTCTTGATCATAAAAAATTATTTTGATGCCTTTCTTTTTGCATTGTGGTCACAATATGTTGAGGTATGTTTGAGATTTATGAGATGATTTTTAAGTCTTTTTTGGATGACTTTTGATGTGTTGCTTTGAGCATGAATGCATGAAGCTTCCATGAGACTTTGACCTAATTGTTGAGTGACTTTGGTTCTGATTCATTGCTTGTGGACTTGATATGTTAATGACATGTGTTTAAGGTGTTTGATTGGTGAAAGTCATAATTTTTGAAGCATGTTTGCTATTTGTTTGAAGCATGAAGTTTAACTTGTTCATTTTGTGAATGCATGCCTCATGTTTGGTTTGCTTGATCATGAAGGCACTTGTGCCATGAGTTGTGGTTTTGTTTGAGGATGTATAGCATGTTAATTGACTTCTGATTGTGACATTTGGGTTTCATCTTTGCATGTTTGATGTTTATCTTGCACCTTAAGTCACTTGTTTCACAAGTATGAACCACATTCACATCACTTCACCTTTTCTTCTTTGCTTCTTGTTGGATTGAGATTTTGTTTGCATGATTTGGTATGCTCATTTAGGATAACATTAGGTTGTGTAAATATGAGTTACATTCTGACTTGGAAGCATGTATAGCATTCAATCTCATTTTACTTTGTTTGTCAACTTGTTTGAATTTGATTTGTTCATTATATTTTCTTACTTTATTTGTAAGTGATTGTGCTAACCATGTAGGGGCTTCGGTAAGTTTCAATTGAGTGTGGATAAGGAATCCACATTCAACTTCTATCCTTTCTCTTTTACAATTCCATTTTGTGTTTTGTTAAGCACTTATGTGCTTTCTTTCAATAATTCATTACTTTCCCTTTTGAATTACAATTCATCTTCTACTTTGGAAGTGAATTGTTTAATTCTTTCTTTCTTTAGATTTTAGGTTGAAACCTCACAAACCTTTAGGATCACTCCCTTTAATCTTCAATTAGGATTGAGTCTTAGTCCATATAGGTTTTACCTTTTCTCCTCTCTTGAGTCTCTTTTCTCATCTCAAAGAAAATTCAAAATATCTAACAAAGGTAGGCATTTATTGCATTTAGGCCTTTCATATAAAGAAAAGATTATAAGGGGTCTTCTCTTGTAATCTTAGAATGTGTAGCATATGGCCCATCTTAGGTCAATGTGTTACATATTTGATCTTGTATGAGGGACTTAAATGCAATACTTGTTGAAGGTGCAAATAACAAAAAACACTTCTTCACTTCATAATCAACAAAACACTTAATAAACACAAGTATGCTAGTGTGTTTGAACCTTGATAATTGGAACTAAGTGTGAGGGTCTTCTTCACCCTTAGTGTACTTCCTTACTCATTCCATCTTGGAATGTGAGAATGTACACATTCCAATGACTAAGATTCAGATACACTGTCATATGCAAATAAATGGAAAAAACTTCTAAAAGACAAAAACAAACAATAACGTCTTTCCTTCGGGAATTCTTTTCTCATCTCATTCATTCTCAACGCACGAACGCGCTTCTACTCGTTCTCTTGCAAGATGGTAACGCACTCGGACCAGCGAGCCTGCAACACCTGAGCTAGAACGTTAGCCGTTCCTTAAAAAACACAATCCATCCCTAGTGAGGGGAACTACGTCGCTCTGATTCTCATGTTCCCGATGAGATACGTAGGCAGTGGGGTAGGGCCCATGCGAGCACTTCTTTTATTTTCCCTACATTTGTTTCTCGTTCCTTTTCCAGTTCTCTTTTCGTTCCTTTTCCAGTATCTTTTCTGCACCCTTTGATCGAGACAAGCAAGCGTGGATCCCATCGGGTACGATGGACGCGAGGGGGTGCTAATACCTTCCTCTCGCGTAACCGACTCCCGAACCCATTTCTCTTGGTCGTAAGACCATGCTTTTCCTTTCTCTCAGGTTTATGCGGTGTTTCCTTTCCCTCTCATGGGATAAATACACATTGCTGGCGACTCTGTTCGGTGCCACTTTCGCGTTTGTACTAGGATGAAAATCCCGGGAGCGACATATTCAGCCAACCGTCTCTTCTTAATCAGTCATTCAATTACATCTTCCAATTGGATGTGATCGTTCGTATTTTGTTTGTGACTTTTATGGAAGCATTAATACTTTAACTTGTCTATTTGCGTCTTCCTTGAAATTAATGTTTGCACACTCTTTCTAAATTTTCTCCCCGTGAAGTATTTAGGGGAGTATAAGCATCAAATTTGGAATGTAGTTTGCATTATCCATCTCTAATATGCTTACCGACATCCCTCTCTGATGGTTGGCTGAGTTTATGGTTTATCCCCATGGGCAGGAGGTTTTCTTCATAATTAATGTAAGTTTGTGTCCTACTCAGTAAGCCTTACAAATTATGGGCTTCCTTAAGCCCCAAATTCTCTCAAAACATGTAGTTTGATCTCAATCATATTTCAAAGATCCAACACTTAAATCTTTTGTTTATCCCCCCATCCAAGCGCGCGCGTGCGCGACTAGTGCCACATTAGTAAAGTGAGTGATGTATGTGGAAGGGGTTCATTCATTCCCTGAGTAATCCCACTAAGGACGACCATAGTAGTAGGTTGACACTTTAGGATGGTGAATTGGGAAGTAAAAGGGTTCGTAGAGGTCTCTCCACAAATTTATGCTTTTGTCATGGAGGCTTTTATAGTAGATTGTTGTTGATCCAACTAGGGTTAGTGCAAAAAGTTTGCATGTTACGGCTCCGGTGTGTGGTAGTAGTTCAATTTACCGTCCACATGTTTGTCTAAATCCCCAGTTCCATCATAGATTTGAATCTTGGGAGGTTTATCCAGCGACCTCGGAATTATGCTCTCGATGATGCAAACAGATAGAGGATTTCTCTTACGCTTTAGGACCAAAGCATCTTCTTTATCTATATCCCTTCTATAAGTACGATGGACATTTGAGGGAGTGTGACTAACACTCATTCCTTCACTACTGGGGGATGGAGTGTAGTGTCTTTGATGATGACGGCGATCTGGTGATCTTGGAACTTCTATTTCTGGGATCACTTCCCTAATTAAGGTCGACTCTAGAACGACAACTTGATTTCTTTGAGAAATGGCTTCCGGTGTTGTGTTTTTCTTCGAGTTATCTGTTGTAAGCTCTATTCATTTTGGAATAGCCTTTTTGCAAAGGTCTGTGAATTCTATTGGTGTAAAGATTGTTCAACATATCATTTACTCCCATCACGTCGAGGTTAACTTGTAATAGCTGAAATATGTGAATCATTTCTTGTCCAGGTATCACACGAAGTGGTGGAGCTTTGAGCAAAGGTTCACCTTGTTGGAATTGTTACACAAATTTGGAGAATAAGATAGGTTGAGATACTCCTTGACCTGCTATAGGTTTAATGGGATCTTGTTGTGAAAGAATGGAAAGACATGTTACTAAGACTTTGTCATTTACTCCTTCAAGAAAATGTGATAGACCTTTGGTAGCTTTAAGAAAGACGACAATATCTTACTGTTAAACGACGGAGCGAGTGGCTTTGGATGTCGTCATAATCGACGAATCTAACAACGAATCTAATGGAAAAGATATTTTAATTTGAGGAAAGTGATCAAGAAATGAAGATCAATACTTCAGATGAAGGAGATCTGAACTTCTAATGGAGGAGATATAGACTTTGAAATGAGAAAAATCAGATTTTGTTCCCACAGATGGTACAAATGTTCCGTAGTGGAACCATAGTTAATTGGTAAATGGGGGGAAAAGCTTGTTGTGGTGGTCCTAAGCTTCCAATGTAATGGAGGAGGGACTGACCTAGAAGGTTAGCACTTCAACGCTCAAGTCAGTAAGAGATTGAAAAGTGATGCGAAAATGAGAATTAATTTTAATACTTGAGAAATGGTGTGTTTTCCTTCTAAAACAAGAGAAACAGTTGGCAACTTAAAGCGTGAAGTTAGCCATGGATCGCGATCAGTCGTTAAATTGATATAGACAGCTGCAGGGTTCTTGTGCACATAATCGACTGCTCATAAAGGGGAAAAAAGTTTACATGTTTTGCATTTTATTCCTTTTGCTTTACTATTGGCCTTTTATCTTTGGGCCTTGTGGGTGACCCCGAACAATAATCATTATCACTCCTCACTCCCAGTTATTTTAACTCAATTATTTCTTATTTGAAATTTTTGAATTTAATATATTTAATAAATATTCCTATAAAAATAAATTACTCGCCAAAAATATAGACAAAAATAATAAAACTCGTAATAAGGTAATAGGTAACCAGAGGTGTACAAAGGACTAGTTTGACGGGGTTTTATAAAACTTAAATTCATATCAAACATTTGTTCGAGTCAATCTTATACACCTGAACACAATCCTAAACCTAACAAATTTTAAGGGTTGCTCAATACACCTTATATGTTTCTCTCAAACCCTATGAAAAAAAATGCTCCTTCGCCACGTCCCCGAAAGTTATCTTTTGGATGTACCCTATAGTTTTTCGCAGCAAATTCTTCATGTTTTTACAAGTATATAGCATTTTCTCTTAATATACCTATCGACTTTTTCATGTGTAATAGTATCGAAAGTTAACTTCGGGAAACACCTTATACATTTTCGGATATCAACATTTTCTACCAAAAAATCCACAGGTACAACTGAGGAAGTTGTTGTTGTTTTCGTGAATTTTATACTGTTTCATGTGTATTTTTATTTCACAGCGATTACCGCAGGAATACCAAAAGTTATTACATTTCTTATGGATTTACCTGCGGTTTTTTCGCAGTTAATATTATTCGGAAGTTAACTTTCAGGAAAACCTGTTTAATTATTTTCTTAGTGAAATCATATGAATAATATGGTACATGGTGCATCCAGAAGTTAACTTCTAAACAATGGTGTTTTTTTTACATTTATAGGTTTTTGAAGAAATACTTAGGGTGTAATGAGAAACAACCTGATGAGATATTGGTCCAATAAGGATGAAACAATTCAAAGACAATATCAAATTGGTCCCATCATAAATCATTAAAAAATTTATTTTTTGTTTTTGAAAAAAAAAAAGGGTAATAAAGACAAAAACAATATAGTATATAGAATCTACAAATCACATACATTTAAAAAAAAATTAGTCACCATAAATAAAAAACATGAAAGAACCCTAAAGTTCGAAATATTAAATTTCGCATATACGGAACCTTTGAGTGACTCTATTTTACGAGAGACTGAGTCTTATAAAATAAAATAAAAAGTAATACTAAAATAATATATTAAATTCATTTGGGACATAACTAGTAACTTAAGGGGTAACCCGAACTTGCCTTTATTCTATGTGAGTTTTTGTCCTATTCATATATTTTATTTGAAATCGAGTCAAACCCAACCCATTGCATTTGTATTGGGTTGGGATGGGTTACAAGATAAGGTCGGGTCATGTAAACCCTTAACTGGGATAATTTTGGTAGGACCTAATAAGGGCATCCAAAGAAAGTGATAAGGTCACACTTAATGTACCATTAAATAGAATAATTATTATAAGGACTTTATTATGTCATATGCAAATAACACAATAAATATATTGTCTAATTTTAAGTATATGTATTAACAAATAATATATATATCAATGTCATGATAAAAATGCAAATACAATCAATATTGATTGGTTATTAGGGCTTACTCCAACACACTCCTCATGAACCAATGTGTAGCGAAGTATTCCATATCCATGATATTCCTCCTCCACCGGCCTCCAAGTATGACATTATGGGACATGAACCCAACATATGTTGTAAATATCATAAGATCAAAGGTCACCACATGAAGGATTGTTGCCAAGTGAAGAAAGAGATTGAGTGACTCATTCGAGGGGGTCACCTAAAGAAGTATGTTCGAGGTTGTTCCCACCAGTCACCACACGACTCCAAACTTCAAGGTTGGGATCCCTCTAGAAGTCCTAGGTCCGAAAAGGAAAAATATCCTAGAAGATGAGACAAAGACAGACCAATACATCACACCTTCAACAATATAATAGGAGGGTTCGTTAGGGGACAGAGAAATCAGCTTCACTCGTAGGAGATATGCTCGCCAAATTATGATAATGGCTTCATAACCCAACCCTAATTTGGGCTCGAAAGAGGCTCTGAAGTCTGAGATCACTTTCTTAGGGAAGGATTCCACTGGAATTTATCCCCATGGAAATTATCTCATAGTCATAACTGTATAGTGTAACGACTAGGGAGTTATGTATATGTTTTCTACTAGGACGCCTTTGAGAGGCCCCGCATTTAGATAATCTTCGAGCTTTCCAAGTTGCACTAGTTGGCTTTTCTAGCAAACATGTGAGGGTAAAAAGGCTACATCACCCTATAAATTGTGTTTGGGCTGGAGGAAAATGCAAAGATGATCGAGGTAAAGTGCCTCATGATATATGACCCTTCCTCGTACATTATAATCATAGGGAGACATGCCTTCATTCTTTTGTGAATCGTTTATCAATGTTGTATCTAGTATGAAGTATCAGTTATTCAATGGGCATGTTAGGGTTGTGTAAGGTGATCACAAGATCGCCCATGGGTGCTTTTGGGATAGGTTGAGATTAAATAAGGTGATTATGGTTGTGGCCCACGCTCAATACCAGGCGTGTAGGAAGTGAACTTTGTGGATTTGAATTCAAGTGCATAACCTATAAGAGAGAAGACGATGCCTTTTGACAAACATGCCACCAGGCAAGGCGCCTACGTTATAGATGTTGAAGAGGAGGATTTGTCCACAATGTTTTAGGAGAGCATAGATTTATAAGGTAAGGATGCCAAGGCGAGCTTAGAGGGCTTGTTGTATTTAATATCGTACTTTTGTTAGTTATGTTAGCAATTTTGGTTGAGTACGGTGATGTGTCATCTCTGCCGATTGTATAACTTATTTCAAGGACATGGTTTGTTTTTAATACTGAGGTGACACTCTTTTCCTCTATATTGGAAGGGGGTTTTAATGAGGCGCCTCACCTTTTCCAAAAAAAAAACAGTTTGGGTCGTCCGAGGTGAACTACTCGATAATCCATGGGTTGAAACCCACGATTCACACCACCTAACACACGTGGTTACAAGATGGCTGAGGAATAAGAGTCATGATAATGAGTCAATAAGGAATAACTTCTTCGTCCATGATAAAAGGAGAATTTGCCCCCTCTGCTCCATATTCTGGGGGCTAAGGAAACCGCTATTTTGGGTCTCTAATCAAAGCCTAAGGAGTCTCCTATATATACTTCACTTCTAAAAGGGGGGTCTCTAATTCTCCATAAAATAGAGCTTATCATAATCTTACGTGAGTAAATCCTCAAGACACTCAGACGCCTTAAATACTCAGACAACCCTACGCAAACAGAACTGCCATTTATTGTACTTTTTATCAAGTACACACTCATATAAAAAATAATATTCTCTAGATTATTGTTTTGATCCTCAATACAAACACACTAGTTATTACATATATTAAAGATACAAAATGAAAATAGTTAATAGAGTTTGACACATCTAACCTTACAAACTAGTTTTGTAATATTAAGTTAGGTTTTATACAAAATTTGAATATGAGAATTACCAATCTTGAGTCGATTTGTAACAATGATAGTTCATAAACTAGCTTTTAACGAGTGAGCTTATAGTTGATGAAATTAACGGTCAATCTAACTTATACTTGTATGAAGATTCTGTATTTTTAAACCTTGATGGGAAATGGCACACTCTAGATGCCCACATGTCATGCTATGTGGCATTTTTTTTTATTTCAAAAATGCTGACATGACTTTAATATTATTATTATTATTATTATTATTTTAAATCAAAAGATGTATATATATGATCATGAAGGCTTGATTAGATCCTGAGGTGGGCCACCAAGAACGTCTGTGATGCTGGGCGTGAGATGAAGAGGAGGAGGTGTACCTGCAAGGCACTCTGACGCTCAAGTAAGAAAGGGTCAGAGAAAAAGGGCAAGTACAAAGTATGAGTTTTTTAGGGTGATTATTGGATACCTGACCCTCTCAAGTGAGAGGGTTTATATAGTGCCCCCAACGCGTGGCCAACGGTCCTATTTTTGGGGCGAAATTACCGTTTTCCTGAAGAATAGGTAACTGCCCAAAACTAGTCGTTATGTCGGGCAGGGTGCCCAAAACTAGCCGTTGTGTCGGGAAAAGGCATGGTTTCGGACACATGCCCTTAGTTGTTCGTGGACCGACGAAGTCGTGCGTAACGGGCAATAGTGATGGAGAGGAGCGATGCACTCCTCGCCCAGTTAGGGGGGCAGAAAGGTAACTTTTGCCCCTGTATGGATTGGACTTAGGCAAATGGACCGTTCTGAGAACAGAAGTAGACTGGGTCATGCCTAGCCATTGGTCCAGTCCAGAACAGGAGCCCTCCAAGTTTTTGCTCCCGAGCATGGGAGTGATGACTTAAGGATAGCTCGTTGTTTCGGGGAACCATAGTGGAGTCGTCGTTTGGCGACGAATGGACTTGTCTTGCGGTGCCCGTGGGCTCTGGTGTTCGTAAGATCCATGACCGTGTCTTGTTTGCCCGTCGTACGGGGAGACTAACAGTTAGGATGAACTGAAACGATAGGGCGCCACGTGTGCCTCGAGCCCTGTGCTGTAGTAAATAGGCAATGATGGCTAGTCTATAGCCATTATGACCTACCCGGATGCACGTGCTCCTCAGCAGTATAAAAGGAAAGGGAGTCTGACCATTTCATACTTTCGTTTCTCTCTCTTCCTTTCGCCTTCTTCAGAGATCTCAGCTCGCCGCCGTCGTCGTCCGCTGTCTCAACCACCGCGACAAGCTTCGAGCAACCATCTTTCAGCCTTTCAACCACGTAAGTCTTCCAGTCTTTTGTTTTTGTTCATCTTTTTCTCATTTCTGTCCTAGAGTGCATGCGGTTAGGTTAGGTTTAGAAGACGTAGTGGTGTTTTCCAGTGGTTGTTGGTGGTGGACGGTGGCTGGGCCATCTTCTGCTGTTAAGATGACCACCGGAGCCCTTTAGAGGACTAAAAGTAGGGCGGTTTCTGGTGTCGTTACGACGATGACGCTCGAATACCCGTCGTGGCTACTCAGTTTCCGGCAATCTGGTGAAGTTTTCGGTGAACGTTCGAAGTTCTCGGTGATCGTTTGAAGTTTCTGGTGAAGCTTCAAATAGAAACTGGAAACTAAATCGAGGAAGCTCCTCGTTGTGTGAGAGAGTTTCCCCGAGTGCCTCTTCGTGGGGGACTCTTGCGTTTTTCCTTAATTTAGGGCTTAGGCCGAGGACAGGGTGGATTTGATTCTTCGTCGAATTCACTTTTTTCTCTGCTTTTCAGGTGATCGATATGGCGACAAGGCCTGACGAGGAGATCATAATAGACTCGTCCGAGAAGAGCTCCTCAGAGAGCAGCAGTACGAAAGCTTCCACTATCCCCAGCGAAATCGGGGAGGAGGTCGATGGGGATTCTACTGAGGAGTGGTCGGTGGTTGAGCCTACCGAGCACGTATCTACCTTTGCGACCTACCTTGGGGACGTCTTCACGGCCGTTGGGCCGGAGGGGGAATGTAAGGTGCATTTCCCCTCTGAGGATGATCGGATCTGTACAAATTTTGGGGAGCGGTTCGCTATGTATGAGTATGCATTTAAAGAGCTGGGGTTAAGGCTGCCCTTCACCAACTTTCAGCAGTCAGTTTTCGTGCACCTGGATCTGGCCCCGTCGCAGTTGCATCCTAATTCACTGGCGTTCATCCGTGCCTTTGAGTTGACGTGCGAATTCTTATAGATAGGAGCTACTCTTCCTCTGTTTTCACCATCTTTCATCTCCAGCGGCAGTTGACGGGGAAGAGATACGGCTGGGTGTCATTGAAACAGCCTTGTAAGTTGTTCAAGCCCTTTTCGGAGTCAATCCAAACGTTCAAAGAAAGGTTCTACATCATAGAGCCTGTGTCAGAGAGGGCCCAGGACAGTACGTATGTCTGGACGATGTCCATTGACGAGGATGGTAATGATATGCGCGACAAAAACGGGAAGCTGATCGGGGATAGAGACTTCAAGTTTCCCTTCCACTGGAGTGCCGACCACTTTTCTAAGGAGCCCAATGAGTATGTTGGTCAGCCGTACATGCTGGACGGGCAGGATGCGGTTGGCTATGAGAAACTGGTGAAGTATATTAACTCTTTCCGGCTCGCTGAATGCTGGACGAAGAAGGGATCCCCGATTTTTGAGGAGGACGGTAGCCAGCGGATTGAGTATCGTTTTATTAACACCAAGGCACTTTTGGAGTGCAAGACTCTTGCGGATGCTTATAAATTGCTCGATAGTCTTAGTTGCTTGACTTGCCCGACATATTTTTCCTTGGTCGACTAACATATTTGTTTTGTTTTTGCAGGTGAGATGCCTTCCGCTCATGAAAGAATGGTAAAGAATGCTATAGCGAGGAACAAGCCCGGTGCGGCTGCTCCCAAGACTCGATTTGCCCAGCGTTCTCCTACTCCTCCTCAACCTGCTGCGGGGACCTCTTCGCCTACTCCTGCCCAGGGATCTCCCTTGCCTCTGGCCTCACGGTTCAAGCGGTCCAGGGCCACTGAAGGGGTAGATCTCACCCGGGTGCCAGAAAAGGGGAAGTTCGAACTTCCTCCATGTATTCTTTACAGAAGATTATTCGAGGGGATGTACTTGGTCGTGCCGCGGGTAGAGTCTCTATAGCTGGAGGGCACGGATCGCCCGAGCAAGAGGGCGCTGGTGGCGCAGGATGCCTTCGCTTTGGTCAGAGTCCTAGAAATAGCGTCCATCTATGCTGAAGGGGATTCTTCGACTGAGTCTGAGCTCAGGGCTGCCCGGGCTACCATCTCGTCTTCGGAAGAGGCGGTGAAGAAGGCTAAAGAGGAAGCTAAGAGCTCTGGTGATGCTCGAAAGAAGGCAGACGAGGAGGCTACCATGTTGCGGGAGGAGAATGCTACGCTGGCAGCGGAGAAGAAGGCAGCCGAAGAGCTGATCGAGCAGTTGAGGCTAGCAAGTGCTCCAGTTGAAGATGAACCTGAGGATGTCCGGGAAATCAAGATAAGGGCCGAGCTGGTTGCTCCTATGTTGAAGGGCGAAGATGACAAGTGACAACATTGTCATTGGGGACGAATCTTTTAAGAATGTCGTGGCCCAACTGCGGCTGGTCAACCCCGGGGTTGAGATCTCCACCGAGGGTATCCACTACCTGGCTCATGTCGAGGATGACAGGATAGTCAGTCCGAACTTCCTCCTTGGTGGTGGCGAGCATGCTGAAGTTTTGAACGAGGAGATCCAGGGGCCTGAGCCCAACCTCGAGCTTCCTGAGTGGATGAAGGAGTGATAGGGGTTTTATCCTTGTTGTAATTTGTCCGGCCTGCGTGTCGTGTATCTTCTGATGTAACTTATGTTTTGTATGGGGGCGTGGCCCCCTGTTAATGTAACAAGCACAATTGTGGTCCTCGTGACCACTTATCACTTTAATTATGTATGCGTCCGGTCCTTGTGGCCGGTTTTGTGATTTGCACGGTTTTATCTATTTTGATTTATGTTAAGTGTTGTACTTTCGCTCGATATGCATGTGTGCCCGTAATAGGGATTACTTTGATTAGCTTTAAGTTTTAGGGAATTGCTCTTTGTGGATGTGTTCGGCAGTGAGGGGTACTGGTCGAACGGCCAGGGAATGTCCTGGCGAGAGAGCGGAGCTCAGGTCTCGTTTGAGGCCTGAGTTCACAGCGTGAACCTCCCATCGCGAGCTGGGTGTTCTGCCTATCGTGGTACTTTGACGACGGTGGTGCTCGATTAAGGGACCGCTGTCGAGCAGGGACTTGGCTCGTTCCTGAGCGAGGTTCTGCTTTACTGACATGCGACACTTGTACCTAGGCGTGCATAGTGGTCGGTAGTTTTGACGAATTGGACCGACAGTTAAGGCCTTAGCTATAGTATTGCTTTAGCTTTTCGGCGTTCCATGGTCGAACAAGTTCTTTCCCGTTGAGATGTTCTAGGTAATAGACCCCATTCCCCGTTTTTGCCCGGACACGATAGGGTCCTTCCCAGTTAGCGGTTAGTTTGCCTTCGCGATAGTCTTTATGGTTTCTTCGTAGGATGAGGCTGCCCACGTCAAACTCTCGTCGTATGACTTTGGCGTTGTGCCGGATGGCAATTTTTTGCTTTAACGAGGCTTCACGGAGGGATGCCCCTGACCAGACTTCTTCGAAAAGGTCGAGTTCCTCCCTTAGAGCTTTGTCGTTCATTTCCTCATCCAGGGGCGTTTCTGTCCGCCTGGAGGGTACGTGAACTTCAATGGGAATTACAGCTTCAGTCCTGTAGGCCAGGCGAAAGGGTGTTTCCCCGGTTGAAGAGTGTGGAGTTGTGCGGTATGCCCATAAGATATTGTGCAGCTCCTCGACCCAAGCTTTCTTCGTTTCATCCAGCCTTCATTTGAGGCCTCGAAGGATGACTCGGTTCGCCGCTTCAGCTTGCCCGTTTGTCTGGGGATGTTCGATGGATGCCAAGTGTTGCCTAGTGCCCAGCTGGGCGACGAAGTCCTAGAACTTCCTGTCTGTGAACTATGTCCCATTGTCCGTGACTATCGCTTGTGGGATGCCAAAACGTATAAGGATATTTTGTTTGTAGAAACGCAGTATGTTAAGGGCAGTTATCTTGGCTAGAGCCTCCGATTCTATCCATTTTGTGAAGTAATCCATGCCTACTATTAAGTATTTGTTCTGGTTTGATCCTACCACGAATGGCTCCAGGATGTCCAGGCCCCACCAGACAAATGGCCACGGGGAAGACATAGCCTTGAACTTGTTGGGTGGAGCTAGGTACATGTCCCCATGCCGTTGGCATTTATCACATTTCTTCACGTGTTCCTTATCATCTTGCTGCATGGTTGGCTAGTAATATCCTGCTCGAAGGGCCTTCCAGGTAAGGGACCTTCCTCCGAGGTGTTGGGCGTTGATTCCTTCGTGAATTTCGCGAAAGATATGGGCGACCATTTCTTCCTCGACACACTTGAGTAGCGGGATGGAGAACCCTCGCCTGTAGAGTTTATCTTCGACCATGACGTAGGAGCAGGCTCTTCGCCTAACTACGCTGGCTTCTTTGGGGTCGGACGAAAGTTCGTCCTTAGTGAGATAGTTGTAAATGGGGGTCATCCAGCAGTTCCTATCACCGATCATTTGTACGTCAAGGGTCAGGGTAGTTTTCTTGATGTTGGGTCGAGGAAGTACCTCCTGTATGACGGACTTGTTTCTGCCTTTCTTCTTCGTGCTTGCCAGTTTAGACAAAACGTCTGCCCAGACATTGTGTTCACGGGGAACATGCTTTACCTCTACTGTTGCGAACTTCGTCATTTTCTCCTTGATTAGGGCTAAGTATTCAGACAGGTTGTCGTTTTTGGCTTGATACTCTCCTCAAACTTGGAGGGCCACGAGTTGCGAATCTGTGCAGATGACAACTTCTTCCGCGCCGAGATCTTCAGCTAGGCGTAAGCCGACAAGGAAGGCTTCATACTCAACCTGGTTGTTAGAGGTGGGGAAGGATAGGGTAAGCGATACTTCAACGATGATTCCCTCGTCGTTTTCCAATATGATGCCTGCCCCGCTTCCAGCCGAGCTGGATGCTCCATCTACGAAAATGATCCATTTGTGCGCCCCGCAGGTCAGGGAATCTGCGAACGTCATTTTTGCGATAAAGTCAGCCAAATCCTGGGCTTTGAGGGCTTTTTTACTTTCATACTGGATGTCGAATTCGGACAGCTCTAGCGACCATTTGAGCATTCTGCCGGCCATGTCTGGTCGTCCTAACAGCTGCTTTACGGGTTGATCTGTTCGGACCACGATCGTGTGGGCCAGGAAGTAGTGTCTCAGTCTTATAGCTACGTTGATGAGGGCCAGTGCTACTTTTTCTATCTGTTGGTATCTCAGCTATGGTCCCTGCAGTGCTTTGCTCGTAAAATATATGGGCTTTTGCCCGTCAGGTGTTTCGCGGATAAGAGCGGCGCTCACTGCCCCGGTGGCTACGGCGAGATACAGATACAGAGTCTCATCATTGTCTGGGCGAGAGAGGACTGGTGACTCTAAGAGTTCTCATTTCAGATGGAGGAGAGCCCGGCCGCATTCCTTCATCCATTCAAATTATCGAGGAGTTTGAAGAAGGGTAGGGCGTGTTGGGAAGATTTGGCCACGAAACGGGATAAAGACGCGAGCATCTCGTTGAGGGACTGGATGGATTTCTTCGATTTGGGCGTTGGAAACTCGGAGAATGCCCGGCGCTTATCGGGGTTGGCCTCGATTCCTCATTCTGTTAGGTAGAAACCGAGGAATTTGCCTGCCCGGACACCGAACGTGCACTTCTCCAAGTTGAAACGCATCTGGTATTTCCTGGCCTGTTCGAAGACCTTTCGTAAATGTGTCGTATAATCGGTTTCCTCATGGGATTTTACAATCATATCGTCCATATAGACTTTGAGCATGTCGCCTATCTCTCCCCGGAAGACCTTGTTCATCATCCTCTGATAAGTCGCGCCAACGTTCTTCAGGCCGAAGGGCATAACGTTGTAGTAATAGTTGCCTGATTCGGTCATGAAGGCCGTGTATTTTTTATCGCTCACTGCCATTGGTATTTGATTATAGCCCGAATAGGCATCCATGAATGATAATAGTTTAAAATCGACAGAGTTATCGACAAGTTTATCAATATTAGGGAGGGGGTAGGCATCCTTCAGGCATGCCTTGTTAAGATTGGTATAGTCAATACACATTCTCCATTTGCCATTATATTTTTTCACAAGTACAACGTTGGACAGCCAAGTGGTGTACTTGGCTTCCGAGATAAATTTGGCCTCGAGGACGTCCTTTACAGCTTTTTCTGCAGCCTCCGTTTTCTCCGGAGACTGCTTTCTCCTACGTTGTGCTACTGCTTTGACGTTTGGGTCAATCGTGAGTTGATGGCAAGTGACGGATGGGTCCAAGTCGGGCATCTCGGCGGCGCTCTAGGCGAACAAATCGGCATTCTCACGGAGGCAGGCTTTGAGTTGCTTCCTTGCGATGTCGGGGAGATCCGCTCCAATCTTTACTCCTCGCTGGGGGTCGTCGCTGAACAAGACGAGCTCGAAATTGCTATCTGGGATGGGACGCATCGGATGAGAGCTGTTGTTGGTCGGGCAGATGAGTTTCCTGAGGTTGCTTGGTCCTCCTTCTGGTCCTCTTCGGGGAAGCGGCTGTCGAGGTCAATGGAGTCGACCTGAGGTAATGGTCTGGCCTCCTCGGAGCTGCTGGGCAAGACTGGCTTATTAGATACCTTTGGCTTGGACGCGATGGTGTTGAGTCCCTTCGTGGCTGCTTCGAAGCATCGCCGTGCGGCTTCGATGTCGCCGTGGAGGGTGGCGACCATCCCCTTTGAAGTGCAGTACTTCATCTTGAGATGGACGGTTGAAGGCACAACTACCAACTCGGCCAAGGTTGGTCTTCCGAAGATGCACTGATACAGAGATGGGCAATCGATTACCAGAAACTGTACCTTAACGGATCTGACCGTCTCTGCTGACCCAAAAGTTACAATCAGTTTTACGTATCCCCACGGTTTGGTCACCGACCCATTGAATCCTTGCAAGTCAGAATCCACGTATAGGAGGTGAGGTGCGACTCGTCCAGCTGGAGCATTGAAAACAGCTGGGAGTACATGATGTCGACTGAGCTGCCTTGGTCGACGAGAATTCTGCGAACGTCGAAGTTCACCATCCGAGTTCTGACGAGCAGAGGAATGCTCGAGTTTGGAGATCCTCCGAGGAGCTCTTCCCGGTAGAAGAAAACGGGGATAGAGCCCTTCTGGGCTTGATTGAGTGTGGTCACCTTGCTGGAGCTTGTGCTAATCAGGTGCTCAAATATCCTCTTTACGGAGCCCACCATGACTTTATTGAAGCCTCCCCCTGAGATGACCGTAGCAAAGGGAAAAGTCTCCCACGGGCTGTGGGCCGCGAAGTAGGCAGGAGCGTTGAGCTCATCTGGGACGTAGAAATCCCCTAGTCGCGATACGGACATGGCGACCTGGATGTTGGCCTCTTCCAAGGAAGGCACCTCTTCCTCCACCTTCTTTAACTCCTGGGCATCTTGCCGGGGAGTATCTTTCTTTTTCGTGAACTGTTTCAGGTGGCCATCCCTGATCAGTATTTTGATAGCATCCTTCAAATGGATGCAATCTTCGGTGGTGTGGTCGTGACTCTTATGGAAACGATAGTATTTTGATTTGTCGGCGTTGGGCTTGACCGGTATTTGTTTAGGGAAGCAGACCCCTGCTTGTTTGAATTTCGAATTCGCGTATTCGGATAGTATCTTTTCCCTGGAGACGGTCAGGGGGGTGTAGTCTTGAAATCGTCCGGAAGGTCCCTTGCTATCCCGGGAGTCCCGAGGACGGTCTTCGCGCTTCCTTTCTCCTCGACGAGATGTCGAGGGCTCTTTGCCTTTGGAGGCCCGGGCGTTCTCCTGGTGGCGGGAGGCTCAGGCGGAGTGGGTCGTTTCCTTTTCCTCATATTGAATGTACGATTGCGCCTTGAGGAGGAAGGCGTCCAGATTCCTCGGAGGTGCGAGGCCGACAGCTTTGGAAAACTCTGAGTGCGGGCGGAGTCCCTGTTCGAGCATAAATTTTTTCATGTCGTCAGTGGTGGAGACTTGCACCGCTTCTTTGTTGAACCTCTCGATGTATGCCCGGAGAGGTTCATCCTTCCCTTGGATTATGGCCCCAAGAGAGGCTTCAGTCTTGGGCTGGCGGCGCGACGCCGTGAAATGCCTGGAAAACATTCTGCCTAACTGCTTCCACAAAGTGATAGACTCTTCGGGCAGGTGTTTGTACCAAGTCATTGCTCTTTTTCGAAGCGTGGTCGGGAACAGACGACACTTGATGGCACCCCGGACGCCACAGTAATCCAGCAGCGCATCGATGTTTTCGATGTGCTCATCGGGGTCAGTTGTACCGTCATACGTGCCCAAAGTCGGGGACTTCTCCAGGCCCTTGGGGAGGCGTGTTGCCAAGATTTCTTGGGATAATGGGCCGTGAGGCTCATCATCGCCGCTGGAACTAGTTAGCGACGGAGACCGGACGACTCTCTCGTGATGGCGACTTCTTCGGGAAGAAGGTGTACGTGCCCGACCTTTTGTCCTGACAGAGGGTGATTGTTTGTCCCTCTGGGTTCTCTTATGACCGGGAGAGTTCTGGTTTCGCGGGGAAACATGATCGCGTTTCCGGGCAGCATGAGATTCTGGTTCTTGCCGCAACCTTCGGTCGACTTCTCATCGGGGCCGCGGGCTCTTGGATCGTCGATGGCTTTTCCTCAGAAGGGGGATATTGGACGTGCGGATTCCTCCAACGCCTCGATCCTTTTGTTCTACTGAAGGATCAAGAGGTTAGTCTTGTTGATCGCCTCAAGAAGGGCCACCACGGCCGGGTCGGCGTTGGGTGGAGCAGGAATGGGCTGGATGGCCAGCGAGGGCTGACAGTTGTCGTGGTCAGCGGGAGTAGGGGAAGGAGAGGCTGTGGCCCCGTCTCTCAAAAAACGGGGATCTTCAAGGAAGGATGAAGGACCGTCAATGTCAGTCTTGTTGACGGGGATAATAACATAATGGAGAGCACCTTTGACGTGATCTTGAGAGGCCATGATGATAATCTTGGAGGAGAGTGTTTTGGTTTTAGTATTTGAGGTGGATGTTAAGACGGGGAGAACAATTTCCCACAGACGGCGCCACTGATCATGAAGGCTTGATCAGATCCTGAGGTGGGCCACCAAGAACGTCTGTGATGCTGGGCGTGAGATGAGGAGGAAGAGGGTGTACCTGCAAGGCACTCCGACGCTCAAGTAAGAAAGGGTCAGAGAAAAAGGGCAAGTACAAAGTATGAGTTTTTTAGGGTGATTATTGGATACCTGACCCTCTCAAGTGAGAGGGTTTATATAGTGCCCCCAGCGCGTGGCCAACGGTCCTATTTTCAGGGCGAAATAACTGTTTTTCCGAAGAATAGGTAACTGCCCAAAACTAGCCGTTATGTCGGGCAGGGTGCCCAAAACTAGCCGTTGTGTCGGGCAAAGGCGTGGTTTCGGGCACATGCCCTTAGCTGTTCATGGACCGACGAAGTTGTGCGGAATGGGCAGCAGTGATGGGGAGGAGCGATGCACTCCTCGCCCGGTTGGGGGGCAAAAAGGTAACTTTTTCCCCAGTATGGATTGGACTTAGGCAAATGGGTCGTTCTGAGAACAGAAGCGGATTGGGCCATGCCTAGCCATTGGTCCAGTCCAGAACAATATATAACTCAAAAAAGTGAAAAGAATTACATGGCAATCGCAAGGATTCAGCCCTAAAAAAAGACAAATAAAGACCTAAGAGGCTAAAAAGCCATTAAATTTGCAATGTGTACTCTAAGTTTCCTATTATACCACCCCTTATAAACAATCATATCTATAATGTTATCCACAATACTAGTTCTATCAACCACATTACCATAACAAATATCGTTACGATACTTCCATATGCCATAAACAGTCTCGGTAGCAACTAGTTTCAGAATAGACGCTCTTCAGCCTTTTCCTTGTGGACTTCTAACCAACAACATAAGTTTCTCATCCTAAAGAATCCTAAAGACGAGGAGTATTCTAAACTTGGATCCAGCTAAGAATTTTTACCAAAAAAAATTCGATTTCGAGCAATCATAAAACAAATGATTTATAGATTCTTAATCAAGAGTGCAAAAACAACACATAATGTTAAAAATCATATCAAAACGGAAAAGACGATGCCTTGTTGCAAATCTACCATGACTTTATTATTTTTAGTTTTTAGTTATTTTAAGTTTATAATTTTTTATTTTGAATTATTTTATATATCACTTTGGAATTTTATTTATTATTATAATTTTGGAAATTTTAAAAATTGCAAAACACCCAAATTCTAAAGACACCAAGAGACTTGAACCCATGACCTTCATATCTTTGAAAGAGGCTCCTACCACTAGTTCAACTTGTATGTTGTAATTAATTTTGCTACCAAAATGAATATATTACATAATATTTTGTCATATTTTATATTTCAATTATATATTTTGTTTAAACTATTTTTGTTCTGGACTGGGCCGAGGCTGCCCATCAGTCGGGCAGGCCCAACCCATACAGCTTGGGGAGGCCCAATAAGGTCCTTCTGCAAGACACGCGACTATCATGTACTAGCCACAGTTTCGCCGGGCACTTAGGCAGTGTCGAGCACTTGGGACAATAGGAAAGGTGGACATCACATCCTGCTGAGATGTGCCTCCCCGACCGCCTAGCTTCTCCCCGCGAGAATTCTACGTCACTCCTCGACGGACATGGCTCCTCCCCGCGAGGTCATGTCTACTCTACAGGCTTCATCTCTCCTCGACGCAGAAGGCTCCTCCCCGCGAGGAGTACACGGGATTCATATCTCCTCGACACAGACGGCTCCTCCCCGCGAGGAGTACCCAACGGTCCATACCACGTGGACACGTTCCAAGTAACCTCCCACGTCCGAAGGATTCAGTCTGCCCTACTTCCAGATATCTAGGAGCAGTTACTCTAGGGCGAAGACCACGTGCTGGTCTTCACTACTACACGTAAGCCCTAGCAGTTGCTTGGAGTGGGCCTAGTTGATCCAGCCCACTGTAGGTAACCGTTGGCCCCGTGTTGGGGGCTCTCTATAAATACCCTCTCATTTGAGAGGGTCAGGTTAGACACATTCTTCTACCTCTTTACTCTCTTTGTATTTGCGGTTATTCTGTACACTCTCTCACTTGAGCGTCGGAGTACCTTGCAGGTACACCCCCTCCCCCCGACCGTCTCTCACCATCACCGGAGCTGCCGTTCCATACGCCGTTGGCCACTATCAACTATCTGATCCAAGTACGATCAGTGGCGCCGTTTGTGGGAATATATAAGCTTCCCCGTTTTTCTGCTCGATAAACCAAAGCTTTCTCCATTCAACAACCATCATGGCCAACCCGTCGACGAATCAAGCTCTAGACAACGTTATCGCGCAGCTCAGTAATGGCAACCGCGTCGACAACAACGCTGCCCAACCTGTCATGGAGAACGACATCAGAGACAGACTCACCGCCTCACCATTTTCTGAGGAAGTGGAGTACGAGACAGCTCACCAAGACGGACATGAAACAGTCCTCTAGCCCATTTTCCAGCCCGTGGACCCGCCTTCGAATGCGGACCCGAGCACTGCTGCCCTGTTTGCTTTGGTCAATCAGACAAACCAGATGATCTTCAACCAGAACATCCGGATCGAGGCGCTGGAGAAAGGTCGTGGTCGGACTTCCCCACGAAGGCACCGGCCACCGCCATTTCCAAGATATTCGCAGACCCCAGAGGCATCTCGCAGCCCCTCCCCAGTTCACAGGGGTCGCAGACCACGCTTGGAGCGTACTCAGCCAGAACATCCTCAGAAACGCCACCGCTCCCCGCCACCAAAGGGACCAGTTCGCTCCTTGAAAAATAAAAGGAGCAGGCCGGACGCCGAGGAGCCCAGAGGCCGACCAAAGGACCACTCCCCAAGACGTCACTATGTTTATGGACAACACTCCCCCTCTGTGTCACCGGGAGCCAGCGAGGATGACGATTACCGGACCCCTCTGGCCAGGCACATCATGGACGCCCCTATTCCTAAGGGCCTGGAGAGGCTCCCATCCTTGGGGATATATGACGGGACATATGATCCTGATGACCATGTCGAGAGTTTTGAAGCTTTGCTCAATTTCAGGAATGTCTCCGGCGCTATCAAATGTCGGCTATTCCCTACGACTCTTCGGAAAGGGGCCATGGCTTGGTACAAAAACCTAGCATCTGAATCAATCGCGTCGTGGAAGGTCCTAAGGGAGCGCTTCAGAAAACATTTTACGGCTTCTCGTCGACATCCAAAGACGATAGCCTCCCTGGAAGCCATCTTTCAGGGGAAGGATGAACCTCTCAGGAGCTACATAGAGAGGTTCAACAAAGAAACAGTCGAAATCCACGTGACCGACCACATCAAAATGTATCTCATCATCAAGGGTTTGCGGATAGGATCCAAGTTCGCAGAATCCGTCGGACTACACCGTCCCCGTAGCTTTGAAGGCCTCCTCGAGAGGGCTCAGTCGCATATTGAGTTCGAGGAAGCTGAAGCTGCACAAATTGCCCTCGATTTAAGGTGCAGAGAAGGCCCCCGCGACAACAAGGAGGAAGACTCCACTCCACCCAGGCGAGGTGGAGACAGGAGAAGAGAAGACTCCCCTCCACCTAGGAGAGGTGGGGAAAGAAAAAAAGAAGCCTGGACCAAAGAGCCCCGCGAATCACGGGGACCGTCTGGCCTTTTCAAAGACTACACACCGCTAAACGCGTCCCGCACACGCATTTTTAGCGACTGTGCCAATTCGGAGTTCGTCAAAGGGGGAATCCGCTTCCTGAAATCGGCGGCTTCCAAACCAATTGCTGACAAGTCCAAGTACTTCCGATTCTATCGCAGTCACGGGCACGTTACTGAAGATTGCATCCACCTTAAGGACACAATCAAAACGCTGATTAAAGAAGGGTACCTGAAGAAGTATGCCAAGCAGCAAGAGGCCCCCCGCCCCAGCGGCCAGAAGGCCCAGAATGTTGAGGAGTCAACCCCCTCTCCCAACAACGGATCGCTGCAAGTCGCGTTGAGCATCACGCGACCTGAAGACTTTGGCTTTTCGGGAGAACTCGACAACCCTGAAGCTGTCCGAAACATGTGGAAGAGCTTCCCAGCAGAAGAGTCGATAAGTGCCCGCAGCACCTGGAAGTCTTTCCCCCAAGCCCTGGTCATATCTGGCGGAGCCCCTGACCGTTTGACCGTGGGGTCAATAAAGAGGAAATTCTACGAACTGAAAGCAATAACTCCTCAAGCCCCTACCCTCGAGAGGGTTAAAGGAAGATCAAATCTGATTACCTTCTACCTCGAGGAACTTCCCGGTGGGGCACCTAACGCCAACATCCCTCTCTTGATCCGGGAACAGATGGCCAACTTTGATGTCCACAGAATTTTGGTTGACCAAGGGAGCTCAGTGGACATCATGTACGTCCACCTCTTCGAGACCCTCCAGCTGACCAAGAGGCACTTGTCCCCGTACGTAGGGTCAGACCTACAAGGCTTCAATGGCGCGACCACTAGACCATGGGGCTTCGTGGAGCTGATGGTCACCTTCGGGATTGAGGAAACTGGCCGACAGGTGAAGACGCGTTTCTTGGTGGTGGACTGCCCGTCCCTCTACAACTGCATCATGGGGAGGACCACGTTGGCGGAACTGACGGCCGTACCATCAACGGTCCACCTAAAGATGAAGTACTACACGAAGCGTGGACGTGTGGTCACTCTCCACGGGGACATCAACGCGGCCAGAAGATGTTTCGATGCAGAAATCAAAGGTCTGAGTGTCGTCGGCGGAGTCAAACCCAAGACTCAGGCTGAGGCACCTCCAGACGTCGTGCAAGCTCCACTCCCGCCGGTCAGCGCGGTCGACCTTGACAGCAGGTTTCCTGGGGAGCAGGAAGAAGCTGCGGGCGAGGACCTCCCAGTTGAAATTAATGGGCAGCCTCTCCACCCAATGCGCCCCGTCCCAAATGGAGATTTCGAGCTGGTTCCCCTCGGCGACAACCCAGATCGAAGCGTGAAGATTGGCTATGGACTCCCCGACCTGGCGAAGAGGCAACTGAAGGCATGCCTCCGAAAAAATGCAGATTTGTTCGCCTGGAGTGTTGCAGAGATGCCCAGACTGGACCCTGAAGTAGCTTGTCATCAGCTGACTATAAATCCGGCCGCTAGGGTTGTAGCTCAACGTAGGCGTAGACAGTCTCCGGAAAAAATGGAGGCTGCTGAAAAAGCTGTAAAAGACCTCCTAGAGGCAAACTTTATTCCCGAGGCCAAGTACACAACTTGGCTCTCAAATGTTGTACTCGTTAAGAAAAATAATGGAAAATGGGGGATGTGCGTTGACTACACGGATCTTAACCGGGCATGCCCAAAAGACTCTTATCCCTTACCTAACATCGACCAGCTGGTCGATAACTCTGCAGGATTCAAATTACTATCCTTCATGGATGCCTACTTGGGGTACAACCAAATCCCCATGGACGAGGCCGATAAGCAGCACAGCGCTTTCATGACCGAGTCGGGCAATTACTACTATAACGTAATGCCCTTCGGCTTGAAAAATGCTGGCGACACCTACCAACGGATGATGAACAAGGTCTTCCGGGCAAACATCGGCGACGTGCTCGAGGTCTATATGGACGACATGATCGTCAAATCTGCGGAAGAAGTCGACCATGCTGCTCATCTCAAGAAAGTGTTCGACACGGCGAGGAAGTGTCGCAAGAGGTTCAACCCCGACAAATGCACCTTCGGCGTTCGCGCGGGGAAGTTCCTCGGCTTCTACCTCACGGAGAGGGGAATCGAGGCAAACCCCGAAAAATGTAGGGCATTCTCCGAAATCCCTACCCCAAACTCGAAGAAGTCGATCCAGTCACTTAATGGAATGCTGACTGCTCTCTCCCGTTTCTTCGCCAAATCCGCTCAGTACGCACTCCCTTTTTCAAGCTTCTTCGATAGAAGGCGACTTTTGAATGGAGTGAAGAATGCAAACAAGCCCTCCTCCATCTAAAACAAGTCTTGTCACAACCCCCGGTCTTGTCCCGACCAGATAACGGGGAAACTCTTTTCTTGTACCTGGTCGTCACCAGCGAAGCGGTGAGTACTGTCCTCATACGGGAGACCCCCGACGGACAGAAACCGATTTATTTCACGAGCAGAGCTCTTCAGGGTCCCGAGCTCAGATACCAACAGATTGAAAAGGTCGCCTTGGCCCTCGTATCTGCAGCTAGAAGATTACGACATTACTTCCTGGCCCACACAATCGTGGTAAGGACGGAGCAGCCTATCAGACAGCTCCTCAGTCGGCCAGATATGGCGGGGAGAATGCTCCGGTGGTCTCTCGAGCTATCCGAGTTCGACCTCCGATACGAAGGCAGAAAAGCCTTGAAAGCTCAGGTACTGGCCGACTTCGTAGCGGAAATGACCGTCCCTGAATCCTTGACCAATGACTCCCAGAAATGGACGATTTACGTCGACGGAGCCTCCAGTGCGAAAGGTAGCGGAGCGGGGCATTATCCTCGAAAATGAGCAGGGAATCCTGATAGAGGTCTCCCTCGAGCTGTCCTTCAAGACATCGAATAACCAAGCCGAATACGAGGCCTTTCTCGCGGGACTCCGACTGGCGGAAGACCTTGGTGCAAAGGAAGTCAAAATCTTTACAGACTCCCAGCTCATGGCATCACAGGTTCGGGGAGATTTCCAGGCCAAAAACGATAGTCTCATTGAGTACCTAACCTTGGTGCAAGAAAAGTTGAAGAAATTTGTCTCCGCGAAGGTGGCTCATATCCCGCGCGAGCACATCACTCGAGCGGACGTGCTCTCCAAGCTTGCGAGCACTAAGAAAAAAGGAGGGAACAAATCAGTCATCCAGGAGATACTGACCCAGCCGAGCATAAACAAACCCACCCCGACCACAGAGGTCAACGCCATCGGGGACGCTAATTGTTGGATGACCCCAGTTTACGAATACTTGACGACGGGCAAACTGCCCAACGATCCTAAAGAAGCGGGGATAGTCAAGAGGCGGGCATGTGCGTACACCGTCATCGAAGGTAAGCTATACCGTCGAGGATTCTCCATTCCCTTACTCCGGTGTGTCGAAGAAAGCAAAGTTTTGGGGATCCTCCAGGAAATCCACGAAGGGATCAACGCCCAGCACCTCGGCGGAAGTCCCTAGCCCGAAAAGCACTCAGAGCATGGTATTATTGGCCCACTATGCAACACGATGCGAAGGAACACGTCAAGAAATGTGACCGTTGTCAAAGACACAGGGACATGCACCTCGCTCCCCCAAACGAGCTTAAGTCATTGTCATCCCCGTGGCCGTTTGCATGGTGGGGAATGGATATCCTCGGACCTTTCGTCATAGGGTCGTACCAAAACAAGTACCTCATCGTCGGGGTGGACTACTTCACGAAGTGGATTGAGGCAGAGGCGCTGGCCAAAATCACTGCCTTCAACATACTCCGTTTCTACAAGAGAAACATCCTCGCCCGATTCGGTGTGCCCCAAGCCATTGTCACCGACAACGGGACACAGTTCACCGACAGGAACTTCCAAGACTTCGTCGCTAAACTGGGCACAAAACAATACTTCACGTCGGTCGAACACCCTCAAACCAATGGGCAGGCCGAAGCGGCGAACAGAGTGATACTCCAGGGACTGAAGTGACAACTCGGCGAGGCCAAAAAACGGTGGGTCGAGGAGTTGCACAGCGTCCTATGGGCGTATCGAACAACCCCACACTCTACGACCGGGGAGACCCCGTTTCACCTAACGTACGGAACTGAGGCAGTTATCCCCGTGGAGATCAGGGAACCCTCAAGGAGGACAGAAGGTCCTCTCGACGAAGAAACAAACAACGAAGCCCTGCGAGAGGAGCTCAACCTTGTCGAAGAGATAAGGACCGGCACTTCCCTCCAAGAAGCCTCTTTAAAACAAAAAATAACTTTGCGTTATAATGACAAGGTTGTCAAACGAGACTTCCAAGTTGGCAGTCTTGTCCTACGGAGAAATCAGAAAGATTCACACGAAGGAAAGCTGGCCGCAAATTGGGAGGGCCCATACCGCGTCATCGCAAAGACGGGGACGGGTGCTTATTACCTCGAAAACCTCCACGGTGAACAACTTGCTCGACCATGGAATGCTGAGAAGCTCAAACAATATTACAGTTAGACACTGCTTGGGACAATACGACGTCGCGACCACGGGGGCGTGAGACAGTACACGCGCGACACCTCTATATAACACACGACGGCCAAAAACCACGAAGTGTGTGAGCGTGAGACTTTTTAGCCCGACGAGGAGACCTCAACCGAGCTCCGTCATTGACGTACCAGATAGGCGGAACACCCAGCTCGCGATGGGAAATTCACGTCACGAAGCTAAGACCTCGACCGACTTCTTAGCCTCGTCGAAGGTCGGAGTACAACCCCCGACCACTCGACTAGCTCTCTACACAATCGAGGATCGTCAGAGTCGAGCAAACCCCTAAGGCGCCAGCGATCTCAACTACTTAGGCAAAAATAAGTAATGTATAAAGTATCACACACAAGCAAAATAAATAAAGAGGCAAAGCGAAGTATAAGAATCGGGCAAAGCCCATTGTACGAATATTACATCAATAAGCCCACAAGCCGGGCAAAAACAACCATTGTACGTATATTACATCAAATAAGCCCACAAGCCGGGCAAAAACAACAAAATGGCACGCAGGCCAAGCAAACTATATTCCTACTCTGCAGCAGTCTCAGCAGCGTCTGGCCCACCTCCTTCGTTGGCATTTCCTTCTTGCCCGGGCAGCACTATCCGGCCATCGACCACCTCGCAGTCAGCATCAGCCCCATCAGTCACAAGGCTGGGATTTAGGATCCGAAGCTGCGCCACTGCATTTTGGAACCCAATGCCCCCAGTTTCAAGAGCATCATCCTCGGCTAGCCGGAGATCCTGCTCAACTCTCCTGAGTTGGGCCACCAGAGCTGCTCGAGTGGTTAGGAGCTTATCCTCTTCAGTTTCGCCTTCAGCTGGCCGAACAACATCCTCTAACTCGACAACCCTCTCCTTGAGCCGCTTCTCCTATGCCTCCAGCTCGGTGATCCGGGCAAGATGACCTTTCTCCACTTCCTCAGCTTCCTTCAACTTTGCCTCCGTCCGCTGCTGCTACTCATTCTGTTCTTTATTCAGGTCCCTACATTCCTTCAACTCTTTGTGCAGGTCTAGCAGCTCAGCATCCAAGGTCTCGAGCCTTTCTTGCAGTCGAGAAAGTTCAGCAGCGGGGCAGGTCTCATCATTCAGGACAATCGCAGTCGAACAGAGCCACATAACGGCAGACATGTCCTCAAAGATCGTCCTCCTCCTCGCTTCCGCAGCAGTCCCTAGCACAGCTTGGATTTCAGAGGGAGGGACGCGAGGATAGGTGACTTCAGAGAAGAAGAGGGGCTTGAGATGGCATGGTGGGAGTTCGAAGCTTGCAGGAGATGGGGGACTTTCTTCGTGGGCTAGGTCGACAAACTCCGCGTTCGAAACCCGTAGTTGTTTCGGCGTCCCTTGAGTACCCGGGGACTGACTCCCAGCAGGAGGTGTGCGCATACCTGAAATCCCCGACGCAGTTAAAGCAGGCTGGGATTGGCTAGAACCTTCGGGCATCGCGGCAGAGGGAACACCCTCGGGCATTTCCCCAGAAGAAGCAACACCTTGACCCTTTGAACGAGATGACTCTCCCCGAGCTTGTTCTTCCCGAGCCCTCTTCGCCTTCAACTTCTTGAGCCTCTCCTCTGCTCCGGCCATTTTCCCTGCAAAAAGAAAGAAAACGTTAGTAAGGCAAGATATACAGGCGCGAGGAAGGCTTAGGTCGAGGATGTTTTCACCACCTAACAACTCATCTGCTTCTTCATCGGAGAAGGTCTCGAGCAGAACACCGGTATTGATCAAGCGACATTGCTTCATCACCTGCCCGTCCGCTCCCGTTACAGGCTCGCCGTCCAGTGTTTCGTACCGAGCTTCATTGAAGCTTTCGACGAAAGCAACGATTTTATCATAAGCTTCCCGGTCGTCGACGTCCAACTGATTGTGTTTCACCTTGTATTTGTTAACCCCTTTTTTTGAAGCGTTCCTCCGTCCAGTACAGGGGGAACTTCGGCTCCAGAACCTCCTCGGAGCGACCGTTTACTTTACGGGTAACTCTCCGGTACAACGAGTTGATAGCCCCAAGGGTGACCGACTTCACAAAATAGTAATGGTACTTGAAATCTCAGATAGAATCCAAATACGTGTGGAACAGAGCTTTGCTTTGCTTAAAGGACACCCAGTCGTGTCGTCCACCGGCCGACGACCTTTGAAGATGGAATATTCGGAAGAAGAGGGACATTGTAGGTACGATTTTCAGGTGTTTACAAACAAGCTCAAAAGCCCGGATAAAGGCCAGCGAGTTCGGGTGAATCTGCGAGGGTGCCAGCTTCAACCAGGCGAAGGCCCCCTCTTGGAAATCCGTGAAGGGCAGCCTCCACCCCGCTTCGTCGAACATGAACTCGTATAATGGGATACACATTCCTCGGTAAGACGAGTATATCCGGTGATGCTCTTCCGGGCAGAAAACCTTCCATGATTTGTCGGACCCGATTAGCCGATGCTCGACGGTACAGAACGCATCTTCTACGTCTCAGTAGACAAAGATGGACGACATCTCTAGGGCTTCGTCGCAGACCCACTCCTCGAGCGGGCGCTCTTGTGGGAAAGCCATGTTCGAAGGATCCTACGGCCACCTTCGCAGTCAAATCGTCCATTTACCTGAAAAGCAGAAGGAAACGGTGAATTCGATGGGTCATATCAAATTCACCCCTCCACCGCTGTTCAAGCGAACGGGCGAGGAAGGGGCAAGGCTTTCTCGTTTCCCCGACATATCGGGCCGAGGAACAACATGGTCACCGAGGAACTCATCGCCTCCCCGGAAAATTCTGCCCCTTTTCCCATAGCGTTGACGAAAAGAGTAACCATTGGGGACCCCGGGACATTCATCGCGTCCCCGAGATATTCATCCCTTGTCCCCGAGACATTCAACAAAAGCGAGAGAAGTTCTTAACACTCCCTCTCTCAACAACAAAAGATTCCCGCCGTATTCGCCAGGAACCCTTTCATTTCTCATGGGAACTTCATCAGTTCACCAAGGAAGTGCTATACGCTAGTCAAAATAAAAAAGAAACGCAAGAAAAATATCAGTTTTTGAACAAATACCTTATAGGCGACGATTTAGATTTCCGGCGCGGAGTTCCGGCAGTTGACGGCGGCGAACGGCTGCTGTAGAAGATAGAGAGAGAAGGAGAGGGATTGTTGAGAGAGAAACGAAAAAAGTGGAAAATGAACCAGGGGAGGAGTTTTTATAGTGGTTCTCACGGAACTCGAGGGACATAGGGCACTTGAGTGCGCTACCCTAGCCAGCCGCCCTAGCCTTCCTAGGTAATGATGACAGACGACACGTGGCACACATGCAGCCGCTCATCCTCCCACGCCTGTCGTTTCAATTTTCCCCAACGTTTCGAATCTGAAACCCCTCATCTCCCCGGCGTTACGACCAGACACGGCTGTCCGATGCCCGAGTCATGTGCGACTGTAGGAGCGTCGAGCACGAGAATGGCCTCCTCGGTTCCTCTCTTGGCGTATCCCCGACATGCCAATAATCCTTAAGTCATTACTCTGACATCTCAGAGCAACGACTTGGGGGGCTCCTGTTCTGGACTGGGCCGAGGCTGCCCATCAGTCGGGCAGGCCCAACCCATACAACCTGGGGAGGCCCAATAAGGTCCTTTTGCAAGACACGCGACTGCCACGTACTAGCCACAGTTTCGCCGGGCACTTAGGCAATGTCGAGCACTTGGGACAATAGGAAAGGTGGACATCACATCCTGCTGAGATGTGCCTCCCCGACCGACTAGCTTCTCCCCGCGAGAATTCTACGTCACTCCTCGACGGACATGGCTCCTCCCCGCGAGGCCATGTCCACTCTACGAGCTTCATCTCTCCTCGACGCAGAAGGCTCTTCCCCGCGAGGAGTACACGGGATTCATATCTCCTCGACACAGACGGCTCCTCCCCGCGAGGAGTACCCAACAGTCCATACCACGTGGACACGTTCCAAGTAACCTCCCACGTCCGAAGGATTCGGTCTGCCCTACTTCCGGATATCTAGGAGCAGTTACTCTAGGGCGAAGACCACGTGCTGGTCTTCACTACTACACGTAAGCCCTAGCAGTTGCTTGGAGTAGGCCTAGTTGATCCAGCCCACTGTAGGTAACCGTTGGCCCCGCGCTGGGGGCTCTCTATAAATACCCTCTCATTTGAGAGGGTCAGGTTAGACACATTCTTCTACCTCTTTACTCTCTCTGTATTTGCGGTTATTCTGTACACTCTCTCACTTGAGCGTCGGAGTACCTTGCAGGTACACCCCACCCCCCCCACCCCCCCTCCCCCCCGTCTCTCACCATCACCGGAGCTGCCGTTCCAGACGCCGTTGACCACTATTAACTGTCTGATCCAGGTACGATCAATTTTATATTTAATAATAAATTATTTATTTCTGGATTTAAATGCATAATTTTTTTAATATTATTGAAAATTAATTTTATTTTTTAATTATTTTAATCTTAACAACTATTAAAATTGTTCAAAAATAAGCAATATTTTACCAACGTCGGAGTTGAACCCAAGTCCTCATGGCAGGATACGGGACAATTAAAAATAATATTTCTTATAAATCAGAAATAATGTACCTTGAAATTCATACATTTAAACACATTTAATAACAAATTATAATTAAAAATAATTTAGAAATAATTTTCCATTAAACACATTTAATAACTTTCCTTTAAATTAGAAATAATATAAAATTAATTTTCTTTTAAACACATTTAAATTGTAAATAATAGTTTTGGAGCACATTTAAATTCATATTCATACTTAAACACATTTAATAACTTCATTCATTTTTTTGAATAACATAAAATCATGTTTTAAAAAAATAATAACAAATTAATTTTTAATATTTATTAATATTAAAAAAAATCATACGTTTAAATATTTTATTTAAATTCATAAATAAATAATTTATTAAATATTAAATAATATTTAAATTTAATTAATTTAAAGTTAATATATAAATAAATATATATTATTTTAAAATATCGATAAGTATTATAGATAAATTAAATAAATTATAAATTTATTGACATTATATTTATCCACGATTATATTTTTATTTAATAATAAACTTTTAATAAAAAACTAAAATTAATTTTTAACAATAAACTAAAAGTTTTTAATTCTTGAAAATAATATATATATATATATATATATATATATATATATATATACATATATATATATATATATATATATATATATATATATATATATATAATAATTTATTATTAAATTAATTAAATTTAAATTAATTTATTTTAAAATAATACTTATCGATGTATTCAGATAATTTTAAAATATATACATCTAAATGAGAAACATTAACAAAAGAACAAGTTTGCTCAAGTGGTAAAAGACTTTCACTATAGGAGAAAAGGTTGTGGGTTTCGCTCCTATTGATTGCATTTTTTTATTTATATTTTCTTCTTTTATAGTTTCAAAGTTTTATAAAAAAAAAGTTATGTGGAATTAAAAATAAATGAAAAAATTATAATAATACATCTACTTCATTGTATTATCATCAATATAAATGAAAAAATATTTTTAATAAAACTCAATCAGCCCATCACATAGTAGTTGTTGCTGGGTCATTTGTCTACAAAGTCTAAAACGACAAAATCTTCAGATGGCAAGATTAAATTTACATTATTTATTTTATAAAGGGTAAATCAGAATTCAGAAGTCGTCTATATGACAGAGACAAAAGTGTCATTAACTCTTTAATATTTAATTTTTTAAATTAAGATAATAGAGACAAAATTAAAAAAAAAAAGAAAAAGTATAAACTATTTGAATCAGATTATAAAAAAAATTATAAATCAGTAAAATAAAATACGAGTTTGAGATTTTTTTTTTTAAAGTTTTGATATTCAATCTTAAGACAATTAATTCAATGAGATCAATTTCACCATTTTTTTAACTGTAGATAATTTAAAGTTAGAGTAAATTAATTTATATGTGTTGACCTATCACAAAAATGATTAACATATATCGAGATTCAAATTTATTAGAGTCGGCCTAGCACTATTTTTTTTTTGTTTGGTACGTGAATTTAAACAGTGGGCAACTCAAGATTCGATTGATAGACCGTGACATCATATTAGAATTTAATTTAATTCATCTTTACAAAATTGACTTGTAAGGTGATGAGTGTCACACTCTATATAAACTCTCTAAATGATCTATCTTCAACAAATAAGAGAATTGAAATTTTTTCAATAGAACTTGAGATCTTAAGAAGAGATCGGCTAAGCCTTTAAACTTTTTTAACGGGTGAGCTTTTAAGTGATATCAAGTATTAAACACATGTATTTGAAGTAGTTTTTTTGTTTTGGTCGGGTTTTTTAGAAAGAAGAAAGCAAAGTTGGGAAGGAAGGTTGCTTTTGGTTAACGGTTTGTTGGAGCATCTGGTTATTGAGGAACGGTGTTGTGTTTAAAAATTTAGCGTGTATAGTTTCGGATTTTGTGTGGAATATTAAAATGTTGGCTTGAAGATGGTCTTTTACAGGAAAAATTATTAATTCTAACGATAACTTTTATGAATTTTGCAAAGATCCTTTGTATTATTTAAGCGTAACTTTCAGTTGGTTGATAATTTTTCCTTCGTGTCTAGGGTTTGCTCTTGAATTTTGTACCCAGGTAAGAATAACCCTAGTACTCTTTATATTCAATTCTTGTTTTAAAAAAGTATTAAACAGATTTTTTTTTTAAATATATGGACTTACAAATATATAAATTACAGATTATAAACTTATAGTAAGAGTCAAATAATAAGAGTCAGAACTTTGGTATAAAAATCTTATAGTAAGAGTCAAATAATAATGCTTATGTTATATTTAATGATATTATTACAACCTTATAGTTAATTAATCTACCAATGGAGCCGGCCATAGCCTGTACAATATAAGAAAACAAAATTGTTTGTATACATTACAAATTAAACAAGGAAACAATGAGTTGAATTAATGTGTAGTTATAAGATTCACGAGAAAATGAACATTACATGACCAATTTTGAAGAGCAATATTGTGCAACTACGACAGTTACACTCTAGTTTCTATTTCTTCATAAAATTATGAAAAGGTTGCTTGAAACAAACCTTATGAGTTACCCCACGTCCAACAACCATGTCACTGCAAACTCATGTGACAATTAAGACAAACATGAGAAAAGTGAGGAACAATAATTTTTACTCCTTCAATTGAGTGGTCCAAACTACATTAAGGGCTTTAAAGAAACTATATCTTTGATCAAAAGCAGTAGTAAAGCCAAACTATATGGTCAGCAACACCCTAAAGATAATTTGTCAAAAAAAAAATATAACAAATTACTTTTTACTGTTAAGTTTTTACGGCAAAACTTATACTGTAACTTATTATTATTATCTAACCAGTGAGGGTTAGTACTAATTAGGGATGGCAATTTGGCTCATCCTCCTAGTGGGTATCTACAAAATTACCCACATCAAGTAGGGTAAAAATTCACAAAAATAGGTACGGGTACGGGCTCGGGTAATTATCCACTTAAATAAGCGGGGATGAGTACGGGTATGGGCACCTTAGCACCCAGTCCGCCCCATATCCGCACAATATATATTTAAATATTTTAATTTATACTATTATTTAAAAATAAATATTCATAAAATTTATAAAAAAAAATCAATTTTGAACTACTACATATTTAATATAAGTCATCATTTATTTCACAATTCAATAATAAAAAATTTAAAAAACTTTTTAATATTTTTAAAAACTTAAAATATTATAATATTTTATACTCGATAAATTTATTTTTATTAGAAATGCGGGTAACGGGTACGAGTACGGGCACTTATATACTCATAGGGGACGGGGACGGGTGTCAATTTTGATACCCAAGCAGATATGGACTCGGGTACGGAGATTTTTTTCAATTGCAAGTATGAGGACGGATACTATAATACCCTACCCATTCCTGCCCATTGCCATCACTAGTACTAATTCAGATTTACAAAACATCTTCTTTTAATTGTCAACGAGCATTGATTCATATGGGAATTTCAATTATACTATTTCAAAAATTATTTTAAAATACTGTTAATATAAATATAAACAAGTACGTTAAGTCTTACGATTTTAAAGAACAAAACGTTCAATTAATTTAAAGAATAATATATGAAAAATATGAAACTAATAAGATGTGAACAGTAATGTTGGCGGTCAAATTGAAATTGCAATATAAATAAATAAAAAATTTTAAATTTTTTATTTATCATTATCATAAGTCTTATTTATGTTTTATGGATTATTTATGTTTTATGGATAATGTTAATTTGTATCTAAAATCACATGTTAAAAAACCATTAAAAAAAGTTTGTGTTGAAAAAATAAATTAGAATTTTTTTAATTAAATTAATATACAATTTATAAAATAAAGTTTTACGTGTAACATAAAATTTCATTTATGAATTTCTTAGTAAGGGTCCTTAAAAAAAGTTAGCCTTTTCCATGTTTCACTTAGCAAGGGTCCTTATTAGCATTTTCCATGTTTCATTTATCTTCCATTTACTTTTCATTTATTTTCACTTAGGTTTGTTTGGTTGAGGGTAAATGGGGGGGAAGGGAGAGGAGGAGAAATAATATTTAATAGTTTTTGTGTTTGGTTCAAATTTTAAGAGAGAGGGAAGAGAGAAGGAAGAGACTAAAATCCCTCCTAATCCACTTTTTGCTTCCCCCAATTTAGAGAGATTTGGAGGAGAGGGGAGGTTTTTCATTTTAATTATAAATATATTTACCCTTATTTTTTTATTTAAATATAAATTTAACTTATTAAAATATTAAAAGTTATATTTTAAACAAATTTTATCTTCCTTTTATATTTCTTGGACTTTTTATATCTACATCTTATTATTATTATTATATGTGTTTAAATCCTTTTATTTTATTTATTATATTTTATTGTTACTTTTTTAATTATTGTAATGCTTTTGTTTATAATAATTTTTGTTAGATTTTATTATATAGGATAATATTTTTAAAATTATATATTATAATCGTTATAATTTTTATAAAAAATTTCACGATGCTCTCTGATTGAATACTTATATTTCGTTAATAAATTTGTATTTGAATTATGAATGATAAATATCATGAGTCTTATCCTAAAATTAGAAGGATAAAAATGTAAATTAGTTTTACAATACCTTCCCTCCCCTTGTGAACCAAACATATTTGTAATAAAATGTCTCCCCTCCCCTCCTCTCCCCTTTCATATTTTGAACCAATCATATATATAGTTAAAATCTATCCCTTCCCCCTCCCCTCCCCTCTCCTCCCCTCGATTGAACCAAACGGACTCTTATGAAAGAAAGATATGAGTTAGGGTAATTTAATATATATATATATATATATATATATATATATATATATATATATATATATATATATATAGTTCATATCCTATGAGAATGTCATTTTTATATAAGAACATGAAAATAAATCTGAATCATTAGATTTTAAAATAAATGGTTGAGATTATGTCTGATTTTTGTTTTTCTCTCTCCTCCATTATTAAAATAAATTATGGAAGAGAGAAAAAAAAACTGACACATAATCTCCACAATTTATTTTAAAATCTAATGGTTCGGATTCATTCTCATGTTCTCAAATAAAAATAGTATTCTCATATGATATATATATATATATATATATATATATATATATATATATATATATATATATATATATATATATATATATATATATATATATATATATATATATATATATATATATATATATATTGTACTGGAACAAAAAATAGTTGAAGTAGGTGGTGAGAGATCTTGAACCGATGATGGTGATCTCCGATGTGACAACACATGGTAGATCTGCATGGTTAACACACTAACGTCTAAGTCAGTTCAAGATTTAAGATGGTTGTAATGGAAAGTGGAGATCAGAGTGTACTTTACTTTTCGCGTGAAATAACTTTTATATCGTGGATCATTTGGTCGACGCAAAACAATTACCCCCAAGACTTATCGAGCATGTAGAGAGTCGGGGAAGCCTTTAGCAGTCGAGGTCGGTCTTCAAGAAGATTGTTTCATGTCATCACCCTAAGTATACAGGTTAGGGTATGATTCCCTTACTTATGGTACTTAAGTATCTTTTGCTCTTCGTTATGCTTTATGGGACCGTGTATTTATAGCCTTTGAATCTGCGCCTTATTCATGATCTGAACCATTGATTTTTGATCGACTCCTTTAAAAAAAATAAGGCCATATGCCACTGGGTAGTTAGCCTTACCTAATGATCGGCCCAGGGTTCTCACAAAGTTAATATATATATATATATATATATATATATATATATATATATATATATATTATCATTATCATAAGTCTTACTTATGTTTTATGGATAATCTTAACTTATGTCCTAAAATCATATGTTAAAAAATCATAAATAAAAAAGTGTGTATATTAAAAGAATAAATTATAAATTTTTAATCAAATTAGCATTCCAATGTCCAAGTTAATTGAAGATTCAAAAAGGTTGTATTAGAAAGTGGATATTAGAGAATGTACCTGGTTTTTTTTTTACGTGAAATGACTTTATACCGTGGGTCATGTGGAGTGGATTTTAATTAAAGCAAACCTAAGCTATTTGTGCTTTTAGCCGACCCACAACAGTTGCCCCCAAAGCTTGTCGGGCATGTAGAGAGTCAGGGAAGCCTTTAGCGGTCAAGGTCGGTCTTCAAGAGTGTTGTATGATTTTACCGGGGAGTGAAACATTTGACGCTAGTTAAAAAGGTAGTGAAGGACAAATGAATTAAATGTTGTCCTGTCACTGAATTGTTTCACTCCCTGCTTTCAGGATGTCACCATAGGTATATAGGCTAGGGTATGATTCCCCTGTTAGAAGAAGATTTGTTCATGTCATATATCCTTTGAGTTTTGATGATAACAAAGTATTGAAAGAACAATGGTGTTATCTAATGGGTGTTCTAAGTGTGCATGTTCTAAAGCTTAAAGAAGAAAATATTGAGAATCTGACACAAGGACTCATTTGAGAGAAGATAAGTTATTGGCTTCTGGTGGTTCAGAATCTGAAGAACGTTCTTTAATTAAAGTTTGATAATATATGTTTGCATAGACTCTGAAGCTAAAGGCCTCAGCATCAGAAAAGCAATATATTGTCTCTAAACTTATTGAATGTATCTGCTTCTGGTGATCATTCAGAACTAGTGATACAGCTAAGTTATCCGTACAGTAGAAAGCAAGCTACAATGTCAAATCAGTTTGTCGGATAGAGTTTGTGTTCACAAGGCTCAAGAAGAGTTGACATGCTTTACGGATATCTACTCTCAACGGATCTATAGTACAAGATCATAAGAAAGACACAATGGTTAAACAAGTTATACAATGGATCAAGATCTTTTGGTGTATCTATCTTCAACGTCTCTTATACTATAGAGTAACAAAGACACTTGTACAAGTTATATCTTCTCAACAGATCTATAGTACAAGATCACAAGAAAGACACAATGGTTAAACAAGTTACATAATGGATCAAGATCTTTTGGTGTATCTATCTTCAACGTCTCTTGTACTATGGAGTAACAAAGACACTTGTACAAGTTATCTCTTCCAACGACTATTCCTCTGAAACTGCTATATAAGTAACTGAAAGATTCAAGATGGATTTTCAACAAGGAACAAAGAAAATAAAGAAGAAGAGACAAGAAGGCTTCTATCGGAATGGAAGAATAACAAGATCAACAATAACAACACAATTGAGTATTCATAAATTATGTTATATGTTGTAAATTGTACAAAGCCTAAGATTTATTAAACATTGAATATCTTAAAATCTTAAGTGTTGTGATCTTTGTTATGGTTATTACCTTGTACCTATTATTATGTATCAAGTACACCTTGTTCTCTATTATGCTAAACAAGTTATTTAGTAGTTTAGATAAAGTCTCTTATTGTGTGCTTGAGCATCAAAGTCTCTTACTGTTAAGCTTGATCCAAGTAAGTCTCATGCTATATGCTAGAGTATTGAAGTCTTGATCAGTTGTTGATTAAGCAAGAAAGTCTTGTAGCGAGGGTCTGAGCAGAAGTTTTGATCCTGGAAGGCTTGAGCAAGGAAGTCTTGAATCCATGGGATTTAAGCAGGAAGTCTTGGACTGCAGGTCTAAGCAAAAGTCTTGGATTCATGGAATCTAAGCAGGGAAGTTGTGGACCAAGGGTCTGAGCAGAAGTCTTGAACCTGAGGGGTTTAAGCAAGGAAGTATTGGATTCGTAGAATCTAAGCAGGAGGTCTTGGGATGAGGATCTAAGAAGGAGTCTTGAACCTGAGGGGTTTAAGCAGGAAGTCTCAGGCCGAGGGTCTAAGCAGAAAAGTCTTATGCTTAAGTGCATAAGCAATTATAATCATGTTTTCATTATAGTGAAAAATCTCTTGTGTTGCAAGGGGACTAGACTACTCTTAGTTTGGGAGAAACCAATATAAATCTTTGTGTGTTCTGTTATTATTTATTTGCTTCTGTTATTATTCCGCTGCAATTAATTATCAGAATTTGAGCAGTGGTTTAGAATCTGAACTCTGTTCAAAACCAAAGTAAAGAAACAAATAACACAATTCAACCCTCTTTCTTGTGTAATTTTCTCACCTTCAGTTGGTATCAGAGCATGGTCTGTGCATAACACTTAACAGTGTTACAGATAAAGATCCAATGAGAAAAATATGTCTGCTGAAGACTTTCCTTCAAGAAGGAATTAAGTACTATATGAAAAATATTACTTTGTTAATCCTACCATATTCAGGGGTGACTTCGCTAAATTTAAATGAAGGAAAAAGGCAAAATATATTCTTATATAATTGGTCTTGATAAAAGGGTTTTGATGAAGGTCTATAGAATACCCTTGAGAAAGGTATTACTATAGAATTTGATGGTGTAGGGATGATCTATGATAGAAAATCTCTCACACCAGCTCAAAAGAATATATATAGAAATCATCTTGGAGTTAGATGCATTCTAGTAGGTGCTCTATCTCATTCCTAGTATATCAACATCATTTATATGTCTAATGCTCAAACTATCTTTGAATCCTTGTGTTCTAATTTGAAGGGACCCGGGTATAAGCTTATCTAGTTACACTTCATTTAATCTTTCCAAGCAAATTCTGAGAAGCCTGCCTGCTAGAGTCAAACCAAAAAGTCACATCTATTCAAGAAGTCAAAAACTTGAGTAGACTGAGTCTTGAAGGTTTAATTAACATTCTTCAAAGTAAATAAATGGAATTAGATGAAAAAAAGTCGTCAAAGAGATCACCCTTCCTCAAGCCTATTGAAGAAAATTCCTATGGAATGTCTGATGATGAGGAATTGACCTTCCTTATCAGAAGATTCTATCAGCTGGCTAAATGGAGTGATATCTGTTGATGGGAGAGTAACTTCAGGAGCTACTGAAATATTTGTATTTCAATTGATTATCCCAATCTTAAGAACAAGGAGAAAAACTACCAGACAAAAAAAACCAAAAAGAAAAATGTCAGAGATTTTCAAATCATATTCTAATGAAGCTGACATAGTTCAGGATTCAAAATCTGATGAAAAAGTATTCTGGCACTGCTGGCCATTACTTCTTCTGAAGAAGCATCTGAATCTAGAAATAAATCAATTATTGAAGAGAAAGAGGTATCGACGAATCCATCTTGGCTGCACGAGGAGTATGCATCTCAAGATAAAATATTAAGTGACTCCATTGCTCTTAAGAAAATTGAAGGCTGTCATAGAATTTGTGTTAAAGGACAATTCTGTGAGAAACCTTTCATTTATTCTTTTATTTTCTGGAAATACTAAGACAGTGCTGAAAACTTATTTTATGCCAACCTTTGATAGCAAACACTTTATGTTTCTATGCTAGTCAAAAATTTCAATATCAATGATTATGAAGTCAATAGACTCAATGTTCGAGCTGCAGTATAGCGGCAAGAAGCAAAAGATTTGGAAGAATTCCCTCAGGGTTTCTATCATCTCCACAGGGATCAGTGCGAGGGAAAGAATGTCGTTCAACATTCTCCACGTTTCTAAGCTTGGTTTTAAATGGTAAATGCAAAAAGTAAAACACATGAACATGTAATTAAAGTACGGGAAATAATTCATCAGGAATTGTATTTTATTTTACCCATCAAGTACTAAAAAACCTATCAATCAACTGTATGCCACCTAAATCATTCGTCAATATCATCACGTACCGCTCACAACAAAGGTTATGTCTAACGCAAAGTCGAGAGAAAAACTGTATCGTCTCATTGATGATGTCTCACACAACTTAACAACACGAAGCATTAAGAACCGATACCCACACGAATATTAGACCTAAATCTAACAGATGCTCATCTTAGATCGAGTTCGAACCGTATATGTCTATAGCAATCCAAACCCATTAAGATAAACATTAAAATCAAAGATTAACATCGATAAAGATTTGCAAAAGAGATTTTATACAGCGATAAACAAATGTACATACAATAAAAGTAAACATACATACAACACCCCCAACAAATAGAAAATACATAGAGAAGAAGGAAGAAGAACAAACATCTCTTGGTTTATCAACGCCGATTGAAGCAAATTCGACTCCGAATCGTCAAGATGCACAATCTAATGTTGTTTCTGAGCTTATTTCCACAAAGAATGTTGGTGATGGAGTTGGGAGGGAAAATCCCCAAAACCATACCCTAAACATCTGAATGAAATGTATTTATACAAGCTGAGTTTTACAGACCCGACTGAGCGCACTCAGATCGCGCTAAACGCGATCCCACTTAAAGTACTATCAAACCGACATAAAACGCGCTAAGCGCGGTCGCGAAAACTAAAAGTCCCAGCCTCTGCCAAGCACTCTCCCAGCGCGCTGCAAGTGGCACTAAGCACGAATAACAGGCAAAATTTTCCAAAATTGGCTTCTTGAAGCATCCCTCTTGGCTCAAATGGGTCCATATTTCAACCATGCATTATCACCTATAAAAATAGATGAAAAACTATCAAACTCATTGATACGTACATGAAAACACAATATATACAACAATATGTAAATTATACAAAAATTACACAAAAATGGGGGATTTTTAACGGAAAACAAACGATTAAAGTCGTTGAGTGCTAATTATTCACACTCAAAATAACAACAATTTAGCATACAACAAACTCTCCCCAACTTAAACTTGTTTGTCCTCAAACAAGAATCAATCAACTCAAAGAAACAAAAGCAATTATCAAAAATTCATGCTCAACAAGTTTTTACAAACGGAAACAAATGTATAGTACAAATATCAAAAGTACACACAAAGCAATGCTTACCATTAAACTACAACGACCCAATGACTATGAAACAAATTCTAAGTACAAAACACGTGTCAAAAATTCTAAAACAATACAAATGTTCAAGAATGAATCACACCTAACGCACAAATTTATCAAGGGATGAAAAACAAACATGAGGGACAAACTCACACACATAAATCTTGCTAACAAAAATTCAAATTATGCATTCATCTAAAAAAAACTCATATTGAAAGTATAACAGCAAAAATCACAAGGGCTTTAAGGGTTGTAATGTGGCCTGAGTAACAAACAATTGTTTATCTCAAGGTAAAAGAAACAAAAACTTGCTTAATCAAATGAGAGTGATCATTTCTCACAATTTCAAGCATTCACAAATTCCAACCACCTTTCTCTCTTTTCCAAGTTGTTACACCATTCCACACAACTTATTAACACAACACTATTTTATTTTTTTCTTCTTTTTCAATGCTTTTTCCTTTTTTCTTTTCTTTTTCTTTTCTTTTTCTTTTCTTTTTCACTTTTTTTCTTTCTTAATGTTTTTCTTTTTTCTCAACCACATAGCAACCAACCTTTCTTTTCCTCAACTTGAATACAACCAATTATGTAAAGTGAGTACTCCCAAACTTATTAGGCAAGGGTAAAAATTCAAATAACAAGTCATAGTTATGGTTCAAGAAAAATATTAGAATCCATATAAAATTGAACTCAACACCAACATGGATTCTAACAAATGCTCAAAGGGGTAAGCAAATTCTCACTCACTTACAAGGTAGATTGACTATTTAGTCGAGTGGTTGTGCTCGAAATTAAACAAAATGCCTTGATCATTTTAGTGCTATCATACAAACAACACAAATACAAGATTAAACATAGTTCAAACAAGTTAAATAATAAAGTTGGTCTCCATTCAATTTAGTAAACAATGGAAAAGTTCCTCACATTGGGCTATGAACTAAAGTGATTCAAAATTGAACAAAAGATGCAAGAGAATAAATGTCGTTTAAGTTGTACAAAGCCTAAGGTTCACAAACATGTTATGTTCTAGAAAAGCAATAAACACAAACCTTAATAATGCAACTCTATTTAAAGTTTTCACACTACCATAACATTTACTTGTTGAACATTCAAACTTGAACAATCACAACATGTCTCCTCAAGCTAATCGGAAAAAAAAAACTTGAGAACAAACACAAAAAATTTCTAACAACCTAACAAAATCAAGTAAAACTAACAAAACATAAAACAACAAAATAAGTGAAAATGGATAAGAGAATAAGAGATTTTTCTTTGCAAAACAAGGCGCGCTAAGAGTCCTATACACGCACTAACTATACTACTAAATATAAAGATATACAAACTCAAAAATTGTTGGGTTGCCTCCAAACCAGCGCTTGTTTCACGTCGTAAGCTCGACACCTTATTTACGTACAAGCTCCTCCACGTTTCCTCGTTCACCAGTAGATACCAAATAAACCTGCAACACTTGAGCAAACGTAAACGAAAAATAAAAATATGCACAAACACATAAACAAACATGATGGACAACACATATATACAAAGATGGAAAACAAAAGCAAAACACACATATATACAATTATGTACAAAGCCTAGAAATATAGAAACTATCGCAATGCGATTCAATATCAAAACCAATCCCCGACAACGACGCCATTTTGTTCGAGCTGCAGTATAGCGGCAAGAAGCAAAATATTTGGAAGAATTCCCTCCGGGTTTTTATCGTCTCCACAGGGATCGGTGCTAGGGAAGGAATGTCGTTCAACAATCTCCACGTCTCTAAGCTTGGTTTTAAATGGTAAATGTAAAAAGTAAAACATATGAACATGTAATTAAAGTATGTGAAATAATTCATCAAGAATTGTACTTCATTTTACCCATCAAGTACTAAAAAACCTATCAATAAATTGTACGCCACCTAAATCACTCGTCAATATCATCACGTACCGCTCACAACAAAGGTTATGTCTAACACAAAGTCGAGAGAACAACTGTATCGTCTCATTGATGATGTCTCACGCAACTAAAAAACATGGAGCATTATGAATCGATATCCACGTGAATATTAGACCTAAATCTAACAGTTGCTCGTCTTAGATTGAGTTCGAACCGTATATGTCTATAGCAATCCAAATCCATTAAGATAAACACTGAAATCAAAGATTAACATCGATAAAGATTTGTAAAAGAGATTTTATACAACGATCAACAAATATACATACAATCAAAGTAAACATGCATACAACATCCCAACAAATAGAAAATACATATAGAAGAAGGAAAAAGAACAAACATCTCTCAGTTTGTCAATGCAGATTGAAGGAAATTTGACTCCCGATCATCAAGATGCACAATCTAATGTTGTTTCTGAGCTTATTTCCACAAAGAATGTTGGTGATGGAGTTGGGAGCGAAAAATCCCCAAAACCATACCCTAAAAATCTGAATGAAATGTATTTATACAAGTTAAGTTTTGCAGACTTCACTGAGCGCACTCAGATCGCGCTAAGCGCGATCCCACTTAAAGTACTATCAAACCGACATAAAACGCGCTAAGCGCGTCCCTGTCCCGCTAAGCGTAGACACGAAAACTAAAAGTCTTAGCCTCTGCCAAGCACTCTCCCAGCGCGCTGCAAGTGATGCTAAGCGCGAATGACAGGCAAAATTGGCATCTTGAAGCATCCCTCTTGGTTCAAATGCGTCCATACTTCAACCATGCATTATCACCTATAAAAACAGATGAAAAACTATCAAACTCACTAATATGTACATGAAAATGCCATATATGCAACAGTATGTAAACTATATAAAAAGTACACAAAAACAAGGGATTTTTAACGGAAAACAAACGAGTAATGTCGTTGAGTGCTAATTATTCACACTCAATATAACAAAAATTTAGAACTCAACACTCTATCCAAGGCAATGAAATCAAAGACTCTGCTAAGAACAAGATTTTGTTAAGTGCCATAACTCATCCTAGACTTTGTTCCGGAATGAATCTTGGTACTAATATCATACTAAGGCATGAAGTAAAAGAAATCCTTTTAGGACTAACATTTGTGGACCCACGGAAATATGGGTACCAATATCCAAAATTGTATTTGCTGCAGATATCACAGAAGAAAGGAGCAAGGATCTTCCATGATACTTGATCAAAGGTTGCTTACAACATTTAATGGAAGAAATGCCTACACACCAAACTCAAGAGCTGAAGGATGCAAAAGTATAGAGTTTGGAGAAGAAAGTTGAATCATTAGTTTGACTGCCATTGACTCAGAATCCACTCGAGATAAAATTCAGATTCCCTGGTCAAATCTGAATACTCATATGAAGCTTGACCAAGAAAAACAAAAAAAAAGGTAAATTTTGTTCCTTTACTTTTGCAAACTTCTTGACTCAATGAACTATTTAAGTATGAGTGGATACAAAGTCTCTGTTAGATCTCTAGAGAAATTTGGTTTATTAAACAACAAAAGAATCTTCAGACATCTTTGAAAAGAAATTATGTTGTATTTGATTGTACTGAATATGTCATTAACTAGAAGATGATCATTTTATGGAAACAGTATTCTCACCGTTTGTGATAATACTACTTCTAGTTAGTGGTCAAGGAAACCAATTCAATATTCTTGAATCAAGCATGACTCTAGTTTCAAGAGAAAATGCTTAACTCTAAATAAAATATCAAAGATTGATGATTAACAGAAGATGTCTCACTCGAAGTCTAATCTTACTAGACTCTTATGACAAATAGCTTATGAAAAATTATTAGTCTCTGAGATTCAGAAAATGAATCTTTACTTCTGATGAAGCAGTTTAACTAAGAATTATTTTAAAATCCTTCTCTTACTTAAACTTCCATAAAGTTGAAAATCATTTAGTGTATTCACGAAGTCTGTTGGGTAAGGACCCTTGGGTAATGATTTTTTCTTATTTTATACGTCTATGGTCTTTATCCCTTACCTTTGTGAAACATGATTTCGTGTCACCTTTTTTGTCCCTTTAACAAGATTCTTATTCCTCTGTGTTCAGAATCTTGTTCAAATCTTTTCTTATTATTTGTTTTTCTTTTGTGTGTTGAGCAAACCAATCCTAAGATGAATTGTCTAGTTAATTCTTCGCCGAATCAACTATTGTCATCAATGAAAAGTTTGTGAATTTTGAAGAGCTACTTGATGAGTGCTAAATTGTTGTGAATTTAAGTGTGAATAATTAGCACTCATAGGCTTAATTCGTTTACTTTTCATCAATAAACCTCAACTTATATGTAAATATGTACATATTGTGTATACCGTGCGTTATCATGTAAATATAATTTATTTTGATTATTTTTTTATCTCTTTTTGTGGGTATTCAAGCTGGTATTTAGTCACTGTCTTATAGAGCATTGAATAAACTTTCCAACGCTTCTGACGTGTGTAAATTGGAGTTACGGTTCTCAAGTTATGGTCGAAACAAGAGTTGATTTTTCTCATATCTGCCATGGTCTCCGGGCGAGCCCTAGGTCGCCGGGCGAGTCAGGGGCGACCCAGAGGTGTGTAAAAGCATTATAGAGGCAGTAGCAAAGGCTGCCATGGTCGCCGGGAGAACCCTAGATTGTTGGGCGACGACGGGATTTCAATTTTGCTTATAAATTCATTTTTACAAATTTTTAGGTATGGTTTTGGGAACTTTTAACCCCAACTCCATCAAAAAAATTCTTTGTGTAGAGTAGCTTAGAAACAACATTAGAGGTCGCATATCGATGATCCGAAGTTGGAATTGCATCACTTTGGTGGACATGGCAAGAGATTCTTCTTCATCTTCCTTTTTCTCTTTGTACCTTTCTTGTTGGGGTTTTGTATGTAAGTTTACTTTGATAGTATGTATATTTATTGATCATGGCGTTGTATATGATCTATTTTATGAATCTATATCGATGTCATCTTTGTTTTCTTGCTTTATGTTTAGATTTGAACTGTTATAAACATATACTCTTCAAATCCAGAACTAGGATGAACATCTGTTAGATTCTAGACTCTAGACATAGATTTAGATCTAAAATTTGTGTGGGTATCGATTCTTAATGCTCCGTGTTATGCAGTTATGTGAGACATCACCGATGAGAAAATATGGTTGAACTCTCTATGGAAGTTTAGACACGAACCCTGTTGTGAGTGATATGTGATGACACTGACGAGTGATTTAGGTTGTGTATAATTGATTGGAAGATTTGTGTATTAGATAGGTGAATGAACGTTATTCCTTACGAGTTCTCTATCGTACTTTATTTACTTATTTATATGTTTTACTTTCCGCTTTTTACTCTTTTAAACCATTCAAATCCAAGCTTAGAGACGTAGAAACTGTTGAATGACATTCTTTCCCTGGCAATGATCCCTATGGCGATAAAACCCGGAAGCTTAGAGACATAGAAACTGTTGAACGACATTCTTTCCATGGCAACGATCCCTGTGGAATCGATAGAACCAGGAGGAAATTCTTCCAAATCTTTTGCTTCTTAGCGCTATAATGTTGTTCAAACACTACTTAAGCAAGATTTTAACTTCTGGAAGATTGTTTATGAACAAGGTTGGAATGGATACTTTGATATACTTTGTGGTTTTACTTATCCAAATCTTGTTAAAGAATTTTGGGTTAAGGCTTCCATTGTTGGGCTAAATTATGAGTATGCTATTCTTTCCAAGGTTTCTGGTGTTTCTATAACAGTAACCTCTAAGACGATTGCTAATGTAATCAACTGTGAGGAGATTGGAGAAATCCCAGGTACTCTTATTTGGGAAACCATCTTCCTAAATGGCATACTTTTGTAGATCCGTCAAACCTTTCTCTGGTCTCAAATCTTCGTCCTGATGCAATTATTTAGAATCAGATTCTGAACTCAAACTTGCTACCTAAGGACAAGGATCTATACCTTGTGGACTCTATTGAAAAAGATTTGCTACTTTTTCTCAACTCAGACTTGCAGATTAATCTTCCTCAAATTATGTTTGACTATATGAAGAAAACTCTTTCATCCTTTCACAAGGGAAAGACATTCTTCATTCCTTACATATGAGTTATTTTTGATCTGCTGATCCAACAAGGATTTGTCATAAGTTCAAAGGACGATTCTTCTAAAATCTGGAGAGAAAAGCTTGAAGCTGTCTATGAGAGATTTTGATGTTGGGTTTCTGCAAATATATGCCTTGTAATTGTTAAACATCTTGTATTAAGCAATCTTTTTGTTAAAAAATTGTTCATTGTTCTTGTTCATATTCTTGTGTGTCTTAGCTGTTATATGTGCATTTTTTATGTTGTTTAGAGAACAAAAAAATTAGGACTAAAACTTAAAAAACTTGCAACATACTCATTGAAAGATTAAAATCTAATACATATTATTAAAAAATTTCTAGACATTTTGATCAGTTCCAAGGAATTCCTTAGGCTCACCTGACATATATAGACTGTTTAAATAATTTTCCCAATATTCCTTTGCAAACTCAACAACTTCCTTCCTCTGAAGATTCTTGCGTTTTGACGTGGAATTTTTTTTCTTCTTTGTGTCTCAACAAAGGTTGCTGGAGATGTATGTGCCTCTGAAGAAATCCTCTTGCTTGAAGATGCTTCAGTTGCTACATTCTTCTCGTTTGCTTGAGTTGTTGCATTCAGTATTGCTGTCTTTCTAAAATCTCTCTTTGGAACCTAGATTTGCTTCTGCTTATACATTTTTGGTGTTCTAAAGATTAAGTGATTCAAAAAGTTAGTTTGTTGAACGTTTTATAGTGACTATTCATATTTTATCTTGAGTGTTTAGAGTTTCAATATTGATTAGTCAAATCAATCTTTTAATGTTTGACTCTTGGGAAATGATGTCCAGTATATAATCCTAATAAAGATTCTCTTAAGACAATTGTAATTGTCATCTTAACAGTTATCTGTTAGTTTTATTATTTCATCATTTCGTCCTTTTACTTCGTTTATATATTTGTCAAAAAAATCCAAGGGAAAAGTAAAAATTGTACTTATGCAAATTTAATAATGGTCAAAACATTTTTTCATTAATAAAAAAAAGGAAGGATTACACAAAGGATATAGGATATTAAGGTTAAACTAATCTAAGTCCTCTAAAGCCTTACGACCCACCCCAGTTTCCCCAATTAATATCAGGCTCATCCTCATCCTCACAGTCAGAGATAACTATCCGAAATGCCATCTTATCTATGTTCTTCTTTTCTTCTTTTTCTTCATTGACTTCTTCTTAGGTTTCATAGCAGTAATTGATGGACCTGCTTTAAAAGGCCTTGTTACTGCTGATGATGAACCCGCCTCAGAAGACTTTAGTAGAGTAGATGAGGATCCAGTTTCAGAAGCTTCAGAACTTGCTGGTTTCCGAAGACTTTGCGTCTCCCAACTAGTAATATCTTCTGAAATTTCTGTTATGACTTAAATGTTGGTGCTTTCAGATGTTGCTTCCATGAATTCTCTAAAGGATGTTGATGAAAATGACTTATGATTCGGTTGCTTTTATAGTGGAGTATGGGTAACCCAAACGATGGAATAAAATCCTTTTCCTGATCCTTGTAAGTGTTACGACTAATAACTATTAAAGATGCACTATACAAGCTTTTAATGCTCTCTACTACTTGAATCGTTTTCTCTTCCTTGGGAACTGATCACGTAATGATGATCTGCTTTGAATTTATGAATGTATTTCTTTCATTTTTTCTTTCTTTTTGATGTGACAAAAGGGGAGAAAGATAGAGAATTATTTAATAAAGAATCTGAACCCATTTAGTTTTAATGTTGTTTATTTTAATTATTTAAAATTATGTTATTTCTGTTATTTCGGTTATTACCCGGGAAAAATATTTTAGTTTTCTTGATAGTAGAACTTAGGTGGAGCTTACAAATCTCAACTTTGGACTATTAGACTCAGGGGGAGCTTAAAAACCTCAGACTCTGATGTTGCCAAGTAAATTAAAATATATTTTAGTTTTCTTGTATATAGAGCTTACAAATCTCAACCTTGGACTATTAGACTCAAAGGGAGCTTACAAACCTCATACTCCGATGTTGCTAAGAAAATTAAAATAGCTCAACATTGACATATTTTAGTTTTCTTGAATATAGAACTTATCGGGAGCTTACAAACCTCATTCTTTGACTATTAGACTCAGGGGGGCTTACAAACCTTAGACCCTGACGTTGCCAAGAAAATTAAAATAGTCCAACATTGTTCTTTAAATACTTATGATTTTTGTCATAAAAAAGTAGGAGATTGATAGAGCAAGATTTGTTCATGACATATATCCTTTGGGCTTTTATGATAACAAAGTATTGAAAGAACAATGGTGCTATCTAATGCGTGTTCTAAGTTTGCAGGTTCTTAAGCTTAAAGAAGAATATATTCAGAATTTGATACAATGACGCATTTGAGAGAAGTTAAGTTATTGGCTTATGGTGGTTCAGAATCTGAAGAACGTTCTTTAAGTGAAGTCTGATAATATAGGTTTGCGTAGACTCTGAAGTTGAAGGCCTTAGCATCAGAAGAGCAATATATTGTCTCTAAACTTATTGAATGTATCAGCTTCTGGTAATCATTCAGAACCAGTGATGAAGCTAAGTTATCCGTACTGCAGAAAGCAAGCTACAATGTCAAATCAGTTTGTCAGCTAGAGCTTGTGTTCATAAGGCTCAAGAAGAGTTGACATGCTTTACGGATATCTACTCTTAATGAATCTATAGTACAAGATCACAAGAAATACATAATGGTTAAATAAGTTACACAATGGAACAAGATCTTTTGGTATATTTATCTTCAACGTCTTTTGTACTTTGGAGTAACAATGACACATGTACAAGTTATCTCTTACAACGGCTATTCCCCTGAAACTACTATATAAGTAGATGAAGATTCAAGATGGATTCTCAACAAAAATAAAGAAGAAAATCCAAGAAGGATAGAAGCGTTCCACGTATCTATCAGAATGGAAGAATTGCAAGATCAGCAATTGCAACACAATCTAGTATGCAGAAATTCTGTTATATGTTGTAAGTTGTACAAAGCCTTAAGATTTCTTAAACATTGAATATCTTAGAAATATTAAGTGTTGTGATCTTTGTTATGGTTATTACCATGTACCTTTGATTATGTATTAAGTACACCTTGTTCTCTATTCTACTAAACAAGTTATTTAGTAGTTTAGATAAAGTCTCTTGCTATGTGCTTGAGCATCAAAGTCTCTTGCTGTGAAGCTTGAGCTAAGTAAGTCTCATGCTATGTGCTAGAGCATTGAAGTTTTGATCATTTGTTGATTAAGCAAGAAAGTCTTTGACCGAGGGTCTGAGCAAAAGTCTTGAGCCTGGAGGGCTTGAGCAAGGAAGTCTTGAATCTGTGGGATTTAAGCAGGAAGTCTTGGACTGCAGGTCTAAGCAGAAGTCTTTAATTCGTGGAATCTAAGTAGTGAAGTCTTAGACCAAGGGTCTGAGCAGAAGTCATGAACCTAAGGGGTTTAAGCAAGGAAGCCTTAGATTCGTGGAATCTAAGCAGAAAGTCTTGGGCTAAGGGTTAAGCTAGAAGTCTTGAACCTGAGAGGTTTAAGCAAGAAGTCTCGGGCTGAGGGTCTCAGTAGAAAAGTCTTATGCTTAAGTGCATAAGCAACTATAATCATGTTTTGATTATAGTGAAAAATCTCTTGTGATGCAAAGGGATTGGACTAGTCTCAATTTGAGAGGAACCAATATAAAACTCTGTGTGTTTTGTTGTTATTTATTTACTTATGTTATTATTCCGCTGCAATTAATTATCAGAATCTAAACTGTGGTTTAGAATCTGACCTATATTCAGAAGCAAAGTAAAGAAACGGATAACACAATTCAACCCCCTTTCTTGTGTATTTTTCTCACCTTCAGTTGGTATCAGAGAATGGTCTGTGCATAACACTTAACAATGGACAGATAAATATCCAATGAGAAAAATATTTCTTCTGAAGACTTTCCTTTGAGAAGGAATCAAGTACTATATGAAAAATATTACTTTTCTAATCCTACCATATTCACGGGTGACTTCGCTGGATTTAAATGATGGAAAAAGGTAAAATATATTCTTATATCATTGGTCTTGATAAAAGGGTTTTGATGAAGGTCTATGGAATACCCTTGATAAAGGTATTACCATAGAAGTTGATGGTGTAGGGATGATCTATGATAGAAAATCTCTCACACCAGCTCAGAAGAAGCTTTATAGAAATCATATTGGAGTTAGATGCATTATGGTATGTGCTCTATCTCATTCTGAGTATATCAACATTGTTGATATGTCTAATTCTCAGACTATCTTTGAATCCTTGTGTTCTAATTTTAAGGGAATCATGTAGACGCTTATCAAGTTACACTTCATCTAATCTTTCTAAGCAAATTCTGAGAAGTCTGCCTCCTATAGTCAAACCAAAAAGTCACATCTATTCAAGAAGTCAAAAACTTGAGTAGACTGAGTCTTGAAGGTTTAGTTAGCATTCTTCAAAGTAAAGAAATGGAATTAGATCAAGAAAAGCAGTAAAAAAGATCACCTTTCCTCAAGCCTGTTGAAGAAAATTCCTATGGAATGTCTGGTGATGAGGAATTGGCCTTCCTTATCAAAAGATTCTATCAGCTAGCTAAATGGATTGTGATATTTGTTGATGGAAGAGTAACTTCAGGAGCTTATGAAATATTCGTATTTCAACTGATTATCCCAATCTTAAGAACAAGGAGAAAATCTATTAGACAAAAAATCCAAAAAGAAAAATGTCAGAGTTCTTTAAAGCATATTCTAATGAAGCCGACATAGTTGAGGATTCAGAATCCGATGAAAAAGTAATCTGGCACTGCTGGCCATTACTTCTTCTGAAGAAGCATCTGAATCCAGGAATAAATTAATTATTGAAGAGAAAAAGGTATCAGCTAATTTATCTTGCTTCAATATTGATAATCAGGAGTCTGCATCTCAAGATAAAATCTTAAGTGACTTCATTGCTCCTAAGGAAATTGAAGGCTATCATAGAATTTGTGTTAAAGGACAATTCTATGAGAAAACTTTCATTTCTTCTTTTGTTTTCCGGAAATACTAAGACAGTGCTGAAAACTTATTTTATGCCAACCTCTGATAGCAAACACTATTTGTTTCTATGCTAGTCAGAAATTTCAAAATCAAGGATTATGAAGTTAATAGACTCAATCCAAGACAATGAAATCAAAGACTCTGCTAAGAATAAGATATTGTTAAGTGCCATAACTCATCCTAGACTATGTTCTAGAATGAATCTAGGTACTACTATCAGACTAAGGCATGAAGTAAAAGAAAACCTGTCATGACTAACATTTGTGGACCCACAAAAGTTTGGGTACCAATATCTAAAATTATATTTGCTGCAGATATCAAGAAGAAAGGATCAAGGCATCTTCCATGATACTTGATCAAAGGTTGTTTATAACATTTGATGTAAGAAATGCCTACATACCCAAACTCAAGAGCTGAAGGATGCAAAAGTATGGAGTTTGGAGAAGAAAGTGGAATCGTTGGTTTGACTGCCATTGACTTAGAATCCACTCAAGACAGAATGCAAATTCCATGGTCAAATCTGAATACTCATATGAAGCTTGACCAAGAAAAACAAAAAAAAATGTATGTTTTGTTCTTTTAATTTTGCAAACATCTTGACTCAATGAACTATTTAAGTATGAGTGAATACAAAGTCTCTGTTAGATATCTAGATAAATTTTGTTTATTAAACAACAAAAGAATCTTCACACATCTTTGAAAAGAAACTATGTTGTATTAGACTGTACTAAATATGTCATTAACTAGAAGATGATCATTTTTATGGAAACAATATTGTCAGTGTTTTTGATAATGCTACTGCTAGTTAGCGGTCAAGGAAATCAATTCAATATTCATGAATCAAGCATGACTCTAGTTTCAAGAGAAAATGCTTGACTCTGAATAGAATATCAAAGAATGATGATTAACAAAAGAATTCTCACTCAAAGTCTAGTCCAACTAGACTCTGATGACAGATAGCTTCTGAAAGTTTGTAAGTCTCTGAGATTCAGAAAGGAATCTTTGCTTTTGATGAAGCAGTTTAAGTAAGAATTATTTTAAAATCCTTGTCTTGCTTAAAATTCCATAAAGTTTAAAATAATTTAGTGTATTCAAGAAATATGCAGGGTAAGGACCCTTGGGTAATGATTTTTTTCTTATTTTATACGTTTATGGTCTCTATCCCTTGTCTTTGTGAAATAATGTTTCGTGTCACCTTTTCTGTCCCTCTGACAAGATTCTTATTCCTCTGTGGTCAAAATCTTGCTCATATCTTTTCTTGTTATTGTTATTTGTTTTTCTTTTGTGTGTTGATCAAACCAAACCTGAGATGAATTCTCGAGTCAATTCTTCACTGAATCAACTAGTTGTCATCAATGAAAAGTTTATGAATTTTGAAGAGCCGCTTAAGCAAGGTTTTAACTTTGGGAAGATTGTTTCTGAACAAGGTTGGAATGGATACTTTGATATGTGTCGCTCCCAGGATTTTCATCCAGGTACAAACGCGAGAGTGGCGTAAAAAAACAGAGTCGCCAGCCGTGTTAATTTATCCCAAGAGAGGGAAAGGGAACACCGCATAAACCTTAGGAAGAGGGAAAGGAATGGTCATCGCAACCATAACTTGGGTTCGAGAGTCGGTTACGCGAGGGGAAGGTGCTAGTACCCCACGCGTCCATCGTACTCGATGGGATCCACACTTGTTGTCTATTCTAAGGGTGAGTTATCCTATCATCTATGGCTGCACTAAAACGGGAAAGGGGAATACTAAGACAGACTCGGTAGGACGTCGACGTCCTAGGCCTACGTACTCCCTTTGTGCAATGGGAAATTCAGAGTCAACGTAGTTCGGACCAAGTTCTTTTTTGTGTTTTTTATGAGCGACGTTAAGTTCGCGTCCGACAGTTAGGGTCGATGCCTGTTTACGACTCAGACGGAAAGTAACGTGCCCTTTTTGAAAATAGCCTTTAGGTTTGACGATCCCGAAGGACAAAAAGGTTTGAAGTTTGTTTGTATTTTTTAGACAGAAGTGACTTGAGTTAGTTTATAAGTTGCATTGCACCAAAGTCTAGAGCACAGGGGCAAATATTTAACGCATCGTCCCAAGACAGGACGCTCGCTAAGCACTCTAGAAAGATGAGAGGAAGCCCCTCATTTCTCATTCCCCATGCTTAAGGCTCGTGCGCAATACATTTTATACTTATTAAGTATTTTAAAGAAGTTTGAGATGAGAAGTGAGAAGACACAAGGGTAACTCTAAAAGGGGACTATGGGTCCTAAAGTTATCATGCATGGGTGACCTACGGTTAGTGAGGTTTGACGACAACCTAAATCCTAAAGGGAAAAGAAGAGAAAAGGAAAGAGTAGGGGTGACCATGGATACTTATCCATACCCTTAAAGAACTTACCTTAGTCCCTGCATAAAAGGTTAGTGAGAAACAGGCACAAGTAAAAGAAATGAGATAGATGGAACCCAAGTAAAGACATACTATGGTGATAACAATCCAAACATGCATAAAGAAGTCAAATGAACAATCCCAACACAATGGCACAAGTGCCTTTTCAAACAGATAATCAGACAAGGTCCAAAGATGCACATGCGAGAAAATCTCAAGTGAAAACAAATCAACAATTAGAGAAATGACTCCTAAAATTCCCAAATTAAATATCAAAGTTTCTCAACCAGAGACAAACAACACTTCAAAAATTCCTGCAAAAATTCAAGATGTTAGTCACTTAAACAATTAGGCAAAGTTCAGGTGAGAGGTGGGATTCAATGTGCCAAAGGGAAGGACCCAAATGCAATATGAAATAAATTTAAAAAAGAAACAAAAATGTTTTTATGCAATAAAATATGTCACCTAACAGATGCAAAAAGAATGGATTAAAAATAAATTATAGATAAGGAGGAATAAAATTTGCAAGTTGGAGTGTGCAAGTGAAACAATTAAGAGAAGAAAATAAGGTAATTAATTAAAACAGATGCCAAAATAAAAATAAAATGAGAAAATAAAATATGGAAAAAATTGAGAAAACTAAAAATAAGTTTCATGATTTTTTGTATGATTTTTAGATGCATAAAAGTAATTTTAGAAATTAAAAATGCAAAGCAAATAATAATGGTAAGAAAAGAAAATGAAAAAAAACAAAGGGGGTGCAAACAGGGAGGAAATACGTTGAAGCAAAACAGGCCTGGAAGAGGGGGGTGCGAAAAATAAAAGCCCAAGGAAATGAGCCCAAAACGCAGCCAATGGAGGAGCATATGAGCGGTCAAAAGTCAGCAGTAAATCTCAGCCAATCGTTCAATCCAACGAACATTATACAGTCAACATAAACAAGAGGGTACTCAAGATCAACGGACGTGATCACTCAGCACATAGTAAACACGTGCTCATGCACCCACACGAACAGGTAGCACACCATGCACCAGCCATGTGCCATGCGTGTGACCTCATTATTGTGGTGTCACCACCACAATCACATGATCAAAAATAAAAAAAGAACAAAGGCTAGGATCTAATGGACACACGGTAGTACTCATGGTTGGCAAGCATGCAATCATAAATTAAAAACATAAAACAGAAATAAAAGTGGCACAATGAAGAGCGTTAGATCTGGCAATGGAGGGCCATAATTGCTTCTCCTTCCTTGAATCCCCCTCGCCGGACTGGTTCACCGGCAGCCGCCGGAGCTAGGGCTCCGGCCACCCTCTCCGGTGAGCTGCGACCCCAAAATCTCTAGAAAATGCGTATGAGTACTCTATTCTGACCAGAAAAACGTGAGGATTCCAAATATCCAATCCAAATTCACAAATAATCAATGAATAATAAAAAACGATGAGAAATATGTTAGGGCATAAAACTTTAAACGCACGGTACAGGCAATATACGCATCCATATTCAAAACAAAATATATCAGCATGATCTATAGACATCACATAACATTTTGCATATCAAAAAGGAGAGTTTCGTGATCATGCAAAAAGTGACTAACCTGAGACGGCACTGTCTGAATCCTTGCTTTTAGCTGCGAATGATGGTTGGGTTGTGTTCTAGAAATCACCAGGAGAAGGTTTGTGGAAGAACTTTGAAGAAACTCCTTGTAGATTGAGAGATCCAATGAATTCAAGAATTAGGGTTGCACTTTCTTTTTCTCCAAAATATCACGTGTCCAAATCTCTAACCAGTGCATGGATAGGTTTATATAGACTAGGGTTTCTTGCTGATCATGAGTTGGGCTTAGGTAATTATTTGCTTTATGAGTTTTTGAATTATTTTGGAATTTTGCATTATGTTGGATACACCTCTCCCATGCATGGATATTTAAATGTTTCATAATAGATCCCTTGCATTTGAATTGCTAATTACACCCATATTGACATTGGGCCTTGAAACTTTATGATTCGTGACTTTTAAACAATTTGGGGTTTTTGAATAATGGCGAATAAATGAAAAATGAACCATAAAACCACTTGATTAAAAGGCCTATAATGATTCTTGAGGAGTACCCTTTAATGTTGGAAAGTGACATGAAGCAATGGAATTAATCATAGGTCACCATGCCAAAGTTTGTGAAAATGGAATCATGAGAAACCCTAAAAACCACCTTGTCTTATTTTGATTATAACTGGAGTTTCACAAATGATATGGAGACCCACTAGTACTTGTTGGAAATAGGAGAAAAATATCTTTAACTTTCATGTTTAAGGGAAATTCATCTGAAGCTTCCTTGATGGTATAAGGTCAGGTTGAAGATAGTGTAGGAACTTGCCCAAAAAGGAAACTTTCAAATTATAGGTCATTTCCAAATTTAGTAACTTTTGCACCAACTCCTGATTCCTGATAAGTATGTATGAAACTTGACCCCTGAAGATCATATGAGGATGTGGGACCTTGAAAACCTTGAAAGGAACCTCAAAACTTCACAGTTGACTTTTCTCCTTTCACTGTCGACTTTTCCCCAAATTCTCTTGATTTTCAATCCATTGGCCAATTGAACTTCTCCTAAACCAAACTGATGGACAACCTCCCATCCCTAGGTACATAGGGACCCAAGGAGTACCATGGAATCAAGTCTTGCCCAAAAAATCAGAGATAAACTAACTTTATAGTAAACCCTAGTTGTGGTACCCTCAGTCGAGGAGGAAATAACACAGTCTCCAAATCCAAATTCCTCTGAATATGATGTGTATCCTCTCCGACAAAGATAAGATATGCCATTTGATGATGATAAAAACCCAAGGAGCTTACCCATTAAAATAATAAACCCAAGAATCTCAAAACCCTAATTCCTGCACTGGTTAGGAGAGAGTGATCCACTTGAGATCCCTTGCCACTTGTGAACTCTTGATGATGTGATGGACCAGATAGGACCTTCTTGAACTGCCTCAAGCACCTTGACCCCATGCTAATGATATGCATACATGATAATGCAAAAATGAAATGAAAACATAAGCCAGTTAGTAATAAAGTAAGGAGGGCAAATTTTGGGGTGCAACAATATGCTCTGTGGTTTTACTTATCCAAATCTTGTCAAAGAATTTTGGGTTAATGCTTCCATTATTGAGCTAAATTTTGAGTATGTTATTCTTTCCAAGGTTTCTCGTGTTTCTATAACAGTAACCTCTAAGACAATGGCTAATGTAATCAACTACGAGGAGATTGGGGAAATCCCATGCACCCTTGTTTTGGGATACTATCTTCCTACATGGCATACTTTTGTAAATCCATCAAACCTTTCTCTGGTCTCAAATCTTTGTCCTGATGCAATTATTTGGAATCAGATTCTGAACTCAAACTTGCTACCTAAGGACAAGGATCTAGACATTGTGGACTCTATTGAAAAATATTTTCTACTTCTTCTCAATTCAGACTTGCATATTAATCTTCCTCAAATTATGGTTGTTAAAAAATTATGGTTGTTAATCATCTTGTATTAAGTAATCTTGTTGTTAAAAAATTGTTCATTGTTCTTATTCATATTCTTGTGTGTCTTAACTGTTATATGCGCTTTTTTATGTTGTTTGGAGAACAAAAAAAATTACGACTAAAACTTAAAACATTTGCAACATACTCATTGAAAGATTGGAAGTTAAAATTCTGGTACAGATGTGTGATGTCTCGTGCAATGTCACAACATCGCAATCTGCTGTAAGAACAAGGCAATAATAGTAATAGTAAATCAACACACGGATTGTTCATCCAGTTCGGTCCAACAACCTACATTTGGGGGCATACCAAGCCAGGAAGGAAGTCCACTATTAGTAGTATCAAATTACAGACTCAACAGACCAGTTGACAATCTACCTAATTTAATCACTACCCAATGACCCTTCTATCTAAGTCCTCCCTAGATAAGAGACTCCATCTCACTCCCAATCATCGCAATGATGTCTAGCAGTCAACATCCCAGTCACTGCATCAACAGCTTGATTTCCAAATAACTTTTCTCGAACATAACCTTAGAAGACACACTTCCATGATAGCCCTTGGAGTTGCTTCAAAGCTTCCTCCAAGAACAATACAATACTTATTACCTACAAGTTTCTGAGTAATAACACAGTGACCATCTCACAACCCCAGTGATTCACTTAGACAAAGCCCTAATGATCTAGGTTACAAGCATTCAATTTATAACTTTTTCCCAACTGGATTTGGGCCTTCAAATCACAACATATCAGCTGCTACAAATCTGCAAAAGATTCTCCTACAAAATAGGTCTTCAATCAACTCTTCCTAATTTATCTCCATATCTTTTTGCACAAAAATAGTAACAAACTATTCTCCATATCTTTTTGCACTAAAATAGTAACAACCTATTCTCCATATCTTTTTGCACTAAAATAGTAACAAACTAATCTTCAATAATCTTCACTTTTTTTAATTCAGCTGCAAGATCTTCTTCATAAAAATATCTGATTTGATTTGAATTTAAAAACAGATTTTATCTTCAAATCTTTTTAAATCTTCAGCCCTTAAACACAACAACAAATCTGCACAAAATCAGATTGCAATAGAAAATATTTCTCCCAAGATATTCGCACACTAAATCTCTAACAGATCTGATCAAATCAAACTTAAACGCGCAGCCCTAAAACATCACCACTTGATGTTTTAATGTTATGGTATAGTGATGTCAAGACATTGCATGTGACATCACTCTTCAGCACTTTAACTCTTCATCACCTTAACATTCACTAATGTTATGACTCAATGTTAAGACATAAGACACATGACATTAACATTGTTCAACTTTGTTTTACCAAAATTCCAGCCAATACAAGAACTAACAATCTCCCCCTTTGGCTAATTTTGGCTAAAACAATCTCAGCTAACATCAGCAGCAAACACCAACAAGTTGCATAAACTCACTTCACATCAGCATAGGGCAAACTCCCCCTCAAACCAAGAACTAGCTCACAGTTGTTCAAACACTCTCCCCCTCAACTGCTGCACCATATCAGAAAAGGCTTCACAACCACACCACGCCTTGGCAACTCTCTCCCCCTTTTTAGCCATAATTTGACAAACATTGGGGTAAATGTACACTAGTTTCCCAATCCATTGATACACCAGGTCTAAACTGTCAGGTCCATCAAGCACGACATAACACCTTCACCAGAGCCACAAACAATCTAGATAACCAAAAGTTCAACTCCCCCTATCTAAGATAATCGGTGCTCCATTGCAAGATGAACACCTTAAATGAATGGAAAACATAAGACTCATCTTCATGTCTTCAAGAGCGCACTCTCTGCTCAACACACCTGCTGAACGCATTCACTTAATGCTTGATCCTCAAACAACACTAGTACATTTAACTGACAGAAGTTGCTCCTTCAATAATAAACACCACAAAATCACCAATGATATCCCATGACACCTTTATGATCATCTAGTAAGAATGTACCAGGATCACCTCCAACAACCTCTTGGATTGAGACCAAAATCATCATTGATCCCTCTCATCCAGAAACCATCCATACCCTGTACAAATCCACAGCCATAGGCATTCTCATTCCACACAATCATCCACAAGATCTGAGGCACACATACACTGCCTTCCACTACACGTTAAGTAAAGTCCTCTTACTTTGAATTAATACCACACACCAAGACAAGTATGACATCTCCCATCAACAAAAACTCCTACAGAGTTCTTCCAAAAACTGCAGAGCAAAGTAAATTCTCCCAGACACAAACAAAGTTGTCCTTCAGACTCCTCATCAGAAGCATGTGCGCATATGATTCAAATAATTAGCTTCACAAGGGTAGAACCATTCATGTCCACACCAACATGCCATCCCACAGCCTAATGTCATAACATGTTATCTGACATTATCTCCTCACAAGATTCAACCAATCTTCACAATCTTGATCAGCATGCAATCTTCACAATATATGTACCTTTGCAGCAAAATCCATAGACAAGTACTCCCCTTGTCATGGTTAACTAATGCTCTAGATGAAGATGAACATTTGAGCACACTTATTGAGCACATGCATTTTGGTACCATTGTCCCTTTCTCCAAAGGCATTCATTCCTTATCATGCTCTTCATCTTCAGACTTCCAATCAATCAATACCTGATCTACTTCAGTCTTCTCTACATTTTCCATCCAAGGCAGACCTTCTACATCATCATTCTCCCGTATGACTATGTAGACGCTCCTTAGGCATAATGTAGGCACCACGCTTCTGAACCAGAGCATAACCATCCTTCACCAAGGATATCCAACCTGATAATGTCCCAACACACGTTAGAATCTGCCACCCACCAAGACATCATCACCATGATTCTTGATATGCTCCACCAACTGGACTTACAATAGCATAGTAATCCAAACTGAAGATCTTCACACAACACTGCGTCATCAGCTTGAACAAAGAGAGCTTCAGAAACCCATAGAGAAATAAACTCTCATCCACCAAAAGCAGGTATACGTCCATCCTCAACCTAGAACTTCTGCCACAAGCTCCAAGAGAATTAGAACCTCCTTACGTTTTCAACTAAATACTCTTCTGCACAAGAGCAATCAGTTTCAAGCATCCTGCTTGAATGCACATAATGAAACCAACCAAATTCCGCCTTTTGATTGATCTTAATCTTCTTCAGAACTCCCACAAGATATCCTGATTCACCAATGAAACCAGATCTTCGAGTCACATGAACTACTTGCTCCATAGAAAGACATCTTGGATTCACCAAGCCTCTTCGTCATGTAACATTTTCTCAAACTACAGCTCCCGCATACTGTATGAGACATACCTTTTCGAAGCATCCATAACTTCCATTACTTTAGATCACCTCTATCTTAAGCTGATGTGCCACATCACCAGCTGAGACTTCTGATGTTAAGCTAGATGTCAGACCATTATGACATCCAACTGTTGAATTCAGCTCCTCCTTCTGCCACTCAGAAGAACCTCCTCCCTTTGCAGAAACAGATTTCCATGCTCTCATAGACTTGATTCAACAATCAAGTTTGAGTAGACAACCTCCATTCTGCTTAGAAATTCCAAAGACTTCAAATCTGAATCTTCAGAAAATAAGTAGTCCAAGACTACCCCATAGCAATACTAAAGAATGTCACTTCCCTTAGTAGAGCCGTCAGTAGAAAGCCAGAGATGACTGCCACTTATCCTCGACCTTCACAACCAGAGCAAACACCATGCTCCAAACCACTTAGACCATCAAGATTATGATGTCTTCATAGTCTTCCCTCTTCATCATAATTCAAGTCGTCACACACCAACACACCACAAAGAGAGGTAAACAGCCACATAGACACAGGTAAATTCTCAACACTTATGCAGTCCTGCACTTTTACATATACATAGTCTCCCGTCAATGTATATTGTCATTAGTTGAATGCACAACATCTTAGATAAACGCTCAGCTCATGTCAAGGTAACCTTCTCACACAACAGGTATCTGCTGATTCTTCTTCAAAATAGACCATCATGACAACCATTCACACCACCAAAGCATCCCAGGTTAGGTCTGTGTCTTTACCTTTCACTCCTCCCTGAGCAAAGAACTGAAATAATGTTTCAACATCAGTTCCGACATCAGCAATCACACTAAACATGAACCAGCATACTCTATATTTCAAGAATCTTCAAACTTTTCATGCCATCCTCCTTAAGTCACCACAACTAAGCTTAAGAGATAACTTATCAAGATCTTCACTCCCGCATGAAAACTTTGACAGTGATACTCTTTTGCTTTGGCTCTACCTTCTTCTGATCCTTCCAGCCACAAGGCTGATGCAAACACCAATTCCAATTGACCAAAGGCTGATTGACATATTAAGCTCAACTTTTTTCTTGATGAATCTTCACACAACCCAGATGCCTCCTCTTCCAAGTCAGGAGTAGGTTCCAAACAGATGTGATCAACACATTTGTTTAGCCCCCAAGCATCTGTTATGTCACAATCTGCTGGTAGGACATAAGTTCTCTTCACACCCAGAAGATCCTTTAACACAACCCAGAGATTGACCTTGTAAGGTTGGAGGCAAAATAAATTACTTCTTTCTTCAGACCTCTTTTCAACACGCTCATATAAGAGTTCCTTTATGAGCTAGTTGAAGATGTCCTCATGTATCACCATACCATGTGATACATCTTCAGAGGAGAACCGAAAGTTGTAGCCTTGACACAAAACCACCAGGAATTTTCCATCAGATATATATATGCAGCGGAACATACACCAGAAAACTCCTTTACAACCTTCAGGAAAAACATAATAACCCTTGCATAAACACGACACTCCAAGTGCACTAGGTCATCATAGGTTTGAAAATAAGTCAAACCACACATCAGCTCACCACTAAAGCTACAAACCTGATAACTTCATTCTCCACTCCAAGGGATCATACAAAAAAACTCTATGAACTGACCAAGTCCATAACTATCTTCCTTGCTCATGAATCAAAAAGTATCTTCCCAAGATCTCATCCAGAAACAGACATGATGCCTGCTCTGATACCAATTGAAATTCTGGTACAGATGTGTGATGTCTCGTGCAATGTCACAACATCGCAATCTGCTGTAAGAACAAGGCAATAATAGTAATAGTAAATCAACACACGGATTGTTCAACCAGTTCGGTCCAACAACCTACATCTGGGGGCATACCAAGCCAGGAAGGAAGTCCACTATTAGTAGTATCAAATTACAGACTCAACATACCAGTTGACAATCTACCTAATTTAATCACTACCCAATGACCCTTCTATCTAAGTCCTCCCTAGATAAGAGACTCCATCTCACTCCCAATCATCGTAATGATGTCTAGCAGTCAACATCCCAGTCACTGCATCAACAACTTGATTTCCAAATAACTTTTCTCGAACATAACCTTAGAAGACACACTTCCATGACAACCCTTGGAGTTGCTTCAAAGCTTCCTCCAAGAACAATACAATACTTATTACCTACAGGTTTCTGAGTAATAACACAGTGACCATCTCACAACCCGAGTGGTTCACTTAGACAAAGCCCTAATGATCTACATCTTGGACTCGTACCTATTCTAGGTTACAACCATTCAATTTATAACTTTTTCCCAACTGGATTTGGGCCTTCAAATCACAACATATCAGCTGCTACAAATCTGCAAAAGATTCTCCTACAAAATAGGTCTTCAATCAACTCTTCCTAATTTATCTCCATATCTTTTTGCACAAAAATAGTAACAAACTATTCTCCATATCTTTTTGCACTAAAATAGTAACAAACTAATCTTCAATAATCTTCACTTTTTTTAATTCAGCTGCAAGATCTTCTTCATAAAAATATCTGATTTAATTTGAATTTAAAAACAGATTTTATCTTCAAATCTTTTTAAATCTTCAGCCCTTAAACACAACAACAAATCTGCACAAAATCAGATTGCAACAAAAAATATTTCTCCCAAGATATTCGCACACTAAATCTCTAACAGATCTGATCAAATCAAACTTAAACGCGCAGCCCTAAAACATCACCACCTGATGTTCTAATGTACTGGTATAGTGAGGTCAAGACATCGCATGTGACATCACTCTTCAGCACTTTAACTCTTCATCACCTTAACATTCACTAATGTTATGACTCAATGTTAAGACATCAGACACATGACATTAACATTGTTCAACTTTGTTTTACCAAAATTCCAGCCAATACAAGAACTAACAGAAGTTAATACATATTAGGCAAAATACCCTTTTTGGTTCCTTAACTATATCTCGGGGTTCATTTTGGTCCCTTAACTTTAAAAAGGTCCATATTGGTCCCTTAACTCTTCAAAATGTTCCATATTAGTCATTTTTGTCCTATTAGCGACGGAAAAATTCAAATATCAGTCGCAAAATTTGTTGCTAATTAGACAAAAAGGACTAATTTGGAATGTTTTGAAGAGTTAAGGGACCAATATGGACCTTTTTAAAGATAAGGGACCAAAATGAACCTCAAGGTATAATTAAGGGACCAAAAAGGGTATTTTGCCTAAATATTTTAAAAAACTTTCTAGACATTTGGATCTGTTCTAAGGAATTCCCTAGGCTCATCTAACATATTTAGACTGTTTAAATAATTTTCCCAATCTTCCTTTGCAAACTCAACAGATTCCTTCCTCTGAAGATTCTTGCGTTTTGCGGTGGACGTTTTTTTCTTCTTCTTTGTGTCTCAACAAAGGTTGCTGGAGATGTATGTGCCTCTGAAGAAATCCTCTTGCTTGAAGATGCTTCAGTTGCTACATTCTTCTCATTTGCTTGAGTTGTTGCATTCAATATTGCTGCCTTTCTAAAATCTCTCTTTGGAACCTAGATTTGCTTCTGCTTATACATTTTTGGTGTTCTAAAGATTAAGTGATCCAAAAAGATAGTTCACTGAACGTTTTATAATGACTATTTATCTGTTATCATCAGTGTTTAGAGTTTCAATAATGATCAGTCAAATCAATCTTTTAATGTCTGACTCTTGGGAAATAATGTCTAGTATATAATCCTAATAAAGATTCTCTTAAGACAACTTTAAATGTCATCTTAACAGCTATCTATTGGTTTTATTATTTATTTCATTCGTCCTTTTACTTCGTTTATGTATTTTTCAGAAAATCAAAGGGAAAAGTAAAAATTGTACTTATGAAAATTTAATAATGGTCAAAACATTTTTTCATTAATAAAAAAAGGAAGGATTACATAAAGGATAGAGGATATTAAGGTTAAACTAATCTAACTTCTCTAAAGCCTTACGACCCACCCAGTTTCCCCAATCAATATCAGGCTCATCCTCATCTTTAAATCCAGAGATAATTATCTGAAACGCCATCATATCTCCGTTCTTCTTCTTCTTCATTGACTTCTTCTTAGGTTTCAGAAGAGTATTTTATGGACTTACTTCAGAAGGCCTCATTACTGCTGATGATGAACCCTCCTCAGAAGACTTCAGTAGAGTAGATGAGGATCCAGTTTCAGAAGCTTCAGAACTTGCTGGTTTCTGAAGACTTTGCGTCTCCAAACTAGTAGTATCTTCTGAAATTTCTGTTATGACAGAAATGTTGGTGCTCTCAGATGTTGCTTTCATGATTGCGCTAAAGGATGTTGATGAAAATTACTTATGGTTCAGTTGCTTGTATAGTGGAGTCTGGGTAACCCAAATGATGGAATAAAATCCTTTTCTTTATCCTTGGAAGTGTTACGTGTAACGCCCCGTTTATTTTAATTATTTTTTGTAATTAAATTATTGTTGTTGTTTGTGTTGGTTGGTGTTTTGGTGTGTTTGATATACCCTTAGTGTGGGGTAGTGGCCTTAGAAATTAGGAAAAAAATTAAGGTGTTAGGGGTGTGTGAGTAAACGTGTAGAGATTGGGGGTGTTGTGAGTAGAACTAATTAATTGATATTAGTTCTATTTATTTAATTAAATAATATTAGGTGAATATTATTTAAATAAATAATTGGTGAAAATTATTATTATTATTTTAATTATTGGGATAAGTGGTAATAATAATAATATGGGAATAAAAATAAGAAAAAGAGGATTAGGGGAGAAGTTGTCAGAATACGTGAAATTGGAGAAAAGAGAAGAACGTGAAAAGGGAGAAAGAAAAGAGGAAGAGGGTTAGGGCATAGAAGAGGAAATCCATTTTTGAAGAAACTTGCAAGAATATAAGGTAAGGGCGGGGTTCCGATTCTATAAGGATTTGCATGATGATTGTGGGCGGGGATTTGATTACTTTGATAGAATTGCTTTTCTCATGCTTTGAACCTTGCAATTGTTTGATCATATCATGTTGATGTGTTTTGGTTGAAATTGTGTAATGATGAATGGTATGATTATGCTATGTTGGGTGTTTTGGTTGAATTGAGTGTGTTGGAATATTCTTGTTGATGAATTGTGTGTGGAAGTTGTTAGAATCATGTATTAGGTGGATTGCATGATGATGGATGTGTGTTGTTGTGAATCGTTGCGAGTCAGAGTCGGAACTCGAGTATATGAGTTTTTTTGGGAAAAATTGGGTTTTTGTGACTTTTATAAAAAGTGATTTCTGTGTAAAATAATGAGGTACTCGTTTTGTAAGAAAAGTGGGGTTTTGGGATGGGATAAAAAGTGATTTTCACACTGTCAAGTAGTAGAAAAGTGATTATGCTCACTGTGTAATTGATTATCAAGAATGGTGTAATCGGTTACACTGCTGTAAAAATGTGTTTTTGGGCAAAATTGAAGGGGTGTAACCGGTTACTGCATATGGTGTAATCGGTTACACTGTGGAAACAGTGGCTAGCAGTGGCGTGGTTGCAGAGGTGTAACCGGTTACTGCATTTGGTGTAACCGGTTACACTGGGAAGAAAATGTGAAAAACTTTGAAAAATTATATCTTGAGTTCTGGGTGTCCAATTCAGGTGCCATTCGAAGCGTTAGGAAGCTGACGTGACGAACTTTAATCTAAAAATGATTTCAGTAGTTAAATTTGAATTAATTTATGTGTGATGGTGTTAAATGAATTGTAGTGTTTATGTTATGGTGTGACATATTCGGAAATGCATTGTTGTTGCTTGCTATACTATTACATTACCTCTGTTGAATGTTTATAGCATATGTATGGTGCATGGTGGCCAACATGGCGTAGTACCCGACTATGGTGAATGTCATGGTACCTGTTGTTGTTGTTGCATGTAAATGATGTCGCATCCATTCATGGTGTTGGACGGTGGTTCGTTTTTTGTGAGCCTCAATCCTATGGTGATGGATCGGGTGTGAGTGAACCTGAGAGGTCACAATTTGGTACCACATGAATTGATTCGAGTTGTTGAGTCTCATTGCATTGCATAACTATTTTGATGTTGTGTTTGAATTTGTGTGGACTGGTGATTGGTGGAATGGGTGATTGTACATGTAACAATTAGATGCTTACTTATTATCATGCATTGCTTTATATAATTATGATATCTCACCCCTTATATTTGAATGATGCCTTTACATGGGCACCGTGTAAATAATCCGCAGTAGTGGTGTAGATGTGAGTGGAAGATGGTGCTCTTCCTTTTGTTTCTGTAGAGTCGGCGTCTGCTCTGAGGTGTATCATCGGGGGAGGGATAGAACACTGTGTCTTTTGTGTTATAATTTAGGGAGGCTATTATGTGTATCTCCCAAATTTTATAATTAATTTTATTTTGTTATGTCATGAATATGTTGAAGTTTTGAAATGATTATTTGTTTGATGCCCCACTGCTAATAATAAAAGTATGGTATTGGACTAACTGTTTACTGTTGTTATTTTATTATTATTAATAATTTTGAAAAGGTGGCATGTGTTACATATCAGAATGTATGAGCAGGTGTATGTTGAATTGTAGCATCCTAATTGCATTTTAATTTTTAATTTACTCTAATTTTTATTATAATTGTCACGGGGGTAATTAGGGTGTTACATTATGACCAATAACTATTAAATATGCACTATAGAAGCTTTTAATGTTCTCTACTACATTAATCGTTTTCTCTTCCTTGGGAACCGATCACGTAATGATGATCTGCTTTGCATTTATGAATGTATTTCTTTCATTTTTCTTTTTTTCTTTTTGATGTGACAAATGAGGGAGAAAGATATAGAAGTATTTAATAAATAATATGAACCCATAAAGTTTTAATGTTGTTTATTTTAATTATTTAAAATTATGTTATTTATGTTATTTCGGTTATTACCCGAGAAAAATATTTTAGTTTTCTTGATTGTAGAACTTAGGTGGAGCTCACAAACCTCAACCTTTGGACTATTAGACTCAGAGGGAGCTTACAAACCTCAGACTCTGATGTTGCCAAGTAAATTAAAATATATTTTAGTTTTCTTGTATATAGAGCTTACAAATCTCAAACTTGGACTATTAGACTCAGAGGGAGCTTACAAACCTCATACTCCGATGTTGCTAAGAAAATTAAAATAGCCCAACATTGACATATTTTAGTTTTCTTGAATATAGAACTTATGGGGGGAGCTTACAAACCTCAACCTTTGACTATTAGACTCAGGGGGAGCTTACAACCCTCAAACCCTGACGTTGCCAAGAAAATTAACATAGTCCAACATTGTTCTTTATATACTTATGTTTGTCATCATAAAAAAGGGGGAGATTATTAGAACAAGATTTTTTCATGAAATATATCCTTTGGGTTTTGATGACAAGAAAGTATTGAAAGAACAATGGTGTTATCTAATGTCTGTTCTAAGTGTGAAGGTTCTAAAGCTTAAAGAAGAATATATTCAGAATTTGATACAGGGACTCATTTGAGAGAAGCTATAAGTTATTGGTTTCTGGTGGTTTAGAATCTGAAGAACGTTCTTTAAGTGAAGTTTGATAATATAGGTTTACGTAGACTCTGAAGTTGAAGGCCTCAGCATTATAAGAGCAATATATTGTCTCCAAACTTATTGAATGTATCAACTTCTGGTGATCATTCAGAACTAATGATAAAGATAAATTATTCGTACTACAGAAAGCAAGCTACAATGTCAAATCAGTTTGTCAGCTAGAGTCTGTTTTCATAAGGCTCAAGAAGAGTTGACATTCTTTACGGATATCAACTCTCAACTGATCTATAGTACAAGATCACAAGAAAGACGCAATGGTTAAACAAGTTACATAATGTATCAAGATCTTTTGGTGTATCTATCTTCAACGTCTCTTGTATTATGGAGTAATAAAGACACTTGCACAAGTTATCTCTTCCAACGGCTATTCTTTTGAAACTGCTATATACAGTTAAAACTCTATAAATTAATAATGTCAGGACCGGAGAAATTTATTAATTTAGAGAGTTATTAATTTATCGATAAATTAATAATTATTAATTTAAAGAGTTTTTAAGTAATTATACTGTACATACCAAACAAAAAGGCAAATTAGTCTATGCCTCTTAGAATTATGTTGCAGCGAACCTTGGGACTCAACGTAAATTAGTAACTACTGTGTTCATATGCATTGGAAATCAATAATGACTTTTGAAGTACAGTAAATGTAAACAAGAGGAACAAATATGTTCAATGTATTCTTAAGCAAGTTTGGCATACTGTATATAAATTACATGAATGTGTTAGAGTATTCAAACCATATCTCACAAGATGGCTTCTCATCTAAAAGGTGTTGCAAAATCATGGATGACTAGTGTGCTTTTTGATGAATATGTTCATTCATTTGACCAAATGATGCATGGTAGAAGAGTTCTACTTGTGGTGGATAATTGTCCAGCACATCCAAGAAATATTGAAGGGCTAAGAAACATTGAGTTGTTCTTCTTGCCACCCAACATGACATCAAAGATTTAACCTTGCGATGCTGGGTGATAACACTGAATCGCACTACGTATTTGACTCGGATTGCACATGTTTCTTAGGATTTTATTGCTATTTTCTTGTGTTATGTTTGTGTTTTGTTTTGTTTTCAGGTTCTTTGTATTCCCAGAGCTCCTCGTGAAGAAATAAAGAAAAACGAGCAAGAAAACCAGTTTTTGAGGAAATTGTACACATGACATCCACCATGGCGGGCACCATAGGGTAGGCCATGACTTGGATAGGAGTCAACTGCTGTCAACTGCCACGATCTCCACTTCTTTTTCCCTTGGTTCACATGGCGGACGCCATAAGGGGGTGGCGGGCGCTACCTTTGTCGTATGGTTTCCCTCCCAAAAGAAGTTGGGGGGCACTTTGGTCTTTCCATAGTTTTCCTAGGCTATAAATAGATGAGTCCTTGATCCTTTTTCTTCATCCATGCTTAGTTTCAGAACTCAAGCCATATATTTTCAGTATTGAAAAGTGATAAACATCTCACATCGAGGAGTTATCACATTGTTTGATCGAGTCTGTAATCGAGTTTGGAGCACTCTGGTAGAAGTTAATCCTGCCGCCATTTTCATTTCCAGTCATTTATTTCCAGTTGTACCAGATTTAAAGCCTCCGATTTGGAGCAGGTTTCTATTTACTTTCTCGCACTATTTACTTTCTCGCACTATTTACTTTCCCGCACCATTTATTTTCTCGCACTATTTACTTTCCCGCACCATTTATTTTCTCGCACTATTTACTTTCTCGCACCATTTACTTTCTCGTGCTATTTACTTTCCCGCACTATTTACTTAAAAAAGAATCTACTTTAACATGATCTATTTCAACATGTCTATTTACATTTCCATGTTCGGCTAAATTTTAAAGGTTAGAATGTAAGGATCATAGTTAAAGTAGTATTCCATACAAGGTGTCAATAGAAATGCTTAGGGGTTATTCTGATTTTTAACACAAGTTTTCTGCACTTTATTTCTGTTGGGTAAGATCGAAAGTCGTCCAACCTTTGGTTAAACTTGGTTAGTCTTAACTGTTCAAACGAAGCGAAAGCGCTTTGTCTAGTTAAGTAGGAGTTTTTAATACTTTAGAAAAATGATTTTAAAACTATTTTCGGACGCGTTTATGGGTTTAAAGTCCGGTTCGTATGAACCTCTTTTTGTTAAAAGTTCCAAGTCAAAATACTTTTCAACTGAGTGAAGAAACTATATTTCTTAAAAATAGGTTTATTACTTTAACGCAATGCGCGCCTTTTTATAAGTGACAATAAGAGGGTTCGATTAAGGGATAAACTCGGTTCTGAATACGCGAAAGTGACAGTTCCTGTTAAATTAGTTCTTTTCATAAGTAGAAAACATTACCCCATAAGTGGTTCTATTTACAAGCATTTGGAATACTATCTGACTGTGTGAATTATATTCAGGCCTGTTGTTTTAAATTGAATTTTATATCTTCGTACTTTGCTTCGCTTTTACTGTGCACTCACGAACTCCCGATTGATTTGCCTTAGATAAACATCGTAACAATAGAAACCGATAGATTGATGTTTGGTCTCTGTGGGATCGATAATCTTTTATATTACTCTGACGCAATTCGTATACTTGCGAAAACACCGCATCAAGTTTTTGGCACTGTTGTCGAGGACCAATTACGTCAAATTTCGTACCCTGTTGTTACACCATCTAGACTAAGGCTTTACCTACTGGTTAATGCGAAGAACTCGCAGCACCGATAGTCTTATAGATCCTTTAGCGGAACCTGAACGTTACGCTCGCGCATGTCTCTCACTTCGTAGAATTAAGGAAACTATGCCCGAAGACCGTAACCAAAGACCCCTTAAGGATTTCGCTCAACCATCCGATGACGAACTCAGTTCTAGTATAGTAAACCCTAATATTCCTGCTAACAATTTCGAACTAAAACCCTCCCTATTACAATTAGTACAGCAAAACCAATTCGCAGGTCTCCCTTCTGGGAACCCAAATCAACATCTAAAAGTCTTCATCCAATTAGTTGACACTTTTAAAACCAATGGTGCTACTCCTGAGGCGATTCGTATAAGACTATTTCCTTTCTCCCTCAGAGACAAAGCCCTTACATGGTTAGATTCCCTTCCAGCCAATTCTATAACAACTTGGGAAGACCTTAGGAGAGTATTCCTTGCTAGATATTTTCCCCCAAGTAAAATTGCTGTTTTTCGAAACCAAATAACCAGATTCACTTAAAACCAAGGTGAATCACTCTTTGAAGCTTGGGAGAGATATAAAGACCTATTGAGAATATGTCCACATCATGGCCTGGAATTATGTCTAATCATTCATACCTTCTATAATGGACTTCATTATAACACTAAGATGACCATCGACGCTGCCGCTGGTGGCGCTCTGATGAATAAACCTTACCCTGAAGCTTGCGCTCTCATCGAAGATATGGCTCAAAACTATTGTCAATGGGGAACAGAACAAGCAACAGTGGAGAAGAAAAAAGCCCAAGGAGGAATACATGAGATAAGTTCTATAGACATGATGCAAGCCAAAATGGACGCTTTAGCCCTTAAGGTCGAACATATGTACGCAAACCCAGCTACTGCAGCAGCAGTCTCGTCGGAATGTGAATTATGTGGAACCAAAGGACACCAATCAGCGGAATGCAATTTGTTGAATGAAACTAAATCAGACCAGGTCAACTATGCCCAAGGGAACCCATTTTCAAACACTTATAACCCTGGATGAAGGAATCACCCAAACTTTTCCTACAAAAACAATAACCCTATCCAAAACCCTGCACCTCCGAGACCACTCGGTTTTCAAGCCCAGAGACAAAACCAACCTATGCAAGTTGTGCCGCCCAAGCCGAACCTTGAGAAAATCATGGAAAATTTCATTTCGGCTCAAATCCAGCAAAACAAAGAATTCCTAAACCAAAACATTCATGTAAACGAAATGATTACCCAGTTAGGAACCAAGGTAGACTAAATAGTCACCCACAATAAGATGCTTGAAACCCAGATCTCTCAGGTAGCTCTTAAACAAGCTCCCGAAACCACACCTGGAGGACAATTTCCTGGACAACCTCAACAAAACCCCCGAGGACAAGCCAATGCAATTACCTTACGAAGTGGGACCGCTTACGATGAACCGTTTAACCCGGCATTAGGCAAACCCAAAACTTCTAAGAAAAGCGTTGTACCTACGGACGAAGTAGAGGAATCAGTGGAATCTGAAGAACAGAAAAACCCAGATAAGGGAGAAACTATAGATAAAACTAATGAACCACCCCCGCCATACAAACCTCCAATACCCTATCCACAAAGACTCAAACAAACCAAGATCAATAACCAATACCAACAATTCATTAAAGTCATAGAGAAACTTCATGTGGAGATCCCTTTCACAGAAGCCATCACCTAGATACCATCTTATGCAAAGTTCCTCAAAGACATCCTTACCAATAAACGTAGACTTGACGATCCAAAACCTTTGGAATGCAATTCCATTTCCGAGAATAAACTTGCCAAAAAGGAGAAAGATCCTGGAAATTTCTCCATACCTTGTATTTTGTGGAGTCATGTCATCGATAAAGCTTTCCTGGACTTAGGAGCTAGTGTGAGCTTAATGCCTCTAGCAGTTTGTGAAAGGTTAAAACTAGGAGAACTGCAACCTACTAAGATGTCTCTTTAATTAGCCGATAGATCCGTCAAATATCTAGTAGGCATATTAGAAGACGTCCCAGTTAGTATCGGTCAGTTGTTTATCCCTACTGATTTTGTTGTCATGGACATTAAAGAAGATGATGACATCCCAATCCTCCTAGGTAGGTCATTCTTATCAACCGCGGGAGCCATAATAGATGTCAAGAGAGGAAGGTTGACTTTTGAGGTAGGTGATGAAAAGATAGAATTCATTTTGTCAAAATTTCTTATGGCACCAGTATTAGGAGACGCATGTTATACCATAGACATCATTGATGAATGCATTAGGGAACTAGATCAAGAATAACCCATAGAAACAATCAAACTGCCTTCAACCCTCATAAGGGAAGATGATGGATTTATGGAACCCTACATTGATGATAACCTTCACGAATGTTTATCCCTTACCCCCAATCCTATACCATGCCCCAAGAAACCAACCTTAGAACTTAAAGAACTACCCAAGAATCTAAGATATGAGTTTTTGGACGAGGAAATGAACCGTCCAGTTATAGTCAGTGCTACCTTAAACCAAGAAGAAGCAGACCAGCTCTTATATGTTTTGCGGAAATATCCCTCAGCCTTAGGATATAATATCTCTTATCTGAAAGGTATAAGTCCATCCGTGTGTATGCACCGGATTTTACTTGAGGAAGATTCGAAACCCTCCAGAGAACATCAGAGAAGGATAAACCCTATAATGAGTGATGTTGTTAAGAAGGAAGTTCTTAAGTTACTGGAAGCATGTATAATTTATCAAATCTCAGATAGTAAGTGGGTGAGCCCTGTGCATGTAGTACCTAAAAAGGGAGGCATCATAGTCATGCAAAATGAGAAAGGCGAACATGTAGCAAAACGGATAGAAGGAGGATGGCGTATGTGCATAGATTACAGAAAATTAAACAAAGCAACTAGGAAGGATCATTTCCCTTTACCATTTATAGACCAAATGCTGGAACGTTTAGCCAGACACTCCTATTTTTGTTATCTTGATGGATATTCGGGATTCTTCCAAATTCCTATTCACCCAGAAGATCAAGAAAAAATAACCTTCACATGCCCTTATGGAACCTTTGCCTATAGAGGAATGCCTTTCGGCCTCTGTAATGCTCCAGCTACCTTCCAGCGTTGCATGATGTCAATCTTCGCTGATTACCTTGATGGAATTATGGAAGTATTCATGGATGATTTCTCGGTATGTGGATTTGATTTCAAAAACTGTCTCGTTAACCTTGAGAAAATCCTGAAAAGATGTGTGGATGTAAACCTGGTGCTAAACTGGGATAAATGTCACTTTATGGTTACCGAAGGTATAGTTTTAGGACACATAGTCTCTGAAAGGGGTATTGAAGTAGATAGAGCCAAGATAGAGGTAATAGAAAACCTAAAACCCCATAAGACCATTAGAGAAGTCCAAAGTTTTCTTGAACATGCTGGTTTCTACCGGCGTTTTATCAAGGATTTCTCTAAAATAACCAAACCTTTAACTGGCCTCCTGATGAAAGATGTCGAATTTAATTTTGATGAAAAATGCATTAAAGCATTTAACCTTTTGAAACAAGCGCTAATTTCAGCACCCATTATGCAACCCCCAGATTGGGCCGAACCTTTCGAAATCATGTGCGATGCTAGCGATTATGCTGTAGGAGCTGTTCTAGGTCAAAGAAAGGATAAGAAATTACATGTAATTTATTATGCTAGTAGAACCCTAGATGTTGCTCAGCTTAACTACGCAACCACTGAAAAAGAACTCCTTGCCGTGGTTTTTGCTATGGACAAATTTCGATCTTATCTGGTAGGAGCTAAAATTATAGTTTACACAGACCATGCTGCTATTCGTTACCTATTAAGCAAGAAAGATGCCAAACCTAGGTTACTTAGATGGATCCTTTTATTGCAGGAGTTTGATCTAGATATTCGAGACAAGAAAGGCACAGAAAATGTAGTTGCTGATCACCTTTCTAGACTTGAGTACCTGAAACCAGATTTAGTGCCTATAAATGATGATTTTGCCTATGACAGGTTAATAGCTAAGATAGAAGCCATTGAAGAAAATAACCTAGATCCTTATAAGAACCCTGAAAAATCTTTGGTGGTAAGTGGCGTACCTTGGTACGCTGATTTTGTTAATTACCTAGCCACTGATATCATACCTCCTGACCTTAACTATCAACAGAAAAAGAAGTTCTTTAACGATGTAAGACAATTTTATTGGGACAAGCCACTTCTTTTCAAAATAGGTACAGACGGTATTTTTTGTTGTTGCGTTCCAGAAGAAGAGGTAAGAAATATCATAGAACACTGTCACTCTGCACCCTACGGAGGACATGCTAGCACCTCCAAGACACACACTAAAATTCTTCAAGATGGCCTTTTCTGGCCCACAATGTGGCGTGATGTTCATGCTTATATAGTCAAATATGACTGGTGCCAGCGCACTGGGAACATCTCCAGACGTGACAAAATGCCTTTAAGGAACATTCAGGAAGTAGAACTTTTTGATGTTTGGGGTATCGATTTTATGGGACCATTTCCATCCTCATTAGGAAATAAATATATCTTAGTAGCTGTTGACTACGTGTCTAAATGGATTGAAGCCATAGCCTCACCCGCAAGTGACACACGAGTAGTGATTAAGCTGTTTAGGAATTATATATTCCCTAGATTCGGAGTACCCCGTCTTGTTATAAGCGATGGTGGATCACACTTCATATCAAGGATTTTTGATAAACTTTTAAGCAAATATGGAGTTAAGCATAGAATAGCAACACCTTACCATCCACAGACTAGCGGCCAAGTAGTGGTATCTAATAGGGAGATTAAACAAATCTTAGAGAAAACTGTTTCAATAACTAGAAAAGATTGGTCTCAGAAGCTACAAGAAGCACTATGGGCCTACAGAACTGCCTTTAAAACCCCTATTGGAACAACTCCTTACCAATTGGTCTATGGAAAGTCCTGTCACCTACCCTTTGAGTTAGAACACAAGGCCTATTGGGCCATTAAAACCTTAAACTTAGATTATTTGACTGCTGGTAAAAAGCGCATCCTTGGCATTCATAAACTAGAAGAACTCCACCAATCTGCCTATGAAAATGCCATAATATATAAAGAAAGAACCAAAACTTGGCATGATAAAAGAATTATAAAGAAAGATTTTAATATAGGAGATCCTGTTATCCTCTTTAATTTCAGGTTGCGACTTTTTCCTGGCAAGCTTCGTTCAAGATGGACAGGTCCTTTCGAAGTTTCTAAAGTCCTAAAATCCAGAGCAGTTGAGATCAAAAACCATTCTTGTAGTCCATTCATTGTAAATGGGCAGAGGTTAAAACACTACGAAGGAGGTGACATTTCCATTGACTACTCCAGCCACACTCTGATCGATCCACCACTACCTACTTCAGCTACATGAGTTCTACTCGTCAAGCTAATGACGTTAAACAAGCGCTGCATGGGAGGCAACCCACGGTTTTCTTTATTTTTCTTTATTTTTTATTTTATGTTTATTACTTTCCATGTCTTACATTTTGTTTTTATTAGTTTGTTTGTATAGACTGACCTTTTATAATGTTTTCAGGTCCCATTCTCTAACCCTTCTTTTCAGGATGCAGACCTTCGACGACATGCACGTCGCTTTCAGAGATGACGCATAGAGACAACGTTATTTAGTCCTTTATCAGTGCCCCATGGCACCTACCCGTTACCCTGACCAGGCTTGCATGGACGCCTTAGGCATCGAGCCCAATATAAGGT